>OZ023072.1:147500-1347500 GCA_963992785.1 Tenthredo livida
TTTTTTTTTTTTAATTTCATCATATGTCCGTTGGAAATATAATAGTAGGTAGTATAGTAGGTACCCATATATACGTTTATCAGACAGAAATATATAAATTTAATTTAATAAAAGTTCAATATCCCCGGTGAAAAGTCTTTCTACCCAATATATCGTATATACCTATATACATCATAGCTTATTGTCAAACAATTTTTTTTGTTTTTTTCCAATTTTTAAATTTCTATATATTTATATATTTAAAATGTTTTTTTCTCTCTCTTTCATCCTCTTTTCGATTAACATATGCTCTGACCGTTCGACGCTCGATATCCGATACTCGATGGTTAAAACGGGACGATGAAAGAGGGAGGAAAAGCCCTCGGCCTCGCCCTAGCTTTGGCCTCGCTTCGCTAGTCGGGCGATACGAGTCGCGGACTCGCGATGCACAATAGATTGGAAAGTGCGCTAGTGTTGGCGAACCTTCGAACGTGGGCCGGGCTGGGGAAGGGGGATGAGGTCGATCAGGCAGCTGCTGCTGCAACTATCAGGCATATGTGTGCGTCTTTATATCAGTAGAACGGTCCGGTATGGGTCAGACACAACGACGGGTATATGGACGTACGCGCGCCGCGGCCGTCTAGGCATAAGTGAAATTGATAGCGGGTGGTGCCATGCCGTTAAGCCTAATGTTCTCTGTCCGTTATACGCGCGTGTTTGACGTGGATGTCAGAGTTTCGCTGTTAATAGCTATCGGGGCAAAAGGGGGGGGATTGCGAATTAAAGTCTGTTTCGAATAACCAGAAGTCGTTATTACTATTACTATTATTATTATCATTTTCTTTTTTCGTCTCCATAATCTATATATCATATAGGTATAGAGGTGTAGCTATATATGTTTTCGGTCGCGTCCGCGCAACATTCCGCAACATACATATATATAATATATATATTATATAGTATGCCCACATCTTTAATTGTATTGATAATTAAAAGTATATCTATATAGGTATAGATTTTTGATAAGTTGAGGAAAAAGAATTTAAGATTATTAAGCCGAGAGAGAGAGAGAGAGAGAGATGGGAAGAAGATAAAAGAAAAGAAAAAAACCTGAACGTTTCCAAAATGTTTCTCTTTACTATAATAACAATAACAATAATAATAATAATAATAATAATGGTAATGATAATATAATAAAATAATACTAAAGACGGATAGATATGTATATAATGTAACCGTGAATATGCTTTCGATGAATATATGGTACAGCGAGTCGCGAGTATATATATATATATAAAGTATATGTGCAAAATTTGAAAATTATGTATATATAAGAAAGAAAAAAAAAAAAGAAAAATTAAACTAAGAGGAAAGCTGCAGCGCGCAGTTTGAATATTAATCGAAGTGAGCCATTATCAAGACTGGTATTAACGAAAAAAGAAAAAAAGAAGGAAAAAAAATTTGAAATATAGTGTAAAGGATGAAAAGGAGATGATAAGAAATGAAAGAAAGACGAAAAAAAAACGAATAATGATAATAATAATAATAATACCTACGCCTTTTTTTCTCAATTATTATAGTACGACAATTTAGCAATGAATTGTCCCACAGTCTCGATTATTATATACTATTTGTGTGTGGTATATATGGGTATATATATATAGTATATAATATATATAGACAATTAGATACGAAGGGACGAGAAAAAGTAATATTATCGCGATTAACGGAATCGCTGCGCTTATATAGGTGTGTGTATATGTATAATAATACATAGGTATATACGTTCTAAATTAAACTATAAAAAATTAACTTGTCAAAAGATCGCATTGATCGGTACACAGTAAATCGTATCATACATATTGAACATGTATATATATATATATATATAGATATATAAAGTCAAGTCCACACTCCTGGTAACTCACAGCCTTAAAGAGAGAGAGAGATAGAGAGAGAAAGAGAGAGAAAGATAGAGAAGGAAGGGATAAAAAAATTACTAATAATGAAATAACGTAAACTGCCTCATAATAATGAATAAATTAAAAAACGAAAAAAATAATAATAATAATAATAATTACGTCCCCCCCTCGCCACGTTTCTTATACTCGACTGAGCCTCTAGCCTGCAAGCTATTTAATATATAAATATTATGGTATATATATAGCTTATATCCGTGATTAATAATAAATGAAATAAATATAGTATATACATATATTTATGTATGTATGTATATGATATATATCGGAAAAAGAAATTGAATGTGTATGAATAATTAAAAAGAGAATGATATGTAGGTAGATAGAGTATATTAATTATCAGGTACACCCACCCGCCTGTTGCACTTAAATGCATACCTATACATGAATATTACACACATGAAAATTTTACACGTATTGCTACCTACCTACCTACCTACCTACCTACCTATCACCTGTAATTGTATAATGTTCTCCTAATTTGAATAGCCAGTCTGAGAAAACGAAAATTTGGAAATTGAAAAGAAAAACAAAAAAAATGATAAAAGAAACGTACGAAAACGATGATAGACTCAAGATTGTCTGTAGTATAGAGATATATATGTATTATACAGGGTGGTCCATTTAAGTTGACACAGCAGGATATCTTGAAAACCACCCATTTTAGAGAAAGATGTTTGAAATGAAAATTTCTTGACGTGAAGGGGGCAAAACAGTGTACTATCGTACTTTTCATTTGGTGGAGGTTTACATGGTCATTTGGAGGTCAACATCGTTTTTTTCAATGGGAACATGTATTTTTTTTTACAGATTGGCAACTTATACAAAAAAATGAGACACTTTCATCCCAAAGTGTTTTTTATACGACATCAATTTTTCAAGATATCTTGAAATTAACAAAATAGCTATCCAATCTATCAGTAAATTACGAATTATAATTTCCAAAAAACTATCATTTTAATAGATGCTCAAAATTATGTCCGTCAACTTCGATACACTTTGCAATACGTTTTATGAAAGATGCGTGACAGCGTAGCAAAGTTTCTCTTTCGATGTCCCTACAAGCATTTCGGATTCGCTCCTTCATATTCTCTGGAGTAGTTGGTACGGTGCTATAAACTTTTTCTTTGATGTAGCCCCATAAAAAAAAATCAGGGCTTGTAAGATCTGGTGACCTAGCAGGCCAATGTACTTGTCCACCCCTGCCAATCCAGCGATTGTTATAATCTCGATTCAATACCTCTCTGGACAATCTTGAAAAATGAGCTGGACAACCATCGTGTTGAAACCACATACTTCTTCTTGTTTGAAGATCTAAATCTTCGAGCAGTCCCGGCAATTCTTGATCCAAAAAACGTCTGTACTTTTCTCCATTTAATGTACCATCGATAAAGAAAGGACCAATTACTTTGTCACCGATAATTCCGCACCAACAGTTTACAGTCCAAGGACGCTGGTGCTCGACTTGCCTTAACCATCTTGGATTTTCAACACTCCAATAGTGCATGTTATGTCGGTTAACTGCGCCATGATTTGTAAAGCTCGATTCATCAGAAAATAATACATTTCGAAAAAAGTTCGGATTGATCATACTTTGCTCTTGTGCCCATCGGCAAAAAACTACTCGATTCTGAAAATCGTCTCCATGAAGTTCTTGGTGTAAGGATACATGGTAAGGATGGAATTTGTGTAGTTTTAATATTCTCGATACACTCGTTTTTGAAATTCCAGAATCACGCGATATAGCACGAGTGCTGACGTGAGGGTTTTCCGTAATGGCAGCCAGTACAGCGATCTGATTATCTTCAGCCGTAACAGTCTTACGACGCTTCCTTTTTTTTAACCCTACACTTCCATTTTCTTTAAAACCTTTCACAACACGATAGAAGGTTTTTCGTGACGGATGATTATTATCGGGAAAACGGTTAGCATACAACGTGACAGCGTTATCAATATTTCTCCCAGATTCCCCATAGATCAAAATCATTTCCATTTTTTCCGCGACAGTGTAATAATCCATTTCGATGAAACTCGTTATTAGGGAAGTGAGGTGTAATCATAACGTACAGGTAAACACTGAAAAGTTTTTAAGTCAGACATTTCTCGTTCTCAAAACTCATTCATAAATTGGCATTTGTTTTCATTACACGAAAGCACAACTCACAAGCCTAGATGGAATGTCAACAGATAACAAAAGTAGCTAATCTCGGATTGTAACCCTGTGGAATGAAAATAAAAGCAATAGCAGCCAGTACATTGGCCTGCTAGGTCACCGGATCTTCCTAATACCTATTTTGTTAATTTCAAGATATCTTGAAAAATTGATGTCGTATAAAAAACACTTTGGGATGAAAGTGTCTCATTTTTTTGTATAAGTTGCCAATCTGTAAAAAAAAATACATGTTCCCATTGAAAAAAACGATGTTGACCTCCAAATGACCATGTAAACCTCCACCAAATGAAAAGTACGATAGTACACTGTTTTGCCCCCTTCACGTCAAGAAATTTTCATTTCAAACATCTTTCTCTAAAATGGGTGGTTTTCAAGATATCCTGCTGTGTCAACTTAAATGGACCACCCTGTATATATACATATATATATAATATACGTATAAAGAATATTATATGCTTTTTTCCTCGAAACGTATAACTTTACAATTAGAAAGACTGTTCTTCGCATAGGTATAATAAAATATAAATATATACTGATATGTATAACCGTATACCTATATGTATATATATGTATATATATATATATATAAATGTTGAAAAAAGGATTGAAAAACAAAAGTAACAAAATAATTGATATTGAATTGAGCGTGGTGCATACTATATATTATTATTATTATTATTATTATTATTATTATTATTATTATTATCATTATTATCATCATCATTTTATCAAATGATATCTGATGCAGCGAACGTATATATCATCATCGGATCTGCCTAATTAAATTATACATACCTACGTGAGTGATACCGATTTGAAGAAAGAAATTCTGCGGACAGAACGTGTGAAATTAATATCATAAAAATGATATAAAAAATAAAAAAAAAATAAAAAAATTAGAAAAAGAAGAAGACGAATAGGAAACATGACGAAATAATTGTATACTAATTACGATGTGACAATAATAACAACTGTATCGCGTATGTGTTACATATTCGTATACATTTTTCCTTTTTTTTTTCTTCTTCAATCATTTCTCGCAATTATACATTATATATTTAGAATTTCGTTAGAATTTCAATTTCTTATTAACAAAAAGGCAGATTCATCAAAGCTCTCTTTTTACCCGGTTTCAATACATATATAAATATATACATACGTTACGTACGTAATTATCGAACTCGCAATCATTCAGCCATATTTTATTTTCTCGAGTGTTTAGTATATACGAGTGGTAGCGTGACACTTTAAAGCGAATTGAACTATCTGTATATACATACCGTGATAATCAGGTGAAACCGAATGGACCGATCCTCCACCCGGCGGATGATTCGTATTTTTATGGGGATAGCCACTCGTTGCACTGAAAATCCTCAGGGTGTTTTGTTGCATCGACCTCGCGGCCAAATCACCTTAGAAATTTTTCAGCGCAACGAGTGGCTAACCCCATAAAAATACGTAATATCCGCCGGCCGGGGAATCGGACCATTCGGTTTCACCTGATTGTCACGGTATATATAATATATATATCCTTTCGCTCTTATAATATATTTTCGATTTAGTCACAGACGTATATTATACCATGCAGTCTATGAATATTAGTTTCGCATCGATTAATTTTTAACGCGTCACGATTTCATTGTTCAACTTTATCTATCTCATATACCTATATATATATATATATATACAACTTATATATTGGGTATTCGATTATTAAAATCATTCTCGCCTGTGTCTATACAATAAAATAAAGTAAAATAAATTAAATTAATTTAAATATGTACGCCTAATAGATCGCGTTACCCTCTCATGTAATTCGGACTATAAGTTTACCTATACGTTTGTACGTGCCACGTGACCTCCGGTAATACGTATATAACATATGTGCGAGTCGTAAAGTATTGCAAGACGTAAAGAAAGAATAATAATAATAATAATAATAATAATAATAATGTGAAAAAAAAAAGAAATAAAATGAATGAATGAATCGATCGATCGACACATATACTAATACGTAGGTATCGATACGGCATGTGAAATATACATATACATATACATATATATAATATATATTTATATTACGATAATGTACAAGTCTCTAGTGTGATACATCTCTACGCTTATTCTCTGACCATAGTTCATTAAGTCTGTAAATTATATAAGTTTAAATAATCATCAAGGTATAAAAAAAAAAAAATACTGACGATTATAGTCCTGTAATTAATTAATTAATTAATTAATTGATTGATTGACCAATCGATTATTCGATTGATAATAATAATAGATATTATATAGGTAGGCACGATGCTATAGAATGAAGGAATTTTTTTTTTTTTTTTTGCTAGGCACGTGCAGCATCAGCTGATTATTAAGAGGAACAAAAATGAAAAGGAAACATAAGAAAAAAAAATTGAAAAAAAAGTAATAATTAAATAAAACGATTATTGAGGAAAATGAAAGATAGAAGAGTGGAGTGAACGAGTGTATGCGTGCGTATGAACGAGTGATATAGAGAGCGAGAGAAAGATAAAAGAAAATGATTATGATTATGATGACGATGACGATGATGATGATGATGATGATTGAAAAGAAAGAAAAAAAAAGAAAATAATCTGAGATAAATTAGCACGTTGTCTTGCGTGTACATAGTGTGTATATATGAACCATCCACTGACTGTACAATACCACCCAAATATATTTATATTTCATGTTAAAACAGCAAAGCTTTTTTCTTCTTATTTAATAATAATTGAAAGACTGCGGTTCTGACGTTTCGTATTTACGACAATATATATATATATATATATTTTTTCAACTAGGTATATATATTATAGTTTACACTTCGCGGATCAAATAAATTAAACTCGCGGTTATATTTATATTATATATACAACGGTCATGATATTTATTATTTATTATCGCGTCAAAACTACATATACGTGTGTACAATATGTATAAGTAGAGAAAAAAATAAAGATCGTACAATTCAACTTATATATCTACATACAGTTTTCAAATTGTATACCTATATGCGATAGTTTTTACGAAACGGAAGTAGTTTGTTCGCGATCTTTATGACTCACAATCAGAAGAATCGAAAATACGAAAGCATGAGCCGCGGTCGATACACCACACCACCTTCTCTATCCACAGCAATTCAAAA
Source organism: Tenthredo livida (assembly GCA_963992785.1). Taxonomy (NCBI): domain Eukaryota; kingdom Metazoa; phylum Arthropoda; class Insecta; order Hymenoptera; family Tenthredinidae; genus Tenthredo; species Tenthredo livida. The sequence continues at coordinate 154,795 of OZ023072.1, forward strand.
GAAAAGAAAAAAATTGAAAAAAATTGAATGTAAAAAAAAAAAACATTTTCAATCAGAAAGAAACAACAGATTTTTACTTTTACTTTCAAATATTGGAATCCATAAGAAAAAAAAAAAACAAAGAATAAAAAAATAAAACTGTTGAGATCTAATAAATTATATAAAAATGAAAAATATTTGAAGATCTTCGATCTGTATGATCAAGACAAAGAAAGAAAGAAAGAAAGAGAGAGAGAACGCGGACGTACACACGCATGGACGGTAGGTAATGATTATTGGTTTTCTTTATTTTTTTGTCACCTTTCATTGCGGGGAAAGAATGAAATTGAAAATTTTATTATACATATATTGATATACGAGTTATAATTTTTCTTTTTTCCCCTCTTTTATACCATTATATATCGCAGCGTGCACGTAGTTCATAATACAGATATATATCTTTTCTTTCCTTTAGCTGGGAAAAGCACAAGAAGAAACGAAATGACTATAATGTATAATCGAGAAAATCGAGAAAATTTAGAAAATTCAACGGTGGTTTGTGTATCCTACCTATACCATCGTGGATGGTTTATGTATACGCACACCTTTATATTCGTTGGAATGATAATTAAATTCTATTTATACATATACCTACAGATGCGTATAATTATAATAGTATATGAAGGGAAAAGAAAAAAGGAAACACCTTCCAAAAAAACGCGTCGTATATATATTTATGTATAATATATGTTTAATATATTTTTTTTTTTCAAACACAAACAAGAATACCAGAACTGAATAAGAGATGAAAATCCCTGTCTCACGTCTCGTTAGCTATATAGGTATACCTACGTGCCGATTAACACCGCTAGCTGCAAATTTACACACATATTCAAACTTATACAACCTTTCTAGTAGAATCCATATGATTTGTGCAATCGATGCCGTATATATTTTCTGGCACTAAATCATAGGCTTTGGCTTTGGCTTTGGCCACTTCCGTATCTCGTTACAGGTTACACGCCTACACAGGTATACGCCACCACCTTATACGTGTTATTCGAATGTGAAGAAAAGAGTTGAAAAAAAAAGAAAAAATTAAAAATTAAAAGAAGAAAAAAAGAAAAACGAGTATTCGTCTAACGCTTCGCGTTTGATTTATGGTTAGCCAAGCAATTAAGCCTTAAACGGTTATACCCGGGCTCCGCTGCAGAGAGACGGGATAATTAAAATTCATTTTCCTTTAATTAATGGCCAGGGTGCAGCGCAAGGCCCCGCTGCCTTAATACAGCCAATCTACGAATCTATTAAAAAATATTACACGAATATAATAATATATGGAGTTCTTTTTACTCATTCATTTATTTATCTTAAATCGTGACTGTTAGATCGAATCGATTATATGAGAAAGAGCGAGTTTAGTTGGTATAGGTATTGATGAAAGGAAAAGATGAATGAAACTTATGCGGACTTGGGTAGGTAGGTACCTACATTAGTTAATCGGTTTCGAAAGTTTATCAAAAGGTTTAGCTGTTATATTTTGCACAGCGAACGGCATCAGGGAAACGATCGATGTACGTATATACCTTCTAAGGAATTCGTATAAGTTTATCGCGAATAACGTGATATTCTGGCCTTTGTGATGTCTGGCAATTATATCGGCTGTATATTGTATAATACCATAATATACCTATATTACATACATTTACCCGCCGCCATGGAATCGCGGAATGAGATTTAATGAAATTTAAAAAAATAGGATAATAATCGCAACATACCTATAGGGTGACTTTCACGTTTCAACAATCTCAAATGCTTCACCGCACGATTATGAAAAGAATCGCGATTCTTTTCAGAGGACAAAACCCTACGGCGGACCTTTGGCCTTTCGAATCTTTACACGAACGTATATATGAAGATAATGATCGGTTTAATGATATTCTTCGGTAGGAGCTCCACCGGCACGTATAAAATTGATACTTTCAATGTCAAAAAGGATTCGATATTTGAGGAAAGAGTTACGCGCGGATGGATAAGACGAGACCAAGTTCCACGGCGATAAGTCTACTCGAATATGTATACCTATATGTGTGTGTAGAGAAACGTGAGAAAATACTCAATCTGTCCGTATGAATTCCCCGGGATAACGTACCTACCTACGTATACGTAGTAACCGACGTATACTATACACCTACCTGATAGATGTGTATAAGTATGGATGTATAAATATACAGACACAGGGCTAGATATAGTATAGAACTATACATACACGCACGAGCAGAGCCCGTCTGTTCGCGATAGGCAGGACGGTTTACGACTCTCGGAGTCGCTTCTCCCTCTACTACCTCAAGCTCAACATCTCTCGCATATAGCGTTAGCGTGCCAGCAGCCGCACCCAAACCGATTCCCGGGTTGTGCGAAAACTTTTCAACAAGAAGAAATGCGCGTAGTGGGGGTTCAAATTCCTTGGTCGAGTTTCGCGGCTGTTACAGGAAGCGTAAATTGTTAAAGTTTCGGTCAGAAAAATTCAAATAAGAATCCTTCCTGCCTCCCAGCCTCCCTGCCTGCTCGACGAGAGAGAACCAACAGAACTGAAACTCTGCACCAGCCGAGATAGAAGATCGCCCTGCAGGCAGGCAGGCAGGCAGAGGCAACATAACACAATGTGATTCCTGTGTTCGTTCTTATATTTGTTCGCGAGCGAGGCTACGCAGTAGGTACGCAGCTCTGTTGTGTTATTTGAACAGGGGCTTCACACTTGGCACGTCTGTCTTGTCTTGTCTTTTCTTTCTTTCTTTCCTTCATTTCTTTCTGTTCGTCCGCCCATCCGTTCATCTGTTTGCATTACCTTTCCTGCGATGTAGATATTTTCTATTCGTATTCGTGCGTGTCTTCGCCCGATAGAATGTACACACGATATTTTGATAGTAAAGTATGTCTTATTCCATAAAAAAAAAAGACAATGAATTTGATAATTTTGATAATTCGTAGCTTATAGTCGAATCATTCGGTTCCTTCGCGTGTATGTTCATGCAGATGCAGATGTATGGGATACGTATAGAAACGTGGCACATAGGTATAGGTACTATATGCAGCGAGATCGGATGAAGCACGAAGAGCATGTCCGTCGTAACTTGTAATGCAGGTCGACACGACGGCGGACACGCTGCTGCGTGTAATGCATGCATACCGGGTAATACGATGGAAATTGACGACTTGGCCTGCAGTCGACCGCCAGTAGATAGATGTGTATGTAGGTAGACATGTACACATATACATATATTATACATACAGGCGCGCATTTTAGCTTTATAGATGTATTGGAATTCAGTACCGAGGGCTTTACGCCCGCGTTCTGCACCTCTCTAGGTATATAAAGGTATGAAAAACGGTTCGTAAATATGAATAGACCGGGGCGTTGGGATCGCGGATAGATAGTATTATGCCTATATACGTACTAGAGAGAATTTCGAGGAGGATATTCGCACCTGGAAGTAAGCGCGGCGTGAAAAGAGAGAGAGAGAAAGAGAAAGAAAACATAATAAAGAAAGAAGAAGAAAAAACGCTTTTTACCTGAATCATAAATATTTAAAGGCGCAGTAGCTGTAGGTAGTAGGTACGACGGGCGGGTGTTTCAGATCTTCAACGGCGTGTGAAACGAGGCAATGAAAGAATAAAGGAAAAACTTGAGAGCGAAAAGTCTCTTCAGGTACCTACCTATATACCACCTCCACCCACCCTACCCTCGGTGCGCACACTCGAGAGAATAAAGACACGCAATTAAATAGATTTTCACCTTTATACTGCAGGTATAATCATAAACACCATTATTATCACTTCTGTTTTTTTCGGTTCGATTACATAAATTCAATAAAATTTACGATTTTACAGGTTTTTTTCTTTTTGTCTTTTTCATCAACATATATATGGTCCCGGTCTCGTATACTTTAGAATGCACGTGTGTAACATATTGTTTCGTGTATACACCGCGTTGAGAGAAACAAACAGGGGATCAATTTTCACGGTGATAAACAAGAGCCACGTGCGATAAGACACGATATAGGGAGACTGCTGCGCAGGGAGAGATGAACACCTCCTTTTCAACGATTTTTTAGTGGGTGGAGTGAAATACGTTTGTAATAGAACTGGAGGATTTATTTGAGGAAAAATTGACATCCTAGTATCTTCTGTATATAGTATATAGGTATATAGGCAGGTATGTATATACGCGGGTAATTAGCGAACGAAAAATATAACGCGATGCATATTGATCGGCGAGTGCACGTGTACCGGAAATTTGATTTTTTGGTTTTAACGACATGTATATATAAAATAGTACTCGGGCTCACATACGTTTGATCCGCGTTGACCTTACGCCCTGGGAATCTCTTATACGACTATACGAGCGTTTAAAACGCGTGGGTATGAACCCTATATCGTCTACACGTGTTTCGCTTTGAGCCAGAGAGAAAACAAACACCCTGATGCGGTATGCGTTTGTGTAGTAATACGTGACTATGTGTATGTACCTATACACGTACGGGTTGCCAGGCTCATAAATAATAAACATCGATTGGATCCGTCCCCCCGTCACCCCGTAGCGACGTCCGTTGTCTCGAAAGGCCATCGCATAAGTTCCGCAATTATTTACAGCCACCCCGCTATAGTGCTGCAGCGATTTTTCGAAAAATTTTACGATTAAAATCTATCCTACATTTTCCACTCGTTGCGGTTGATGAAAGATAAAGAGGAAAGAGGAACGAGGAAGAGGTGTTCGTGACCGGGGATATACCTACAGCGAAATTACGTCGCTCGAGATAATTCAAAGTCGCGTGACACGCTCGTTGGTAAAATAAGGATGAAAATAAAATTCAAAAGTTCGCGGTAATATATACCGAGAGAGAGAAAGAGAGAGAGAGAGAGGGGGAGGGAGGGTGGTGTCGGCTGTCACGCGTTACCAACAAAATAAAAGATCCTGGCGTCAAGGCGTTTATTAAGCAAGAAGATACGCACTCTGCTCTTGCGGAGAACGAGATAAAGAAGGAAAGAGAAAGAAAGAAAAAGAGAGAAAAAAAAAAAACAGACCGAGATCGACGCTGCGTCCCGCTTGCCAGAGCGCAGCATCCTTCTCTTCTTCTTCTTCTTCTTCTTCCTCTCCTTCTTGGCAAGGTCCAAGATTAAATGGTAGGCGCGGCGTGACGTAAGCCTAAGGTGACGCTAATGCCACGTCGAAACGTATGAAAGGTTCAATCGGGCTCAATCCGAGACGATTCTCACTCAGATTAGTCATCCGACGTAACATGGGCGCGTGTGTGTGAGTCTGCGGACTTTCAGGGCGGTCGATTTGACCCGTTATACCATATACCAGGAACGGCTCGCCTCGTGCTTCATTTTGTACTTTGATTGCTTATTTATTTATTTATTTATTTATTTATTTATATATTTATATATTTATTTATTCATCAATTCATTAATTCATTTATTTCATAAATCTCTCATCGTTCACGAGGAAGTTTCCGTACGCTTATTATGTATATACCGGGAATACCGTCGCACACACTCGATGGCGCCGAGTGTCAACAGGATACTCGAACAACGGTTTCCACTAAAATGTTCAAATTACCGCTCGAGGAAATTCCCGACGAAAACTATATACATACCCATACCCAGAACCTAGTCTTTTTCCTCGACTAACAGATAGTCCCCCCCGAATTTCATTCTGAGAACTAATCGGCCACGATGCCTTTAGTATAGGTACATACAAGGTACACATATATAGGTATTATTTCCGACTGTAACTTTTACTCAATCTTACTCGTTTATTTACACAAGATACGTTTATCGATTAAGCTGAAAAATCAAACTGAAACTCGAAATTCAGCCAGATGTAGGTATACGAAACGGAACCGCTGCTCGGATATAATGAAATCTCCCAGCTGATAGCCAAACTGCTATATGGTGCAGCAGCCCGATCATTCTCTTCCCGATCAATACGAGTTACGACAATGAATATATAGGTACATACGCCAGCTAGGACGAGGGTGGAGGAGAAATATAGATTTTCAATAGAAACGAGAAACACGAACGTTATACCTACAGGCTAGGAATGTCCCTCGCCCTGCAGGCTGCAACGGTGTATTCAATAGCTACAACACGGCTTTTGATGTTTAAATATGGTTTTAGGCGCGCGGTAGGTTACATACCTAATATATAGGTGCTATACCTACCTCGACGATGTTATAGCGCTGCCGAGATTTGGCACGAGTGACAGGAGCGCGGAGGCTGCAGATAGCGAGTGCGAAATGCGGCGCGTCATTGTTTGGATAATTAGAGTCAGCAGCGAGGAAGAGGAGGAGGAGGTGGTGGTGGTGGCGGCGGTGTATTTTTGCGCTTTGTTTCGTCGTAGGTAGGTATGTACATATAGCCGAGAGAGTGATATAGAGAAAGAATATAAGAGAAATAGAGAAAGAGATAGAGGCTGGTGTGTTTTCTAAACCCCAGTACCGACGCAATAACTTGAAAAACAGTTGTTTTCCTTGTAAATCTTTGTAATTCTGACTCGTCTGCATATCTAGCCTGGAGCATAAGTGGGACGCGGCAGAAACAACAACTCGCAACTCGGTTGTCTACATTCGGCTCTGCCAATTTGTTGTTATGCAAGTTGCGAGTCTTTTATTGATTTACAATTATTTCACGTTGTTTTACAACTCTACATACATATACATGTACGCAGCGAAGGAATTCCATACGATGGAAAAGAACCTGGACATGAATCGATTAACATTGGCAGAGTAAAACACGTAACAATATATGATATATATGTATACGTTGCAGAGAAGAGAGCGATGTTTTTCCTTTTTTATATATACACCTTCCTATACTTTTATTTTTTCTTTTTTCCTATAACAACGGCGTAGCGTATTAGTATAGGCATTGGTATGTAGTACATACATATAACCGCGTGCGTCGGTTCATTATTATATCTCGTGAATCTTTTCAACGTTCGATATTTCAACTCTACAATATATACCTACCTCATACACGCATATATACAGGTATATAACATTGAGCAAAAGCAGGTCGTGCGAAAGTAAAACTGATGACTTGTGTATTCTTTTTCTTCTTCTTTCTTTTTCTTTTTCTTTTTCTTCAATTTGATTACATACATGTATAAAGCGAGTTGGAAAAGTGACTGTGCGGTATGTGTCTGCCTTGGATAAACTATACAAATATATGTTATTTTTCACACAATGGCAATAACAATTTATTGTTCGCGTCTCTACATGACATACATGCATATAGGTATATTATATATATATATATATATATACACGTGTATGTATGTATTTGCGGTTTCATTGCTTGACCGGAATCCGCGGTGGCAGCGGCAGCGGCGAGAATTATATATATGCATATAGAAAAACCACATTGATTAATGAAAAAAGGTCTGAATAATGGTTATTTGGTCGAAACGTACAACAAGGGGAAAAGTTTCCACAGCATCTCCGGGCATCTCCTTTTTTGATCATGCGAACTACCAGCGATTTAGTTCTCTTCATCTGACGTATGTAGGTACAGTCACCTATACATGTGTATAGTATAGTTAATACTATACTATATAAACGGCGAAGAAGAACGAGGAACAGCGAAAGGAACGAGGTCCCCGAAAATGGACTTTTACGTACAACTGCAGGTGCGCGAGTGTATACGCTCCTATATATAGTATATCGTAGTAGGTTACTCATCGCCAGTACCACCACGATGCTCGATTAAGTTTCAAACCTTAACCGTACAAACCGTGCACATTACGAGTCTGAAAGTGTATACAGACGCATAACCGTATTGGTCGTTAACCGTGGAAGGTGGGTGGCAAAGGTGGCAGAGAGAGAGAGAGGGAGAGAGAGAGAGAACTCCCTCCTCCGAGTACCCATATAGCGATAAGGTGGAGGTAGAGGTAGAGTGAGGCGCGTTGGGTTTACGTTCGATCGCTCGGTTCTCGTAGGTATCGTCTGTGTGAGTGGGCCTTTCGATTGTGTGTAGCTAATTCATTCAGACACGGGAAGTGACCTTTATTTTCCTCCGTAATACGACCATCTCTCTCGCACCCACGACGTATACGTCGCGACGTATCTTCTCTCTCGCACTCTGCCGTCTGCTAAAGCTCCCGTCGTCGGCGTCCTTTCTCTCTCTCTCTCCCTCTCTCGTAGGTATTACACTATACGAGCCCACGTGTAGGTATGGGTATGTATACAGCGAGAGATAGATGAAAAGAGAGAGAAATAGATAGGATAGACGCGAGCGAGTCGAGCAGCGAGATACCGATCTTCGTCCGCGACCCCGGGACACACACAACTTTGCATAGAAATTCACTCCAAGTTTGGAATGTCGTATATATGGACGTTTCTTTTTTTTTTAGTCTTATACACATCGCACGGATGTCCAATTCCATTTGGCTCCCGGTATTAGATAATTACTAACAAAACTATTTGCCCGTAGCTGTGGAGGAGGGAAAAGTTTTTTTTTCTTTTCCTTCCAGTCGATATATACCCTAATCCAACGATGATGTAACCCGGTTTTTCAAAACATTCTTCCTCAACTCATTTTCTACTCCGAATCTTATTTCCGCACTCGTACACGGCGTTATTATACCGGTACGTGTCTATACGAGTGAAGAGGCTATATTCATAAACCAATTACTCGTTTAAATAGCCGGTACGGTCGCTCTCGGCGTATTCCTACCTAACGCGTACGTACTAACTCAACGTCGCTTATTTTTATGCATACTTTAAATGCTAATGGCACAGCGATCTTTGCAACGTTACGTTCCGTTACGTTCCGTTCTAGCTGTGTTCCATCCTATCCCGTCTCGTTCCGTTCCAATCCGTTCCAATCCGTTTCGTTCCGTTACGATTCGTTCGTTTCGTCGGTTATATGTCCCCGTGGTTTAAGTTAGGTTAGGTTATTCGACAAATAGTTCTTCTCTAGCCCGACCAAACGACCAGCGAACAAAGCATAATACACACACACACACACACACACACAGGTTTTAGACATCCTTATAATTCTCCTGCTATGCCTTGGCTCCGTTCGCAGCGAGACTTTGACCCAAGGCTCTACATCTATACGCTCATACACTAAATCCATACATATTTATTGTACTTGTGCGTATGTATGTGTGTGTGTGTGTATGAATGTGCGCCAACTAACAATGCCCGTGTCAGCCTTAACCTTTGCGCTGAACCTTTAGTCTACCCGGTTGCGTCACCGCATGCGGTTCCAAAGTCGGAACGCCCGCTGCTGCCTGGCTCGACTCTCTCCACGTTAGATAAAGCCATGGGCTATGTGTCCCTCCCCATTCTCATTCCCATCCCCCATCCCCCATATACATGTACTATATATATATATATATATACATACGTCCTCGCTTTACTCCCCCGCACCGCAATCCTGGTCCACTTCGCTCCGCGGACTGCTTTGCCAACCCCAAACAAAAGGCGAAACTCGGGGACAGGCTCTCCGCTTTGGATGAACGTGTATGTTCGTACGTTCGTACATACGTGCATGTAGTACGTTATAATCTGCATATGTATATGTATGTGTCTCTACACGGCACATACCTCCGGTTAAGTAGGCCAGCCTCGTATGCGGAGATATATACCTCTGCGTTGTATATGTAGATACGTACGAAGCCGGTTCTGCATCGTTGATGCTGCTGCAGCAGCAGCAGGAGCGGAGCAGAAGCGAAATTGCATGTGTGTATACCTATATGAGAGAATTTTTTATTTCGAGGCTAAAACGAAGCGCAAGGGTCAGAAATCTACCGTATCCTGACCCTGCGCTGTAATATCGGTACGTTCGATCGCAGAGAGGGAGAGAAAAAGAGGAAAGGAAAGAGAGAGAGAGAGAAAGAGAGTATAGTCTTATGAGAGATCGCTCGGTGATCGCTCATGCAATATATATATATATATATATATAGGTACTATACTGCATGCTAGTAGGTGGAATACTGCAACATGTCTGGGACGTAGATATACAGTATGAAATAAAAGAAAATGAAAAATAAAGAATGAAATCCAGACTGTCGCGGACAGGGCTTCCTCCTTCCTGTGCCAATGCCAATTTGCAATTCGTTCGCTGCTACGCGACGCGACGCGGACGTGACGTGGTCGTATAGCATATGGGGCTTCTTCACCCTTTAGTTATACTATACTTACACAAGAATGTCCACACATGTTCATACACATCACGATATGTATATGAAAAATCAAAAATTAATTCAATCTAACGAGTCTGTGAGTATATTTATAAAATTCTATATAGTATGGGTATACGTGCGACGAGTTATAATTCGACCTTACGATATAATGCAGGAAATTTATGCACTCGTCTGCAGTATCCGGTTTTTGAAATTTTCATCATTCTACGAAACTTGGGTATCATATCTATATAGGTACCTATATACCTACTACCGGACACCGTTCATGGTACAGGGGTCCCGAAAGTAGCCTAGGGGAATTATTTTCTCCAGGGGTATAATAACGGCGAGGCTGCAGTATACGGAGGTTCGGATTTACCGGGATTTATTATTTAAGCAGGTTTTTCAGTTTTTTCTGTTTTTTTGTATCTTTCTCCTCATTTTTACACTTCTTCACGCGGCAGCGGAAAGCCACTCGCCCGTATAGCATCACCAGCACCAGCACCAGCAATTATCTTCCAGTATTAAGGGAGGACGTGGGGGGACATGATATTGCCGATTTTTTATCGCGGTTAACGACGCTGCATGATGTAATGATATTAAATAATAATTTGATCCCCCTACCAAACGAGCTACCGTTCTACGCACGCGGTTCGCGTATATGCTTACCTATATATACGCATATATGCGTGTTTAGGTAATGATGAGTCTATAGATCTACTAGATATAGACACACATATTCGTATAACTATAGCGTGCATCAAACGCTGTACACGCAGAAACCGTAAAATAATTATTGTCCTTTCGCGTGTAATCTCGAGGCTAGATAGGTAGTCTATACCTACTAGCGAGTGTCTCCCCACGTACCGTGACGGGAGTATAGCAGCCGAAGCAGCAGCAGCAGTCATTAAGAAGGCTTCTGTACGTAGGTATAAGTTTTTTGTTATTTTCATTCTTTTTTGTGATTTTTATTTTTATTACCAGTTTTATCTAAATTAGCGTTTCTTCGAAAAGAAAAGAAACATATATATAGGTATAGCATAGGACTATATACCTAGGTACATAAAAGTACAACGACAAGAAGTTGCAATTACCTAATCGTAATAACGCTATCCGCGCGTATCTCTGCGCGTATTATAATATAGAGCCTCGAATCGTTCACCTATCGCGCGCGATACAGCGTACCGCGTTTGATATCCGAGTATCTTGACCCGCGGATTCACGTTTCCGTATGATTCATCGTTATTCTTATACTAATTCAACTGGCGCGTAACGCGGTGTGGATTCCTTTCCCGCGTATACCTATGGTACACATATGTAATATAGATCGCAGAAAAGCGTGTTTTTCTATTTTCTCAATTCATCCAACCGCGACGACGAGCGGGCCCTCATTGCTTTTTCAATAAACACACATATCGGCATTAATATAGGTACCCCATATACACATTATATATAACGTGGGATGGGGGCGATTTGGGAAAACAGCTATATAAGTTGCATTCAGTTCGCATTTATTCGGTTCGCGGGATATATTACGATAAAGGATATACGTACCTATATGTATGTATGTACCTACCCACTATACCTACATGTTCGTTTCGTTCCTTCGTACCTATATGGTGCATATAATGGTTAGAGTTTTTCGGGGGATGGGGCGACGCGGACCCTTTGAAATAATATTAAGTAAAAAATAATATAGCCGACTATTGTCAGAGGGAGTTCGGGGAGGGAATATAGCCTTCACAGTCTATACACCCGTGAGCGCAGGTACTCTGCTGAATAATAAACCATCGCCAGGGAACTGAACTGAAGTCTTGGCGCGCGGGTCCGCGCGGGCATAGAATATAAATTCTATAGACGTTCGGGTCCCCCGTGAATACCCACCCTGTATATACTATACATATACATACGCGTTGGATATATATATACCTATATATAAATATACATATATATCTACACCCTTTCGCTTATACTGCGCACACACACACTCAACACTTTCGCCTATACTTAATTCAAAACATACCGGGGAGGGTGGGTGGGGTACCAGTATAAGATTGTTTCTGCGAGTTAAAGACTTTTCCGAACTCGGTTAAATATTTAAAACCTCATCGAGAGCCCGCGCGCGGAATATACTAGGTATAAGGTATATATATGTATAATTTCCGCAAACTCCGCAAAGAATATAGGAAGAATACCCTATATATATAAGAAAATGAGCGGAAGAGCGAACCGAGGAGTCTAATTTCTCCTTCATTTTTCTTCTTTTATTATTAACTTCATATAACATTCTATGCTATACCTATATAGTATACCTTGGCTATACTCGACACAATTATGTTCGCTCGAAGATTGATCGCAGTGGATACAGCTGTACTATTCAGTGTACGCGCGCGGTTCTAACTGGCAATTAATAAAAAAGATGGAGAGAGAGAGAGAGAGAGAAAAAGAGAGAAATGACGCATAGCGAGAATTTCGAACGCATTACGATGTTTACAATGATAATTGTCGGTCTTTTGATATACCAGGTACCTACTATGATTGATGAACGACAAACTTCTTATTTTCCATTTTTCCGGAATTTTAAGCACGCGGGCGTCCTTCGTTTTAAAGTTTTTCAAATCTGCTATACCTAGGTATAATATATTATTATTATTTACGGACTTTCGGTGATATTAAAATTCTGAACTTCGACCCAGCCCCATATAGAACGATCTCGATCGTTCTGGTCTTTTTATTACGCGCCTTGGTGGCTATATATCTCGGTATAGCCAGGGCGGGTATATAAGGTAGGTGAATCACGTACAGCGAGCGTAATTACGGATTGTCGTAAAATTGGTGATATAATTGACGCCGGCTCGGAGTAGATTACAACGTAAAACCGCGCCTCCTTTGGGATATGGGACGGTGCATCCTGCAGCACCAGCAGCACCAGCACCAGCCACGTACCCGAGATACGGACTCGGAGAGATGAAGAGAGAGATATACTACATGAATTTATACATAAGGAAGCTAAAGGTATTTTATATTCTTGTTCAGCCTCGCATTCGCGCACCCCGGCTATACTATATAGGTACTGCAGAGGTAGGTATAGGTATATGCCCCTTCTAACGAGGCTCAGGTAGGTGTAGGGTATCGCGTTTTAAAACCGAGCTACAGCCTAGGTTAATTAGACCTGGGCTTCCTCGAGGAGCCGAGTCTCAGCTATAGGGGCGAGGCCCGGATTCATTATCGCCGAAATCTCTGCGCCCCGGTGCGGGCGCGGCGAGTGGTATAACAATAGGGAATAACGAATAGCGGATGATAAAATATAGAAAGAGGAATAGGAGGGATCAGAAATTTCGCCAAATATCAGATCTTGTACAATAAATTGTGCAACTATACTATATGGACGGGAAAAGCTGCGCGGGGAAAGAGAAGAGAGAAGAGAGAAGAGAGAAGAGAGAAGAGACGAGGGAGGTTGCAGCCAGCTCGAGGGGTATAGAGACGGGTGTAGGGAGGTAGAATTATGGTCGCAGTGCGGGGGCCCTGAAACACGATATTTTTACGAGCCAGGCGTGGGGCCTTAAGTTCGACGTGGCCAACGCAGCCCTTCGTTCAGCTCTCGGTAATGGCAGGCCTTCTCCTAAAGATGCACACATGTTCTCGACGCAATCTGTAATCTAAGATTGAACGATGGAAAAATCGGCTTAGGGAACAAATCCGACCGGTCCGCGGGCAGTCAACCGTGTATACACCGTATACAATATACATATACCTACATGCATTTCGTTAGGCACATATACACGCATACCTATGCAACGCACACACGTATACCATATACCTATACTCGGCAAACGAATTTTGTCGATTAATGATCTGGTCCAAGTTCTACCTAGATCGAACCCCGGTGATTATCGAGCTATCCACGTACCGCCGCCGCGTGGTATATTACGTGCATGTAATACCCAAAGATATACCTATACATGGGTGTTATATATATATATGGATTATTAAATTTACCTTTTTCTTAGATACACCCATATATATATATATTATATATGTATAGGTATACGTGGGAGAGAGAGAGAGAGGGGGAGAAGTTCGGGTAAAGTTTTAGCGATTATAACAATCTCGAGAAAGATTCCAATTTCGCGAAAGATTCGATCGTAAAAGCAGCAGCAGTCATCGTAGCCGAAACCCGAAATGGCTGGTAATAATATTTCGTTTTTTTTTCTTCTTCTTTCTTTCTCCATCTCCTTTTCCTTCTCTCTCTCTCTCTCTCTCTCTTCCTCTTCCTCTTCTTCTTTCTTTATTTTTTTTTTATCGCCCATTTGGCGAACGGCGACTATTCAGCCAAGAAGGCGGTCGGAGCTGGGTTGCCCTCGGGCAAACTCTCGGCAACAGCAGCAGCAGTGCGATTTTTAAGACGTAGAAGATTTTCATCGTCACAATTCCGCCCGGTTTTGATTGGCACTAAAAAAGTATATTATATGCACTGGACGTACAGGTGATTCAGTTTTATTTTTATTTTATTTTTTTTTGTTCATAGAAAAACTTATCAGAAACGAAGAACTCGAGCGAGTTAAGGAAATAATGATAATAATAATGATAATAATAATAATAATACTGAAATACCAAACGAGCTTCGAGATTATTACGTCACGAAGATATATAATGACGTAACTCGGGTTAGATTTGATTGATGACTCGTCCTTCGCGCAACTTAATGAATGGCCGAGAGAGAAAGAGAGAGAGAGAGAGAGAGAGAGAGAGAGAGAGAGAGAGAGAGAGAGAGAGAGAAAGAGAAAGAGGAGCTCAACGAGTAGGTAGGTATACGACGAGGTGTAGGAAGTACGTTGCGTGATTTCTCCGACCTCTCGCATATTTCATATTAATAATGATAAAAGAAAAAGTTTCAGTCCTTGCAGGAGCAGATCAGTTTTGTCGGTAGGGAAAAAGCTGAAGCAAAAAAGACAATGCGCTACAATCTGCACAGATGGCGAAGGGTATAAATTCTCGGACCTATATAGCATACCTGATCTTAAAATTGTAAAGGGATAAAATCGAGCGGTCCTTTCGGCTCCTGGCTCGCAGCCCCTTGTTAAATTCATTATTCTGCACATACCCGGTCGTCCTCGGTACGGGGACGTGAAACGTCCTTTCCTTTATTATTCTTACTCGAGCCGAATGTGTATAGAAACGGGCAGAGTAAGCAACCAAGCAGGCGAGCAAGTAAGTAAGTAGCTCTCGGGCGAAACTGCAGCCGGTCAACGTCGCGCAGGAGCATGGCAGACAATGCGGCAAGGAAGGTACGAACTGCACTGGGACCAGTTAAACCGGATGGAATCTGACAGAACTTAAAAGCGAGAGGAAAAAACGGAGAAGAGAAAGAACGAAAGAAAGAAAGAAAGGAAAAAACAAATTCTCTCCGTGGGCTACTTCGCCGAGTTACTATATGCGTGGTCGTATATATGCCTATACGCGTTCGAGAAGAAAATGAAAAAGAATTCTCAAAAACCGATGGAAGAAAAAAATGAGAAAAAATCGTTTTACCTAATTCCATGTATTATTTTACCGCAGGCATGGAACTGCAGCTGAGCCTTGCACAGGGGCATAAATATGATATGATAGAATCCCATTACTCCATAGCATCATACCAGATGCACAGGGGCTCCGAGGATATAGCTGTATAAGATATACTCCGGGTATTCGATTCCGCCAAGATACGAAACCTACTTTCCAGTCGTTGCACTATCGACTGTTCCTTCAATCGATATAATTTATTCGATATTCCTCTCTGAAAGGCTGCTGCTGCTGCTGCTGCATTCCCTCCTCGCTTTAGGTAGGTATTATACTATACAGACGGACAGGCAATTCGATCGTATTCTCTTTCCGATCACGCGAATATCCTATCCTATTCAGATGTCTGACGATCCGAGTGGGATTAGGAGTAGGTAGGGTATATAGAACGTGTCTCGGCAATTATTTCCGACTCCTTGTTACATATGTAGAAATCCAGAATCCTTGCAACGCGTTCCTTTCCGACTGTCCCTCTCATCCCCTAAACTCTATTGACCGGAAGGCATAAGGGCAGCTTTTCCACACCAGGTTGCACTCGGAGGATCCGTGTTAGATGGTACTACGTACAGCTGTGTGTGTATGTATAGGTATATTATTGGTATACCTATGCCATGGATTTCGTATAGTGAAAGCGCGAGTACCGTAACGGTTGAGGGAATAGAGGATGGAACAGCTAGGTGCACCGTGCATTGTGTTCGGTGCGGTATAGAAAGACTGGCGCAGGCAGGACTATCGCCTTGCCAGGACTGAGCTAGTATAGTATAAAGTAAGTAGAAGTAAAGACGTATGACCTGCGAGTATAAGGAACGCCCTGGTGCCCTCACCTCGTCACGACATCCTCTTATATCTATACTCGAAGGTATAAAGGAACAGCTATAGGTTCTTACAATGGGTATGGCTGATCCCTGGTCTGCATCCTTCGAAGATAGTTTGTGCCCGGTACACCTGAACCTGTTTAAGTATCGGAGCAATTTCTGGGCTCAGAAAGGTAAAATAACGAGTCACGGTCGGGGGCGGCGGCAAACGACTGGAATTACAATTTGGGTCGTTTCGAACGCGCTCTGTGAACTATGGAGCTCGTTCTTCGCTCTTCGCCTATCCGGAGGCTAGGCGGCCCCCGTAGCTTTGAAGGGTACGAAATAATGGCTCGGCCGTCGCCCGTGACGTCGACGCAGCTGCGCGCTCCGATTGGTCGATTTATAACGAGAGAGAGAGATGGAGCGATGAGGAGAGAACGGGAGAGCGGGAGGGGTGGTTGAAAAAGGAAGGGAAAATATCGCGGAAATGATTAAATTTTACGGACCTTAAATTATCGAGATGACGCGTAACAACCCCGGCAGGAATTTGTTCCCGAGGAAACTTTTCCAAGACGACTAATGGAACTTTTCCCTAGATATTTACTAGAGCAACGGGCGCGGGCGTTAAGTATATTATATATTAATGAAACTTGTCACGCCTGCTGCAGCAGCGGAATATGTATCGATTGAAATCGATTTTTTCTTTAAACATTAAAAATAATTGAAATAATTTTTCGAAAGCTTCGGCGTCGTAGGTGTACATACGAATCCGAAAGTGCGGAGGAATATGCAGAAAACGTTAAGAAGGTGAAAAACGGGGTAAACCGCGTCCTCGCCAAAGTCCACGTGATGTGCGGCGAGCTCGAAAGAAACTGCGGCGTGTTCTAGTATAGGGAATAAAAATTGGATATGTGTAGATGATGTATATACCTATGTGTGGCTGTATAACGTATATATGGGAGACACGTCATTTCGCGACATTGTGCAATTCCGCGCAACTCGAAGAGGAGAATCTCGAATGAAACTTGTACGCTACCGGGGAGCTATAGGTATAGCTTATAGCTGCGACAAAGCTATATACTGGTGTTGGCATGGTGTAAAGAACTGAGCCGGTGATACGTGCGCCGTAAATTTTATCTTATCCGATTCCGTCAGCTCGGCAAACTCCAGGGAGCGATCAAAACGCTCTTTTACGTTTCCACTATCCGTACAAAGTGCAGTATAGAGACACGTATAGAATTCGCGGTGCAGCTGTCGCGAGAATCGCGCATCGAAACTTTCTTAGGATTTCCTATCCTTCTCGTTTCTTGTTCACTTCCGCAACGTATATATATATACGTATACTACGTATACGCGTTACATAGCTGCAGCGGATTAACTCGGACGTGAATTAGAACTCGAGACTCTCGGTCGCGCTCTAAGCTGTTGAGCGAATCGAACGAATAGCACGGCATATACGGAGAGGGGAAATAAAAAGGAACGAAGAAGAAGAAGAAGAAGAAGAAGAAGAAGAGAAAAAAGAACGAAGAAAATAAACAACGTTCAAGTAAAGGAAACGGGCTTTGTGCGTGTCAAGTCACAGAGCGCTGGCGCTCGACGGCTGTCACGTACAAGTCCGGAGGATAAAGCGAGTCTTTCACGGTTATAGCGCTCCGCAACTTTTTCGAGGAAATTACAAACCCGTGCGGTACAACGCGAGGGACAAAATGGCCGACAATTTCATTTCATTTCATTTCATTTCATTTCGTTTCATTTCATTTCATTTCGTTTCATTCGAGTTTATTTCATTTCTTTTCATTTCCATTTATAATCGGCACATTGCCTATAATAACGTGTAAAAGATGCATAGAGGAGAAAGGGAGATAATTATGCTCCTGGATTATATTTCACCCTGTCGTTGTTGGAGAATACGGCATTTAGTGGCTTTATAGAGTAGGTACATATATATAAGGTAGATACATACAAATTTCCTATATATATACATATATACATACATATACGTACGTACGAAAAGTCTGGATAGGTCCTACGTACGTACAGCTATACAGAGCTACTCCATGAAACCTGGGGTATTGGGTACCACGCCGCGCTACGCCACGCCGTGAACGAAGCACTTACGGGTAATTGCCTTATCGGAGAAACAACACGCGTCGTTACCAGGATAATGTCGACGGCCATTAGGAACCGGAGCGGTATACGTCTTTACGCAGAGTAAAGGTTCTCTGATCGAAAATGTTCGGGAAATGTGCCCGGCGACGCCTATACCTACATACTAGTATACATATACATGGATAGGTTACATAGCATACACCCAAACACATGTACCTAATATATTATAGCGATTCAATAATCAAACGAAAGAAAATCAGCAAAACAGAAATAAAATGAATGAAAGACGAGAGCCTCGTTACCGTTCCCTAATTCTCATCGCAATTTATCACCGCATTAGGTATATAGATTAGGGATCCGGTTGCGAAATGAAAAAAGTTTTCGCTAAAATATCTAAACGGACTGGTGTAGGTAGGTGGTCGGCAGGTATATTATACTCGCTCTGTTTGGTTGGTATAGGTGCGTGTGAAGTGTCTAGGTCTAGGATATAGGATCACGAGGTTCGGTGCTGCAGAGCCGCCGGTTTTAAGGCAATCGTAAAACAACCCGAGAGGAATGGTATATACATCCAGAAATTACGGGTGTAATAAACTCGGACGGTGGAAGGTTTTCATAAAAGGCGATAGAACGAACGAACTAACTTACGAATGGTATGGTTGGTCGAGTTTATACCGCGCAGCTAAAACTCTCTAGGTGAACGGAATTCAAACTATCCTCGAAGATAAAATGCCTCCGCACGTATACCACACTGGTCGTATAGGTATATGCATACCTATAATATATAGGGTGAAGAGGGAGTGTTCTACCTGTGAAAGAGTATAATCTATATACCTGCGTAGAAACTATACGTAGAAATCCGTGAAATAAAAAGAAAGAGAAAAAGAAAGAAATTCTTTTTTCCCTCGCAGTATAAACATTGTCGTTATTTATTATTTGCGCCGTTTCGCAAAGCGCCTCGATCGCTCTCTTCCCTCTTGACTCTTGTCCTCGTTCGGTCGTCCGGCGATCCGTCATGCGAGAAACGCGATGAAAAGGTCCGGTCATCCGTCGAGCTGCGAGGCCTTCCGGGACCGACTATATACGAGGGTAGGGTAGCAGAGCAGAGCAGAGCAGAGCAGAGCAGAGCAGAGCAGAGTACAGAGTAAAGAGGGGTCCACGTCCACGTCCGCCCTCGCTCGTTCGCTTGCTCGGTGTAACTCCGTAGGGGGGAGAAAATATCAAATTAAAACTGACGGTGAAGCGTAATTGGGACGACGTTACGCGCAAAGGATCTAAGCCTGCGTCGTAACCTATACTGCAGGCAGGCAGGCAGGTAGAAAGAGATAGAGAATGAGAGAGCGAGTCAAAGTGGAAAGGAAAGAGGGGTCGTTTGGTTGTTGTTTTTTCAATTATCCTGTTCAGTATCGCAAGAATTTTGAAATAAATTCCTACCGTAAGTCAAATTTTACACGAATGCATTGTGTAGCGAAATTCTCTACGTATAAGTATATGGCATGATCGTTGTTCGACGACCCTCCCTATATCTCGCATCGTCAAGGATCCAGCCCACAGTGCAGCAACTTTGGCAATAATTTTCACACAGTGTCGATATGCGATGGTGCACGGCTATACCGGCTAAAATCCGAACCCGACTTCCATGTATAGAGGTACCTAGTCTACCACCTCTGCATGCACGTATAGGTAGATAAATCTATGTGCATTCATACACAGTCACGGTTTTGGGTATATAGGAGGTTTATGTACGAAAGTATCGAAATATCTGGCCTCGTCGTTCGACACTGCAGCAACCACCAGCCACCAGTCACCAGCCATACCAGCCAATGCAGGGTCGACGTGGCAAGGGCGCGGGGCAAGCCGATTTTATCGGAAACTTCGAGGAATGCAGCAATATTACGTTGCGAAGTGCTCGCTAGCACGCTATCAATATAATACTAACTCCCAGGCTTGGGTGGGTGGGTACGGTATGGTCTGGCTGGACCCCCATCCCCATCCCCAATTCCTGATCCCTTCGCTCTCTGGCCTAGGCAGGCCGCAGTTCCAACTTCTGCTATAAAGCGGCGGATAACTCTGCTACAAATTCCTGGATCGGAAGAATTCAGACAATTTCTCAACACGTTGGAAAAAAAACCGAGGAGAAAAAAAGGAAGAAAAAAAATTCAGGCAAACATATTAATATCGAATATTTAGGTGAAAATTCCACCGATATAACGATAAAGGTGTTGGAATATCGTCGCGAATGCAACCCTGAATATAAAAAAAATGAAAAAATTCAAGAGCTTTGAGCATAGAGGCACGGAGTGCCACGGTTAGATAAAGCAAACCGGGTACGGGTGAATATAAATCCTCTACAAGCAACCCGCGTGCATCCGCACCCGCACCCGCACCCGCACCCGAACCCGTCAACCTACACGCACTAGCACCGGATAGGGGATGCTAATCCGTAGGTACCGGGAACCCCCGTCTATCCCCTGGCTATCCCGCAACGTTTTCATCGCCAAGGCTGCAGACTCGGCAACCAGGCGTGGCTCTGTGCAGGCCCCATGTGCAGGCGGCGCACATTATCAGCTCAGGCTTGGCTGTGTACATAAATCAGATTCAACCCGCGTGGAAATGCAGTAGGGGTCTGCCTCCGTACTATGCCAGAAACGTCTCTTCGTATCCCGTTGATGTATGTGTGTGTATGTGTGCGTTTACATGCACTATGCACATACCTACCTACTCGCTTAAACTTCGCCTGCAGAGTCTAGACTCGAGAGTTCTAGGGTCTACACGGACGGCGGTCAATAATAATGCAAAGATGGTGGAATCCTCGAGGAGCGGAGAAGAGGAGAAGAAGGAAGACGTGAAGATTAGGAGAAACTTTCGGCTGATAATTTAACCAGATATATACGTATATATATAGGTATACACTATGTATCTCTAGGAGGAGAGTTGTTGGTCGTAACGATAAGGCGACACCCGGTACGTGGCACGTCTTCTCGTCGCGTAGTTTCCTCCCACACATACAGACCCACACAGACACACGTACTATACGTACCTATATGTGTATACGTGCAAGCGTCAGCAGAATTTCCGACCCGCCGCGATCGTACCCCGCGGTACATAAGGAAGACCCCCGGCTCGTCCCCAACGCTGTTGTCTAAGAAGGAGTTGCAATCACGTGGAATTTAGAATCGAGCAACGTAGGTGGGTTTGTTGCACGAGAGGGATAGCTACTATACTTCCACCGACAATTTGCACACCGTGTACTTTCACAAAGCAAACGTTCTTTAGTTTCCGTATATATCTATATACCTATAGGTATCCCCCCCGCCCCCACATCGTCAGCTTCTTTCTAACTCGCGCTTGCGGAGCAAAAGTGCGAAAGTTTAATGAATCAGGTTATCTTTCAACACCCGCACTCGATCACTCGGCTCGCGTAATCCTCGCGTACGAATTTAGCATTACCGCTTCTCCCGCTTCCCATCCACGTTTCCGTCTGCGTCTCAGTCTCAGTCTCCGTCCGTCTCTCTCTCTGTCTCGTTAGTCGTTATACACGGGTTCGTTAGTATACGCGTACGCCAGGTGTAACGGAACGGAGAATAATAAGAAGAGGAGGAAAAAGAAGAGAGAAAATAAGGTTGTAGGTAGCCATTTTTGGTGAGATCGACCGGTGGGTTTAAATCCTTGCGGGCTTACCTCGGTTTGTCATTGTAATGGGTCTACCTACCCGCGTCGTGTCGAAAGAAGGAAAAAACAAACAAGACCCTAAACTCTACCCAACCGTGTAGCTAATTAGTTCAAACTAATTGCAAAGAGTTGCGTCTAGCGTAGTCGAGTATCATAGGTATAGAATATGGAATTAAAATTTAGAATCATTACTAGAGACGCACTCGTTATCCGCAATACGATAAATTAATCTACTGCACTTCCCAGAATTCTCACAGCTAATTGCTATATCGGTATATAATTAGAGGTGCGTTAATCATCCAAGGTGGAATTTGCGCATTTGCAAATGGCAAACTTCACCTATTACGGTTCAATGTATGTACGTAGTAGTTCTACGTTTGTTTTCCAACTTATTGACGATAAACCGTTACGCATTACCGGCCCAAGGTTTCCCGGAATGGGAAATTGGTTTAACATAGTTTTCGCGAAGCTATACGTACCTGTATACATACATAGGTAGAGCTGATACCAAAAAGCGAGGATTCCCATTCCGAAAACCGATAGGTCGATGCACCGCGTTTCCTTTTCGAAGAACCAACTTGAAGCTAGACGCGACACGGTCCAAGGTGGGCCGGATAATTTCGGCTAATCCGCTTATCGGATTAATCTTAATGAAACTCATAACTTTCGGGTGAAATTTCGAGCCCGCGTATTCTCCGAGATCCGTATTCAACAAATCCTTTGCTTTAATTGCGAGTCACACGAGCGGAACTAACCAACTATACGAATGTGAAAAATTTGGAAAATCATCGGGTATGCGGTTTCGTTCGTTCGTATAGATAGTACCTATATATAAGTATACAATACGTTATCCCGACTCCCGAGTGTAATTACGATGGGAATATCGGATCGTCTCGTAGCTGGGCGAATGAGATAAAATCGTCTTTGTCTTCGTGACTAAAGTATCCCTTCGCGACGACCCGCTCGACTAGATATGCCATTAGATTCCTATTATATATCGACGGGCACACGGTGAATGGATCGCAGCCGTAATCTCTTATACCCTGACTGGTCGTGTTTCTATATACGTGGCCCTCATCGCCATATAGTCGGTCCCCTGCATGTGTATACCCTGCACACACATAGGTATACCTGTATACATATGCCCTGCGCGTATACAACGCGTGTTCCCTTCCCTTCCTTCTTTATTTATCAGAAATTTACCGAATCACTCATTACCCTAGACACAATTCATTTCTCCCTCGTGACTCCCTCGGCTCCGAGAATTTCTATGCCCGGTGATTGTAGGGTTCACGCCCTCCATTGTACCTACCCAACGGCACAAGGCCCCCTTCGTGGTTTAGATGGGTCCCGACTGATAGGATATAGGACCCCGGCGCCACTCACTCGATCCTCACCGAATCCCGGCTCCTATATAGTGTATGTACATATATACCGTTTAAATTTATTTAGTTTTTCCTCGATTTTAAATTATTCGCTCCTCACGTCGGCTAGTCAAACTATATACAGCTATAGGAGAATTTTCCTTTCAAGAAAGAAAGAGAGAAAGAAAAAAAGAGGAGAAAAATGTAGAATCACGAATCGGATTATCCCCGGCGTTCGGGATTTCTGTTTATTTTTTTCTTTTTCTCTTTCCTTCTCTTCTTTTTTTTTCTTTCTTTCTTTCTTTTTTTTGCTTGAAAAATAGTGGCGTGGAAATGTCTGCTCCTGATTACGTAACGCTTTACGCATTTGACACGGACCGATGAGCCCCCTGCGTCAGCTATAGGTGGCTACGCCCCAGGCATGCGAATCGATGATTCCGCTCGGAGGAAAATTTATTATTAGCTATGCGAAGATTTCCACCTCTGACTAAGGTGAGGTATGGGGATAAAGGTGTGTGTGTGTGTGTGTGTGTATGTAAGACGGGGAAAATGACGAATGAATAAATAAGAGGAAGAAGAAGAAAAGAGAGAGAGAGAGAGAGGGGGGAAAGAAATCCGGCGACGTTTCTCTAAAGCGAGAATTTCACTTGGTTATACCTATAGAATGAATATAGAAATCGACCGCGACGAACAATGCCGCAATTCCGAACCTCCCCCCCTCCCGAATAAGAAGAAACTTTTCGAATTTCGAACGATTCCGGACGGCCTCTCCCTATTTATCAACTTTTCGCCCATTCTGCAGGAGCTATGGGTTAAGAAAGCTCAAACTTTTGAATCTTTCAAATTTCTCTAACGGAATTAGGCAGAGGACACACAATATTTCAAAGCAGAAAATATCTCGGGGTATTATGTAGCGATGAATTACGGTCATATTTTTCAAACTGGTATCCCTTATACACACATACCTATATACCTATACAGAGGATGCACACCCATTCACGCACGTGTATGAGGTAAGTAGTTTTCGCGTTCCGAATGCCTTAGGGCCTCAAACTCAAACTCAAACTCAAACTTAAACTCAAACTCTCGAGAATTTTGTCGAAAGAGATTCAAGCCAAGGGTATAGTAGGAGGTACTTACATATATACATACATACATGTATACATATATTGTACGTTAACTAAACTCGGCGAATTGTCCGAGGTACCAGGTAGGTAGGGTACTATAAGGTGTAAAGTAAAAGATTGCTTTGACGACTAGTTTTCTGACCCAAGTCCTCGGTCTTACGTCCGCAGGGGCCTGGACCCTGGACCCTGGATCTTTACCACCGTGAAATGAAGTGTACTTGACGTAGCCCGTTTCCAAGGCCCCCCGCTTGCCCTCGGGACGTCGAGGGCCCCGCTGGGTCGCCCGGCTCCTGAGGTATAAGTAATGGTGTTCCGGGAGGAGGAGAGGGGAAAGGTTTGCTTGTCTGGCTGCCTGCGGTTCTTAAGCCCATGATTGACTACGCCCCCCCGTTCCCCGTTCCCCGTTCCCAGTTCTCGGTTCCCCGTTACCCGCCGCTCCGTGCCCTTAAACTCCCTTGCTACTCTGGAGCTCGGGCTTTTGTGCAGAGGCTATATACGCTATACGATCCAGACTACGTGCTCAGTCATTCTTCTTCGTCCCTGAAGCGCCCCGTCGTCCCCGTATATCCAGGGCCCTATTCGCTAATTGCAACTAGTTCGTTTTACTAAATTCTTTACCTCGATGGTACTCTCGCCCCGTTAGATGGTGGGCGGAGGTCGATCTAGGGGAAAACGTGCCTAAGAGTGGTTATAATTTCGCAGACGTGTGCTGCACGTGTGTGAAAAATCTCGATCGTCGATCACGAAAGAGAGCTATAAGAGTATCTACAACGCGGAGTTGCGGCAGAGCGATGACACATATCGAAACAATATTTAATGAATACCAGCCGTGCGCGTTCTTACTTTTAATTTATCACCTGAATTAACACATGTATACCTATTTTTTTCTCTCTCTCTTTCTCTCTCTCTCTCTCTCTGCAGTTGAGTTAATTATTAAAATTATACAGTATACATGTGTGTATGTGTGTGTGGGCGAAGGTGAAGACGAAAGGAGACGTGTAATAATGAAAAAAAAAGACCACATTTCCCCCAGCCCGGTGTGCGAGGTATTCTTTATTTTTTCTCTTTCCATCTCTTTTCGCGCATATATATGTATATATATGTGCGAATACATGTAGAGGCGTAATTTCATTTTTGCAGTCCTTAATTACGCGAGTAGAACAGCTGCAGCTGCGAGGCAGCGCGAGCGTGGGGCGGGTTAAAGTTTGTTAAAACTGTCGTAGATTTTCAACCGAGTTTCTGTAGGTACCACGGGCGAAAGGAAGCGAAAGGTTCGGGGAGTGAAGTTAGTTTTGTAAATTGCATCGCACTTAAAAAGTTCCCGCGTTTACTAACCGGGAGACCGGGATACCGGGAGACCGGGAGACCCGGGAACGAGGGTATAAAGGCGAGGAATGAGGAGAAGGTCTGTGAACGAGAAGGTGAAACAAGTATAATAAAAAGAAATAAGTATGCACAGTTACGAGAGCTAAGGCTCCGCCCAGGTCGTAAGTCACGGGAAAACTCCGCAAGACTAGCATCCAAAGTAGAGGACGAGAAATGACGAAAGGGGAAGAGAGAGAAAGAGAGAGAAAAGAGAAGGCCAAGGCAAAAAAAGAAACGAAAACCATTAAAAATCACGTTTTCTGTCATTTATTCGCGCGAAACTTTCATTTCCGAGGAATCAGCTGTGTGACGTTGCGCTTCAATGCGAATTTCATCATCGATCCATTTCGCAACGGCATATATATATATATATATCACGGTCGACGTGTAATATAGCTGCTTAATCCGTGAGACGAAGGGTAGTATTCCCGTTTTTCTTCCCATGCACGTACTCTGCACCGGCTTCTACCCCTACGGTGAGTTTACTTTATACCCGCGGTGCACGGAATGGCATGGTATGGCATGGCGTTGACGAAGGACCTGGAGCATATTAAGCCTGCAGGACAGCGGGAGGAGCAAGATAATTCAAGCGTAGGGTACCAAAGGAGAATCCGTGGACAAAAGAGCGTATGAAATAATGTCTGGCACGAATCCTCGAGTTTTAGTTACTTTTTGTTCCACCCTGACTCCCTGTCTCTCTGTCTTGCTTCTCTCTACTCCGAGTTATCCCATTAGCCATTTTTAGCCCGGAGCAAAGTAGGCTACAGCACGATTTCGTTCCTATACTTGACCGCATCGGCATATAGAACTTCTCGAAATTCTCGTCTCCTGCAAGTCCTTTTAACGCCCCTAATGACGAACGATAATTGAATCGAAATGTCCGTAACGATCGCAAATCGGTATAGGAAAGACGGTGCGCAGGTTGGCTCTCGGTATTACTTGTCCGAAAATATATTTCCCGGACCTCGCGTTCCCCAGAGGTTGGATCGTTTGTCAAAAGGAATAGCTGTAATATCAATCCTGTAGTATCTGTGTAGTATACTCGGGGCCTTCTGAAAGCATGATTCACGCCTGTATTCGTTCTTTGATCGTTTCCCAGTCTTACTTTATACCTTTGCCTACCGGGTTTCGAGGACGCCACACCCCGGACCCGGCTGCTTGGGTATACCTTAGCTCGAGCTCCTACGAAAATATTAATCCAGGACGGCACTCGAGCCCTTGACTCGAGTTGGCCTGCCTTCCGCGAGTCAGGGTCCGGTCCGGTCTTTAGAATACATAATAAACAGACTTGGGCAAACATTAATGAAGCGGACTGGCGTGCCAAGCGGTACCTACAGCTTGGAAATTCCCCACCACCTAAACGAATAGGAATAAGAACGAGAATAAGAAAAGGAATATTAGCTTAGGCCATAGTAGAATGGAGAGTGGTCAAATAGCGGACAGTCAATCTACGCGCTTCCATATATATACTATATGGGTATAATAGAGAAAAGGACGTAAATCTGTACAAACAATTCCATCCCGACTCAGCTATGCATGTGCCTACCTCACCTAGCTTCTGATCCTCGCGCGACGTGACAAAGTCTTTCGTCTATATCCGTATCCCGATACGATTTTCGCACTAGGTATAGTATTGGACCGTTTCCGAAAGGGTATTTCCCCAAAAGTCCATACATAGCCAGATTGAACAAACTTTCACACGAACAACACCGCAGGTTCAAAATTCCGAAAGCTGTAGCTTGAAATTTTTGAACTCGGACTATATCGCGATCGTATCGGAACTTATGAGAGGTCGAATGAATCGTCTTGAGATGCACTTTTTGGAGAAAATAAATAACAAGTTTAAAAATTCTATCATTCGTTTACATATGACGTCGAATCAATTTCGTAAACTTGAACGTTTCTGAAAATTGCGGAAAATCGTCTCGCTGCAAACGAATTCGGAACTTCAGCTCGGCGCCGCATATATGCAATATATGTATATATCTATAGTATACCGCGTTTCCCCGTCTGATCGTTATAACCGTAGGGTACGTAGGTACCTATACGTAATTATTCACGTCGACTCGTAAACGTAGTGCATTTTCCGTCGATGTAGTATGAGTCGCGGTGGTGCACAGCTGTGTGCAGTCGCACGCCGTTGGGGGCGGACGCCGTTGCTGCTGCTGCTGCTGCTGCCGCTGCTGCTGCTGCCTGGCCTGATTCTAATCGTTCCCGCGGTAATTACGCCGGGCGTCACCGGCTGCCCGAAATGGCGCCGTTAAAAATTTCGCCTACAGACGCGGCGAGAGTGGGAATACAGAGAAAGAGAGAAAGAGAGAAAGAGAGAAAAAGAGAGAAAAAGAGTAGCTAAAAAAAAAAAAAAAAAATGGGTAGGTACATGTTATACACGGTGCTCGAATAAAATAAAGTCAACTCGTTCAGGCGATTTTCGATTAATTCTAAATTAGAACCTGAAGGGTTTGTCTCGCGATTCGTTACCGAAACGCGCAATTTTCTCTATTATTTTTCGCCAGACGCGAGAGGTTTGTCCGATATAGTATGAAAAATGGTTCGATTATACTTTAGACGGTATATAGGTATGTATTGCGATGAGTGATCGATGTAAGCCATCTGCACCGCAGTATCGAGGTACGAAAATATATTATGATGTGTTTTCTTTCCCGGATTAAGCGCGTTTTCTTAGTTTCTTCGTTCTTTCCCTTTACACACACACACATCACTTTCCTGGTATATCGATTACAAAATGTTTAATTTGATTGCTCCTGCCTCCGCGGGGGTGGATGTGGACGTGTACGTGGACGTGGACGTGGACGTGGACGTCGACGTCGACGTGCAAGTGGAAGTAGAAGTGGAGAGAGAGGAGAGAGAAGGGAGGAAACGATAAAAATACCCCGGGCTCTTGGCATGATTCATTAGGCGCTGGTATGATAGATGTTACGTTAACCTCGTGATCGATGGTAGTGAATTGCAACATAAATCAGAACCAGTTTACGCTTACGCGTAAACAAAATTACCCCGTTTGCACACCGTGCCTATGAAACGAGGTAAAAACCGGCGTATCCCATCTACTTATATTATATCGCGTCTATAAATTGTACGAATGAGAAGAAAAAAATGAGAAATAAAAAATAAAATGACCGTCATACGTTAATATGTGTATAACAACGATGAAAATCTTTATCACAAATGGATTCATAGTTGTGCAAATTTATATTAGCAAACCATTTACGTCACTGGGATTACTTGCGATTTCTCAAGCACCTGTCGTGACGATCAACGCACAGGTATATATACGTGGGTATACGTATATGTATATCAATTCCAAAGTTCTTATTTCGCGTTTACGACGTTTACAACAGGTGCAGTGCGAATATTGGGACTTGGTTGAATGTATTTTTACGCTATACGTGCGAGTTGAACTATTTTTACAATTCATAATCGCTAGGTATCGGCGTTATATGGGTAAACGTTTCCTCTTCATATTATGAATTTATACGGCAGTGAGTTGAGCACGGAGAGATATACCTACACCTACCATGTATAGCTGGGTGTAAACGGGGGGACACATGGCTAGCTGGCCAATACACCGGAATTGTAGATAACTTGATTTTATTCAAGGATTACGAGCCCCGGCAAACCCATTCGAACGGTAAAAGCAAAAATGTAATTTCGCGAATATCCAATTTCCCGTATTTGCACGTTCCTACTTATCGTTGCGGGATGAAACCCGGGAAGAGGGGACGAGGCAGAGAGAAAGAGAGAGAAATAGAGAGAAAGAGGGACGAAGTGGGCAGAGGCAGGGGCACGGAGCTCTAGAGCGATTTCAAGTCTGGAGTTCCCAGTCCGCCATAAGGCCTCGTAATCTCCTATTACACTTCATGGTTTCTTTCAGAGGAAATCCATTTAGCACGCGGTTCGTACACCACCAGTGTCCCCTTTCATGTTGCTGCTGCTGCTGCTACTGCTTGCACTGATTTTCTCTCCACATCCCAAACCCTGCAGCAGCGGCGCCGTTGCTCGTTGCTCGTTATATCAAATTGTCCCATGCAACACACACGTCGAGGGGGTTACTCTACAACAAGGTATACACGCGATTCTCTATACCGATGCCTACGAGCCGAAGTGGGGTTCTAATACATCGTCCTTTGTCCAAATCCGGCACTAGCTGCAGTACTTCGTACTTCGTACTACGTACGGTACGCGAAGAGCCTTGTTATAGTTCTTAACCGGGATGAAAATTCATTCCTCCCATCCGCGACGACGTGGGTACATACCCAAATACGGTATAATAGAACAAAACCATGGAGGTACATACCTATTTGCCTCGACATATACGACGAACGAATAGAAAGTCGATTACAAATGACCTTCGGATTATTTGACGATAAAAATTCAACCGCGTCGCCGTCCACGTGTATATGAATTTTTATCATTTTTATTCCCGTCTCGTATGGATTTGGAGAAAATTTTCCGTTATTTATCTCATACCTGGAGGAGGAGGAGCGTGATTCGCGAGTGGTACGAAGAGGCATCCACTTTCCTCCTCGTACGGAATCGTTCGTCAACGTCAGCGCACACCGTTACAACTATATAGTCTAGGCGATACACGTATACATATATATTGATGTGTGTACACGGTGTGTCACCACCATGTGTGTATTATATATTGCATACGAGGACAAAACACAGGTGACGTGAAATACAGCGTAGAACCTATGATTACGAAATGATATAGCTTATAGTAGCCGTGGCAAATGGGCCGGAAACACCGTCGCACCGTTTCACGCGCATATATATACCCATAGTGCAACTACTCACGTAACACGGCTATACCCTATGTGAAACGAAAACGGGATCAACGGACGCGGGGTACTTTACCGATTTTTTGGGTTTCTTCTTTTTTTCGATTTCCGATTGCTATGGGATGGATCCGTGACCCGGCGTTATCTATATATATATATATAAACCTACACGACGCAGTTCGGTCGAACTGTGGCTAAATATCGACACGAATCGCGCGACAAGGCAATCTGCTCTTTCCATGACCCGAACCAGATAAAAAGAGGAAAAAAACACGGACTTTTGTATATTTCGGTAACGAGTCAATTAGAGACGTGGAACTACATACAACGTGGAAGGTTAGTCGATCTGAAATAGCGAGTTTTAAAATAGATTGACCGAGTTGAATCGGCGGGGGGGGGGGAATTTATTAGTAATCATTATAAAATTTCTGCAGAAATTTCCCCTCTCTCTCTCTCTCTCTCTAGCTATCTCTTTTCTCTCTCGTTGACGTAATTTCCTCGTTTTCATTTATGACTGAATTCGAGGCGACGTGGCTGTTCAGAATGGGCAAAGTCGGAGGATAGATAAGAGACAGAAGATGAGAGAGAAAGAATAAGAAAGAGACGAGAGGACGGAGAGAGCGCAGGGAATAAGGCGAGCAAAGGCGCCGCACGATAAAAGGGAAAACTCAACTCGTGACAGCTGCTAGCATTCGTTACGCGGTTCAGTTTCAATTCCAGTCTCAGCCTCAGTCTCAGTCTCAGTTTCAGTTTCAGTTTCAGCCTCCGTATCCTCTCTCTCTCTCGCGCTCTCTTTCTCTGTACGCAACTAGGTGGGCTTCCTCGCAGCTCGTGCCGCAAAGGAAGCCTCTCTCTCTCTTTCTCTCTATCTGTATCGCTCTCTTTCTCTCTCTTTCACTGCGTTGGTTTCAAGTAATAACGCACGGGAAGCTGTGCCCGATGACTCGAGCAAACTTTGAAGATCTGTATAGACGAGAGCTATAATCGCGATTGAAACAGAGGTGAAAAATAATCGAGCGGATATTTTGTTCGAGCTGAGAAAATAAAATAGGAAGAAAAAAAAAACGTGACGCGGAAGGAACCGAATGACGGAATATATTGAACCTTTCGATTTCATTTCCGATATTCAATTTCACGGTATCCACGTATTCGAGGATTTATTAAAAGAACCGTATATATCCGGCTAGACGGGAGACACATGCCGATATACTACGCCGTGTCATTTCGGAATGATATTATATACATATGCATATCAGTTCCTCGGCGTATAGTAGCGTAGACGTGTATCAGCGCGGTATACACACGTCAAGTTGTGCGAGTCGAAAAGATCAGATGCCAATTCCACCCACGACGATATACGCGCGGGTGTATACGCGCACCTATTTCTCGTTCTTTTTTTTTATCCGCCTCCTACGAGACGGATGATTAAATTCAGATTTCCCAGACGTCACGAGTATAGAGAGAGAGATAGATAGATATACCTCATAGATATAGAAGGAAGAGCGCGGCGAACTGATGTAATTGAAATTGCGATCTCTAATGGTGTTCGATTTAAAGAGAAAGATAGATAGATATAAGTTTACAGACTAATATAACGACACCGATTAAATTTAAGCACTGATTATACTTGATTACATTTATACTCGGTGGATTCTCATACTCGAGTTGTCATAGGTCACGCATATAATATGTTTTCTGCAGTGAAACGAGCAAAATGACTAATGCGCCGAAGAAGCCCCGGAGCGATTGCCGCACCTATATACCTACCTTCGAATAATTCATAATCAGTGAGAAATTTACCGAAGAGATTAGCGGCGGTTCCGCACCTATAAGTCGCGGATAATATCGCGTTGTTTATCTTATATATACCTACCCGTAGTTAATTTTTTTTCTACTTTTCGTCTTTACATTATCGTTTTTTCTTAACGTCTCGATCTCAGATTTGGCGAGATCATTAATCGCCGGTGAATTATTACGGCCTAATCGATATAGGTACCGTCCGTATGCCGGTGCGTGCGATGGGGATTTGAATTTACGTCGAGAAATCTGTGTGACGTGATCACGCGCGCGATCAATTCTCGAAGATTTCTCCGTTCCGGGAATCCGATGCACGTTTATATTCCGCGATTTCGAATTTCCTTTATTCACCGCGACTCGCGTACTACATATACTACCGACTATACCACTTCGACGAATACACGCGGCTCAGAGATGTTATTCCAAAGTTTATTCTCGAAGGTAGAAGAAGAGAAGTAGGAGGCACAGCTCCGCAGTCAATCACGGAAGTTTGATTGGCCGGATTGAATCAGCCTGCAGACCGTTCGATCGTATAATTTGGTCTTGTTAACGGAGCAGCGCGGTATATACCATATAGGTATAGCCAAGTCCCAAGATATACATATACACATACATATACATTAATACCTACATATATAAGTATACCTAAACTCGTAACGATATTTGTTACCGGTGTGAGCAGAGCCTAACGACTCTATATCGAGTAGAAGCGGCTATATCGGACCACGTACATGGCACATCCGGCCATTTCGTTTTAATCGTCGCAATTTCAAGGAAATTCGGTCTCAGCCCCGAAGTACCGGCAAAAACTAACCGTCAAATAAAAAGGCGAGCCGAGAGGCCTTACAGCTACTATATACCAAAACTACTGCCTTTCTCGAAAGCGTTAGCCCTCCTCCTCTTCCTCGCCTCCTATCTGGTGCTGCACCGTCGCGAATCCTCTCGGCGAAAATACTGCGCCGATTTTTCTCGCGGATTTTATAATACCGCGACTTGTATAAGAGAGAGAAAAGAAAAGAAAAGAAAAATAAAATAAAAGTAAAAAAGTCGGTGAGCTGTTTCTTCAAATCAGTTTACTCTATCTGCACGACGTGTAGTTAACCGGCGTAGCCTCCAACCTTCCACCCAGCACGCAGTCCGGGTTCTCATTTCGTAAGAGCTGCGTGTCTCTCGTATGAACGCGGTGCAGAGATTAACGAAGAGTATAAGGTATAACACAAGACAGACTGGTAATAGGCGAATGCAGCGGGGTAAAGGAGGAGGAAATGTCAAAGGACGGGGTCCGATCGCGTGTCTATCCGGAC
The DNA here is from genome assembly GCA_963992785.1 of Tenthredo livida. Classification (NCBI taxonomy): domain Eukaryota; kingdom Metazoa; phylum Arthropoda; class Insecta; order Hymenoptera; family Tenthredinidae; genus Tenthredo; species Tenthredo livida. Next base: position 188,865 of record OZ023072.1, read on the forward strand.
CCGTACGGGATGATGCGCGAAACGTACGTTAGGTACGCACGTCCTCGTCTTCTATCTCCTAATCTCTTCTCTTTCTTCTCTTTGGCCGAGAGAGAGAGCATTAGGACCGCAGCGGTAGATAGTTGGCAATGTTTCAAGGGTGAGGGGTGAGCCGATGCGTGACGAATACGTGCCTCGTCGCGGTTATAAACGCGTGTCGTCGTAGTACATCGTGGAGTAAGAATATAAGAATAGAAGGAGCATCCGTCAACCTCGGTTAAGGAGATCAGCCGAGTTACGGCCGGCCGTGTCTCCTCCGATTCTCACTCGAGCGGAGATCGTACCGCGTATATGTACCTACCTACGGTAGGGGTTTGTAGGTACATATAAAGTCACGAAATTACACCGCGAGAAAATAGCATAGAGAGTATAAAGATGAATATCAATGCCTCGCAGATCTGAGCTAAGCGAAGCGAGATGGAAATAATTGGTTCGTTTGAGAACGGTCGCGAGTGTATCCGAAAGTTTATATGGGACACGGAAAGGAGTTGATTCGGTCGTAGAAGAGAAGACGAGATCCGACGTGAAAAAGAAATCAAATATCGATTCCTTATATATGTATACGGGGGCTCGATCCCGGTTCTTTTCTAGGACTTACCAGGCTTCGTGGAGCACCGCTTATCAACCTTTGCTGCAGTGTCGGGTTGTTGGGATTAACTCATCAAAATTCCATTCCTATTACACAACGTCTGCTTCGTAATTTACGCTCTGCGGAACTGGAATTAAAAGAGTTTTCAGAATGAAATGTGTGTATAGGTATATGTTGTATGCATGCATATGTAGGTATACCCAGATGTATGTATGGGACGTGGACAAAAGTTTTACGAGGTGTAATACTCGAGGTACTCAGCCGGCGCCTGGGATATAGGTATAGGTACCTTATACTCGGTTTAAATTCCGGACTGACGATGTCACAGTTTTGAAGATAAAATAGAAAATGAAGAAAAGAAAAGAAAAGCAAAAGCAAAAGCAAAAGCAAAAGCAAAAGCAAAAGCAAAAGCAAAAACAAAAACAAAAAAAGCGTAAACGCGGTGTGAAATTTTGTGTTCGGTAAATTCAACCGCGCGGATATATGCCTATACCACCGGCTTCGCTACGATATTCGCCTGATCCGTGAACGACACAATCGGCGCGTCATGCATAGGCAATTTTGGAGAGGAAGTCACAGCCGGCTACAGGCGCGACCCGGCTTATCGCGTTATGGAAATACACATCGCGTATATTCCGTTTGTTATCCAGCCAGCTACGGCGTGATGTTCGGCCTCGGTCGTTCGATTTTCGCACGCATTGATCAAAAAACGATAAGATATAGTATAGGTGTATACATTCGCCGATCTCCGGGTTATACAAAACACCGTATTCTCTCTATCCGTCTATCAATCGCTCTCTCATCTCTGCGCGATAAAACGTGCGGTAAGACGAAGACGAAGAATAAGAAGATAAACATAAAGTAAAGTTTCGATTGCGCGTTGGCCAAACAACGCGAAGATTGTCGGAGATTATCTTTGACCATATAGCGATTCTTTCTTCCTTTCTTTACTTCTTCACTTTACTTTTCTATGTACGGATCAGTAGTTGTTCTCTCTTTCTTATTCTCTTCCGCGAGTCATAGTCCGCAGAGTATAGTAGGTATATATATTATTTTTCTCTTTCTGCAGAGGGACTAAATTCTTTTTTCCTTTCTTTCATTCCTTCTCTCGCCCTCAAAGCAATCTTCTCTCCCATCAAAAGACACTGACCTCAATCTCGCTGTTTTCAAAGCTACGCGACATTCGGGATAGACGGAGAAGAGGAATGATTTTGTAAAGAGGTAAAAATTCAATTCGACGTGATTCCAGCAGCAGGGGAATTGGCTCCGTTCTCGTCCCGACGATTTCTACTCGGAATGACAGCAATCAATTTTACTTTACTTTTTGAATCGACTCCCGTCACGCCGACGACTCGCACAACAGTTTTCATGGCTTCCTCTCTATCGTACGCGGTTTCGTTGTCGTTGCTCGACGTCCGGGTCCCGGGGAGCCGGAGCCAAGCCGAGCCAAGCCAAGCCAGGCCAAGCCAAGCCAAGCCAGATGAGGGTCTGCCGTCCACGGTCATTACGTTGGGTTACCCTGCGCTACCATGCCGAGCATAGCAGGCAGGCAGGCAGGCAGGCAGGCGGGCGGGCGGGCGAACAGACAGACAGACACGCAGGCAACTATCATGCGGGTAAGAGGTAACTCTACGTTGCTGACAATGGACTTTCCTCGTAATGACTACACTCGACCAAGCGACCGCCCTCCCTCTCTCATCTGTCTGTCTGGTGCTGGGCTTCGTCCGTGACCGGACGTGAGCTTGGTTCTTTATTTTTCTTTGGATTCTTTTTTATTTTCAAATTACGCCCGGAGAAGAGAAGAGGAAGATGAAGATGACGGAAAGAATGGAGGAAAGAAGGAAAGAAGGAAGGAAGGAGATAACGAGAAGAAGAACGAGATTCCTATGGTGGTGGACGTACGTTTGAGATTTGACATTTCACGACCACGAAAGGCTTTAGAATGTTGATCAAGAAACAAAAAAATAAAAGAAATTGTTTTAGGCGAATAGCATAGAACAAACGGCTAAGCTTTGGCGCAACAACGGCTTACGTTATAGAACTTTGAGTCATTGGCATCCTTTTGGCACGGCTCAGTGCGTATGTTCAAAGGGCGTCGTCGAGGATCTCGCAGCATCGTCCGTCAGACCACTCGACGGATTAAATTCGCCCTCTTTCCATCTCTCTCTCTCTCTCTCTTTCCGTCTGCCAGCAGGGTAAAGACGAAATCGCATAGACCCACCACCGCGCCTCTCGTCTCTCGCCTCTCGTCACTCTTCTCGTCTCGGCTCGTGGTGTTTGTTTCAATTTGCTTTTACGATATACACAGCTGTTAATTTTAATTACCACCGACCGCGCCCTGATGCCATGAAACGATGAAACAGTCGGTGAAATAGGGTAAATAAGAAATCAAAAGACGATTCAAACAAATTTCTTCTCGCAGCCATAATTAAGCTCTGTATACCTATAGGGGATATTACCTATATTAGCAAACGCATATGTAAATATCTGCCGGAAGGCACCTGCGACCGAGACCAAGGCACCCTCAGGTGCCTGGCTCATGCATGAGGGTGAACCGCAGAAATTAATGAGAACCACGACCACGAGGACCACCCCGGGGTTAAACCCTTGCTCTTTTCTCCGCTTTGTACAATCTATATTGTGTAGAGGCATGTACCTACCCCATATTACCTTTGTTATGGGGTATATATCTGCATATATCCCAGTTCGCCCGGGTATATAATAATAATAATAATGATATATACGTATGTGAAGACGCGGTGAGGTTTCTTCGTTAATGAGTGACACCGAGGTGAAATATATATAGGAGCGTAGAATGAAGAGGCTCTGGGCTATTTTCACAAATAAATTTACGCCATCGCCGGACGTGACGTATTATACAACGCGAAGGGTATACGAGGCTAGACTGACTACCGAGCTGCATGGGGGGGCTCTGTAGCCTATAGCCTCGCGCGCGTGACAGAGTGAGAAATAATAGAGGAAAATTGGCTAGAGTGAGGGAGGCGAGAGGCAGAGAGGGTGATAGATAGAGCGGAGCGAACCGGGCGCGTATTTTCCTATCGACTTTAATGAAGGCATTCATTCTGACGGGGGCGTAACTCGTTTATACGGGGTGGGCTTCAAATAATCTCTATCTTTTTTTGCTTTTTTTTTCTTTCTTTTTCCACTGTTACAGAATTAATGTTAAAGCTTATTGTCGCTCTTCAATTTTACCGTATTAATTTTTCCACAATTATTATAACTCGCGCGATGTATACCTATGCGACTTGGCCACCGTCAGGGTTCGTCCCCCCTCTCATTTATTCGACGAACAAACAAACCGAGTATAACCAACTAACTAACTAACTAACTAACTAACTAACGCCTCGCGTATTGTAACAGGTGTTCCGTCAAGGTATTATAGACGAGCCGTGAATGCCCTCGGTCGTCGTATACCTACCTACCTACCTATGTCTATGTACAATTTTCCACGAACCACACGTGACTGCACGCAAGAGGCGAGAGGAGTCTACGACCTATATATAAATACGCTTAACCCGAACGCTTACGCACCTAACGATCGGTGACGAGTCCAATTCGAAAACTGCGTGACAGCTGCAGCGGTGTGTGTGTGTGTGTGTTTTTTTTTTTTTTAAATTTCTTTATATATACTAGGTATATAAAATTGCGATCATTGTGCCAATATACATAAGCGTGGATTGTTTTAAAAAGAGACAGAACAAAAATAAAACAATCGTCTTTCTCCGTAAGCATATTTATATATCTATAGATATTCATGTGTGTGTAAACGCGTCAGGCGAGACGAAGACGCGGTGAGGATTGCTCAAGGCTGCAGATCTGCTCGAGAGAACGCCCGCGCCCGCGCCGGTGTCTTGGGAATGAGGAGGAGTAGGATGAGGATATATTCTCGATTCACGATCAAGGACAAACTTCCTTCCTGCCTACCATTACGGGACTCGATATACCGGGACCCCGAGTTGCTATTTTGCAGCGAGAAACAGGTTGCGTCTCGCCTCGCCCTTAGCCCCTCGCTTCTCTCTTCTCGCTTCTCGCTTCTCGCGGCGTGTCTATATCACAAATCTCACTTTCCGAGCGAGTTGTGCGTCGGACGGAAGGGGAATCCCCCCGGTCCGCGTTAAAGGCGAACGCTCCGTACGGACCGAGACACTCGGGCGCGCGCGCCTACAACGCGCGGACATACCCGCTGCTGCCTCTTACTCCCCTCGCTCACTCTTTCCTTTCCTCGTGTAATATATTTCCTCCGCGATCTATTCGACCGCGTCTTTAACGTACTGACCCATTTCCGGTCTGCTCGTATCCATTTTTTCTTTCTTTTTTCTTCTCGAGAATTTATATCGACCTCACTTTACACTATTTTAATCTAGATATACAAGTACCCACACCTACACCTACGTTTCGTTTTAACGAGGAAAATTCTTCGACTATAATGTACCCAGGGGGTCAAAGTCAATCGTGTATGAGCTCTCTCTAATCTTTCATACAATTACCACTGAACTCTTCGACCTCGTGGCGATTACATCTGTTAATTACATCATATCATTCGCGTTACGTCACCTCGCTATACTAATACGTACTGTGTCTATACATTCATTATGTACATTAAGTACATAATATTATAACGAACGGTTACACGATAATATCGAAACGGGTGCCTGAACTAGGAGGAAATATCACAATTCTTTCTCCGTCTCCAACATATAAGATCTGTTACTCGATTTTTTAAACACATCGCGAGGTCGGTATTCCCGATATAATATTTTGACGAGTCGCTTTTAAACCGAACGCGATGATAACGACTCGCAGGCATGTGTTTATCACCAAATATAGAACCTATGTGTATACTAAGGGTTTATCCTTATCGCGCTTCGATTAACTTCACCACATATGCTCGTAGACGTTTTTTACTATTAAATAACACAAGAATAGAAAAACTCCTTCTTTCTATACTCTCCGATAAAACTTTACTGCCATATAGTTGAATGATTATAAATCGTTGCGAGGTGAATCGAGTCCGGGGTACCTGGTGCACCCATGCGGCTACCAGTTTCGTTATAATTAATCACGTAGATTGGTTGGCGCGTTTCTTTACGCGAGATTTAATCAATTTCTGCAGAAGACCCGCAGGATCATCGTATAGGTAGGTAGGTAGGTGGGTAGGTACTGCAGCTGCGGAAGATTTTTCTGCGAAAAATTGCTATAGAGGAAATTCGAGTCGTGTTACGTGACGCGCGAACGATTGGTAAATAAGGTCTTCGCGACGTTCATATAGGAACCCTAAACCTAAACGCGCGAGGTAGCATTGAAAGTGCGCGATCGCCTTTCCGGCGTCGCGTCGCGTCGCCTCCCCGACTCGACGCGTTTTATAAAAATATAGGAAAGTTCTTATTCGCCCGGGGAAGCGGAGGCGAAGTAAAAGTCGGACCTCTTTGACTCGGAATTCAATAAACGTCCCTCGGAGATACGAAGATAGGCATCGAGGGCCTCGCCCATTCCGTTCGCCTCGGTGTCGTGATAGAAATAACGAAATAGCACCGCCATTCGTTCACCCGTCCAACTTATTTTGTCATTCCTTCTTCGTAATCTTCTTCTGCCTTCCGCTCGCCACGACGGTGTGTACCCACGTAGGTAGGTACCTACGCGTACCCGTACCTACCGGGTGTCTCTTATCTATTTTTTTTCTTCCTCCTTTCCTTTTTTTCTTTCCTCTTTTTCCGTTTCCTTTTTTCTCTCTGCCGAGTGACGGCTTGAGAGCTTCCCGCAATTCTCTTATCTGAAATTGGTTACGAGACTCGGTGCAGGAGTCAATCCGTATATCATTAGGCACAAGAATGTATACCTATACAACGAAATAATTTGCTGAGCGAAAAAATTAAGAAAAATGGAAATATGAAAAGAAAACCGAGTATTTATAGACGTACGTCCGCTGACAAATGACAATGATTAATAAAACTCGCGAGGTATAATAGTAAATATGGCCTTGACCCATTTCAGTATACGAACTAATACCAGCGCATATAATTAATCGTCATATATATATATGTACAACGATAAAGTTGATCGTTGTTAATTTACCGATAGCCGATATTACATTGAGCCTTATAATCGTGTGCGAGTCATATGAAAGAAAATTTATGTTTTTATTTACGAATAGGCTGAATTTTATACTTTTACGATCCACTGCAGTAGAGTAGGGATTTAATTAGGTGGATATCTGCTTAGTCAGGTATTAATTTGCATTATTAAAATTCACCTAACGTGTAGTACTATATTATAAAGCTGTATTATATACCTCGCAGCCTCTCTACCTACTTATATATCTCGCGGAGAGATTAACCAATCGATGCAGATTATTCGTCATTTCGCTGGTTTACGTAGGTATGTACCTATGTATAGATGCAAATCAAACTAGCTTTTCAAATATCCGACTCGTTAATTCGTTTTATTATATAAATGGGAAGTTTTGGCCCATGGGAGCATTGAGATTCGAATATGACCGAATCAAGAACCATCCCGATATATACACATATATATGTATATGTATACATAGTGTACAGCATATAAACCAACGGATAGATAAATTTAGTCAGCATTAACGTTATCAGCCAAAGTCACGTCTCGGTCTCGGTCTCGGTTCTCTTGCGTAGTTATATGCCTACGGGGACGTGAGTCTTGGTATATATACACACAGGAAAGAGATATATATCCCGAGGTGGTATACTCGTATCTCGCCGGTCTTTGGCCAACTGTCTAATACGATGCAGCATGGTCGTTCCGACAACAGATCTGCTATTTATTATTCCTTCGTATTCCTTCGATAAGGTGCTATACCATACATTATGTATATGTATATAAGTTTGAGAGAAAAATAGAGACTAAAAATAATTTGCAACAGAATGTGAGAAACTGGGGAAGAGGGGAAGAGGGTATTTCCCCAAAAGTCTTCACCAACGGATCAGGTTCAGAACTCCGAGATTTCAAACTCGTTCAATGCTATTCACTCGGTGTTCCAATGATCTGAAGGCGAGAGGAGAGAGATGATGATGATGATGGTTCGGAAAATAAGTCAGTATCAATTATGACCTGTTTTTTTTTTCATTTAACCGAGGTTCTAACCGCGTTACCACCTCGTATATACATACATATATATATATATACGCGTGGTGTATGCCTCGGTGCGTTATCGAGGCACATGCTTAGAGCGTCGATAGTAATCAGTTTCCGTTTGCAGAACCACTTCGCACACCACGTGCACCGGCACCGGCACCGGCACCAGTTACCGATCCCATTCGACCGAGTATGGTAGTATATTATGGGTGAATTGCGTGCTGCAAGTGCAGATAGAGATAGATGAGAACAATACGAGAGATAGAGGAAAACGTGGCTCTTATCTCCCCATGCTCGTACTACCACCTATATATATATATATATATATATATATTATATATAGTATATACAGCTATATATGGATGTGGTGCAGGGATTATATTCCTAGGTTGTAAATTTCGAGTTTCTAGCTTAGGTACCTATATATCTGGTATCCCCGCAGCTATTGAGGAGCGATCATCAAGTGAGTCATCGAGCGAGGAGGCAATAATATCGAGGGTTTACGACGAGGAGAATATAAAATATAAAAGGTTGAAAAACAATATGGCGCTTATGGCCTGAAATGGCTATAAAAATTGTTATTATTTTTCGAATCGCCCCGCGCGCCATCTGCAGTCGCCCATTGCATTTAAATTATTAATAAAATTCATATTTTTCGCTGTATATATACAGATACCAATAGGTATAGGTACGTGGGTATATCTATCTACCTATATGCATATTCATTTATATAATATACAACGTACGTCGTCAACGGAATATTTTTCGCTCTCCGGCTTCTGTTGTCCGCGCGTGTTAGACTGTAATTAAAAACACGTAGTACCTCTCTCTGCCTGTACGTGCTCGAATACAGTCGTTCGAACAAACTCAATTTACGGGAAGAAGGAATAACAAAAATTGAAATAAAGGAAAAATGAACACACAAAGAAACAGAGACAAACAGACAAAAAATATAAATCCATACAAGAACCGCGGATGATCATTCGCATCGATCATTTCGCGATACAGAAGATCAATTGAGATCGGAGATAGACCTTCGTCTCATACTCGTATATGTTGATTTGTCGATACTCGACGTAGTACGTGGGTTGAAATCGATCTTCGTTTTTTGAAAGGGTTTAAAAAATCGCGTGACTGTGAACGCAGATATGAATGAATTCTTTTCTTATGTGAAAATATAATACATACATATATATTTTTTTTTTAGAAACACGCGTAAAGAAACCACCCCCCATCCTCCAGCCCCGCGTTTATTAACAGAATCTCCAACCCTTTTCCTATATCTACTCGCTCTTATACGTTAGCTTGAAGCGATATACCCGGCGATGTTTTCTCAAGCAATTAGAGCCCCACGTAGTCGTCGAGGGTGCTAAGAAACTCCATCGAGTATACGGCGCACCCGATGTGACGGAGAACGCGAGTCGCTACCGAATTTAGAAAAAAAATAAAGACGAGGGCCCACGGCCGAGAGAGAAAGGAATGGAAGGAATAAAGAACGAAAAGAATCTCGGAGTGGTAGCTACCATGCCTATATGACGATTCGAGGAAAGAGACGTTTTGTGTGATCCAACCGTCCCGCACCGAACTTAAAATTTGACATAATCTACGTGCGGGGGTGTAGACAGTAGGTACAAGGTGTATATATATAGAAAATGCGAGAGACCGAGAAAAGAGGATGAAGGAATATTGCGATGTCGGTTAATTAGCCTCGGGAACGGATGAACGCAGAATCTTAATGACTTTTATAATATACGAAGAGGCATAGCTAAACTCCCGCGGCTATCTTAGCGAAGTCGAGGAGAATATCCTTAGAGCCGTGAAATTTCATCAGTCAAGTAAATTGCCCCCCGTTACCACCTCCTACCTCTCTACTCTACTACTCAAGTTGCACAGCAGAAATTCCTGAACGAGTCGTCAGATCCCACGCAGATTAATCATTCGTCGATCGTAGATTGCGAGATTATAGACGTAGAGGATATACCTACCTACCCGTATACACCACCCATACGTAACAGGATTCCCCGGGGTGAGATATCCTTCGGCATGAAGTTTCATATACATGTAGGCAGGTAGGTAGGTTAAAAATTTGCTAATGGCGTTGACGATGAGTAATCAACGTACTAGTGTGTACGAAGGTGTCTTGGGTACCTTAGAACCGTTAATTAGATTCGGTTTATACGCGGCGTGAGTCAACCCAAATTACAGGGTCAGAACCAACGCACGTTTCAAAGGTGCGTAAACTTGTCCGAAGCGGAGCGAATATAACGCATGTAGGTATACTGTGAAATAAAGTAGGAATAATTTAGCCCACTTTCTTATACGGACTTGAAATGATTATTTTTCTCGCTGATTTATACGATCGTCGATTATCATGAATTTGATAAGATCGATCAGCCGCGCGATCACGATTAATTGATACATGACAATGGAAATACAGACCCACGCGGGTTAATCGATCGGCTTTGTCCTAGAAATAATTATATCTATCATCGTGTTTGTTTTTTTATTTATTTATCAGAAGCGGAGTTTCGAATCGGTTGAACACGTATGGGAAATAATATATATATATATATATATCTGTACGGTATAATAATGACTGATCCGGTCCTGGTCTGCAGCACCTACGTGTTGGAGACAGAAATTATTAATTGCGTCACGAAGTGGCCACGTATGTGGATGACGCGGCGATACCTATACGACCATAGCTCTGCGGTGGAAAACCGATCCATACCTACCTACCATCGTCATCTAGACCGACGCGAATGCAGAAACTGAAGAGAAATTTGAAAACGGTGAAAACGGGGCGAAAACGCCGCGGGGTAAACAAAGGAAATGATTTATGATCTCGACTGTGAATATATACGTTCGGGGCAAGAAAAGCTCGCTTCTATACCCACATGTACTACCCACATGTGACTAGATCTAGTGGATGTACCTCCTACATATAACGGGTGCAGGGTATACCCACGATCTTGACATTTTCTCGCCCTTATTCTTCGTCCACGGTGTAATATGTAAAGTGAGGCGTCACACGCCGCGGGTATATCCTGTAATAAGTGCTTTTTCTACCCCTCGAGGTTCCTCCTCTCGTCTACACTTGGATTTATACAAGTATTTATCGCTGGCGGCGGACATTTCACCCTCGCACCCGCCTTCTTCTCATCTTCCGTTTCCCCGTTTCCCCGTTTCCCCGTTTTCTCAAGTTTCGTAACTCTCCCGAAGGTATATATGGGTATATAGTTCACGCTATATGTATACCTACCCTAACCCTCGGCAGAACGAGATTATTCATAATTTACAACGCAAATATCATCCGTTCCGTTCCCTTCTCTGCTTTGGCTTCTGCTGCTGCTGCTGCGGCTATACTGTCGCTGTTGCAGTGTACCTACGGTTAATACTCGCGATTTTCCGACCCGTCCGAGTTCGCTAAAATCGCACCCCAACTTCCTCACGCTCATGTGCAGATAAACACGGACGACCGCCTCCATACATTCCATGCAAAATATACTTTTTGTCTTCACGTCCCGATCTGTTATATAGTATAGACCGAAATTCTCGAATTTTTCGACTTTCCATATACATACCATATATACCATGTACCTAGACGAGTATTATCTGTACCATTGGATCTCTACTCGGATTTAATCTTCTAGATATCATCAGTTTAATCGTTCGAAACGTCAAGATTGTGAATTATATCGTTTAGTTTTTTTCTTTGCCTTTATCTGCGTCGATGAATTATACGGACACGTAGATTGATTAATCAGATGCAGCGTACTATACGATTGAGAAAAGAAGAAAAAAATAAGATAAAAATTTACCAAGTAAAAGGTTCCCCGTTTTCGTTGTTGTTTTTATTCTTCTTTTTTTCTCTCGTTGAATTTCATATTGTTTCAACAATTATCAACTTCCATATAAATCGATAACATAAGTTCGTGCAGATGGGTCTCCTTACGTATACCTATACCGCGCGTGAGGTACGCTTCGTATGGGATCACGTATAGGTGCGGAATAGACGAGTGTTATTCGGTTACAGCTGCAGTGATGTATAATGTACATATACCTATGTATAATCACGCGCGATATACGTGCCGTCGCCACCGTAGCTGCTGCCTGTAACTACCACCACCACCACCCACCTTTGGCTAGGTATATTATTGACAATCGCACGGTAAACGAATTTGCAAAACTAATTTAACCCAAGTTTTATGCCTCGTCGCAGTTATAATTGTAAGTGTAAGTCCAAGTCCAAGTCTAAGTAACTCTAACTCGACTCGCCGACTATCGCGTTTCACTATAATACAGGGTCGCGAGAGGGCGTTCGATTCAGAAACAGTCGTCGTAGAATTATTCGCAGAGTGCAAAGAAAAAAAAAAAATACAAATAAAAGAAAGAAAGATGAAAAGAAAAGAAAAACTCATTCCCATACTCGAATCTGTTTTATTTCGTTCTTCATTCAGTTTCGTCGAATTATTTTAAGTACCCAAGGGATTTTATTCATCCTAACCGATAGCACGGTCATATAGCTTGTACCCTGTCCTCGAAGAATCGTAGTTGGTTTACTATGCCCGCTTTGAACAATAAAAAATAAAAAATAAAGTTTTACCAGTATCCTCTAACTTCCGCGCCAGCAGCTATTCGAGTTTCGATAAAATGTTAAAATATCTCTATACCTACTTACAAATCCAAACGCCTCGGAAACTACGACTTCGTTTCATTTTTACGACGAATAGGTATAGAATTGCGGCGAATAGAAAAATAACGAAAAAATGAAAATAAATTAATAGTGCGCAGGAAAGATTGGAGATAAAAATTTCGCGAGAATTGAGATTGAAAATTGAAAACCAAAATACATCCCGTCAATATAATGTCAATGCATATAATATACCTCCGTTCAAATTCCTATAATTACAGTTTTTCGTCATGTATATATTTTATCGTCTCGCGATCGACGCTCGGCGTCGATGTATAATATAGGTATATACTATATATATATACACATATATACATATAGGTAAAGTAGTTTTCTATACCTACTCAAAGGTTTTCGAAAGTCATCGAATAACTTTCTCACGCAGAAATGTGATCCGTCAAAGATAATAAAGTAGGCAGAGGTAGGTAGGTAGGTAGGAGGTATAAGGTAGAGAGGTACGAGGTATACCTACCTACGCCCGATCGTTGCAGACTGGTTATCACCGAGATGCCGGTGATGTCAATCCGTAAATTTATACCAGAACCAGAGAAGATACACCATCATATACCTACCCGGTATATATAGATCCGTACATATATATATAATATACCTATACACCGATACTTTTTACCTCGCGGTATATACCATCAAGAACGAGTTGCGTCGCGACGCGTCGCTCCAATTTCATGATATACGACGGAATTTGAACCCTGCAGGCGCTACGAACCCTTCCCAACGGTTGACAGGTGTACGTATTCTAGACATACCCACACGTAGGTGTATACAATATACATACGTGTATATTATATAAATATTATACCTACTTTTGTATCGGACAAAAGCTGGACGAGAAGAAAGAAAAAAAAGAACAAAACTTTGCAACTATAAAACAGAAATAAAAATGATGACGAATTTTTCTTCTCTTTTTCTCAACTAATTAGATTTCCTCGATGGAATAGAATGAATCCTTCGTTGGAGGAGAATGAAAGAGAGCTGTCGGTTCGAATGCGGTTGAAATAAAATTGTAGATCTGATCGGGTGGGCTAAGAGCGGAGGCAATCGCCATCAGTGAACTGCGTAGAGATGGTAACTTAATTGGACGAACTTTGAGGCTAATTAAGGCACACTTGGCTATAAACTTCCCTTGATAGCCTCGGGAACCCCTTGCCGGGCAGCAAAACGCCATAATATTATATAGCAGGCATGTATAGAGAGATAGAGAGAAAAGAGAAAAGGGAAAAGAGAAAAGAGAAAAGAGAGGTTGAATTTGAAAAATGTTAATCGCCACTTACGTGTTAACTACCGGACTGCAGCTCGCTGTCAGCCGAATAATCTTGGAGGTAATTTGAGGCTGAGAAATTACTGAAACCAACTGAACCTGAAGAGTATACAGGGTTTATGCTCGATCCTTTCGCAATACGACGACTTTTCGCGTAATAGCTCGCTTTGCATATATAGCTGTAAGCTAAACGAGATATAGGTACTGTCTTGTTTCATCAAACGTTGGATACTTAATTGAATGTCTACTAATGGTGAATGGCGACTAAGGGAGCCCCCCTCCCCCCATGTTCCGCGGACAGGACAGACCAGACCAGGCCAGGCCAGGGCAGGGCAATTATCGTTAAATCTAATCTCCACGGATCTTCTGTTGTACATCGTCCTAATTATACTTAATTCTTAATTTGACCATCTTTTTTTATTATTTTTGTTTCAGGTAAACCCATCAACGATGCGATCATAACCGGTCGCCATAGTCCGCGAAGAATGAGTATATACCTTATTACCTTACACATATGATATAGATATAGACAGAAAGATCTTCGAGTTGAATTTTTCGAAAAATCTGTAATTTGAATACGAAGAAGCGTCGAGATTTTTAAAGGGAATAAAAACCAGCTGTGCATTTCCCGTGTTAGAAATCTCGCGGAAATCGCTTCGCGTATTTCTGCAGGGCTGGCTGGGATTATGCCTGAGGCGTTCCTGTGACACTAGAGAAGAGCCGCATGTCCTGCAAAGGAGCGGATTGCGGGGAGGTGGATTGAAAGGGGATTATTACGGCGCGGGATAGCCGACGAGGGTGAGAGAGAGATAGATAGAAGCGAGGCGCCGAGTATAGGGCTGCCTTAAGGCACGTATATAGTAACGACGCCGGGCGTCGCGGGGTTCAAAGGGGGTACCTACCATCGCCGGCGGCTAGCATTTAGGCTACGCTATCGCGGATCACGGGGCCCATAGGGCTCAAATTACCTGGAACTGCCATTACGATGCCAGCAGGGCATAATGACCTTTATCTAGCGTACCTTGCTCGAATAATCGGCTCCGACGCCGCCAACCTCGCGTAGGTAGGTAGGTACGTATACATCTATATATACATCCACTACTTCCTGCACCTAGAAACGACCCGGGTGCGCCATTGTCTCTCCCCCTGTTCGGTCTTCTTCCGCCAGGGTCACGTTCTACGACGTGGATTGAAAAATTCAACTTGACGGCAAATTCTCGGGATTCAATTATTCCCCATATAATAATATCGCTGCTGCGTTATTACCGCATAGACGAGAGAGAAACGCGCGTTCATGAGTTCGCTTTCAATGAGAATTGCACGGCTCTCGTTCGAGGAACTCGCCTTTTAATCACCTGTTTCAATTTCCTTCGGTGAAAATATATAAACCGAGTTTCACCTGCGGGCAGAGCTGCTATTCTAATTAGCGTTAAAGATCGCAATTACACGACTCTTGTACATCAAACTCGGAAAATCGCTATATATTACTCCGAATACTTAGCCAATCGGACTTCCAACGATGCTGTGGCAATTTGAATTTTCCAATTACACCACCAGCTGAGCTGGTCATAAATATTTAGATACGCGAATACTGCAGGAGATGCATGAGATGCATTCGCGTCGTCACCGCCTCGCCCTTTTCTCTTCCTGCTTTCCTTCCTCCCTGCTATTATCTCTGTAGACTTAGCCCCGTTTCGCACAAAGGGCAAAGCGAAGCTCGCGCCGGCGGGCGAGATCAGGTCACAAAAGGCTCGCGGAAGCTCGTCAAAGCTCAGTTTCAGTTTTGGCCTCGAAAGTTCGACGCGCCTAGTCGACGAATTACGTTCCACAGCTTTCGCCGCGTTTTATAGTCGAATTCATTTCACCCCACGCAGCTTCTGGTTCCCCTCCCCTATTTCTATCCGGATGAAGCGTTAATCTCGATCGCAGTTTCGCGGGAAAGAAAAAAATTAAAAAATATGCGAGCCCAGTATTCCCGATTCCGTATTTTCTCCAGAGTATCGCAGCTACTAGTACGAGACGTGCGAGAGCCAAGTGGAAGATTAAGCTCGGCTCATCGGTCAACGTTCGATCACTATACGCTTTCGCGATGTTTACACAGACGCCTCCGGGCATGTCTAGCGTGGGCGTGTAGGCGTCTACGGCATGCGTCGACACGTGGCAGTCGTATATAAAACTTCTTATTATATACATATGCAGGGTATTATATATATATATATAGGGGAAGGTAGGGCAAAACGGACCGGGAGGGCAAAACAGACCGTAGGGCAAAACGGACCGAGAGGGCAAAACGGACCGCCTGAAAAATTTCTTCGTAATTATTATAAAAAAATCAATGATGCATCGTGAAGGTAACCCTCGAACTTAGTAACATTTTGAGGTAGGTCTAAGTCAATCTAGTCGAGTCAATTATCCTTTCTAGTCGTTTGCGATGACTTAACTGAGTCTGACTCGACGTGATTGACTAAGACCTACCTCAAAATATTTCTAAGTTCAAGGGTTAACTTTACGATGCATCATTGAATTTTTTATAATAATTCAAAATACATTTTTCAGGCGGTCCGTTTTGCCCTCTCGGTCCGTTTTGCCCTCCCGGTCCGTTTTGCCCTACCTTCCCCTATACATACGTGTGTATATAGGTATAATATTTTAAACCGCATGATATACAGGAAATCGCAAACGCGTATATCGTCGTAATAATTATCGCATATCGCGTACGCGAGTTTATCACCAGTAGAAAATGAAAAAAAAAAAAGATGAAAAAGAAAACCTCTCTTAGCACTGGTGTATAACTTTCACGTAATAAGGCGTACATATGTATGTATGTATGTATGTATAAGCGATCGAGTCCAGTTTTTCTAAACGTTACTAAATGGGTTATAAGTGACAGAAATATAGTCCCGAAATTAGGCAAGCAGTAGGTGTACCACGTAAGTGAATCGCGTGACGCAGGTAAGCCCACAGATTGACGTAGGCTATGTCCCCTACCATCGTCGACCGGATATCACGTGCAGAATTTCCTTGCACCGTAGATAATGGATAATTGGATCTTAGCGGCTTATTGTTAGACGTTACCTACTGTCGTCAATTGGATCAGTTGCGTCAGAAAACGAACAGCCCAGGATAGATTGTACCCGTACCTATCTAATCGAACCCGTTCGAGGTCCGAGTGACGAAGATGAATTTTGCTGCTTCCAATTATTATTTCATTCATTAAGTTTTTCACTTTTCAACAAATTCCGAGTTTCCAAAGAAGAAGAAAAAGAAGGATAAGGGTCTGGCGATGGGTACATCATACAAGGTGTCGAATAACGGAGATAGGAGCTGATTGCAGCCCCCGAAACGGAAGAATATAGTAATCTTTTACGAACGATAATTCCGCCTCGCCTAGCGTGTATGAAAACGTATTTGAATGGCCGCGTACGTGCCCGTTCGTGCACCTAATGATCCGCAGACCCTATTCGCTCGGCTACGCGGAAAAGCTAGAAAGAATTCTAGTCCATAGATCGCGTATTGTCGAAACCGAAGGGCTGATAGACGCAGAGAGTAATGGTTCGCCTCTTTCACGTTATACCTATATGCAAGTGAGGAGAATGAGTCGTCGGAACTTTGCCAGAACACAGTTTCGCAAATATCATGGCTTACATATTATCCAGTTTAAGAAAATTTAATCAATCGCACAAAATCCCAGAATGCCGTGCGTGATCTATACTGCATTTCGCTAGTACGCGGTACGCCCGTACCTATAACCGTTAACGTTATACATAGGTATATACCTAGGTATACGCGGGAGTGTCTGCGGGAATAATTCCGCGGGTGATCGTAAATTTAGAAATTTAATTTATTGGAGGAAATTGAAATTCCCAGCGTCTCGACGACGACGACGACGCTACCTTATGCTATGAAATCTGAATCCGATCGAAGACGACGCCTCGCTATGTACTACACGACTACCTCACTCTCTCTCTCGCTCTCCCTTCCTCTCTTGCATTGATTCGATGTAAAATAGAGAAGTAAATGGATAACTTCTTTAATGTGGATTTGAAAACTGAAGAATATATATCGCGATTCGATCGGGCGTCGTCGGTGTATACGGCGCAGTGATTTCTAGATTTCTTCACGGGGTCAGCGAGGCGGTTATCTGATTCTTCGCTGTTCAGCCAGCCAGGTCTCACCGGCATATCCGGGTTCGTCTGGAGCTTAGCAGCGAAATAAGTAAAGTATAAGTAATACTGCAAGCGCGACGAGTCCTGGCGCAACGTGCACCAGGATAACGAAGAGGAAATATAAGTCCGCAGCAGACTATCGCGGTAGCTGAGGCTAGACTGTAGGTCGGTCCTCGACGCCACGTCGTTCCATCTCTCTGGGGTACTGTGAAAAAGGATGAAATAATACGACGCCGGTTCGTAATTTGACAGACGGCGAAAATCCCCGCTGCACCAAAAACCGGGATATTTCAGAACCCAGGGCACGTATTTCCCTTGTAGAAGGCGCGAATTTCGAGACTCGGAAATAATAATAGAAAGCTTTCGTCGCGAGCTTCCTTTCTCGTTTTTCGTATTTTTACGTTTTCAGCAAAATTCTTCTATACCAGTGCCAGACTTTGAGACTTTGAGAGGACAGCCAGGCTGCGCCTAGGTGCTTCGTAACAGCAACTACACCCAGAAGCGTCCCATTGTCCTGGCTAACACAATACCGCCTTAATCTCCTCTCCTCCCCAGTTCCAGAGGGACGTCATAAACGAATCCTTGAGTGGTTAGCTCGCCGCGATGGTAGCGGGACTATGCCGGCCAACTTGAGTATACCGACGTGCGGGGTGCTGCAGTGTAACGCAGAAGTTTGTCCATTGTGAAAAGAGGGCTCGTTAAAACCGCGTGATGCATTCGAGAGGCTCGAGAGAATCGCCGATCGATCTTTCTCCTCTTTAATTCGACGATAAATTATTTCTAATCCACCGCGCACCGCGCACCCGCCCCCAAGACGAGGGTATTAAATCGTAATCAGTATATATGTATAAAAGGAGGGAACGGATTATTCTAAGAATCGCGAATGAAGCTGCAGCCATTTGGCACGCATATATACGGCTACTGACCTCCTGCACGTATGGCGAGGTTTCAAGAGGAATAAGAAATAGAGGAGGGCGAGGGCCTGCGGTTTAACGGCGAGTATAAAAAAGCGCGTGTTTTATAGCTCCATAAAGTACACACATACGTGTAGGTATAGCTAGAAAAATAATCCCTGCAGCCAGTTCGAGCGTTCGATACGCCCGAAACGCGGTCAAGCCGAAATCGAGCTGCTGCGCTAGAAGCCAAAGAAGCTTAACCGTATTTTAATCGACGACCAAAAGATAAGCTTGACCCCTGCAGACGATCGGCGACGGTCGACCTAATCCCCAGTTATATTACGATATGCGTCCGCATATAGGATATAACACGCCTATAGTATCCAGGACGAAACTGAGTTTCGACCATATCCTTCGAAAATTGCGTACACCTATACCTATACTATACCTTATACTGATTGGGCATGGAAAAGCTCTCGGGTGATGGATAGACTGTGGGTGCGGCTAGACGAAGCAAACTTGACCAGAGGTATAAAAGGATAGGGGGAAAGGGGATAATGTGGTCTGGAAGCGTAGAGAGTTGAGAAAAGGCAACTATGCGATCGCAAGTGTATATGTATGTGTGTGTGTGCGTGTGTGTGTGCGGTAGTGGATAGTGCAGCATCCGCGCACACGTTCTCGTAAATATATATGAGGTACCCCCGTATAAGGGACTCTAATGACGGGTTTCAGGTGGTCATTATATAAATCATCGCCAATGATCCTACCGGGCGTGCAATTACAAGAGCATTCATCTACCGAGTGCCCGGCTAATGTAATCAGGCGTTATCCATAGAGAGCACCTTATTTTTCATCATCGCTCGTAAGTTAATTCTCTTATAAACGGATCTGCACGAATATCTGCATAACTTTAATCACCGTATAGCTGGTGATGCTGATCTAGGGTACGGAATTTCACATTGTCTGATCAATTTTCATCGAGAATAGCCGAATACCGGTCATATATGAGCTCTAATCCTCATACCTACCTATTTACCAACTCGCGCAGCTTTGGATTCGAAAAATGTAATTGCCTCGAGATGCTTGGAGGTGTACACACAGTGCAGGGTCGATGTTTATTGTAATAATATTAATAACGATAACGATAACAATAACAATAATAAGGGAATTTCAATTTCATATACCTACCTACCTACCTACCTACCTACCTACACACGAGATCCAGTTAAATTGCTTTTCCAACTTACCCTCTGCCTGCCTGCCTACCTACCTACCTCGCTCCACCATCATGTGGCACATGTCTTATTTTCACAGCGGCTCGCGCGAGGTCTCATTCAATTACACACCCCTGTAGAGTACCTACGCCATGGCATATAGTATATATATATATATATGTATACCGTCGTAGATTTCTCTGTCCGCTTGTTGTTCCAACCTCTTATTCGCCGTTGTTGGTATAGAGGAGGACCAGAGCCACGTCGACGGGTTTCAACCCCGCGTCTGACCTCGACTTTGACGGGTGAATTAACGTGGGAAAATTCACAGCCGTTGATAACCGATTGACAAATCGATTTTAGACGATGAAATAGAGCGATCAGAAATCGTTCTGTGTAGGAAGTGTATATAGCAATAGACATTACAGATTCGAGTCTTTTGGGTCGGGCTGGAGCTCAGAATTTAAATATACGTATCAACGAATCGCGATGTTTTTCCCGAAAGTCCAGATATCGGAATGAACCATCTTTTGTCCCAGCATCACTAAGAATATAGAATTTTGTTTACCGATCTTTTGGATTTCGGGAGTTTTGAAACTCCGAAAATCGATAATCGTCGCAAACTTTTTCGCAAAATTCAACAACGGGGAAAATTTGAATGCGTACACATCTACGCACCACGTACTGTATAGGCATACACCTATAGGAATACCGAATGGGTTTCGAATTACTTTTCTACAAGCTCTCGACGACTCGCGAACCGTGACACTCGACACGCGATATTCCTCATGTCTTCTATGTCTTTTCTCTCATATGTGATCCTAGTGTGGGTAGCTGTAGGTACCTACTACTTGATAATAACAGGGAGCTCGAGTGGGTACTATACGTCGTATATATAATATATATGCAGCTGCAGAATTTTTGTTCGCAGATTCAAGGTGCTAGTTTACCCTTATACATGCACCAGGACCATCACAGATCCGTATATCCTCACACACGTAGCGGTATATCCCGGAATCTGTTTTTGGACTACCTACATCGTATATTAAACGAGCGCGGGGTTAGGAGCTGCCTGCAGCCGCTATATATTCCCTGCGATTTAGCCACGATTCCCCCCAGGCTGTCGACCAAATAGTTAATGGATTCTAGGTCCCGCGGGTCTCCGATGAGGAGCGCGTCATCTACGGAGTGAAACTTTCCCGAAGCTTGCAAGCTGAAGCCAAAGTTCGGTTTTGGGTCGACGGGAAAACCATGATTTACCGCGTACCACCTAATTCCTTACTTCCTTATCACATAGGTATACGGTGAAAATAAAAATCACTATATGGGTATACTCGAACCGAATGCGAGATTTTTATTTATACCTACACAATATATGACTGTGCATGCGGTACTAATAATCATTACGATAACGAAACACCGCGATTCTTATCGCCCCGTGTCTCTCTCGGTCTTCCTTATCTCCGTATAACTTTTTCCTTTCTCCTTGTTCCTTGTTTATTTTCGTTACGTTTCGTTATTTATTTTTTTCTCTTTTATCGTCGTCATCATCTTCACTTTGGTGCTTGGTGCTTATACCTGCTACGCGCGGGCAACGCGATCTCCTCGGCGCCAGGTGTTTCGTTTTTAATCTTCATATCTTTTATTTTTCCTGGTTTTGCTTGCGTTCCTGCATAAATGAATTCTCTTTTGAAAGCTACTGAAACGTATAATTACCGGGAGCTTTAAGCCTTTTTAAGGCTACAATTCCTACCCCCGCGCTAACCTTCTATATATAGGTATATACACCTAACTCCACTCGTTACCTACTTCTCTACCGTATATTATTATACCTATATACACGTATAACCAAACCACTACCACCGCCTTTAGAAGCAACATTTGGATTTAATATTGAAACCGTGCGTCTCTGAAATCGTCGTTGGGAAGGAAGAAAAAATGAAATAAATTAAAAAATATAATATCTCGTCTGTACTTGAACCAAAGGTTGCACAGCGTAACGGTGTTATATATGTATATATGGGATTGAGATATATAGAACAGCCAGCCGAGGTCACTGGAGCATTTAGTCACGTTTTAGTCTTTCCGAGTGGAAATTTGGCTGTAATCTTTTTTTTTTTTACAATTTTTCTAAAATTCTCTATACAATCGTTTGGATCTTTCCTGATTATAAACCATACATGCGGTAGAATTTTATTTGGAATTGGATCGATGATGCGTTTTATTTTTCTATGCTTTTTTTCTTTTTTTTTCTTTTTTTTTTTATCAACCGGTCGGCTCGACGCCGCGGTGCTGCATATGTGTGACGGTGGAAGCCGACCAGCACGTGTTGCGATTCCGCGAACGAGTCCGGACAGACGGCAGGCTGTTGTGTAACTGGAACGTGAGACGCGACTGAGAGACCGAGTCGAGTGAGAGAGAGAGAGAGAAAAAAGTGCGAGAGAGAAAGAGAGGGAGGGAGAGAGAAAGAAGCTTATATACGGTTGACCCAGCAGCGATGAAGGCAGCGTTTGCAAAACACGTGCGCCTCGCCTGGCCGACTAAAACTTCGCATATAAAGAACAGCGGCTGGGTTCCCGAAGAGCCGAGTAATCTCCGGCTCTACTTCTACGGTTTGAACAGAAAACAGGAAAAAAAAACAATTCTCCTTCTTATTCTTCCTTTCTTTTTTTTTTTGCTTATTTTTGTTATAATTTTGTTATTTTTTGTTATAACCCGGGTGCGATTTTAACATCCGTGTACCTACATATAGGTATATATAATATATATCTATGTATATATGTATATGTAGGGTACAGAGAAGTTCCTTATCCGTATAGGTACTGCAGTTTATACATAGGTATAAAGGTTCGATTTATTGACCGCGTAATATAGCTACATATATACATTATACATATACCATGTGTATATACCTATATGTACACGCAAGTGCAGAGACTGCAGCCGAGTCGGGATTGTTGTCTTGGCAATTATCTGTAAATAAGATGCGAATTCTCTCACGATCGTGGCATCGAAGGGCCATTATTCCGTCACGTATATATAGGTATATATGTATGTATATATGTATATAGGGTATACCTATACGTATACATCAAAGGCAATATGCCCCGATATACGTGTATATATGTGCAGTGCCGTCGCGCTGCGATACAGCGGATAGGAATCGAATTCCGGAAATCTGCGGTAGAGGTACTATAACCACGTGCGTATCTCTACCACGCGTTCAATATTTTTCCTCTTCCCTATCTCTTGTTTTTCTGTTTCTTTCTTTTTTATCATCAATTATTCGAATGGAGATGAAAGAGGAAAGTCAAAATAAATAAAAAATAAGAAAAAAGTGAAGTAGTAACATTGCGATTAGATATACCTATATACCTATACGCGCGCGGACGATTGTTATATCACATACTCGCTCGCTTGGGTAGTACCTGTATGGATATCATATTTCACGATTTGTTACAGTAGGTATCAGAGTTTGAATTATACGCTGATATCGTAATAGCGCGGTTAAAGAAAAATCAATTTCTAAATCGATACAGATTCCTATTCTGGTATAAAAAATGCATACGTGATGATCTGAAAACACATGGAATTGCCCATATACATATATCGTAGTCCCGCGTCTATTAATACTTGGTTCCGTATTTAGCCGGCCGATAGAAAGCAGCCCTGACCCTTCCTCACATAATCAAACTTTGTAGGTATATAGAATGAGAAGAGTATATATAAGACGAGTCAAAATCTATATTAGACGAAATAAGACGCGGGTCAAAATCTGTATTATATTATATATATATATATATATATATATATATCAGCGTGAATCTCAAACGAATTTGAAACTTGAATGATGCATATATGCTATATATATACATCTATATATCCAACAGGTCCACGGTTAGCTGCCGCAGCATCTAGCTCGTCTATACGGACTCGGCGCCATCCATCAGGCTCGAGCCTCGACCCCACACTGGGCCCCAACCCCCTGTATTCCCTGTTCCCTGTTCCCTGTCCCCGGTTAGGAATTCGAGTCGCCAACCCCCTGGCGAATATGCGGGACAAGGGGAAAAGCTATATTAGGGTATACACATACACCAATACCGACTTCCCGTCTATCGATGCTCGTCGAGTCGTACCGTAGCAGACACCGACCTTTTTATATCCATCCCTTGGTCGTTCGTACTACCTTGGTATCCGGCCATCTCTCTCTTTTTTTCGCTCTCTTTCTCTTTCTCTCTCTGCCCACCAACCACTTTGGCTTCCCTCTCAAATGCTCGACAAATTTGCTATAGAAAAAGCAATTTCGTTGGCAGCAGGCAGGTAGCTAGATATAGGTGTATGTGGGGTACACACATCCCGCTGGCAGATACATGTATGCGGGAATCACGACGTATATGGCCTTTCGAAGGTTGAAAAATCGGCGAAATTTCGAGTTACGGGTTCAGTTTCGGTTTTTTTTTCTCCTCCAATTATTATTATTTCGCTCTTATGCGGATTCTAGGATTGAAAGCGCCAATTATCTTGGCGTCTATATCGATACATATCTTTCATATATAACTATATAAGCGCGGGCTGATGGTGAAAACGTTTGATAAATATCGAGGAGATAAAAAGAACGAAACGCACCGGGTCTTATCTCGATAGGGATCATCCCCACAGGCCCTTGTGTAAATGAAAGTAAAAATGAACCAAGTAGTCACGCGCGGTTGAGATAAAGTAATCACTCGCTGCGTCCGCGATATAGTTTTTCTGTTCGCTGTTGTGATGTATGTAACATACGATATCTATATGAGGATGGGACAATATCGCCGTGTCTGTGTTTAACGAACGGGAGAGTTCCAAATCGTGTGGGGAAAAAAAAATGATAATTCGCAATCTCTCTCTCTCTCTCTCTCGTGTCGAATAAAAAGAAACCTATCTCTGACGCACGCGTGCAGAACAGCTTGTTTACTTTCCCTCGAAACAAACAAATTTAGATTTGGTATTTTTCGTTCGTTTACCTCGTAACTTTTGAATGTATATTTTCATTTTCTTATTAAGTTTTACGAGCGTGTAGGTATAGGTGTAGTACTCCGTTGTATGTATTATTCTATATAACGCGAGTAATTAGATGATTAGAAAAATTCGTGGCAGCGCAGTATGAGCCTCGACGTCGTTAGACGCCTTGTGTTCTCGTCACTCAGCACCGGCTGTTTCGTCAATTAACGCCAACGTACGTTTTATTTATACCTATTTTCCTACGCTCACAGTCTGGCATTTGGCGACGCGGAGACGCGGAGGCCGTTTCTTCGATTACACGGCCGAGGGGACCCGGCGCGGGCGCAGTGGGATTAGAGTTGGACCTGGACCCGAACCTCGGCCTTATCCCAAACCAATCGAACGCTAGCCGTGTCGTGATACCGAGGATCGAGTAGAGGTCTAGATTTTCATTAAGATACATTATATGTATATATAGGTATATATTCATATCACCCGCTCGCGTATATATATAGGTATATATAGTAACGTTGATTAACATTTTTGCTTCCTTCTTTTTTATTTCATTTTTACATTCGATATTTGATTTTTTTCTTTTTTCCTCTTTATCCTCTTTTCTTTTCTTTTTCCCACGCGTCATATAACAACAGATAACCGCGAGTACGGATGATAAAAACACGTTGTTTACCCATTAATCAGCGAGGTCGCTTAATCAGTTCGTAATATAGTTCTCGGAAATCACCGAAACCCCGGCTCGTCGAATTGAGGAAAGAATAAAACTGAAAAGAAAACTGAATATATTTACGAACTCCGCGAAATACCGAACCGCAGTTACAGGGCCTACGCGTTATCTCCCATATTCGCCCGACTCGCCAACAGCTATTCGCGAATAAAAGCTTTACGATCCATCCGATTCTCAGCGAGGAAAGTCGCAACTTATATACCGGGCTAGTGTGCCCCCATATAGGTATACATGCTACATGTTCGCACCGGGTAACGGACACGCACACGAATACACTTATGAAGAAGGAGCACAGAAGGAGGAGAAAAAAAACCCTTTATACTCTCGAGGAAGATAAACCGGGGATAGTAGTGTAGTATAGTATAGTAGTAGCAGCAGGGATAGAACGGCGCGTAATATGGCTCGTAAAGCTAAGATCTGACGTCATTACACGTTCCGTCCTTACACAACACGCGTTCCTATATATCTATTCCCGTATATCCACGCGTGTGCGAATATAGTTTATCTCTATCGATATCGGTTATTCGCTTAATTAGCAGCAGGTATAATAAGGTGTACATGCCTTTCGGCGCCCGTGCAGCGGAGGTTCATAGCTGGAGACACAAGGAACCCTGAGGTGTTTCCATAATTTTCTTAAAACCGTGAAAACGAGTACGAAGAAGATTTTCAGCGAATGATCGAAGACCCTGAGCCACTTATCCCGTCACGAATGGACCAGACGTGATCCTGAGAAACAGGGACCTCGTACCCTTGTCGGGCGACGTCGGGGCGCAAGGGGGGGATCCGTGCACACGCTGGTAACATGCCGTGACTGGGCAAAGCCCTGTCAGGTAAAGTCAGCCTGACAGGGACAACCTCGCGGCATGGGGTGCGCGGTAGTACGTATATAGAAAGGGGTATTATTTAGCGCGGAGTAAGGCTGCCAGCCGAGGGTATATAGCCATGCCAGGATTACGCGCGCCCTGGGGCCCCGCGGGGGTACGCCTAGTACACCAAGTAAAAACAGACTTGCGCGTCATCTGTTTCGTATCCCGTCATCCGAGTGCCCCTATAGCTCTGCTCTTCCACTCCCTGTCTCCCTATATGGTTCTGATATTAAGCCGCAGCCCGTTTTACCGCTCTCTAGTATTTCTCTCCTATTCCCTTCGCTTATGCTACAGCTTTGTCCTGAATTGGTTAAGTCGGGAGGGGCGAGAGGATCGAGAGAGTCTTTTTCATTTTCTTTTTTTGTTTTCCTTTCCTTTTCTTTTCTTTTCTTTGCTTCTTCCAAACAGCGCGATCGTCGAGCGTTGCAACTGCGCGATAACCAGGGTTCGTTCGTTCGGTTTCCTCCTTTCCTTATATCTCTTTATATTCGTATTATAGCTGTATTTCTTCTTCGACGCCGGAATCGCGCCGTATACTCATATAGAATTCTTGACAATTATTTTACTACCGAATGGATGGTATACAGCCGCACAGCCTGCACGTGTCCCACGAATGTCCAACTGGTCTTTGTCTCCCGCGTTCCATTTGCGTTCCCACGTGTCACCTGACGTCTCTATAATTAACCTGCAGGTTTGACAAGCGAGGTTAACGTTTCTGGTTATACGACGTATATATATGTACGTGTTACGTTATAGATTCCTCATTTTCGCAACGATTGATCCTATTCGTATGGCTAAAGGTGTATCTATATAGATACGCGAACGTAGGTATAATGAATGTACGAAGAGATCTTGGCGATATACGTGTAGGCATAAGGTATAGCTGGGATATAAGCAAGCGGATTGATTGCAGCTTGGTAATGCAAATGAAGTAACGTCGTCCGTCGCTACTCTCGGCTTGTCTGTCGCTAGCGTATAGCTAGAGTTCAGTGATTAGACGCGGGGTTCTCGTCTTTAACGAAGCCGCTTTGATCCTTTCGAGTCGTCGTCTCCGTATTCAATATCGCGACGCGAGCCGAAGAGAGGAGAGCCTAATCCACTTGTTCAGTCAACTGGCTTAAATATAGTGCCTAACTAGTTTAAATTTCCCCGCATGCGTGAGAGAAGAGTAGAGGGAAGAGGGAAGAGGGAAGAGAGAGGAGAGACGAGTAGGACGATGGGGATGGCCGGCAGGCAGTCAACGACGTGAATCCAGTTGCCATGGTAACTGACCCCGGTCCTGCAGCACGGAGGGACATCCGCTTCCGCGATCCCTTATCCTCCGGTGATTACGGCTGCCATGCCATACCATGCCATGCCATGCCATACCATATACTATATGCCGTCCCGCGTTATACCCGAGTTCAGTTGTTAAGCTCATAATTGCCAGCACAGATGTACCGACACGCGTGACGACGCTCTGCAGGATTAAGACGACGTTATGATTATCCCGGCTGTCATTCACCCGATTACGTATCATCCGCTTTTATTTCGTTCATTGGAATTGGAATGAAAAGAAAGAAGAGAAATGAAAGAAGAGAGAAAAAAAAGACTAAACAAACCACTCAACGGGTGATGGATTCGAAGACACGTATATAGGCACCGGTACCTATATGCATTCTAGATTGCGGTCGTATACAGCGTGGCGATGGGATGGAGAGGGACACGCCTAGGGATTCTAAGCCCTGTGAAGCCCCGTGAAGAGGAAGCCCCGTAGCTGGTGTCTAGCCTTGTCTCGGGTTGAGCATATAGTCCGAAGGAATTTATCACGATTATGACTGTTCGTTGGCGAACTGTAGCTGCACTGTTCCGATAGCTGGTTCAATTTCGTTCAAAAATCTGGTCATTCTCATACATTTTTCGTATTTCACTTTCGTACCTTCGACCTCACAATCCCCTACGGTCTGCTACGGACCCATGGCCGACAGACGTACGCAATTAACACCTTCCTGGTACCGGCTAACGCCTAACCCCGACTCCGCCAGCACTCGGCAGGGACAGACCTGCAGAGCCGTTTATAGCCTTTGTAAAGAGAGAATCGAATCTCGGCGCGGGTTTATTTAGACAGTTACCACACGCATGCGGTACCAGTCCATCGGACCATACGATACTCTACGCGAGAGGTTGGAAAGTCGATTCAGGAGTAGCTGGGAGAAGAAATTTGGATTCGAAAGACCGAAGCGGTACACAGGGTGGGGTGAAAACTCTGTTTGTACAGTTTCCATATTTTATTATTGAACAGTTATTGCAGTTTTACTGCACGTACTGTACTATCTAAAAGAAGAACAGGGTGAAAATATTATCGTCGTTGTTGTCCCTTCGCACGCGGAGAACCGCGGACGGATGGAATCCCGAATAGCCGCACCGCAAGCCGCCGGGGAGAAAGATCTGAAAAATGTTATAGTGGGCCCCTGGGTATTAGCGAATTCGAGCCATGCGCCGCATCAGCCTCCATACCCAGCAGCTAGCAATGTGTATAGCTTATACCTACCCATCTACCAACATCGTGTATACGGAAAGCCAGCGGGTCGAGAGAGATGGAAGAGTTACACCGCCTGCACAAGGAATGTGTAATTAGTAGACAAGGGTCGAACCCGGCTCGGTCGTGTCTCCTCTCCCTCCCTCTCCGTCCCCCTATTCGCCCCATTCCCTTTTGCCACCAGTACGTCATGGCATGGCATGGCATCCCGAAACGAAACGAGGGCACGAGGAAGCTCGACTCAGAACCGGGGGAGATATTCTCTATTCTCTCTTTGCATGGATTCGAATTTAAGTCGAAACGTATGTATGCCATAAATTGTCCAGTGGTTCCATATCAACCCGTGGCCAGGAAGAAAAACTCTCCTAGGTATATAGGGACGAGGAGGATAAAGAGAAAAGATGAAGAGAATTAGTGAGGACCGGAGGAGGTAGCGTGGTAATGGGAGGGACTGAGCCTCTTCTCCGAGGGTGGTTCGAAAAAAGTGAATAGGTTTAAATTGCTTTGGGTAGACTAGAAGTAGCGATTTAAAAATAAAGAGGACACGTAGTACCTACGTTGGTGTTGGAAATAAAAGACCGGGGTTTTTAGTGAAAGAGGCAAAACGAGGAGAAGAAGGGGGAGGAGTGGAACGGATGTCTGTATACGGTACCGGATTTTTTGGCATACTGTATGATGCATGTATTTTTATAACGTAACGGAATACAAGACTCGCCGGCTAAAATGGAAATACTTTTGGCAGCATATATAGAAATTCGTTGAAATTTCAAAGAGAGAAACTCGGGAAATACCCTCTACGCGTGTGTGTGTGTGGTTGTGTGTTTATAACGCGTGTGCGTCTCCACACACACACACACAAACACACACACACACATGTCTAGGACCTTTCATAGAATCCCAGGAGCTTAATGCGAAACGTGAGGGTGTAGGGCGAGGGAGGATTTACTCTTTGCTTGTTGGAATACCAAATTACGACTCTCGATTCTCCAATAATAAGACACACGTTGTGTGTGCAGGACCGATCGATGTGGTACCGTCTGAGATATCTGACCGCGAAAAAACAGCGCATAGAATAAAAATAGCGAAAGACTCCTGCAACAGCTGCACCATGTGTCTCCTAGTCTCCCGGTTCCGATCGATCGAGTCCTGTGCTGCCAGGGGCAGGTGATCATGATACACACCAAAGTCCTTCGCTCTTCGACGGATATCAAAGAACTTTCGGGTCTACCTGCGCGCCTAGCTGCAAGGTATGTACCTGTCGCCCTTTGTCGAGGCCATACGTCATACGCAGGAGTAATATAACGATGTCTTGGCGAAGCGAATAGAGCGACTTCGTATATAGGAGGCGGGCGACAGGGATTATCGGGAGAAGAGAAGAAGCGGTAGTCCTGGCGAGGAGGACTATGGATAGGATAGGCCGATAGCTGACAGGGTATATATGTATATGTATATGTATGTAGGTACCTATATCCCCGAGAGTGGCTCGGAGAAAATTCTCTTTCGCGTAAAAGACGTTCTTTGTCTTCGACAAATGCCTTTGACAAACAGCCGCGTGGGAATCGTTCTGTTTACGGATTCAACGGATCTTTTCGCCGCGCAATTTTGCCTCAGGGCGTGTTGATTTATCTGAAAATTCTTCGCCCCGCGTACCCACATAGTACCTACCTACATGCATACGCACCTCAACGCGGTAATTTATTCCCTGTCGTTCCGAACCTATATACGAAACTTTGAACTTGAACGTAAAAAAGTTTCTCGTTTCTTAACCGGATAACGTCCCCGGCCGCGCTCATACAGCCTCGAAATGTGTAACAAAGGAACGGATTCGGTTTTCGCCGGTTTATTTAGACCCTCGAAATTAATTAGAATCTAACGTTTCTAAAGGGAACGGCATTGCATGAAGCCCGAGGACGGAAAGAGAGAGACGAACAGATCCCCGGACCTAAACCATCCGAAAATTTGAACGTCACGTATAAGTGAGCGCCTATTTGCTCACCGTCTGCAGAGCCAAGGCTCTACCGCCTGGCCAAAGGGGACTTGAGATGCAAACAGCGTACTTTCGGCGGATAGGCAGCAGGCGG
Source organism: Tenthredo livida (assembly GCA_963992785.1). Taxonomy (NCBI): domain Eukaryota; kingdom Metazoa; phylum Arthropoda; class Insecta; order Hymenoptera; family Tenthredinidae; genus Tenthredo; species Tenthredo livida. The sequence continues at coordinate 220,050 of OZ023072.1, forward strand.
GTTCGAGTACCCACCTACCCTACCCGGGGAACGGGCAGCAAATGAGTCAACGTGCTGGTAGGCGATAGAAGAGGAAGAAGAAGAGAGACAGACGTACGTACGTACGTAGGTACGCTGCAGTCGAACGAGAGGCTATGGGTACGGGTAGTACGAAGGAGAGACTCCAGGAACTGTCTCCCTTTCGTCAAACACTCAACCGTCTCACTAATTCCTGTGTTTACACTACCTCGCGTGTTTTCCCTCGGCTGCAGCATATAACGGCGACGGCGTCTCTTTGCCTCGCTTCCATTCCTTCCATCATTCGAAAAGAAACTTTTTTAATGCACTATACGATCAATGATCATTCATTCGTCTACTAGGTATATAAAATCGTATACCTATATGGCCCAGTTTTTATTCCAATCTCCATTCTGGGATTACGTGTTTTTCGATCAGGATATAGATAACGTAGTCATAGAGGAGAGGATGAATCGGGAAAAATGGAGAATAAACTTATAATCTATAGAGCGAAATATTCGTTTTAATGTAGACAAGCGAGTCTGTGCTGCTGCAGCTGACGGGCATTAGGAGGCCGGGATATAACAAAGCCTCTTTGCGAATAAAGTAAGTAAGGTACCCATCCACCCTGGGAGGAGAGACCGAGAGGAATAATCTGGAGATCTCTACGAGGAGGAGACCCATCAGTTCTCGTCTTTCTCTCTCGGTTTCGTTGCTCCGGAATCATTCTTCTTCCTCCTCCTCTTTTTCTTTTTCTTTATTTTTCTACCGTCTCTAATGGGAGGCCGCGGAGCTGTAAGTCGGTGAAAAGGAACGATCAAATCTCTCATCGGCTAATCCATACCGGCCGGGTTTCTTTGCCCGCGGAGGATAATTCATTTCGTGATATATACGTATCCGTCTCTCCCTCTCTCTTTCTCTTTCTTTCTTTTCTCCGTCTCCTCGTCGTCTCCCGCAAGATGCAGCAGCATATCGTTGCAGAAGTCGAAGACAGACGCGATACCGATTTATCTGCGAGAATAGCGGAATCGGAGTCGGCGGCGCAGAACGGAAATCGATTCCATTCACATCAGATTAGGGTACCTTATAGTTTTCGAAGAAGTTTGTTTCCGAAACACGCGCTACGCCGATATATGTACGGGGTGCAAAGTTCAGCTTGAGTTATTCAGAAGGCGACGTATAGTATAGGCGAAGAATACCGACGAAGAATGCAAACGGGATTCTACTGATAATTACAATCTTAATTACGACCACGATGCAATGATAATTACTTCCCGAAGCGGATCCGGCATTTCCGTCCTAGCCTCTGCTGCAGTCCCAGTGTAACACACACATGTATATTCACCGTACGACCTATGGTCAACTGTATATATGTTTTTTCGAACAGGATGTGACGTAGCCAAGCGAACCACGACCCGCGCGTGCTAGACGTGCCGAAAAACAATGTTTCTGTATTGTACACGTCTGAAATATACCTACGCTTGTGTTTTCTATATACACATGGCATTGCACGTACCGTTCGAAGCGTGACCGAAATCGTCGAGCCGGTTAAATTCTATACGGATTCAGATTTCACGGATACATATTAATTCGGACGGGGGGGTTTCGTCTGACCGAGTAGAGGTATATACATATATATAGGTATATACCTATAACGAGCCTCGATTCAATCCAATTCGAATTCAATTCAATTCGTATTTCGAGGCTAACGTATAAGACGTTGGTGTGTATGTGTGTGTATGTATGCACATGTGTGTACTGCGGTACCTACATGTAGCTATGGCTGGTATAGCTGGTACGTGAGATAAGATATACGGTTACGATCCCTCGGGAGGTGCACCACCGCGCGACACTTTCAGAATTAATCAAGCGAAAAATATATCGACGCGCGGCCCCGCGGCTTTAGCGAAACTTGTATGTCCGACGTGGAGCCAAGCTGATTCTGGCTTCGATTCGTGAAAATATATGGCAATCGTATTCGATTTCTTATATTACCGCGGCTGATTAATACCTAGATGTACATACGACCAACCTTATATGATTGACAGAATCGGGTGCTTTTATTACCTACTCCTAATAATATACAGCCGTCAAACGTGTTATATCGATTAGCTATAGCTGTATAATGTAATCGGCGATATAATATATAGCATATAGGTATACCGGAATAATTAATAAATTAATCAACCTTAATCAATATGATACATATATACATTTGTTGAGAAATATTCTTTCATTTTTTTTCTTTTTCTTGTTATAATTTTTTTTTTTTCAATCTCGAGAGCCAGAGAGCACCGAGATGTGTTATACATAGTATACATATATCTATACGCACGTAGGATGGGGTCCGGAAAATGGCTCTTGAAGAGGAAACGATACAAGCACCGAGTTTCTCCCGCTTCCCTCGGCTTTGACAAACCCCGAGTTCTAACTCCCCTTCGTCGACTCTTTACGCGATAAGATAATTGAACGGGGGGCCCCCCCCGTGCGTATCGCCACTTCTCACGGTGCATTTTAATTAGTCGAGATTTATCGCGTCGCCTGTTGGTTCCACTAGGTATATAGCTCTGAGACAGTAGGTAATTTAAAGAACGCACGCGCATGGTGGATTCTTTGTCCTTAAATTATTTCTCGATTTATACGCATGTGTATATTGTACATAGGTATACGAGTCTCTGTTTAGACCGCAACGATTCTTTACCGCTTGGAGAAAGAAAGAAAAAAATGAAAAGAAAAAAAATGGAACAGATACACGTTATCAATTTATCGGATCTAATTCGTGATCGTTGAGTGATCCGAATTATATACCTACCTACCTACTTGTCTGGAGATAACAGGAAATCCATTTACAGTTCGATTTAAAGCAGACAAGATTTCTGTTCAATTAAAAACTCCGCTTTCGTATATTACAAGCTAACCAGCTGCGGTTGTTGTTCATTTGAGTAACGAAATGAAACGTACTCTTCGTATTGGTCATCGTCATCGTCGTCGTCGTCGTTGTCGTTGTTGTTGTTGGAATTAATTTACAGGGAGCAAAGATTGTTAAGCTATGCTTTCACCGTGTGGCTGCTGATTGTGTTTTTAAATTGTGTGTGTAGTAAGTATATAGACAGCTAGTATAATATGTATTATAAATATACACATAGAGCGCCGAAACTTATGGCTGACAGATTGACATCAATCGAGATTGCAATCATCGCGTACACGTGACGAATGAATAAATTAGTAATATTTATCGAACAACTAAACTAAACAGCCGGAGTTTTAAATATCTAATCTCTATGTATCATATTTTCATGTACTATACCGCGATTGAATATATCTATATGGGTATATGAGGTTATTTAAAAATCTATATTTAAGTATACCTCTCTATACACGTCCGGGCATATATACATATATATCTATATTACCGAATCTATTTCAACGTTAAATTACCCGAGGCAGTGTGCTTGTACATGTCCATAAGTTTGAACATATTCACCATAGCGTATAGAAATTGAATAAATTAAATATAAGCTGATCGATTGGCTGCGTACGAAACTAAAGCCAACCTAAACCGTCTCTAATTAGCGAGATTATTCCGTCACACTTTCGTCTATATGGGGCGTCAAGATCGGTTGTAGGTATGTTGAGAGAAAGAGAGGAAGAAAAAAATTCATCATGCATGTCAAAACTATCCCTTCTAATTATCTGTTTAGACTAATCAACCCACTCGTTATAATACTCGAATGTGTCGAACGAATATCGTATACCAATAAACGCAAACGACGAATTGTTATTATATATATTTTTTTTATTTATTTATTTACGCGGAGATATACGATTTAAAATCTCTGGCAAAGTATATGTATTAATGTATATATGTAATGATATTAAGCGAGAGAGAGAGAGGGAGAGAGTGGGGTAGGGAGAAACTTGGGCAGACCCCGATCTCGATATATAAGTTATGGCTCTCTTACGTATTCAAGAATTTCCTATGATGTACGACCGGCGAAGCCCTCCCATTCCGGTCTCTCCTTATATTCGCCGTCTTTCTCATGCTGCTGCTGCGTCTCTCTCCGTCTTGAAAACTTTTAATATCTTGATATTGAACCGGAATAAGAAAACTGTGGCCGAAAACCCGAGGCCGATGCCGAGGGGGGCTGACGCTGCGCAGGGTAAGAAAAAAAGAAAAAAAGAATTTTTTTCTTTTTTCCTCCCCCGTTTAATAACGAGATTTATAAGCCGTATTTTTTTTTAATACACTTGAATAACTTGGGATTATAAAAATTTGCAAAAAACAAAAAAGTATCTCAACGCACCGCGATTACACCGAGAGATGGAGGATAAAACCTATGCGGTGTACAGATTATTTCAATTTCCTTTTTTTTTTCTTTTCTTTTTACCTCCAATCCCGGAGATACGGTCAAATCTTTCCCATATAGATATAGGTCTTCTTTCCTATCTACCTATATAATATTTTTTTTCCTATCCCCGCGTATCCAACTCTGCAGCAGCAGTGCTCGGTGATCTTCAATAGGTTCTCATATTTCCTCTGCGGCGTTGTTAACCGTGCATGCAGTCGCGGCTTATCGAAGCCTTAGATTTTGCGCTGGGTGATCGCACAGACAAATAATCTCCATTGAGGCGGGTCCAGCTGTTGCGGTATTACCAACGATTCATCTTCTTCCTGGGAAAGGGCTGAGGGGGGCAACGGGTAATGGTAATAAACGGATTTATACTCCAGAGGGGCGCAACCGACCGAATACTCTTTCTAGTCATCATGGATAGACCCTGGCCAGGGTGCTGGGTGAATTTTTCTATATTTAAAAGCAAAAACGACAACCTCGAACCTCGTTTCCTCTCGTTGCAACGACCGGATCATCGAAGTGTGCATAATATTACAGGTAGACGTTTTAGTTCGTTTCGTTTCGTTTCGTTTCGTTTCTCAAAGGGTTAGTTTCACCACGATGTGATTCAACCTCGTTCGAAACCGGTGTCCCTTGTACTGGTACATCGTACATACCTATATATATATAAATATATATATATATACACGTTGTACGTATATACGTACACACGCTTGGGTCCTCGCTGGTGCTCCGATCCTGCGGTCTGCGGTCCTCGCTTCGAATCCCGCCGCTGTTGCACTGTTACATTGCTGTCTGGCTCCCTCGTCCCTCGCCGAGCCGTTGGTCGTGGGTTACCATACACAAGCACAAGGCACAAGGCACAGGGCACGAGTACAAACGCAAGCAACATAGCCCACCCCTAGCGACGAGAGAATTGCATGCAGAGGAACACAGAGCGAGAGCCAGAGCCAGAGCCAGAGCCAGAGCCAGGGTCTGCTGCAGGCTGCATTCAACGTGTGCGATCGGCGTATCATATTATCTGTCAACTCGCCTCGAATGTTCGATATTATATTTATACCTGTACCAAGTAGTTTTTTCCTTTTCATTTTTACCCCGTCGCAGATCGTGCGGTATTGATACGAAAGTCGAGGATATAGGAATAGGATATAAGATCGCCGAGAAGTTGATTCGAACTTTTCCAATTACCCGATTATCAAGTTTCTATGATAATATACAAATGCGTTCGTCTATAGACGTTAAACGTCGATCTCATATCTCTCTCTCTCTCTCTCTCGCTGGCTATCCGAGTTCCCGGTTCCAATTACCATCTTCTTCAGGACGGAGGTAGTACCTACACGTATTCCGGAAGATTCCCATATACCCAGCTACATATTGAGAACCTCTCGGTCGGTTTATCCCGCGTTCTAAAGATCGCATAGCGCAGGTTTAACGACGGAATGCCGACCGCCTAACGACCGCGTGATCCGTAGTACACACCGTTTTCAACAGCTGTTTTATTTCCCATTAAACGTACAAGAGTCGCCCTGTTCCAACTTACACGAGAGTGCACGAGGACGGAATACGAGAATACGAGAATACGAAAAGAAGGAGAAGTTATACCTACTACGCGAGGCTCGAGATCGTTGATAAATCCACCGCTCTCCCTCGGAGAGTAGAGTCTGGTCCTTTGACTGGAGTTTCTTTTCATTTCGTTTTCTTTTTTTTCTTTTTTCTTTTTTCTCTTTTATTTTTTTAACCTGGGTGAAAATTGACTCGAAAAGATAATAATTCCCTATAGTCGATAAGACGCGACGACGATTGGTGATAAATATGTGCCGAGTGGAATATCGACGGATTCGAATTGCCCCGCAATTTGCATAATAACTTGTATGAAATTCCGTCGAGTATCGATCGTCGCGATGCGATGCAATCCACCTCTCTCTCCACGTAGCTATGGGGAAAGGTATGGTATAGCTGTATAGAGCCGCGGTCCTTCCGTCCCCTCGAAAATGAATCGTCGTTGTATCGGTTGGATTTGTATCGCCGCATCAATCAACCGTACCGAATCCTGGATAGTCCTGGATAGGTATTCCTATATTTTTTTTTTTTTCTTTTTTTCTCTTTTTCTTTTTCTTTTTGAGTCGGCAACGATACTATACACGTATAGGTATATACGGGGCTCGGGATCCTCTCGAAATATGTTGGGATCGTAGATTCTTTCGAGGGCATCGTTCTGCGCCGGAGCAATCTCTAGCCAGATTGTAGATTCGCTAGGTTCTCGGAAGAGAGTTCGAGTCCGAGTCCGAGTCCGCGTCCGCGGAGGAAATAAAAAACGTCTTATATAGCTTGTACTATATACGTATATAGCTATCTGCTATATGCCTTAGCGCCTCTACAAGGGCAGATACCAGAGCCCGCAGGCCTACTTCGGAGCCGACCGTAGACGGAGACTCGGTAGAGGCGTGTTCCGCCTAACTAACCAAGGTCCGTTCGTTCCTCAGCCCCGTTCTCTTCGAGGGCGAGACGCGGACGGGCGGCGTATAGACGCGAAGGAATTCTCTTGTCTTTATAGTATAGTAGGTATACAGACGACGCGTTATTCTTTTGTGGATCGCGGCGTGTTGCGTCGTTTCGTCGTCACCGATGTGTCAAATACCGGGAAACACCGATGAAAAAGGGCGACGAATGCTGCAGCGAGGACCGAAATCGTGGGGTTTGGCAACAGGCCTTTGTCTCGAGTCGAGAATATACTCGTCGCATCAATTTCGAAACTATTGTAGACGAAGAGGAGGAAATAAGAAGACGAGAAAGAGAAAGAGGAATAGAAATAGAAAGGGAAAGAGACAGAGACGGAGAACGGATCAAAAGTCCAACCAATTTGTTAAAGGGGGTTGAAACTCAGAGGGCTTGTTACTCTACCTCTACATAGAATAACGCTATACGGGTTCAGATTTAGTTATACACCGTCTGTTCCGGACGGCAACGCTCTCGATCCAGCTTTACCTCTGGTATATGGTACCAGCCATACGTACGTGGTACTACGTAACATTAAATCCCCTCTGTGACCCTCGGCGATGATGAAGCGGCCCGGAAATTGAAAGCAACTGGACTTTTCATTAGCACACGCCCTGGATTCCGTCTGCGGTGGCTTTTTGCTTCTCTTCTCTTCTCTTCTCTTCCTCCTCTCTTTCTTTCTTTCTTTCATCCTTTCATTCTTTCATTCATTCATTCATTCATTACATAATCGACGAACATCCGTGCGTGCGCAATAATTTGACCTATATTATTCATATGGCTTTCGATTTCCTTTTCGGCTTTCCAAGATCTGCAGAGTCAGAAGAGGCTGCAGAGAGCGTGTGACGGTCAAAGATACTTGTCTCCCCCAAATATTGAGTTTACGATACAGACATTTATGTGCATATGGTACAGGCGTGTATGTCTATTTTTAGAGGCTTACCCCACTACCACGGCCAACAATTATTACCGTGGCTGATATTCCGACAGTGTAATGATAATGATAATCGTAAAACGGTTTATCTTATCGCGGAGTTTGGTAGCCTGGCTTTACTTGTAATATATAGGTATGACACCACTGCATACCTAGTAGCCGGTCATATAGAATTTGAAATGATGAATTTCATTTTTTTTTAAACCTGCATGCGCGTTGTGATAATCTTATTGCTACTGTTTCACGTCTTATATATATCGTTAAACCCTTTTCTCAATTTTTCTTCTTCTTTTCTCGCCGCAGCCCGCAGGTAAGAGAAACGAAATAAGAAATAAGCGAATCCCCGAAGAGATCAGACGAGGCAATTCAAGTTTAGCGAAGTTCCGGAAAACTTTGACGATACAAGAATATATATACCTACGTATATACGTAGTTTTGATATATAAAACGCGAGAAGACTTATGTTAGCTATCTTTATCGGGCGATAAAACGATCCACGTGTATATATATATAGATACCTATGTATAGGAAGCAGAGGAGGAAAGAAAAATTGACAAAGTAATACGTGTATGTGATAAGATCTGTAGCCAAATTGTCGAGAGAGAGAGAGAGAGCATGGAAGAGGCTGCGCAGGGCTATGAAGGAAAACTTGTTGTCTTCGTAGAACTATATTATCAGAACGACAACAACAAAAGCTAAACGTAAACTGAACTGAACTCGGTAGTTTGTTAGTTATGCATGGTGCCTGGGAATCATCGGGCATCCACCAACGCGTCGTGTAGCGTCGCATCGCATCGCATCGCGTCGCTTCACTTCACTCCACTTCACTTCACTTCACTTCGCTTAGCTGGTATAAATTTACATACATACGTAGTAGTTATACAGCGTGAGGATGAGCCCCTCGGTATATTTGTACACTGTTTAAACCTGGACGCGTAGAGTTATAATATTAAGCTAATGCAACTCGCTTCCGGTACTGCAGAAGCGATTACACGGTACCCCAACGTAAGCCCTGGTTGATTTACACCATATATCTTCATAATGTACGTATTATAACTACCCTGCGAACTGTGGATAGAGAAAAACACGTGGGTATAATCGAGCATCGAGGAAATTCTTTGAGATGGATTTTTTTCGAATCTACGAATCTACGAATTTCTTTTTCGTTTACATTTCGGCCGGGGCGAACACCGGCGAATGTCCGCGGGGCTGTTGGCGGAACTAGTTGTTTAATCGTTAAGCCGTCACTTCCGGCAAACCTCGACGTTGTATAGCGTCAGGGAGACCTGGGAGATAGCTGGAGCAATATGCGTATAGGTATATCGGTATGGATGTATAGGAATAGCCGGGAGAACGTAGTCGAGGAGTTGAATTTACCGAACCCCCCGGCTAGACGAAAGCCGCATTGTTGTTGCGATATCGATTCGCGGTGCAGACTACTGTGAAAATAATAATCGAAGTATAGAGACCCCGGGGGAGGGTCTGAGGGATAGAAATTCTACGATAAAAGAATTCTATAGAATAAAGAAAGACACGCAGCTAAAGCTCGGGCGATTAGCCGATCGAGAAACTGCGCGAGAAATGAAGATAATGAATCCGAGGGATCGATCGATCGATCGTCTGGAAAGATTTTATATGCTTAATATTATGCATCATGTATGTGTGTGAAAAATCAGAGAATATAAAGACTGCGCGACAGAACTACGCGGGTAAACGCAGGCTTCGTGAAATCAGTTACGATTAATGAAAAATAAGGATTAAGTCCGTGAGTTTCTATACCTACGGCCGTTGCAGCTGTAATTGCTTTCGTGTCTATTAAAAGCTTCCCTCGGGGATGCTGCAGGGGTATATAGAGTGGGATCGTCCGGCTTAATTCCTTGCGAGAAAACACGGTAGTGATAATACAGATCGAGGATAGAAACGCCGATAGGTAGATAAATTACGATGTCTGGTGCTGCAAAAATCCGAATACAAAGAAAACGAGAAAGAAAGAAAGAACGAAGGGAGAAAGAAAGAGAAGAAAAAAGGAAAAACGAAATTAATTTAATCATCAATCACCGGCCGGTAGGGTCGGTAGATTTATTATTTGAAATTCTGTGACTCGTGGAGCAATTAGGGGTCTTGGCACGTGTATATATATACGACTACCTGCGCGAACCCCATCGCCCCTCGTCGACGTTTCGTATTGTTGCTATACTACTGCAGAATTGTGATTCGAATGAAAATCGTTTGCGAATATAACAGGCCGATCCGAGTGTTTTCTTTTTGCATTCGTATCGATGAATTGATATCGTACACCATTCGTTGCGTGTGTGTGTGTGTCAAAAAAGAAATCGGTTTACCATTCGCATTGTTCATTCATTTCATTGCATTTGACGATCGGCTTATACGCCTTCATGTATATTGTATACAGTTACAGCACACGTCACTGGAATGAACGTACCTATCTACCTACCTACCTACCTACCTACCTGCGAGGTACAAGAGCCTTTTGTGCAAGCCCAGCCTGCAGCTAGCTCGCCTGCACGTCTAAGAATGAAATAATAATCCTTTTGTCCGAGACACGAAGACAATAGTAGTAATTCTTAATAAATTCCTGAGGAATAGCCGGCTCGTTCGTTCGCCGATATAACGAATAAATATGACGCATGATATATATTGAATATTATTGCAATTCCTCATTTTACCCATCTGTCGTTATAATTGACGACTGACGCATGGACGATCGACATATATATACAAAACAAAAATGTAGTGTCATTTAAATACATGGGAACTTTGAAAGAGATACTTAAAATGATCAAATTAAGGACCACCCTAATGCGTATGGATTGCAGGCAGACGCACTCGCTAGCACGTCGTATGCACGTGAAACGCGAGCGAGCACACTTCTACTAGCTGATACGGGGTTATTGATGACTGGTTTTGGCAGGAGGTGAACAGAGATGAAGCGTTTGGTACTACCCGTAACACGGGGTAGGATCGAGATACAGATAGATAGGAGGGATGCGTGTATATAGTATGTATATATCTATATATATATGGAGAGATATAACACCGGGGAAGCGAGCAAATAGGGTTTGGTGCTGCCGGTGCTCCAGGGTCGAATTGGTACACACACACCTATACACGAGAGGCGAGATAATGGTGCACGGTAGTAGATGATTCGGAACGTTATCACCAAATGTCGAAAGTCAACGAAAGAATATGTGCCCAAGTATAACGAGGAATTATTTAATTTGATCGGGACATTTTTCGTCGCACTGCAAAGAGAAGATCAAATATTTGTGCGAGAAATGAATTTTCCGCAAGGAAGAATATCTAGATATAACGGGAGAGAATACGCGTACCTACGTCGTAAACCAGGAGGTCGACGAGGACATTAGTCCCCGCGGAGTTTTGCGTTGAGTGCAGCGGCGTTATATGTAAATTTACAACGAAAAGTACGATAAAAGGCCGTTGCGTTGGACTCCGGCAGCAGATTTCGTACCGTAATTCTTTAACGCGAGTTTAACAATAAAGTATACCCTACGTAGGTACCTATACTCCTTGCACCACCCGCGCGAACATCGCGGCTTTATCTTATCCTCAGTTTGATTCTGCAGCAGCTGAACGAGAAAACGGCGAATGGCGAAGAGCGAATGCGAGAAGGAAAAGGAAAAGGAAGAGATAAAAGGGCGAGCGGAAGACGTACGTCGGGACGCGTAAACTGGTGGCTATATATTTATAAATTTTACTCCGATCCTTGAATATATATATATTTTTTGTATAAGGTATATATATTTTCAAAGCGAGGGACATTCATCTTGCTTACGCCGAGTAAGAATTCAGCTATGGCCTGGCCTTCTCCTGCGGCTTCGTATATATTGGAGATGGCAAAGCCTCCTCTCCCTTAATGAATAAGATTACAGTGTCTTTCATCATTCCGCGCAATTTCGACGTCCGTCCCCCGTCCCCCGGCCCCCGTCCCCCGAACGCGACACCACGACGCGACGCGACGCGACGCCGAGACGAGCTTGAAAATTTACTAAGCGCCGAACGAAAGACCGAGACGACTAACCCGCGCAGTATAAGATAGAAGAAGAATACCCGCGATCTGAACAAAGGAGCTGTAGCTTCTAATCAGACATTTCGAAGGGTCTCGACGCATACCGGTCATACCGTCATCCTGCAGAGCTGTATATTTCTTCTGGCGTATAGAAGCTGGGACCCGACGTCCGTAACCTATACGACGATCAGTCATCGGCGGAGAAAATGTTTGAGCGTAAAAATAAGAAGAAGCGAACGTTGTATATGGCCGTCCAACCTTCAACCGCGTATACCTATACCTGTACTAGCGGACCTATCGTGATCCCATTTTCCCCTATGCAATAAAAAAAAATAAAGAAGTAAGAAAAGAAAAAATAAAATAAAATAAAATAAAAAGTCCTTAGTCCCCAAGCGTGGGTGATAAGGATCCGAAAAGACGTCGCAATCCACTTTACGAAACCCGTCTGGTTTACGGGCATTTATATTATACACCTATATATTATAATACCTACTGGACTCGGAAATTATATCCGTGACGTGAAAGAACGTGTGCGGTTGATGAAAAATTAAAAGAGGTCTGTCTATCTCTACTATCGCGTGATGCTACCGTTTCAACACATGAAATATAAAGAACGACGTGGACATATGGTACATGTATGCCGAATTAATAAATTCCACCTCGTAGGTACATGTTGGTGCAGGACGCCGAAAGGATGTGATATTAACGGCGCATTGCTCATGATCCAGGGATTGATATAATCACTTGAAAAATGATCTTCTTTTCCTGAATCCAGTTCCCCAGTTCTCTTTATGCAAGTACATGTGTGTAGGTATAATCGGACGGGAAAAATTTGTGCCAGTGCAGGTTATATAGCCGGCAGACATACGGGGCCGTACCTTTATATGTAGGTATATATAGACGACGGTTTTAGGTCATACGCTAAATTATAGACACGGTCCATTATCACGGCCCAAGGGAATATCTTTAGCTTACCAGGTTGCAGAGGAGGCGCAAGTTCTCGGTTATAGTAATACCAAAGCTAACCACGCGCAGCATGGCATGGCATGGTATGGCATGGTATGGCATATGGCCTATAACACGTTACGAGAATTCTTGCACGCGAATGTAAATTGTAAAGCGCACGAGCGGCTATAACTCTCCGAGGTACAAGGACAGCCCCTAGAAACTTGCAGGGTACCGAAATTTCGACTATTAAATAACAACTGGGCAAAAATAATCGGGGCAAAAAGCGAATTATAGGAAAGTATAAAACCACGCTTTTTGTACCCTCGAGTATAACGCGATTGGGATTATGGTGGGGGTGTCCGAGTACCGAATACCGAATACCGAATACCGGATACCACGTATAATATAATAGGGATCGGTATCAGATCCCTCGGGATCTTCGCCTATCCGCTGCGCCCCGCAGGTATACGCGTACCCTCACCTATACATGATTTTGATGTGGGTATAAACCCTGGTTATGGTGTGCTAGTTGGTTTAGGTCCCGTTACCTTTTCCACCGGGAAAAGGTTCCTCTAATTATAATCGCCGGGGTATAGGTACGTGTCGTTTCGTTTCGTTATGAGATCGTGAGTTTTTTTTTTTTTTTTTTTTTTCACCAAAAAAGAAATTCTATATACATAGAAACACGTCTCCGATCGTTGCGAATTGTCTTAGAAAGCTTGAATTAGGTTCGAGCATATGGGAATCAAATCTCTCGAATCGAATCAAAGTTTTCGAAAAGAAATTTAAAGATTATACGCGAGCTGCTGCAGCCTTATTCTATTCTCATCTTCGTTCACACGCGCGCGTTTCTCAGGATTGGCATAAGAAATTATTCCAATTCGTAAGCCTCGGGGGAGGAGAGAAGTTTGCATTCCGCGAGGTAAGATTTGAATAGAATTTCAAAGGTCCTGCTGCTGCTGCTGCTACTGCGTACACACTCTTTCCCCAAGTAACTATATAAGACGCGAAATCCTCGCGTCCAATAAGATTTCTCTCGTTTTGTTCTTACTTTTTTTGAGGACTCTTTGCGGATCGGAGTAGTAGGTACACATACCTACATACCTGTATAAATCTGTAGATTATAGCTGAACGTGTACGTATACCTATATACCTCGCCGAGGATATAAAGGGAGTCGACCTCCTCGAATATCTACCTGCATTAACGATCCCCGCGCAATATACCTTCAGAGAATTTCCCGGTTTACCCACGTCAAACAGCTGATTCCTGCGGAGGTCCACGGAGGTCCCTAATGTTCAGGGATGAAAGGAGAAGGAAACGAGACCGCGGTATATATAGGTACCTTATATAATAGATGTATACACGTAATAATAGAAGATAAGTGAGGTTAATCCGTTATTAATTGAGAACAATATCGCGAATATGTATATTATGCATGCATGTAGGTATATGTACCTACGTATATGTACGGGGGAGTTTTGTTTATTTACAATTAACAGCGATGATGTATGGAATTGAGTTTTAAGTCGTTGAGCAGCGACGACGTCGACGTTGAAAATACGTTTATATATATTTATATATAAGGTATTTGAATAATTCGAAACTACGAGGACCGGTGTTATAATGAATGTAAATTCTGTAATTCGTACAGCGGTGAACTTCTAAATTTTGGATTAACACGCGGGCTTTTATTCGTTTAAATAACGGGCGTGAGTTTTCGGGGAAGCGGAAATATACGACCTCTCGAGTTAATTCAATAAACGATATTGTCAAATTATTATTCAACTCAGAAATCTGTATCACTTTCGAAAACGATTTCAAAAATTTCTATATATACCAAGATAAGACCACCAGAGGTTCGAATTCAGTCTTATTAGTATGGTTGCAGAATCAATCGTATTGAGATACGCACTTTTTCGAAAATAAAATACACGTTTCCTGATAAATAGATCGAAATTTTCGGATCTTTGACCTTTTGAAATATACATCTACGCGGTGGGTTTATAATCTTATATATACCTAGAAGGGAAACGGTCCGCCCACGTTATGCATTGGAGAGAACGCGGCAATATATATTATGAAAAATGAACTTTAATTTATATAGGTGGTATATACGGCCAGTCCGAAAAGCTCTCTATCCAAGTATTCATAATATACTGCACCATTGAGACTAGAGTTGCAGGGTATTATAGTCGTAATAGACACAGCGAGTATACCTATAGGTATATAAAAGTAAAATGATCGAGGATGAATACTATACGGCGGCATATAGTGAGAGAAAATAGAAATCGCGTATCGTAAAGTCTATACGCCAGCAGGCAGAACAGTGCGGAGCGGTGGTTTGCCGTGCAGCAGCAATTTGGTTAAGACAATGGAAATACTGAAAGCTGAAGGCTAAAGGCTGTAGGCTGAAGTCTGAAGGCTGAAGACTGAAGACGGAAGACTGAAGACTGAATACTGAATACCGTAGGGCTGCGCGAAGGCCGAAGGGTGGAGGGAGGAGGGAGGAGGTGATGGTGGTCTTTTGTTTGCCATCTTCTGCCTGGACTCGCCCCGAGGTCTCGACGGGGACAGATGAAACAGACAATGCTTAGATTAGGGGGAGCAGGTGCTCACGCTATATAACCCTACTCGAGGGGGAGAACAATTTCACAAACGAGTGCCGAAGAGGGCTAGAGAGAGGGAGAAAGAGGGAAGAGATCGATTCGCTTAAAGGGGACGCAAAATAAAAAAATAAAAGAAATAAAAGAAATAAAAATAAATAAAATTTGGTCAACGGGTCAGACCGGGGTACTATAATAACTACCTGCAGTAAAGTTTCGTTAGCGTCACAGGTAACTGTATCGAAACAATTATTTTATAGCCTCTAATAGCCGCCGCGCACAAAGGTAGACGTGAAATTATCCGGCCAACAAATTTCGATAAGATTTATACGCATGTAGGTATATAATATAATATATATACCTACGTCGTGTATTTATATTCGCGGTTATCGCGGCGACGCCTTATGCTGTATGGGTTGTTGGTCTTTGGAAAAAAATGAAAGAAAATAAGGAAAAAGAAAAAAGGAAGCAGATAAGGTACAGAGTACAGAGTTGTGGAAAGAGGCGATAAGACCGTCGATGGGATGCAGAAAGTATAACGAGCTGCACGAGCGAGTTTCGCAGCTGTTTGTTCGTTCGTAGAGTTAAGGAAAAGGGTTGACGGAATCGTGCGCCCGACAGATAGCTGGACGAGAAAATTGTGACTTCTTGTCGTGGGGGAGGAAATAATTCAATGACAGAATCATAAACGGGAATTGCAGGTTCTTCGATAATGTCGACAGCTGATTTCTAATTAGAAGAATGAAGAAAGGAAAAAACGAAAAAAAACGAGTCGTATTCTGATTATGCGGATTGTCCGTATAATATACTGTAGCTGTGTGTTGTATACTATAGTACTATACTATAGGAACTAACTATACAGCTGAGAAATGATAAAGAAGTTAAATGACAACGCAATTCGCAAGTGTATTGCATGCGATTGTTACACTAGTAAGTTGATATTACTTTCGTTTATTATACTTTGGAGAGCTGATAAGAAGACACGATGTTCTATTCCTTTGAATATAATGACGAATCTTGATGAAATTTTTATACTATATACCGCATATTTAGATTGGATTTGAAATCGCGATAAAATCTGCGGGTAAGAGAAAATCTCTTTTCGATATAATGTACAGAGTATAGTGCTGCAGGTCCTTGAATAAATAATTCCGATTTCTAGACCACCGGTTGTTAATCATTTTGCGCTGAAGGAAGATTCGAAAAAAAATAGTTTACTCGGGACGAGTGGGTTACCTACCTATCTACCCACTGCAGTATATACGGATAGGTAATTCCAGTCGCGCAATAATTATCCACGTATACTCAACCCTCTACCTGTATATGTAGATCTGTATTATTCACGAGCGCTTCGGAAGTGTGTAATTTATTTTCGCGTATAGTACGGTATAAGATTGCGTCCCCGTACCCGGTGAAATACGGTGAAATAATCATCTTCACTATTATAAGTATATACCATAAAAATCGAACGATTAAAATGACATTTTTATTCAACGATATTTAATTATAGTTTATTCGCTTAACGGGGAATTACAGTACCTACCTCTATGTAACAAAATATTCTCGGATATAATGATTTCGTCGGGAGAAATTAAAGCGAGAGAATGTAAAATGAGTACAATGAATGGAAAATTGACTAAAATATGCAGAAAAGTTGAATAAAAAAATTTATACAAGGACGTATAACTATATGCTGCGGGGTTAAAGTATAAAGGCTTAAAGAGTCACGTAGTTTTTGTTACTTCTCATTATACTTTTTTCCCTTTCTTTCTTTCTTTCGTTCTCTTTTCTTCTTTTTATTATTATTATTTTTATTTCATTTTTTTTTCTATTTCACTCCATTACCGTTTCACGATTTAAAATCAAGCAGTCGTCGTCGCATCACATCGCATCGCATCGCATCGCCTCGCCTCGCCTCGCCGGGCGGACGAAATCAATTTACCTGGACAGGCGCAGCGCGCGGCGAGTGACCGACAGTTTTATCTCTCTCCACTTCTTCTTCTTCTTCTTTCGAGCTTGAATTTTCTTATTCGTATCTTTTTCTTTTCCCCTCTCATTCCTTTTCATATTATTACTTCCCCCATTTCCTCAGCGACTCGCTCGTCCGTATACAGCCGCAGCTGCGTATTTGGCGGAGAAAATTACTTCTCCGATACCTTTGACCGAGTCTAAAGATTCTTTACCTATACCTATATACATGTATATAATACAGAGCTTACCGAGCGGAGAAATTGATTTCGTTGCAATTATATAAGTTAATAACGAGATAGCGGAAGCCGGGCGAGAGGTGTCTTTCGAATTGGACTCGCGGTGGCTGGCGGCGGTGCATAGAAATTGAAATATTTTCATTTAAAAGTTAAATCCACCACTTTGGAAAGACGCCCTAGACAGGCGGGCGAGTAAAGCGAGAGCGTTCCCTTCTCCGTTTGTTTTTCAACTTTAAATATTCGGATTTTCAAACTTATAAACCCCCAGCAGCATGGAGCCGTGGAGCAGCCGTCCCTCCGCTGCAGACTCTCGAATGATTAATTTCATTCCACGAGTACACTTGACACTTTGTTTGTTATTTGTATCTTATACCCTCGAGTTAGTGCCGTGAGGGAGGGTCTTGCTATGGAAACTGAGAGAATCTTCCGTACTGTTCGTTCGAGTCTTATCACTCTTTCCTCGATGTCTTATTGAAACGTGAAGAATAATTAAAAGCGAACATTGTACCAAGAAAATAAGTGTAACATTATACAAGTTGACATACAGTGACCCACTAGCGAATAAAACGGATGTTGTTTTGGGTTAGCTTACCTCACACGCGTTGGATGGGTACATATGTACCTATATTTCAGCGATATGAGCTAAGAGTCACCCGCGCCGCACGGTCTGTCGCGGTTTTCCAATATTTTTTAAACTACGTCTGCCGATCGATTCAGAGAAAATATATACGACGTAGACGTTCTACTATAGGTTCCCCGCAAGAGCGGCCGTTTGTACTCTACAGTTTCTAACGTGGATCAACTACTAGGCCATGAGATATCCATATTTAATAAGCCCAGCACGTTCTTTGTGAGCCATTACAGACACGGTACGAGACTCGTTTAAATTCGCAATTCCCTTTGGCATATCGGGAATAATCCAACTATAGGTAGACATAGAAACGATGTGGAAACACGGACGTGGGTTATATCCGTGCTGCAGTTGCAATTTCATCGAAACGTAGTTGCGGGTAGGTACATACCATGTTATATACCTACCAGCCACGATCTGCGGGTGTATGGGCGTGAGAAAGAAAGAAAGACAGGTACGGGGAACAGGGACGATGAGCGAACCCGTGCATAATTCAGGGAGCATTGATTTTGTAATTACAGGTTTTATATATTCCCTTGTTGCAGCACGCGGGTGGGTTATACCTTAACCACTTCTATCCGAAAGCCTTATACCCAGAACAGAACAGAGCAGAACTGAACTGAACTGAACTGATCCAACCAAGCCGCAGCCGGGCATCTGCATTATTTATGCTCCTCGGTTATAAAAAGCTAAGATAATACCGGGTGGGTTGGTAAAACGAAAAGAGAGAGAGAGAGAGAGAGAGAGAGAGAGAGAGAGAGAGAGAGAGAGAGAAGAGAAAAAAGAATCGTTTCAAAATCCTGAAGAGAATCGCGACGATGATATTCTATACCGCGAATCTTGGTGCGACGCGATTACAGAATACGGCGGAAATTTCGAATCTAATATTACGCGGTGCGGAATCAAGAAGAACGAGGTATAGGACGGGGAGGGTTCAAGGGGTAGGGTATAGTATAGTAGTCTGTCAGGTTCGTTCGTCGGGACGTTTTACGGTAGGCGAAGCAGAAGTAACGAGGCTTGGTGAAAAATTTATACGGATTTAAAGCCAGTTGAATTGACGTCGGCGAAGCTGGTATAGTGGATGGAGGTGGGTACGGCTTCCTGGGGCCCGGCCAAGCCAGAACTCGGATAGGGAGTGCCGATGACAGAATCGAGGGATATATCGTTATACCATATCTGAAGCGGGATGCGCTGCACCTTGCATGAAATAATGTCATGTGCTTTTATCCCGCAGCGAAAGAATTTAACCGATCTGCAGCTCGGTTATTTCTCTCTTATTCTCCTTCTTCTTCTTCGTCTTCTTCATATCTTTTATCGAAACCCCGAATTCGCGTATAATAATGAAAAGCGAACCCCAGCACGGCCACCCCGTGACCCGAGTAATTCGGACAGAGACGCAGACGCCACGTAGTATACGAGCCCGTAGCCCGGGCCCGGGCTTCGAAAACTCTCGGAGCTGGGTAGGTACCGATGATGAGGCAGTTTATGCGTTTTTAACGACCTGGGGCGAGGAGGGCTAGGCGGCAGCCAAGACGAGCGACGAGCGGCGAACGGGAAACCGCCAAAGTTATGTTTAGGGGTTAACGATCACGAGTGCCTGCGTGCCTGCGTGCCTGGGTGCCTGCGTGACTGCGTGCGAGTTCTTTCGGAGAAAGATAGACGCAATTTCCCAGCAAGCCCTACCACCGGATTCTAAATGACCGTTAAATAATTAGCGGATGCATCATAGATCCGCGAATATTGATACATCGCCGAAAATCTATACTCATATACTTTGCCGGATCTGATGGATAAATATATGTACATCTATACCGTATGTATTCAAAGTATATACATAGAGAAGAGGAGCTGTGAATCAGCCTAGTCACCTAACGATCAGCCGAGGCCTGACTAATGACGCAAGTCAGCTGATGCGGACGCGGACGGACGGACCGATCTGGTGGCTCAAAGCAAAGTGCTTCTTCGGCGTCGAACAGCCGTTGGCTGGATCGTGCTCTCGTTTTTTACCCCTCTCTTATATTCTATCTTTCCTTTATTTCTCTCCCTCTCTCTCTCTCTCTCTCTCGCTCTCTCTCTTTCCTTCGACTGTTCTGGACGGCAGCGATGATCTATGAAGCATTCTCCGAAATGGCAAAAATAAATTGCACGACCACGCGAGTGGTAATACCAGTATAAATTGCGGCAGTGTTAGTGCACATGGTGGTGTATAGTCCTAGTGCGGAATCGTTTGAACGCAAGTATTAGGGAACGATGGCTCGGCTACGCGAGAGAGATCAAAGACAAAGTCACTAGGGTTCTGGCGTTTCGCCGACAGACGCGTTTTCGCCACCAGGTTATATTATGCACAGCTGTGCTGCAACCGACGCGACGCAGGTCTGTGCTATCGAAACGAATATAATTCCGGGGCACATATCATAGAATATGGTAGAATAATTTTTAAATTATAACATTATAGCTTCGTCATTTTTCTTCAATTTTCCGATTCTATATAATATAGGTATGTGTGTGTGTACGCTCTCGAGTGTTCTATACAGAAATCTATTGAAATCGTTTGAGAATCATTGAAACGTACGGTACAACTCTGTTCGAACAAAATCGATAATAGTCTACGAACGACGAGGGGGCAGCAGCCAGTCGAGCGCGTAAAGTCACCGATAATTCAAACGAACTCGATGGGAAAACGTTCGACTAGAATTTGTACCCGTAATTTTCGACACAATAGTTCCCGCGATGTTTCTGCAGTATATAGTAGGTACTGATTATGTTATAAAGTAAAAGAGAACTCGCGTTCGAGATCGTATCATTCCCGGCAGTTTTATATTCGCGGATGAACTCTTTCTCGGGGATATATTTAACAAGGACAAACAGATGAAGAGAGAGAGAGAGAGGGGGGGTGGGATCGCTATGAAGTACAGTTATCTGGCTAATTCAGGTATCAGCCAATTTCGGAATAGCTAATCGAAATTTAAGCTACCTGTTAAGGATATGAATATGATATCTGGCAAATGGGGGTTAAATAAGTAACCTATATCGTAGGTAGACGGCGTTATACTCTGATGCGCAATGTGTACGTAGATGTATGCCACGAGTACGATTCCCCAACAACGATTGCAACTCGTAGTAACCGCGAGTAGCAGATGCAGACACTCTCGGACAAAGTTGGCCTCTAGCCATTCTAGAACCCGAAACAACGATCGCGTGGTAACGACAATCTGACTTCATATTCCTCCGCGGTATTACGTCTGGTCTGTATAGTAGGTATATATATATTGCTCTGCGAGTAACTTGGAAGTATCATATACTATATATAGGTACTACATGTATACCGAACACGCTTCAGGATATGACGTTTACGCGGAGAGATGAAAAAATCTGGAGAAACTCAACGTCTCTCTCTCTCTCTCTCTCTCTCTCTCTGTATCGCGATAGTATATAGGATGCTGCGCGACCCCGTCATCCGGTTGCCTCCTCCTCCCACGTGATCCCATCCCCGGGGTGCGCCGGTGCTAATAACTTATTGTTTGTTCGGTAGATTACTTGGCCTCGTCAGGGCACTCAATTCCCTCTTTACTTTTCCCTTTTGCCTGGACGCGGTCCAGGGTCACGTCATCTTCCCATCTATCCGTGCCTGCTACTCCCCTCGCAAGTCACTCCCATAACCCAACTCCCCATAATCCCCGTTACTATAACGGATCGCAATCCCACCACCACCTAGCCATATACATGGTGTCTAAATATATACGTTTATACTCTGCGAAGAATTGAGAGACTCTCTCTCTCTCTCTTTCTTTCTTCCTTTATACGTGAAATATTCGTGAAATTTTTTTCGTCAATTTAAAAAAAATATTCATGTGCATGTCAACCATGTACACCTACTACCTGTATCGAAACAAAAATAACTAAGGCAATCCTCGTACATGCCTTGTTTCAGAACTCCTCGCGGTGCCAGGCAGCGCGGTATCGCTTTTGGAAATGAAAGCTCGTCAACAACAACACCGTAGCGAACAACAACAACAACAGCAGCAGCAGCAGCAGCAACAACAACAGCACCAACATCAGACGTCGGGAATCCTGGGTCATAATCGACAGCCGGCTGTTGGAATAGCGGCGGTATCATGCCGGGGATGTCGCCCGC
Organism: Tenthredo livida; assembly: GCA_963992785.1. Taxonomy (NCBI): domain Eukaryota; kingdom Metazoa; phylum Arthropoda; class Insecta; order Hymenoptera; family Tenthredinidae; genus Tenthredo; species Tenthredo livida. Next base: position 242,402 of record OZ023072.1, read on the forward strand.
AGCCGCACCCCTACGCCCGACTTCAACCCTGGGCTGTAGCGGCGCCAGCCCCACAGCAGGCCCCGGCTGCGCCGACCCGAACGAGGGCCCGAGAGCCAGCAGGTCCTCCGGAACACGCAAACGGAGGAAACAGCAGCGTAACAACATCGAGGAGGTGGAGCGGAGCGGCGACAAGCAAACGAAGACAAACGTCGACGGTATTAACACCGTCGCAAAACGCTGTACTTCAGTCCCTGGCAAGTGCAGCGGCGGCCTCGTCGTCGGCTTTGAATCCATTGGCCAGCGGTAGCCAGGGTATCCTGCAGGCGAGTCACCAGATAGCAAATTCCTATCCTGCTAGCTACGAGGCGAATCGCACGGGTAGTCAAAAAGGCCAGAATTCACACGCGAGACAGCAACAAAGTGCATCGGCCGCGCAGATGGGATACGCATCCGGCATATCTGCCGTACAGAAAACTCATCATCACCAGACAAACGGAGCTATAAACGGAGTTCTTAATCATTCGTCGACCGCGGCTACGGTATCTCAAAAACAGACGCAGCTTCAACTGAATCAGCATCGCCAACAACAACAACAACAACAACAGCAGCAGCAGCAACAACAACAACAGCAGCAGCATCAACAACAGACAAACGCGATATCAAATTCACGGAATTTAAACGCCCATACGAATCAAATGTCTCATTCCATGTCCCAGTTGTCTCACAGTCAACAACAACAGCAACAACAGCAACAACAGCAACAACAACAGCATCATTACCAAAGTATGTCGGTATCAAATGCCGCCGAAAACTGGTTACTAGGTAATTATTTACCGGCCCCAAGTACCGGTGTAACATGTACAGAATGGTGTCAAGGCGGTAAGGGTTGCGCCTGTGTATCTTGCACCTCGCGAAGAACCTATTCACAAAACCAGAGTCAGGGTGGTGGAAGCTGGTATTACCCGCAGCACGAAACTACGATAACCTCGTCCAGCCAGCTGCACAGGCTTTTTCAGAATGTGTAGCATATGGTCTGTTGAATCGGTTTTCACTATAATGCACCGACCGCGATTACATTTTCCATTACTATTATTATTATTATTATTATTATTATTATTATTATTATCATTATTGTTGTTGTTGCTGTTGTTGTTGTTGTTGTTGTTGTTAATGTTATCATTATTATTATTATTATTATTATCATTATTATTATCATCATCATTATTGTTCGTCGACTGAGGGATCGGGTCTGCAAACCGCGAAAATCATTTCATTTTACTTCTATTCCACATATTATAATATGTATATTAATACCGGTATAACGAAACTATATGCCCGCGTGATAGAGTGCAGTAGAAGGTGTGTATATTTTACGTTTAAATCTCTTATTCTTATTCATATTCTTATACATCAATATCCGCGAAGCCACAGGCGTAATGAATTATGTATATGTGTATATGTATATAATAATTGTTCACATGTTGTCAATTTATCGCACAGTTGGAAATAGAGATATATTATATAGCTAATAGAAAAAGTAAAAGCCGTACACAGAAGAAGGTAGAGATTTTTTTAATATACGGAAACTATTTCCAACGGTGTAATAGGTAGGTACTGATCGAGTGAAACACATATTATGTGTATATACCTATATATATATATATATATATATATATATATATTTTTATGTATATTATCTAAACCTATATATATATATATATCTTAAAACGCAACTATTATTATTAATGTTTATTAATTGAACGTTAAAAGCGCAACCTAGAGCCAACCCAACCAGTATTAGCTAGAATAATCCCAATGTATACACCTATGTACACGATAATTATAATGTATATTAATTAAACACACCGCCTATCTATATAATATGTAATGATGATAAAAAAAAAAGATTTGAATGAAACGAAAAATGAAATGCAAATAATGAAAAGAAGGAAGAAACGAGGAAAAGAAGAAGAAAAAAAGATTATTTTGAGAGAATTATTTTACTTTTCTCGCCATATTTATAGTATATATATATGTATATTATATATATATATATATATACTTATACTATATATAGACCATACTACGCGAAAATATTAATTAATACAGTTTCTAGCATAAACTGTATTATATATACTACCTATATATAGTATATCTACGTATCTGTATTATGTATTATGTTATCATATAGGTGTGGGTATGTGAGAAATAGAAAACGAGAGAAAGAGAAGTTGCGATAACCTTTGAATTCTAATATTATATGAGCTATACAACCGGTATGTATGTGTCATGTATGAGGAACGTATGATAACGTATAATGCCAAACTTTATATTCGTAAAAGCATTTACTCGTACACACATACATGTGTGTATGTGTGCGTGTGTGCGTATGTGTATGTATGTATGTATGTACATATACATATAATATAATATATATAATATAATATACTGTATAATGTACGAAACTACAACACTAATCTGCGTATGCGAGCATTCTTACAATATTAGCCTATGTACGCGTAACGATGGGGAGAGCTAACGTCAGTTGGAATTCATATCCGGTATTGTATAGTAATGCTTCGAACTTTGTTTCTATATACGATATAAACTCCCGCGAAACAGCGATTAGCGTATATATACATCTTATTTAATGTCAAAACAGATTCCTGTGCGGTACGGTTAGACTGTGTATAACAAATAGACCGCAGACTCCGCAAGCAGTAGGTATATATATATTCTATATACTGCCTATACATCGTGGATCGATTCCTTCAGGCTGAAAAGTTCATTTATCTCTCTAGTTCGAACGAGAAGCATTGATTGAAATTGGAATGATCGTTGATATAGATATATAGATAGATACGAAAGAGGTTACACAGCGTGCGTGCAGCCGGTTATAATTTCTTTTTCTACCGCGTGTTCCTAAATGTGCCTATGAATATCTAAAACTTCTAATTGAATGAATTATAACCTTTCGCACGCGATATACGTTGTGTTCAATTATTTATACATTATAAAGATGAAATTAAAACTTATATATATATTATAGAGAAGAAAAAAAACATAGGGTACTCCCCAATTTGATCATTTTCAAATTTCAATTCGATTCCATGGGCCAGGGCGTATCGACATATATATGAAAAAAGAAAAAAAATGTATCCGTACTAATGTACTATACCTGTAGCTGGTAAGAAGTGTGCTGAGTTTCAGATTATACGAAGCGATAACGCGATAGGAAGTTAAAAAGTGACCCCCGAAGTACCAAAAATCGTGTGTTATTCAAATATGCAGGAAAAGTTCGAAGGCTTTGGGGGCAGTACTTGGGATTGAGATAGGAACCTGGGCTTTTGACCAAATTTTTTAAATATATATATGTATGTTCTGGCCCGTGCAGGGATCATAGAAATTCGAGTATTACCGAATCAAGGACTAGCCTAATAGCATAAAGTATCGCGGTTTAAAGATCCGATATAGTATACGCGCGTTCCTCCTACTAACGTTAGCTCGCTCCGCGTCTTTAGACGCGCGCTATTCAAAGAAAGTGACTTTGATGGATGCCCTAGCTTTAGCTGATTCCCATACCATTAGCTCTGCGCGTTGGCCCCCGCGATCCACGAGCCCAACCTTTATATCTAACCACCCATTGTGCGTGTATATATATATATACATGTATATACACACATGTAGGTATATAAATGCGAGTGATGCATCAGCTCCGCAAAGGCTCGTATAGGTAATTAAGGAATTAGATGTTAATTCGTTATTACCTTACGTAAAAAGTATCTACCAGTAAGTAGTACATATATACATACGCGGACTAGGACGAGGCGGATAAGTGAAGTAACGAGCAGGTATGACTACGATCGATGCGAATTGCTAATTCTCTAACCTTCTACACACACATACACCTAACCATGGATTGGTATGTGATACACGTTCATATACCTATATATATATACACATATATATATGAATGTATATATATATGCATATACGACTGAAGGAGGATATAGTTCCTGTCTAAGCGTGGATGAGGGCTGATCCCGAGATGAATAAGGTGAGGAGGATGGGGATGAGGATGAAAATGAGGAATAGAAAAAGGAGAAAGAGAAGGAAATTAAACACCTGCCGATTATCCTCTGTACCGTAGCCTGTATAGGTATTAGATGGAATTATCTATACTATATACCTTGTAACTTATATATATTCTACGCAGGTTGGACAGAAGTTGATGACAATTGTTGAATTGATTATAAAAAGCTGAAAAAGAGGATAGTCGGTATAGGAATAATAATAATAATAATAGTAATAATATAGTATGAGAGTTTTTGACTAAAGAAGAGAAAAAAAAAAAAAGAAAAAACCAATGAAAACAAAAATAATAATTCCAAAAGGCGAAATTTGTCCAACTTTTTAAATAACCCCATCCCCCCCAAAAAAAAAAAAAAAAAAAAAATGAAAAAAACGAAAAAAAAAAACTTAAATTAAAATAAACAAAAATACCTATATTGTAAATTCGGTATACCGCTAGGTATAGTTATTATATTATATAGAGGACGATAGTAGTCAAAGAAATAATGAATATATTATACATATACTATATAAAATGATAAGAATTGAAAAGTGAGAAAAAAAAAAAAAAGAAAAACAAAAAACTATGTATAATTTAGCTGTATAATGGATATACTATATATTATATATTATAATAACGGTTATCCGAGACCGATTAAAGAAAAAAAAAGAAAAAAAAAATGTATAAACGAAATACGCTTGATAAATTACTGATAAAAAAAAAAAATTGAAAAAAAAAACTGAATAAAAATTAAAGAAAAAAAAAAAAAACAATGGAACTCAATGAAAATGAATAACCAAACACACCTGTATCAATCTGGGTATACTACATCTCGTATATAATATATATTTAAGATTGTAATTAAATTGCAAACATTTATTATACTATAATAGTGACGTAAGTTTAACCGTAAGAAACGTATCGTACCAAAAAAAAAATAGAAGAATAAGAAGATGAAAAAGAAGAAAAAGAAAAGAAAAGAAAACAGGTAAACCGCGCGGTTGATTATTATAATACGAAACTGCACAGCGCTGGTACACCTTCATCTCTCATCTCTCATCTCTCATCTCTCTCTCTCTCACTCTCTCTCTAACACTTTGTACGAGAATTGTGATGAAGCTGGAGCGTTGGAGAGATGGTAGAGAAAGATTGAGGTAGCGAGAATGAGTGGGATGCTAATGAAAGGTTTTAAAAGACGAGGGACAGGTATGGCTCGAGGCAGCGAAAAGCTTATCTTGAAAGCGAAGGGGATACTAAATGTTCGCGTGACTCTCTTCGTTCGTGGCCCTGCAGCAGCATCAGCATCAGCAGCATCAGCAACAGCAGCAGCCGCAGCATGAGCAAATGCAACAGCATGAGTTTCACGTTTCGCGTTTCACGTTTCGAGTTTCACGTTTTTCGTCTCAAGATTCCACATGCCGCCTAAAATCTTTCGTCGCTATTCCGTCTGTTTCGAGTTTCGTTCGACGCCCGATGCAGGCAGCGGGTATATATACGGTCTACATACCTCAAAGCTGTATAATCCACACATACCTAGCTATACCTATACACACACGATTTTCGAGATGCAACTGCAGATTCTCTCTATACACATATACATACATATACCATGCAGTATACCATATCGCATATCGCATACCATATACCACATACCACACCATACGATACACACGCTATATATAGTTATCGATATGTACATTGAATTTATCGAGTTTATAATCGCGTGTATACCTATACGTGTTCAAAGAGAGACAGGCGTTGTGTGTTGCATGCCCACACATATGCGTGTGAATCCGCAGTATATGATACTGTTGAGCTGCACACGTTAGTCATTTTTTATTAGAGTTTTCAGATCGCCGGATTATATTTATGAATATGAACAACACAAAAGTCAAAAAGAGAGAGAAAAAGAAATGGAGAAATTCATAAAAAGTGATAACAAAAATGAAGAAAAAATAATAAATAATAATTCACCTACTAGATCATATATCTATACATACCTATTATAATATTATATGTGTATTGAAATAGACTATATAGCATGTAAGAGGTAAAGAGGAGAATCTCAGCAAAAAAAAAAAAAAAAGAAGAAAAAACCAAGTTAGGCTGAAAAACCTTTATATTCTAATGAAAAAAGCTTTAAAATTCCCTGTATAGCGTGATTGCGAGTGATTGTTAATTGTCTATATGCGTTCCGATTGATCGAGTGGAAATTAGAAAAATTTAATAATAATAATAATAATAATAATCCACGATGTGAGAAATATATAAAAATGAATAGCATTATGTAGATAAATGATGAGAGATGAGAAAAAAAATAATTGTGTATAATAGTTTTGTTGCAAAATTAATAATAATATTAATAATAATAATAATATATAATATATATTTTTCAATTAATTATTAATTTCTCTCATCGAGGCTAATATATATATATATATATAATATGATAATTGATAATAATTAATGAATGAAAAAGGGTCTTTTTGCCATTATACTTTTTGTACAAGGGGTCTGGTCAGGTCACTATATGTATAGTACCTCTCGAGCCATACACACGAACGAGACTTGAACGAGACATGAGTCTTGGACGTTGCAATGCATATGGATGCATATGCATAGGTATATGTTACTCGCGCTTGAGCACAGTGCAGATGAGCGGAGCGCCAATTCACTTATACGTATTATACCTATATATTATACATATATACATATATATATGAATCTCGTGTTTGCCTCTTGATATTTTTACAAGGCTGTATATACCATAGCGCTCTGCTACTGATTGGCAATTCTCTCGTATAAACTAGTGAATGAAAGTCGCTACGGGCACAGCTATAGCTGCAGCTATATATGTGTGCGTGTGTGTATGTGTGTATGTGTGTATGTGAGTATGTGAGTAAGGAGAAATATAAAGAGCCAATTGGAACACAGGAGCCCGACACAATATCCCATATTAGACGTAGGTATATAATAATGCGATATTATATATAGTCTATATTATATACTATATATCATATGCATGTATGTGCGCGTTGCTATAATCGTAGCGTAGGTATATAGTATGCCTGAATACTCGAAATAAATGAAATGAAAATGTAAAACACGATATAATTACCCACCTTATACCCGCCTATACCTACATTACGTTGATGTTTTTCGAATGCCAAAAAGTAGCAAAGGGGAAATCGTTGAAAAAAATAAAACTACACACGTGGTACGAGCTTTCGGTTAAATTTTGTCATCGTTATTATTATTATTATTATTATTAAAAATAATGAAAGCGATATGATGTATCTGCATAATAATTCTTTGTATAGATAATATGATATGTATATATATATATATCGAGGGCTAAGAACCAGAAGGGCGTAATCTAAATTTTCGACTTTATTGAATTTGCTGCCATAAGGGCGTCTAGTATATCTGAAGGTTTAACACGTAAACCCTTCTGGCAGCATCCGCAGTTTTTTTCCGGGTTACGCCCCTCCGATCCTTAGCCCTCGATATGTAAACGATTACCATAGACTGGCTTGATCAAACCGGGAAAAATGAAAGATTCCATATATTAAATGACACAAATCATTCATCGGTTCGTCTACCGTCATTTATGTGTAGTACTCCTATACCCGTTTTTTATCTATGCGTCTAGAAATTCTCCCTAAAGTCTCTCTTCACATGTATAACCAGCCATATTAAGGAAATCGTGACAAACGACCAAGGTAGGATTTACAGGGACACTCGGACGTCCTGGACTGCGCCGGACTTGAATATCCTACCCCGTCCGATCCGTCATTGTATACATATATAGGTGCATAGGTGTGTATATGTGTAAGAAACGCGTGCAGGTATAGGGTATAAGAGCAAACGCTAACGCTAACGGTAAGCTTAGTCGATGGTTTGCTGCAGGTCCCGGCCATCGTTCGTATATCTCAGAATCTCCTCGAAACTCCCGAAAGTGCTCTTAACCCGAGGTTAGCAGCGGAGGTTAAGGTATCGATTGAGGAAGGCGGCGCGCGGAGCTTACCGAGGTCGAGGGCGCGGCGACGAGGGACAGGCAAGAAGAGGGTGGAACGTGGAAGCCGAGGGACAAAGATGAAAAGAAGAACTTTTCCCTCTCGGGGTCTTGGGTCTCTTCCTCCGCTCCGTCCGCGTCGCGAATGACTGATTGACGCGTCGACGAGGTGCTGCGGGTCCCTGGCTACACCCGAGTGTCGGATAGCTTTACGCCTACGGCCTTCACACTCGTTACTCGCCCGATTGACACTTATGCCTATAGATATATACGTGTATACGTATATACGTGCATATAGGCATATTTCATTTTCATCCATCCATCCATCCATCGATCCATCCATCCATCCATCCATCCATCCATTATACACGCGCAACAAAGATCTCTAATTGTTAATGGAAGAAAATTGCCTAAGGCTGATCGTCGGCAGCGTCGAGAGATGACGTTATGGAATGAATCGTGCGGGCCTGGGGCCTGCGGGGTGCGAGAGAATGAGGAAGAAGAAAAAAGAGACAAATAACGAGAGAAAAAGAAGAAGAGAAAAAAGACTGTGAACTAGGTGTATGTATATCCAGAAGAGGATGACGTAGGCTAGATCGTATTCGCCTTTAAGGCAGAGAGCAGGAGGCAGAAGGAGAGCGCAGGTAGTAAACGTCCCGCATATAACCGGGCGGCATAGCACGGCATGGCAGCAGCACGGAAATTGGAAATCTTTAATCCATACTAATGCCCGGCCCTTGCCGATGAAATACGAGCACGAGATCTGAATCTCGTGAAATTTACGCATCGATGGAAAAAATATATATATTCCGGGGGTACCGAGAGGTTAGAGGAGGGGAGGTGCAGGCGTACGTAACTAGAAGAATCGTATTCGTGCATCTGGATTCTATAGGTGGCAGAAGTTGCGAGTTATTTTATTCGCTTCTGAAAAATTGTCTTACGAGAAATGCGCGCGGAATTAATATCGTGACTCGAGGCAATGGGGGGGCCCCTCGCGAATTTCCGTGTCTTTCGAGTCTGATTCGCGAGTTTGTTGTCCCGGAGAGGTGGGCCGCGGACGGGAGAGCCTGAGGGAAAAGGCGAGGCGGAGGGGAAGTGCATCAGTCGGTCCTCCGACCCGGGGAGAGCCAAGTGGTTCCCAGACGGCGTCTCTAATAGGGTTTGCGTGTTTCCTCGCTGCGCCGTGCCACCCAACACCCACCGACCCCCGTCGCAGACAAGAAAGCAGGGAGGCACGGAGCACCACCACCACCGTCGACAGAATCAACGAGAACTTTCTAAAGCTCACTTCACACCGTTCGTAAATTTACGCAGAGCGTCGAATATACGCCGAGATTATTATCCGACGCAGGTGGGTATATGCGTATGTATTGCAATTTTCATCAACTCCCCGAATACGAGAATCCGAAGAACGGTCACGGCCGTTGAACGGCAAAGGGACAGGGAATGGTGATCTTTGAATTTTTGTCTACACACCGGGTATGTGGACGGCAAAAGTGGTTAAACTACGCGAGGTATTTTTACGAGTCGTATTCAGCTGGCATCGGTCGAGGTAGTTCTATAACAATCCTTGGTCGCAGCTTATTCGAACGTTCCTCCGGTTATACGGTGGCGAAAAGAAAAATGTCACGGGTTATTTTCAAACGCGGATCTATAGGTAGGTACGTGTATAAGATTGCGAAAAGTTTTCTTCGCGATTTTTCGAAAAGAAGAGAGAAAAGAATAACGCAAAAGGGGAGAAAGGGAGAAAAAAAAAAGTCAGGGTGGACCCAGACCCACGTGCATTTAAAATGACTTATTAATGCGAGACACGCACCGAGGACCGTCGACCGACGAGCTCGCTGATCCGCATTTAAGTACTTTTCTGAACACACGTGCAGTTTCTCTCTCGCTCATAGCAGGAGTCGCGTATGTATTACCGAGTCTGAAACTGCACTTGAGGAACTATCGCAAGTACGCGTTCCACTTTTGCAGAATCGCTTCCTCCTCCAGATTGCGCCTGCGAGGATATACAGGATCGTTATATAGCCACGTGTCGTGTGTGACGAGCCACAGACTCTGTGTACCGCGAAGTTTGAACAATATTCAATATTCTTCGTCCGTATAATTGAACGGAAATTATGACCCGTGGTAACACCCTTATGAAATACGAAAAGAAGAAGAAGAAGAAGAAGAAGAAGAAGCCGCTCGTGATAATTGGGCTTAACTGTTGCCCGGCAACGGGAGGGTTTTCGAAAAATGACCACCGCCGTTTCCTCGTATACCTGCAGCGCGGCTCGCGGATGAAAAGTTGAAATTAGCAGACTGCTACTAAACGATAAACCCCGGTGTGGATAATTTACAGTCGTGTATGCCTAGAGGCGAGCATGAGGTATGAGATAGGTAGGAACATGTAGGGAAATTCCCTTCGTTCTCATCGGACGTCTGTATATATATATAGGGGTTGATATTTGAGGTATACACTCTGTGCCTGTATACGCTATAAACATTGAATTCCAGAAGCGACGATGCGAGGTTATAGTCAAGTGCCCAGCGCCAGTGCAGCAGTAATATTATGTACCTAGACCGTGAGAGTAACACGAAACTCGTGTTTAGCGAAAGATATTTCGTTACAACCCGGTCTATACGATAGCAGTATGTAGCTGTACCTCTACGTCCCTGTAAGAAGACTCCGTGCAAACGGCTCTGGTAGACTCCGGTATCACCGCAGCTACACCAACCCACCTACCCTGGTTACACCTTGGATAGATAGACTCGGCAAAGGCTTCGAGAGTTACACGATCGTTTAATCGTTACGTGGATAAAATTGGAGCGTCTGGAATCGGCAGGATTGAAATGCCACATGAAAAAGGAAACGCTTTTGGTATTTAGCCGCGGATAAGTGTATCCCGCGAGACACCATCTGCTCGTTATCTTGCGGAGGTCGAGTTCGGTCGTTATCTTTGATCGACGTGAACGAACGCGGTCCTATATTCGTGCCAAGCCTCTAACGACCCAGAGATTTTACACGCCATGGGTATACCTATAGGGTGTTGTTTTTTTCGCCTGAGCAATGCCACCAGAAACAGCAGCGGTAGCAGCAGGCCCCGTCGTCGGAAATGTCACAGAGCGGATATTAATAGCATTCGTAGGCTAATTTCCATTCGTTCGCATCAACAACGAGATGGATGGGTCCGTACACGTTGCGATTCCCATAGAGAGAACGCGTATTCGTGTCGAGGGTTATAATCGTGGTTCTTCGTTTACCGGCTCGCAATTATATCAACTATGGTAGATTAGAATTAGTAGCCGCAATTTAATTCCGCTACCTATAGGTATATACCTATACATGCCTATATCTGAGTAGATTATTTCTAAACGTTGCACTTATAGAGGCTCCATAGGCATAGGCGTGTGTAGGTATATACTATATACATACAGCCGTATATGTATATATACGAATGTAATATCCTGTAGGTAGTTTATGTCTCTATACCTACACGGCTATAACGTACAGACCTACGTCCGTTCTGATTCGAATCGATGATTGACGTACGTTCGACGATATAGCATACGGATTCGGGCGAAACGCCATTGTGCTATGCAGCCCCGCGTTGCTGCTTATATTCTCTTATTATGTGCACGTCACTCAAAATACCCACACGAAATCCACCTATCGCCTAGCTATTGGGGCGCGGTGGGGACTCGGTTCGCGTATATATATATAATGAAATAAAACTCGTGCTAAACTTTCGTAGATTTCGTAGATTTCAAATTCCTCAAAGTTATACGGACAAAAAGAAAAAGGGAAAAAGAAGAAGACGGAAAAACAAGACCCGTGCAGTAGCCGCTGCACGCACAACGAATTATTTTCTATACGAAAATCTTAGCGTCTAACCGAATTTCGTTTACTAGGCATATGTATAGGTATATGTATGTATAGGGGCGAAAAAAAAAGTTAATTATCTTAGCCCGTAGTACCTCTGGAGCCTGAAATTCACGCACGTAAAGGGACGGGACTGGGCTGGCCTTCCCTCCGCATGGCGCCCCGAAAACGGGGACGCGTATCCCACAAGGGACTCGGATCTATTCTACTAAAATTCCTCTATGGCGACTATGGCGTGTCTGTATCATCTACAGGGTGGACGATAAATTAATACTCCTTCTACTATGCTATAGAGATCAGGAGATTCAATATTCGTCGAATAATAATTCCTCGAAGGAGCGAAAAGCTTTTCTCGGAGGGAATTTAGCCGAGTCCGCGGCCCGCGTCAAGGATGATCAAGAACTGTTTGGAATCCCTTTGAAAGTAAGCTTTCTATAAGGCCTTGCGCGAGAGCACCTCGTACGGAATTTAGCGTTCAACCTTATACCCACACACAGATACACATACACACACATACACGTGTATACGCTTTCGCGAAGGGCTTCTCTTCTATGGCGCGAGTTCCTGTGGCAGTATGTGCAAATTATGCAAGACGAAGACGAGGCGGTTCGAGGGGATAGGCTGCAGGAAATGTGAGACACAAAGCACAAAGCACGATTCAACACAGGTAGGGTATATACTTATGTATATGTATAGACGCGTACGTTACTTTGTCCGATTGTTTGAAACGATAAATGGTAATAGGAATAAATTATGTGTAGCTGGGTATATAGTGAATATAGTCGACGCGATGAGGTGCAGAGAAGTGCGAGAATGAAATTTACGCGCGATAAACCCAGCTACAGCATGTATTATCTCGTCTCGCAAAGACTCTTTGCCAAAAACAAGAATGAGAATAATAATGATTATCATTAGGTATGGCAGAAGTATAAGAGCTCCGGTGCAGTCTTCTATGATATACGCGACAAACGAAAGACTTATGTGAATACCGTGCAGGTATGTGGTATGCGATATCCGAAGACAATGGTTGTAAGAAAAAAAAGATATAAAAAAAATCTCTTTGCTGCAACAGCCAGTGTTTTCCATCGGCGTTCTGTGTGGGTAGGCATAGTATACCTACGGTTCCCCCAAGCTCGTGGAGTCTTCTCCTTATTTTTCTTATTCTTCGCGTAAATGCAGACGAGCTTTTAGCTTCTCGCAATTTCCCCCCCGCGATTCTGGTAGGTAATAATAGGAGCGGGTAGCTCGAGCCACGGTAGGTAGAACATGCCTATGCCTATGACTATGACTACGACTACGACTACGACTGTGACTATACGGTTGCGACTGGCAACGCGAAAACAACTATTTATCTTTATGTTCCGTCATCTCTTTTCCTTACCCCGCATCGTGCGGTATGTATGGGTATGGGTATGGGTATGGGTATAGAGGTAGCGGTGAGCTTGTCGGCAACTCTACTCGTTCCTAGTCTAGGTAGTAGTATAACCGCAGAATTACGTCATAGCCTGCAGTTTCCGCCCGTATATTCCGGAGGCCTTGGACGAAATGGGATGTAAGTATAGAGAGATGTGTAGGTATATAATATACCTATACCAATTTTTATTTTCTACACGCAATCTCTCTGCGATGCATCGTTATATATATATACGACAGCTGCAGTCGTCGTTGATAAACTTTCTTCGCCAGAATACGCGATTATAAGGAGAAAGAAAATTAACGTATTTGAAAAATTTGTCCACCAACGTCAAAATCCCGCAGACGTACTATGCAGCTGAATAAGGTATACCTTAAACCCCAGGCCGGAGTAAACCGCAAAAAGGTTTACCCCGAACCCGGTAGCTTCTTGCGGTCGTGCCGCTGTCTACGGGGAACCCGGCTATTCGAAAGCCAACTTCACTCAACTGGGATCCTCTCTCTGTACCCATACTGTAAAATCTCGGATCCCCATCCACGGAGAAATGGATGGGGGGGGGGGTTACCCGCAGAAAAAGTTGATGCGAGTTCGGCGAATTCAAATCTCTTGTCCAACAGGACGGTATGTCGATAAATTCTATACGTATACATGCATATTCAAATCGTCGATGGTTATTCGGTTATAGCTAAGGCGCGGCTAGACGTGTATAGAGGTGTAGCCGACCCTTGAGGAACAATGAGCCTCGAGACTTCGACCTAATTCAGGTTTCACGAGGTCTTCTCGCACGCCCTGGTTATAACCTACTATACTAGGCGGTAATTGTTTCCCCGAACAATGCACGCTAGCTACTAGCTACCAGTATGTGCACCCATGCCCCGGGTTTGTGTCTATATGCTATAGTACGGCGAGAGACAGACGAGACAAAGTCCCTATTCCGGCTACACCGCAGGTAGGTAAACGTCAACCGGCGCAACAAGACGCTAGACTGTAACGCGGCACGAGGAAAACCATGAGAAATCGTACTCCCAGTCTCCCCTTCCCGATATATTCTAGCGAATAAAAGAGGAATACGCCAAAGGCCGACAACGGTATAGTAATGTTGGGAGCGAGTGCCCACGCCTGTGACGGCTGCAACCTAACACACATAACAGCTGTGGCGCTCCCCACCCGGGCAAGTAGTAGAAGTGCGTGCGGCGTCAGACAACAAAACACGTTGAGAGCAGTGAAGTCTGACAGTGACAGGGGGATTTCCGCGCTTCTGCACGTGACTAGACAGAATTTACAATAATTTATAACGGGGATGAGGGATAGGGAGGAAGGGAATGCACGACGGTGGGATAGAGTTTCTGCACGATACGAGAACATGAAAAAAAAAAAACGAGTGTATAGGAATAATTTGTTTCGATTTAACTTCTCTCTATATCCTGGAAACGGCTTCAGGACGTGAGTAACTCTTTGTGTGCATAGCCATAAGGACGACGAGTGTCTACGGCGCCTAGATATTTCTATGTTTATCTTTTCCATATACGCGACGGTGGATGGTGGGTAGGTGAGTATAAGAATATATATACGTGAAGGAGTGTATGGGACGGCTCTTCGCCTTTGAAAGACTAGGGCAGTGACTGCTCGAGGGTTTTCTTCTCCTCTCACCTATTCTCACCTACCTACCTACCTACCTACTCCCGAGTAAGTCCCCATACCCGACCCTTTGTGTCACTCGAGATCTACCTACTACAGTGTTCTTATATTCTCGCGCTTCCCTCTTCCGCGTTCAATTTTTATATACACGAGATTCGCAGAGCCCTTATTGCCGGTGATGAGAAGACAATGCCCGGTGCATGGGTATACGATATGATAGGATATCACTCGGTCCTCCGACCAAACTTTTGGGATGATAAAAACTCAACTTGGAGAGAATAACAGAAACTCGAACTATTTTATTTCGTAATTTAGAATATCTTTAGTATCGTCGAGGACCAATTCAAGAACTCATTCCTCGACGACTTCAGATAAATGAATGAATGAATGAACGAATGAATGAATGAATGAATAAAAAAAAAAAGGATGAGGAGATATAATATCTATGTACATTTTTAAGTGATTCGTCATTTTTAGAAATTAACGAGCAGCAAGCTCTTTCGAGTCCGGTAGAGCGAGTCCGTAGCGTTACGAGCGTCGAGTAACTGGCTCGGGGCGACAGCTCGAATATATGTCAGACATTGTCGTCGTCCCTACGTCCTACGTCCTACGTCAATTAAAAATATTTCTCTTAACGTGACCGGTGACAGTGGCTCTTTTTAATCACGTGTTATACTAATCAAAGAATGTAATTAATATGATTCATCTACTAACTCGCGTCTGGGGTACACGTTCCCAGGTTTTCTACGCTTGCTGCTGCAGAGTCAACTAACGAGAAATTATTGCGAGGAAAAACTGATCTACGAGAACCAAGGTGTCTCATAAATTTCAACTTTATACCAACTTACAGATCTTTTTCTGTTTTTTTTTTTTTTTTTTTTTTCTTTCTCCATCTCTCTTTCTCTCCATCTTCTTTAAGAGCGCGTATGTATGTGTTTGGACGTTTTTACGTACCCGTATGTATTAACGCGACCTACCTAGTAGAGCTAAGAGAGATGCGAAACCGCGTTTAATTATCGTTCAAGGAAGTCGCCGATTAAGACCAAAGATTTCCTCTTCCAGTTATTAAACTCGTCGTTTCCGACAATTTTCTTGACCGTCAAGCGACGCGAATTCTGATGCCACACCGATATCACGTTAGCAGACAGCTGGTATGAAACGCGAACGATAATAGCGTATAATAATGCAAAAGAACGAAAACGAACACGAACACGAAAACGAAAACTAGAACGAGACCGAGAACGAGAACGAATACGTCACAAACACAACGGCGACTCATGATCAGATATATTCGGCGAAAAATGCTACGCAAGTTCAACGACGAACTCGTGTCCATGCATGTATACCTACGTGTATATGAATGAATGAACGTTCACGCAGGTGTTGGTCAACATACTACATGGTTGTTTGGTACATGAAGCGAAAGGACAGAGAGCTCGCAATCAGCAGTAGGTAGGTAGGTAGAGGTATACGTGTATACGCGTATACATAGGTATACCTATACGGGAAGTGAACACGGCCGGACGCAGTTATCCCCAACAGTGAAAAGTCAGAGTGTACCTACATACTAGGTAGGTAGGTAGGTATAGGTATGTATGAGGATCGAGGACTCGACACAGTGAAACGCGGTTACACAAAGAGCTATATATTTTAGCTCACGCGATTCCGTAATTATCGCATCCTGGTGACTCTCCCCGGCGCCGCTCGTTAAAAATCATTCCGCCAACCATTTAAACTGCAAAAGGACTTTGACTTTTCATGGTTGCTAATTGTAATTACCAACGGACTTCAAATATAAACACGCCGATAAATACTAAAGTATACTTTTTCGTTTTTTTCTTCTTTCAACCAATTGTAAATTTCAATACTTTTATACAGACAATAAATTGAATACAACCAACGCGATGTCTCTGGCCAATAAACACATGCAAACATGCGAGAGTATCAGAGATCAATCGCTGGCTTTCTATACATATTTTGTAATTATCGCTAAATTAAAACCAGGATCGGAATCGTTTGGAGTTTGTCGACTAGTACGAGAAGCGATCGAACCGTTCCAGATATATATATATAGTATCGTACTACATTCAATTCCGCGTTCATCAACGAATCTGTGATTCGGTATAGCGCAAATATTTGCACCGTTGATTGTGCCGAGTACCTCGCGCGGAGAAAACTTATCGACTACAAGCAAGGAAATATAAAGTATCGAGACGAAGATATGGGAATAGGCGAATGATGCAGGGTTTGAACGACGCTCGTATTAGTAAAATTCATTAACGACGTCGGTGTAAACGCGTCGTTAAAAACATAATAAGAAAAACAACGAAATTTTTAATAAATAATTGATCAACCACCGATATCAATCTTTCGAATAGTATAACTATTAAAGTGATGCGTCGGCGAGGTCGGATCGAATGAATCGTCAAGGGCAGCGATGTATTCGCGCAATCATCCTCCTGGGGATAATTACTCGATCTATAAGCGACTGGGATATCTCTGGCTAGCCGGGTTCTGTGTGCCTAACACTATTCCCAGTTACAGCCTAGCAGCTAGGCAGATAGGCACTATGCCCACATTGATACATACATAGAGGTAAAGTCACAGGGGATGGATAGCCAGCCAGTCGAGTGTAACAATCGATTTGGCCAATCAGGCGTGCAGCTTCGCTGCTACGGAGACTCGAAACTTGAAATTCACCGTCGACGTCGAGGACGAAGTAAAAACGAACAAGAAAAGGGGGGAAAAAAAAATAGAGACAACACAGAACAATCTAAAATCAGAGAAAATAATGGGTCTCTGAGTTTCTGTATTTCTGTCCGTATCCGAGGATCAGATCGTCGTGATCCCTTTCACGATGGTAATTATTAAAAAAAAATAAAAAGAAAAAACGGCCTTGTTACAGGAGAGATTCTGTGTCAAACGTTAATATGCAGTTTTTCCTCGTTCGTTCTTAAAAGCACTAAAGTACGAATATCGATTCATATGCAGGCACTACTCTGAGAATAGTTAAACGGGCATAAAACGTGTCAAACGCAGACACAGAGTAAAGTGTATATGGATTTCGAGAGGTTTTTAAGCTCCGGAGTTATCGGGTCGGGGTAAGAGCCAGCAGCTATTTCTTATACGTCGTTTCACCCCCGTCCCTCAAGTCGTATTTTAGTTCTTAAAATTAATCGGCAAAATGATAAGGAAATAAAATGTAATGAAGAACCTTTATTACATTACGAAACTAGGAAATTGATAAATTGATGAAATGAGAGAACGAATGATATGAAAAAATGAAAAAGAACGTATATTACAATTAAGTGATGTAAAACAGATAGAAATATGATACTGTATAGTAGAATTAATCGGCGAAATACACGAACACGAGGATCACCTTTTTTTTTGCTCAATGCCATCGAACACTTGTTTTCACCAGCTGTTACAGTTAATTCGGAAATTATTATTATCACAGGTACTTATCTCAAGCTTGTCCTTGAGATTTCGGTATTGGATTTAAATCTCATCCAAAATTGATGTCGGTATCTTCAATCTCGTCTTCGATCATCGGCTCGTCTTCGTTCTCAGCCTCTTCGTCTGGCTCTTCTGGCTCAATATTAATATCAACATCCTCGTTGTACAAAGTGCGTTTGAAATATAATATAGCTTTCAGAGCCCGTTTGTCGGAAGGTTCAACCTGCGAAGAGAAACGTAATAGAAAAAACGGTTTCGAACCTGATCCCAAGGAGTTCTAATCTCCCTAAAATTTCCTAAAATTAAGTAATCAGTAATCACCGATGATAGCAGCTTCTCAACGGCCTCCTGCAGGCATTTTCTCGTCGCATCATCCTCCAGATCAACCTCTAGGTACCTCAAACTTCGAACTAGTACCCCGGGGTCGATATTGCTGCCGTCGTTCAAAGCCTCGGCGATAATGGTATAGGCCAAATTATTATGCGGATAGTAGGCAAGGGGGCGATTTTGGATCCCAGCACCAGACAGGTGTATAATCAACCGGGCAACTTTCAAGGGTTCGATATCGTGCAAGGGGCTTGTGGCGGGACTCTTAGCCAGTATTTTTAAAGTCGTTAGAAAACAGCGCTCCAACATCTCCTGGCTGCGCGGTACAATGACCGAAAAATTATTGAAAAAAAAGCTCAGGCATTGGCGGAGGTAGGCGTCGTCAACCGTGACCGGATTGTGCCACAGTATAATTAATCGGGCGAGCAAAGGAGGGCTCCAAATTCTTCGGTGTAGTAAAAGCTTGCAAAGGCCCTCGACGGCAATAGTTCGCAAATCCTGGTTCTGAAATTCAAGATATTAGAATACCTGATTTTTAGAAAAAGATTAATGACAATTATTCAGCATTCACTCACTACATTGTCCAACAATCCAGTTAGAATGCTGATGATATTCTTGTTCGAGTGATTGACGACCGGTCGCGGTGATTCAGTTATATCGTCGTTTTCAGAATTACTGAATAGCCTGACTGTCTTGTTTCTCCTGCTTTTATTTGCCTGTGATTCTTCGGCATCATCTTCTTCAGGACTAGTAATCATACCTAGCTGTTCAAGACCGTGTCGTAAGAGCAGATCGAACACGCATTTCAAGCTAGTGAGCCAAACATCGTTGTTTTCAACCCCAAATTGCATGAAGAATACGAGAATATACTTCTTGGCCAAATTGACGTCCAATAGACAGCAAAGGGTCGTTGCCTTCAGCGCCAATATTATCACGGGGTCCGCAGTGTGCTGGAGATTGTAAAAATTTAGTTTAGTATGAAATATTGTTCGAGATATTGAATAAACCTTGTTTCTTTTATTTTCAATTGTACCCACATCAAGATTTGGGAGAACTATGTCTTCAAAAAGGGTCGTTAACAGCGGATTAACAGTCTTGGCGCTCTGCATCATGGACACCATGATCTGCAAGCATTTGGTGAGTGTTTCTGCGTCATTTTTCATAACAATTTCTTCATCCGATCCTTCTACAACCGTCTCCCTGCTCAGCTCGTTAATGACTCCGTTTAAAATACGAATTCTCTTATCCAAGTGGTCCGCCCTCAAGAAATCTTTGTCCCTAATTGCGTCATACTGGTCCTCTTCGGCTTGCAGTAACTCTACGGTAAAGCGTGCTTTCTGTAATATGTTTAACAGAATTATTCTAACAATTCTCAGACTGGAAATAAAATTTGGAAAGCAGATTTAATCGAATTTGATAAACAATTTATCATCACCTTCATGTCTCTCTCCTTAATTTCAGCTTCGGATAACGGCACAACTTGCGAGGTGACAAGTGGCAATCTCATATCGCTTATAAGTTCACTCAATAAATTCAATCGAACTTCGAAACTCGGGATAACTGCGACTAATTGTTGAACAATGCAGTCGATAAGAGATTCAGAATTGTTGTCAGACTTCAAGATATCGAGTATAAGTTGTTCCAAGTTATGTCTGCCGACCTCGTCGGCCAAATCGTAAGTTTTAGTTATTTGAAACAACTGGAGGAGAATAAATTTCAGCGTCTCCTCTTCCCAGGGTTCGCATTTTTGTTCTTTCATGAATTTTATGAATTCCTTAATGTATTTACAGAACTTTGAAAGATCTGGCAATACTTTTTCCACTTCGTCTTGGCATCCTTCCTTATGCAAATGCTCTACCGTACAGCGCCAGTAAATAACATTTTCGCCGGATAATTTATCTAACGGAATTAATTTCGTGTCTTCGATAATGGGCACTTGTTCAATGATATTGCGCAGCGGTGTAGCTCTGTAAATAATAAATGATATTCAATAATATTCTGTCTGCATTGATTGGAGTACACTGTGCCGTAGATAAGCAGAAAAAACTGTGTTACCCACTTGAACAAGATATCAAGCGTTAGGATAGAAGTGTCCAGAGCCTTTTCAGCATCCAGAGCTCTGAGTAACTTGATGTAGTTACCGTCGTAGTGATCAAGCCATATGGGAAGCAGCTGATTTTTAACGTATGTGCTCACTTTTTCAGATCTATCGCGTAACCCGTCGCTAAGTAGTTTATCTCTCTGCTCTATTTTCAAAGACCTCACGGTAATTTTACTCAAAAATTGATAAGCTAATTTCCTAACTCCGTCGTTAATGTCTCTAGTACGTCTTAGAACAACTGCTAAGGTTTCTTTATTTTTACCAATGGTTAATAATACAGCCCGTCTTACTTCCGCCTGCGGATCTTTGCACAAATGAAATAAAAACGCTTTAATAATAGGGCATTCGTCGTCGTTTGGATCCTGCAAACGATGCAAAGCGAATACAGCTTGAGCTCTAACTTTTGGAACTTTGTCCAGGAGTCTCTCCATCATACATTTTGTTATTCTATCGCAGAGTGCGTCTTCTATGAACGCATTTTCACCCATCGAGTTAAGGAGCATACTCAGAAAGAAAACCATCCTGAATCTTATAGCCGTATCTGCGACGTCGTGATTGGTCAGTAAGAAATCAAACATATCGCTCCAAAACGGACACAACTCTTCCTCGTCCGTTTCGTTACTCGACGAGTAAACACTGGCCGCAAATTTAGCTGCAAACTCAAAAGTGTTCTCAACTTTTGGGTGTTTCTCTCCATGGCTTAGCGGTACCGATAGACAGTTTGTAAAAGCCTTTATAAATTCATTCTCATCAACCTGTAAATAAGTAGAAAATGTATCTAGGTATTCTCAGAGCGACTAGATGAAGAGTCAGAGCAAAGTAAGCAGAGATAAGAAAGAAGGGAATAAGGACGACAGAGAAGGAGAAAAAAATAATAATAGAAGGCAAGTGGTAGAGATACCGAAACAATTAGCTATCCTAAACATGTGTTGCTTTTTTTTTTCCCCATGGCTTATCTCTGTACTGTATGTCGCCGAGTATGTTTTGTTAGATGAGAGAATAGAGATATGAGATATAGACTTGACAAGGAATAAAAAATAAGACGGAGTACATATTAAGAAGGGAATGTCGAAAAGAAGTAGACAAATATTGTAACAGCGTAAAGGGCTGTAATAATGAAAAATATATACTATATAGAATCGGTATTGTCGCACCAGCGAAATTGAAAACAAATCTGAACGTCAGAACGAGGGTTGTGACTAACCAAGCTCACCTTTAGGAACAATTTTTTCATTTTCGCGATGGATTGAGGATGATGTCTCTTGTTGTGAACTTCGCGGAAAATCGCCCGCATTTTCTCGAGTAGACTCGGCATTTTATCAGCTCCGCATTTACCGTATTTTTAAATATTTATATTCACACACCGTATATCAGTATATAACCAAATGGCAATTCGCTTTTTGAAATCGATGACAACCGTTTGGCTGCGTGCACTGCGAGTCTCGGGATGGCATCGAGATTCGATGAAATCACCTCGAGGCTCGAAGCATATCGCTGGTGGTTATGTAAGACCGTGAACGCAGCCAAGTAGTCGATCGTCGTCCGCAGAAGGCAGCCGACATTTTGACGTTATCTCAAACGTTGTTCGTAACGAATTTACGAGAAGAACGGTAATAACATGTAAACTTGTTCAATAATCAGTCGAACCGTTATTCAATCACGGACAATTATTTTTCATCCATTATGCGATACCGTCGCGTTAGTGAACGTCAGAATGATGAGCAAGCAATCGCGTACTAGTTGTGAGATGGAGAGAATCATTTCATTTATAAAAGAAAATTAATCGTATCGTCAATTAGCTGACAGATGTATATCCCGATATATTTCAACCTCGTGTCTTACATTTCGCTGTGCGACTCACGCGTGTTGTAAAAAAAACAAAAATAATGCAATAATGATTATTTACCGATGTCTAGTTTCCGTAGTGATCGAAAAAATTTTCATCCCATGAGCTCGTACCATTCCACAATTAATTACATAATATAATTCAGTATTTCATCTATTTTATTATCTCGTCGGTTTCTGGGTGCGAGATTTACGTAGGATTTAGTAATTTTCTCAAAGTCCTGAAACATGTAACTTGATTACATCAAAAGTTCTAGTTCCTACGCTTTTCACCGTATAGAATAGTGTAACACATATTATGAGCAAAAATAAAGGTGACCTCGTTTTCATAAAAATTAATAATTCACAATAATTTATTGTTCATATTTGTATGTTTTTATTTATTTAGCAAAGATGTCTGCCGATCCAGCCCCCGTTAGGCGTCCCATGAAATACCCATACACGTTTGCGGCAAAGATCGCCCAATTCCCCTACGCCTACTACTTCAAGAACCAATGGATCTATAGATACTACTGTTACGCTCTAGTTGTCAGCTTCCCTGTATTCTACAAGATTCACAAGATGGGTAAGATCGACGCGTTGCATTTCATTCATAAATTCTAATTCTTCTAGTTTGTTCGAAAAAAAAACAAGACTAGAGTGATGAGTCCAGCGCTTTTCCATAAATCGGATACATTAATATTCTTCTTTCTCGTTTAATTGCAGCCAACAGTCCCGAAAACCTGACTAAATATGCTGAGATGAGAAGGAAGGAGGCGGCTGAGCACCACCATTAAAATTCTCGTTAAGAAAACAGACTTTAGAAAAGAAAAAAGAACCACAAAGGAAATGTTGTCATGCAAGGAAATCATTTTCGGTAGTCAAATTTCCGAGGTTCGTTAATATCTCTAATCAACCTATACGCGTTGGAAAATAAATATTCATCTATAAACAAAGTGTTCGTCATTTTATCTCTTATCCTTCGTCATTATTAATTGGTCCCGTTCCAGCCCTCCCAAAATCTGCAGGAAATCCTTGAGGCCATTTAATCAAAAATTATTTAGTGAATTTAATCTGAACTATAGAATGTTAATGAGGACGGAGCGGTAATTTAATAATCACCAAGTTTTTATATAGAAATAAATCGGGGATATCTGTAAAATAGATTTGTGGTAAGAAATTGGAGGAAAACGCATCCGA
The DNA here is from genome assembly GCA_963992785.1 of Tenthredo livida. NCBI lineage: Eukaryota > Metazoa > Arthropoda > Insecta > Hymenoptera > Tenthredinidae > Tenthredo > Tenthredo livida. The sequence goes on from OZ023072.1 coordinate 266,299, forward strand.
ATAAATGAAAATCAAGACACGTACTTTACGATTATAACAAACAATTGAAAATACAATGTAGTCTGTTATACTCAACTCCCCCGATTGTATATTAACTCAGTATTCACGTCTGGTTGATATATTCCTGGATTTTGAAAACGACACTTAACAAAAACTGAACAATTTCTGATATTGATAAATTGGAAGATAGCTTGAGGAGCGTGACTTTACCGGCATTGGAATTTGAACCGAAATACACTCACTTATCATATGATTTATCCAAATTCGAATTAGTGTTTACACTAATCACCTACAACGACTAATTCGCGATATTTTCGACTCCAGGAACCGATAATCAACAACTCTTCGAAATTTGGAGAAAAAAAAATTTTATTATTATTTTTTAATTCACTTTGTTTGAACTATGATTTCTATAAATAAATAAAGTGCGAAGAGTGGAGGAATCCATGGGCTCCACTCTGACATGGAAAATTCCCATTCTGTTTTTTTTCTCACTTTTCTTAGAAACTATAGATTGGAACCATTAGAGAGAAATTGTTTAGCATATAAATCAATAAATTCAATTCAATTCATCCTTTTATGACTTATCGTCCTTTCGGACATGTAGTCGTATAAATCAATAAAAATAATAAAGTTGCGGACTAAGATCATAAATTATAGATTACCTACACTGTATACATCGCGGAAAAGTTCACTTATGCTAGCGTGCTGCCCCGTAGCAGTCGCTTCTTCAAGCTATAAGGAGTACGATCGCATGGTATGAATACTCGAATGTATTTTTTCCGTCGCTAAGAACTGCAGCGATTTTACCGACAATATCAAACGATAACAGTAGTCGATAAAAGTAGTCGCGCTGTTTTAGCTTTCTGTTCTGTCTTACCGCAATAATACCCCGTAGGTAAAATGCGAAGTAATTTAAAAAACAAAAAAATATATACCTGAAATCGTAAAAATGAGAAAAAAGAGAAAAAGAAAATAGGAAGAGAAAGAGATAGTTCTTAAACAACGGTCTCTTCCGAATCAGCGCCAAATAATGAACGGTACATATATAGCGCTGATCGGCAAATGAACCGAGGAATTTTATATCGGATGCGAAGCTCACCAGCGTGCAGGAGATGCAATGATGTAGTACATGGAAGTTGCACCAACTTACATCGTGAAATCGAAGGGGAGAAAAGGGAAATAATGAATAATTAATTAGATCCAATGGTATTCCTTTGGCGATGAGAGCTATATAGAAATAGCTATAGAACACTGCACTGTGAATATATTATATGCATGGATATACCATACCATCGATGATTTTTAAAAACACTTCACTTTCACTGAACGATGACATCATATAATTGGGGGGGGGGGGGGGGGGCGGCGGCTCCAGATGAGAGGGTGGGCTTCAGGTAATCGAGGTTGGCGATGAGAGCTATTATCAAAATAGCTAAGAAACTGCACTGTGAATATATTACATGCATGGATATACCATACCATCGATGATTTTTAAAAACACTTCACTTTCACTAAACGATGACATCATATAATTGGGGGGGGGGGGGGGGGGGCGGCGGCTCCAGATGAGAGGGTGGGCTTCAGGTAATCGAGGTTGGCGATGAGAGCTATTATCAAAATAGCTAAGACACTGCACTGTGAATATATTATATGCATGGATATACCATACCATCGATGATTTTTAAAAACACTTTACTTTCACTGAACGATGATATCATATAATTGGGGGAGGGGGGGGGGGGGGGCTCCAGATGAGAGGGTTGACTCCAGATGAGAGGGTTGGCTCCAGGTAATCCTTTGGCGATGAGAGCTATTATCGAAATAGCTAAGACACTGCACTGTGAATATATTATATGCATGGATAGACCATACGATCGGTGATTTTTTTTTTTTTTTTTTTTTTCGATATTCAATGACGGTTAGACGCGCGAGATAATGCACTATATATAATATACTATATACGATACGTTTCATAACCTGTAGAGCAAAAATATATACGTACGGTACCGAATTATCTATATCTAAAAGCAGAGAAATAATATATATGTGTATATATATATATATATATATATATATATATGTAATGTAAGACGAAAGAAAGGGGTAAAATGATTACGTGCGGTTAGAGTTGCAACAAGTTAGCGAGGGATGTATAAGGTTAATGTATGACGATATTTACAAGCACGACTTGATATAGGTGATGATTTAAAACAGAAAATAATCACAGCCACGATAGAAAATAACCGAAAAATAACACTTTTACACACTTCTATGTATCCGGAAAACATTTGATTAGATAAATGAGAGAGAATTGGACGCGCGAGGTAGCGGGGGTGCTAGTCAGACTCTAATTCAACGTTCGTCAACCGTCAACTCGTTCGAAAATCTTACAGCCAATCAGAGATATACGCGTCGATACGGTCGTAACTTTTTTAATGGCGTCCGCCCAAGCCAAGATATGGATGTTGTGAAAAAAAACTTTACCTTGAAGCTATATTCACTTCTCGATCATTCCGCGAATTTCAGACGACCTGCATTATTCACTATTTTTCGTATATAAAATATATTATATATAGTTACTGGGAAATTATATCCCAATACCATTATCGTAAGAGAAATAAAACTTCTGACGACGACAACAAACGAGAAAAAAATGAATGATGCCTCCGCTTCCCGCCCACACCTTTCCGACACAATGGCTAAACAACCGGACTCCGCGTTCTCAATAATATATAATTAATATTTACCAACCGATTTCGCACTGACTTTAATCCACACACGAATTAGCCGAACTCACGACAAGCCCGAATACTTGTTTAGAGAAAAAATGCCGGACATGAATAAAAATGTCGTGAAAATTTGCGGCGTAATGGGGGCAGCGACCAAACAACCGAATATCGCGATCTTTCGAACCTAATCTTTACTTGACAAACGATTCCACTGACTCGGATCAAGACACGGATTAGATGGACTCACGATAAGCCCGAATACTCGTATATTTACGGATAAATTAGTTTAATCCCGTCGAGAGAGCAATCGCGACCCCGTTACAGCCCTCTTCCCCGAGATATTAACTGGGCGGATCTACATCGCTAATCGATTCAACTGTTATTTTATTATGATTGTGGGGCGCCATATTCAAACGAGGTATCGAATGCAGGGATAATTTCATAAATTAATAAAGGATAATTCCTAAATGATTAAACGATGAGAAAAATATTTATCCACAGAATTTTGAGCTTGGGACTTGGGAGTATATATTATATGAATGACTTATCGATTCAACTGACCCAAAGTTTCATCCACTTGCTTATAGACGATAAACACTTTTTGTCGCCAATGCAAATGCAGTGAATAGTCATTTTGAATAGTTCGTTAAAAAATTATTATTATTATTACAGCTTCGTAGCATCTGTGCCGATAATAATTTTCGAGATTTTACAGAATATTTTTATAAAAAATAAAAACACTTTTGATTCTTTAGTTAACAACAAAAAAAATTCCGCCTTTGCTGTGGCAACCCTACAAACAAGTACACCTGTGGATCCTCGGAAAACCTCGCGCCGCTTCGGAACCTTTGACGCGCCGTGAGGCGGTAGACTTCAAACCGACTCGAATCTTAGTCACGTCGTCTTGGCTAAAATAATATTTTGCAATTTAATGAAGAATAAATCAGTAACACCTAGTAGAACATAGACTGGTAAGCAATTAGAGAACCCTAACCTATATCACCAGCTGGACGGTTGTTAAATCGCGATAGGCACGATATGTATCATGAAACTTTCAGAGTTTCAAATTTTCTTTTTTTTTTTCTATTTTTTCTATTCTACACTATTTTGGGTCGACTTTTTAGATCCACAAATATAATTATATGTACATTTTTTTCTACGAATTATAACCTTGAACTTACACGAATATAATATGCGAAATTCATGTCGTATCTCATTTTTTAATGTCACCAGCTATTCATTTTACTTTTATTACAGAAAGAAGTACAACCTGCGGCTAAAGAGATCTCGAAAATCTGATGTACTTGAATAGGAACTGTGCGAATGACTCGGGTCCAGAAATTCATATTGACGTCTAGCTGGGTCTCAGAGATTTAGGTGAGAATTGAGATATCTCAGCAGAAATCTTTGTCCTTATCACATAAAATGGACTTCTAATTACGTCGATGATAAACGACATTTATTTTCATATTTATTCATACAAGTTATCCAAGCTCAATCAAGCAAAGAAATAAAATATGATATACATCCTCAATTAAGTTTCTTATCAATACTAATTGATCATAGTTTAATAGCTTGATATTCAACTCATATTTTATTGCAACGATTCTCTAAAGCATTCATTTCTTTATCTAGGAAAAGAAGGAAGAGTAAATAAGGAGATACGAGAAAGTGAGAATATAAACTAGAATGCGAATGCGAAAAATTATAGTTTGTCCTCTAAGTGCAAGGGGAGGCCCAGGTACACAATATTTTTGATCGCATTTTGTCTTTTTACCGAAGTTTGATCAATATCTTACATTCGTTATTTCCGAGAATTCTTCTTAGTGCAAAAATATTGCTATAAAAGTTGTATGAATGCGTTTGTTTGTTAAATGTTTTGCTTATCTCTTATTTTTTCATCAGATTGTAATGGACCGGATGTAGTCTGGACTGATTATGCGAGAACCATGGAGAGAAGAAGGGACCCTAGGTAGGATCGTGATGTATTTTGATTATTAATATTTTTACCAAACATGTATACACGCATTTTGTAACGTAGCATGGTCACGGATCTTCATTATTTTCTGAATTGAAGAATTATAAAACAGCCTACATTGAGATCCCAGTAAACCAAAACGAATTAAGTATGTGGAAAATGGAATTAATACGAAACGAATTAGATGGAATCAAAAAGACCCTTTGTAATTCAAAATAATTGGCTAACAATTTTTTTAAATTTCATTTAACTCATGTTAATCTCGTTTTTCACATACTTGATTAGTTTCAATTCGTGTTGGTTTACTAGGAGAATATTTCTTGACTTCATGAGCTTCTTTCCATATTTAAGTTCAAATTGATCCCCATTTTAGTATATTCCTTTCCATTTTTCAGACAAGCGTCTACAAATTGAAGCTGATGAGAGCAGTTTTGAAGCTGATCCGAAGCTGATAGAAAACGATCGGATTCCCAGTAGCAGCAATAGTATGAGGGTGGATATGACAGCAAGGGAGCAATTGCAAAAGAAGTGAGAACAAGATACTTCTTTGCCAATCTCTGTTTTTCCAAAAACGATAATTTAGCTTCATTTTCGTGAAACATATTGTGACACAGGGCACTTTCTTCAGTATACATGAGCCTGTTTCTATATTACAAATTGAATATATCCGAAATTGATTTCTAAGTTCTCTAATTTCCTTTCTCTGTTTTACTTTTCTTACAGAAAAATATATGACTATACCAGGTCCAAGGATCCCAAAAATGTGACTCACCGAAATAGAAACCGGGGATCATGAGGTCTGGAGTCCCGAGATTGGGGTGAGAATTGGTATGCAATGACTAATGTGAACTATATTGTGCTTTCCATTATACATATGAATCAAATTTATTATTTTCATATAATTAATTTCTCATATTTTTTATTTCTTTTACTTTCCTTTGGAAAAGAAGTTTCCTGCTTCGAGATAAGACCTGGTATATAATATTGTGTCAAGTATTTCGTTAATAACAATAAATTAGGGGGCATATACACCTTCAAATGGGTTGAAAATCTGAAATAGAAATTAATTTTTGCAGAGAACTTGAGGACCCGGATAGAATCCAAAAAAACCATGGTGTTTGGGAAAGGTTCGACCCTCATCATGCATATTTTACATCATGTATTACTTCCAGTCCAACGGTGATATGCTAAAGACAGAAAAATACAAAATCACTCGCTTGCTGCAAAGAATAAAATCAACCCTTGGACCGATCTTGGAAGTTTTGGACTCCAATTGTTCAGAAGAGATGCTTCTATCAGACAGGCATAGAACTTTTCGATGAAACAATTTTTGATTGCGATAATGGGAACAAAGCCAATTTTTTTCCCAAATTCTAAAAAAAATGTCTAAAAAATTAAACGACTCCAGTAATTCTTGCTATATCGAAAAGTTCTATGCTTATTAGATAGAGTTATCTCTTGTGAACGATTGAAGACCAAGAATGCGAAGATTGGTCCAACGTTAGATTTTATTCTTTGCGGGAATCGAGTTATTTTGTATTTTTCCGTCTTCAGCATCTGACTGTTGGACTTGAAGTAATACATGATGTAAAATATGCATAATAAGGGTTAAACCCTTCCCAAATATCATGTTTTTTTTTAATCCTATCAGAGTCCTCGAGTCGTCTCCACAAATTGATTTACGTTTGAGAATTAGAACCCATTAAAAGGTGTATATACCGCCTTAATCTAATACTCGTTTATTTTTCATCCAGTATTTTATTTCTCAAATCCTCTAAATCACTCATTTTTTTTTCAAGGAAGCCGAGGAGGAAAAAAGGAGAAAAGTTGTGTCAAGAATCAGAGGAACAACAAAAATCGTAGTTGCACAGTTTGCTGCACGGACCAAATCATTCGGACAAATCAAATGTAAGATAAATCGGTAATGATAACACAATCTTGAAGTACATCCGATTTTTACTAAGGTTCAACGATTCCGGATGTCTGGTAGATTCTCTATGTATTCAAAATTGCGCTTGTTCCCTTCTGAAGTTTGAATTCGATAGAATGGAATCATATTAAAGAAAAAAAAGTCTCTTTCTGTATGAATATATCGCAATTACAATTATATGAATGTTAGATTGACGGTTGATTTCTGTTTCTTTATCTATTTGTTGTCACAGTGTAAGGAATACGACTGACCTGGCAGAATTCTTATCCAGAAAATCTAGCAAACTGCAAAGGAAAAAGAGGGATTGTCGAATGGGCGAAGGAGGAACAGGTAGGAATTATAACCAGATATAATTATATTAATATTCATCATTTATTCATTATTCATCGTTATTATCATTATTACAATTCGTTCACCAGGCAGGGATGTGTACAGAAATAGAAAATAAATTTGTGATTGGTATTCTTCTTTATTGTATCATCAATCAAGGTGTATTCGTACGTACAGGTACGATATTCGTGCAGATTCCAGAGTTAAATTTGTATTCTTATCGAACTATAATTCGTGAATCGGAAATTTGACTTGACTCGAAATACTGAAAAAAATGCAATTAACAGTAGTGTAAGAACCCCGCTACTATAAATCTGTATTCTTGGTAAAAATCGCAAAATATTCTATAATAATTATATTCTATTGAAAATTCATGATTTCTCGGTGAAATAACGAGATTTTTTACTCTCATTTCCGTCCCAATTCATTATTCAAATGCTGGCTTCATCGAAGAAAGAGTTTCTGAGTATATTTGTTTTGTAATGAACGGATAATTAAAATTGTCAAAATTCGGAATGAAATTTTTCGCGCCAGACCTAGCGGCAACTTAACGTTCTGTTGCGAGCGTATGCGCAGGAAGCTGCTTACGCGTTCGGGTGGTACGGCGCGCTGAACCTCGGGCGTCAGTCGACCGCTCGCCGCTCATGGGTCAACGTGTCGACGTCTCGACGCCTCGTGGTGTACGCATGATGTCATAATTCGATGTACGCCTCTTTGTTAAGGTAAGAGACTTTAATCTTGTGATTCAACGATCATTATCTGAAGGAAATTAGGAAAATCAGCGGTTTTATTCCGATTGTCGTGAAGTAAAGTTGCACGCCAGTGGGAATTTTTCTCTCGACCTGTCTCGACCGGTTGGTGGCGGGTATTAATATTTATCCTTCGTTATTCAACGTAATTCTTTATTTCATCGTGTAATAATATCGAGTCCTCGTTAAATTCTTCATGAATATAATTCAATCAGATCGTAAAAACGTTTTATATTTTATATACGGGGGTGACTGGTGAAAAAAAATAACGCCGCGTATACCGCCATCTTTGTCGAAACAGTAAGCGGGAGAATAATTATCTCGAGTAAATTAATGTTTTTGGGCTGATAAACCGTCGATGAGACAATAAACAAAGTGAAAATAGTTTTTTTCTCTATATTCCGCGACTGTTAGAAGTAAAATTCAAGTCCGAGCATGCTATTTATTTCCGATAAAACGTTTTATAAAATGAATAAGTTTTCGAACCGTTGTGTGCATTGGGCATTTAGTTGCAGTTTGTTCCGACAGTTAGACCTGGTTTATTACTTTGACTCGTAAGTAGTCAACAATTGTGTATCTTTCGAATAAATATATATATTACTCGATCACAATTAACAGTGTCTCAAAGTAGTTGATCTGCGTATAATCGTGTATAAAACGTAAATAGTCTGACAACAAAATATTATTTATATATTATTGGTTTCGACTCGTGTAGTGTAGCCATCTTGATCTCTTTGTTCTCTGTGAGGGAGACTGAGAAATAGACGAAGATGGCCCCAGTCGAAGACGCCATAACATTCGGACGAAGTTAGAAATTATTTAGACCGGGTTTCTTTTATTACGAATCTTTCATTTTATTATCACGCGTCTGAATTTAGAAATCGGCGTCTAATTTCTCATTAACGGTGTATCGTATTGTTTTTCAGCCTACAACGATGTCCGTCACGAATCATCCCCGCTGCAGGTCCAGACGTGCTGTGCGTAACCGACACGTGAGTACACAACCTCTTTATACATAATTTATCGTACATTGTAATTTTACACATTTTTACGTAGATGTTTGATAATCTTTTCAATTTCGTGTATCGGCATTTTTTTTTTTTTTTTTTTTCCCCTCCCTACTCTTCTCAAGTTAATTATCGACACAGACTGTTGCCAGTCCAGTCCATCTTTGCATTCAATTTTTCTCATCTTTCTAAATCACTTTCGAAATATTCGATCGCGTTCGCAGAGATATCGTGTTGAATTTATTCTTATTTTACGTGCGTTAACCGCGTAACGCGAGTATAAGCAGGTGTAAGCTTGTCTCGATTGGTTTTAATTTCTTCAACTTATAATTTGTTGAACTTTTAATTTTTTTATTTTTTTTTCATCATTTTCAGAGGAATGTTGTACATATCTATAATATATATTGGTAAAGTTATATTACACACGCCGTCCGGTAGGCATTATTTCCTCTATCATAGATTTATTTCGACGTAACGTACCCGAACGCACGCTTAGATTCTTGGGTTCGTTGACATATTTTGCGCCTCTGGTTGACCGGCCAGAGACAGAACTGCTGTTAGCTCTCTGTTAATGTACACCGGGGTCTACCGCTCCTTTGTTTCACTAGATTCGTGCGAGCGAATCTAACTGAACAATTTCTTTGATAAAACCTCAATTCTACGTCCTGTTTCAATAATTGAATTCCAGGAATCTCCTGGAATTATACACACTATATATTTGTTATTATTCTGGTATGGTAGACACCGAGTGATCGCCAGTCGTCGAGGCTCCGGAAGATAGCGTATGTTTTGTGCCTATGTGATTACGTGCTAAATGAAGGGATCAAAGACATAAGGATTTAACGGAGGCTTGCGGCAGTGTGTTGGCACGCTGGGAGTTTCCCGGGAGGTAACTTCGGCTATCTCTCGAGTTTCTCTCGGCCTTCCACGGTTTTCGCGGTTGGCTCGTTGCGTACAATTTACAACGAATCTTTTGTTTTGCATATTGATCGACGGCGCTTCGAAGAGAATGACGTGTGAGGGTCGCCACTGTCTCGGTTTCATCTGATTCAGTGGCTATCCTGACTTTGTTCCATAGGACTAGGTTGACGAAGGCCGCAAAGTGTGCTACATGAGTCATCGATTACATAGCCGAGGCTGAAATAGCCGAGTCATGGAATCGTCTGAGTTCTCCGTCGCGTCCCGGTCCCGCGGCCCGGTTTATTCACACGTAGCTTTTTTCTGCGCGGGTACGCCGGGGTTAGGAAAGAAACTTTGCCATACGCCCGTTGGTGTCTTTTTTTTTTTACCTCTTATTTCTTATTTTTCATTTTTTCTTCTCTCCAAGACTTGATATTTTGCACAAAGTTGCAACGCTGCACATTCAGATTGATTTCAAGAAAACTAGCTTCCAAAAGGGATACGCAAGCTTGCTTATACACCAATAGGACTGGTTTAGTATTCGCGTTGAAGGTCAAATAATCCTTTCAGGATCGAGAGAATCTCAATCAACTGTTCGATTCCAAAGTTAGGTTGTCGTCGAGAAACGTATTGAGATACGAAATAGAAAAGAATATCCTACTCCTTAGCAAAATCTTATCCGCGAAGACTGATCGAAATAAAGCCAACGAGATGTAACTTTAACAATCTCAGATCGTCCACAATGATATTGGAAATGATATTGGAAATGGATATAATGTAACCGCTAATTTGTTGTGTTCATCCTTCTGACGCCTGTCCATTTCTCTATGTTTCATGTGCGTTTCGCTCCATCCTGCATAACAAAAAAAAAATCTTCGTGACCGAGTTGCATGGAAAACTGTCGGCGAAGCTGGAACAAGCTGCATCTGTCGAGGATCCTGGAGAAGAAGAGATGACATTGAATAAAGAATGAAAACGAATACTCCGAGTACCAAGATTTTAAAGATGCTGCTGAAATGTATGGGGACAAATTCCGGAGGCACTTTATACAACTCTAATCTCACTGACGAATGAAATCAAAGGTAAACAGTATTTTCAATTGCATTTTGCCTTTTCAATCAAGTTTAATCATTGTCACATACATTTATGTTTTCCACCGCTTTTTTTCCATGTGAAAATATCGCTATGATAATGATATGAATGCATTCGGAAAATAAATCTCTGCTTCTCTTTTATGTTTCTATTAGATGGTCATAAACCAGAGTTGGAGTCTTATCAGCCTATTTCTGTATTTAAATTCAAATTTATCGGTATTTCAATTATTTTCTTTCCATTTTTCAGTCGGGCGCCTTCGCATTTAAACTGATGGAAGTTGATCCAAGTTAATCAGTCGTGGGTGTAAATGATTAGCGGGACATTCAATCATCTCACTGGAGCAGTTTTGCTGGGAACAGAGTGATGACCGATGATAAGTAGCAAATTCCTTAATATATATATATATATATATCGTCTATTCCCTCGTATATTTCACAGCTCTTACAGGTCTTATAGGTTCCACGAGATCAGCGAATTTGATTGTTTCCATGTATTTCTATCCTCACTTCTCTCTCGTGTCATTAATATGATTACTAACTGTTGTGTTTTTCTAATTATTCATAAGTGTTCTGAAAATTATTTACATGGTGCTTTGAAAATGATTTTACTGTTTATTTCTCATGTATTGCTGTGTGTGCTACTCATAATTAATCCATTTATTGTCGTTCATTAAAACTATTCATTTTTTGCAATTTCATTAACACTTGTTACGTTTTACAGCTCTTACAGATCTTATAGGTTCTACGAGATCTACTCATTTTATTTTTTTCACTCCTTCCTATTCTTTCTTCTCTCTCTCGTGTAATTGATATTATTACCAACTGTTGTGTTGTTCTAATTATTCATAACTGTTCTGAAAATTATTTACATGGTGCTTTGAAAATTATTTTACTGTTTATTTCTCATGTATTGCTGTGTGTGCTTTATTGTCGTTCATTAAATGTGTTTATTTCTCGCAATTTGATTAATGCTTGTTATATTCTATAGCTCGACAGGTTTTACAGGTTCTACAGGATCTGCGGGTGTCATCAATTCGATATCGTGGCTAACTAAGATCTTTGGTTTTCAGGCGGGGGGTGGTGTTGGTTGCCTTCTCGTGGTGCCCCCTGAACAAATGCGCTGATTTCATGATTTAACAGAAATTAATAATACCAAGAAATGTTGCATATTAAATAGTCGAAAAATTACGTATACATAGGTCATGGTAGTCAGCGCATTTGACCAAACAACCAACTTTTTATTTGTATTTTGTATTTTACGTAGTTTTCGTAGACTTGTTGCATCCCACTCTTAATATCTATGTACTTTTTTTTATTACTGCATGACTTAATTATATCTCTTGCGTTTTACGGCTCTTTTGAGTCATTCGAGTCTTCCGCGTCTTTAGAATCATTTGCGTTTCGAGTCATCCGCGTGTTTCCATTCGAGTCAGTCGAGTCTTCCGAGGGTCTCCGCGTCGTTCGAGGATCCTTCGGGATCCTCGAGTTGTGTTTTTTTCGGGGATCCTTCGGGTTCCTCGAATTTTTCTCGTCTTTTTGGGATTCGCGTCTTTAGAGTCATACCATCTTTCGAGTCATTCTAATCATTCGCGTCTTTCGAGGGTTATTTCGCGTCTTCCGAGGGACTTCCGCGTCTTTCGAGGATCCTTCGGGATCCTCGAGTTTTCCTTTTCTTTCGGGGATCCTTCGGGATCCTCGAGTCTATCTCGTTTTTCGAGGGACTTCCGCGTTTTTGGGGGCTCCTTCGCCTTAGGCATCTTTCTTGCTCTCTTCCTTCAGCTTCTGTCTCTCCTCTATTCTATTGTTATGTTTCTATATCTTTGAGTTCTTTGTAAAATCTTTGGTGATTGTTGCTTTTTGGCCTGTAGTGGTTATGGCGTAATAAATTTTGCTATTTGTCTAGCTAGCTGTAAGTGCTAATGTGTACTGTTGTACTTCTCTGTTTCTCGACATAACGAGAATATTAATAAACTATTCTATTCTTTCAGGTTTTTGAGGGTCGCAGATTCCACAAGATTCCCATATTTCATTCATACTTCACCTCTTTCATGTCCTAAATATTCCATGTATTAATATCCACGTACTTCATTTATTACTGTATGTTGAAATTACACGCACACAATTTAATTATACCTTTCACGTTTTACAGCTCTTATTAGTTCCACGAAATCTACGAATTTTATTGTTTCCATGCTTGTCTATTATTTCTTCTCTCTCGTGTCATTGATATTATTACTAACTGTTGTGTTTTTCTAATTAATCGTATTCATAACTATTCTGAATATTATTCATGTTGTGCTTTGAAAATTATTTTGCTGTATCTTTCTCATGTATTTCTATGATAATTGATTCCTTATGCTAATTTCTGATTGATTCATGTATTGAAAATTGTTTAATACTCGTTATATTCTATAGCCTCGACAGGTTTTACAGGCTCTACAAGTTATTCAAGTTCTACAGGATCTGGGGGTTTCATCAATTTAATATAGCGACTAACTGATTCCTTTCATTCTGCAAGGCTAGTTGGAAACGCCTTGAATAACTAGTTAAAATTGAATGTATTTTTCAGCAAATCTATGATCTGAACTAAAATCTTGATTTTATTTCAGGTAGTTATCGTCGAATTACTGCATTGTTCAGAATCAACTCCACTCGATTGCAGAGAACCAATGAGTTGACATGAGAGATACTTGAGGGGTCCTGCTGATCAACGAAAATTTATTTTCTCTTTAGATTTCACACGTTGCGTATTTTTACCAGCAGACTCTAATTGTAATTAGAGAAATTGTTTTGTCTTCAAGCATATTTTTCATCAATGTGAAAATTTCTAACAATGTGAAAATTGATATTTTTTATAAACATATGCAAAGTTGCAATCATTCAAACTTGAAATAATTATCATCTCATTATATCAATAATTGCTTTAAATCGTACTTCACAAGTTCTTTATTCCTTCATTCTAATTTTCACAGCATCATTCTTCGACTTAGAGCTCAATGGACATTTCCAATACCTCGGATGCATGGATCTTGCCCCGCATCTGGTCAGTGTTGCACCAAATGCATATGAGACTGGTATCCGATACCACGTAACTTTCCATGAATGAATAATCAACCAACACAATGGTGAGCTTTGTTATATATCAGCTGAAAATTGTATTTGATTATAAATATCAATACGCATCTCATTATTATCAGATATCTAGAGAGAGTATGTAACTCTGAATGCAGCAAAGTTTCTTCTTATAATCGCAATTATTAAAATCTCTTGACCTTTCAGAATCAAAGAGGGAAAATGAGACCTGGATAGTTCACATATCAAGTCATCTGTACCATATGGTTATCGGGCTGTTTGGACATAATAAAGGAGAAGTTATCAGCATCACGGCCACCTGACTGACAAATCTTCTCCCGTTGGAGTAACCGTTGTCTCATACAAGCAGGATATCCGCATTTTTCCTCAACATACTCTCATGGTGACTTGGTTCTACACAGTTACCAGGAATGGGATACAGACGCCATAATAATATACCTAAAGGTGTATATCTTATTATAGGGTGAGTCTAGGAAATGCATAATAGTACTAGTTCTAAATTCCATAACTTTTATTTTTCTAATGACAAAGTCCAATGTAAAGAGAAGTGTGCATCAAGGTTAAACTTGAATATTTCTAGAAAACCAAGAAAACCAATTAACTTTATGTTTATCTGTTTTTTCAGGTGTTGTATAACAATGCGAACAGGGTTCTGCTATCTCCAAAGAAAAAACTCTTCAAAATTCTACAGGACAACTATTCTCACCTGGAACTGAAGCAGTCAAATCACCGAGGGAATGGCTACCATAGTCAGCTTTCTACAGAACCGATACTTCCAAAGGCTGTTTATTATAATAACCGGAATATTACAGTCGAAAACGAAATGAAACAAAATTTTAGCTTCCCTAAACCTTGTTATCTTGTTAAATTTACAAACTTTTCGTTCCTCTTCAAGTTTTAACCACCCAATATGTATCAAATGCAATTATTGATATTTCTACTTCCTAAAACTATTGAAAACTTATACTTTAAAAACTGCCCCTAGCTGGCCACATATTCTGCTCGATTAAAAGTTCAGATCATAGTAATGATCTCATGGGTGCAGTTTAGATTAGGTATTGTAATAAGAGTAACGAGTTATTTCACTATTCAAGTGCAGGAATTACATTGTTTAATTGTAATTCTTGACGAATTGAATCTGATATGTATAGGTGAATATTACCGTATTGTTCTGAGTATAAGTCGACATCTAATTCTAAGCTTTAATGACAGAAATTTTGTTTAGAGACTGAATATAGCTAACCGACTTCTACAAAGAAATTGTCATTCATATTTTGATTTATATTTAATCGTCGTAACGATTCTGAATTTTCTGTTTCACGCGATTTTCGTTACTAAAAAGCTCGACCTATACTCAGAACAATACGGTAATTTATGTATAAGATTGATTAGAATATTTATTTATTATACCATAACGTGGGAAAACCGGATCCATTCTCGATTATCGTTTAGAAATTATATCTTTACTTGAGAATTGAATATCTAAATAATGAACGTATTTTTGTTTCCTGAGCATCGAGAATAATGATAATTATCAATATTATAGGGTGATTAAAGGTCGTAAGCGATGATTAACTTTGATTCCGAGTGAAATAAATGTTCATTTTCAATTACAGTACTGCGTAACTCATTATGATTCATTTAATTGAATAAGTTGATGGCATACACATCTTGAAACGTGAATAATCATGGGTGAGAACATATTTTAACATTGATAATGAATTGTGTGAGGTTTCTATTATTTTTAAACGGCATACTAAAGAATTATGAACAAATCTTAGTTATTCTTAAAATGAATATCAAATCTTGATGTATCGCAGGAAATGATTAAATTACATTATATGTGTTTTGTATACGTAAATATCTATACCTATATATTCTATAGTGTGATAATGATGATAATAAAGAGTAATGATTATGGTTTAATAATTATTAGTCCCTGAAGAACTGATAACAAGTAGTATAGGATATAAAAATGGATATCAAATCAATTTTTTATTTCTGAGTTTGTAAGGTGTGTGTTATTGTACAAAGCATATTATATAAGAGATATTATATCCTATGTTCAGTAATGAAGATTATAACTTTGAATGATAATTAAATATTAGGATTAACACAGCTCTTAATACTCTGATCGAAATTCTATAGGGCTGTCTCTCGTATTATGAAGATATTTCTAGCAATTGCGTAGGGCGTTTCGAGCTAGGAATACATGGTACAGTCCTCTACTTTATAGATCCAGATTATTCTGAAATAAAATAGGCTTCCAAACTTCTCTAGTGTTATTTAATATTATAGACTAATACAATTGCTGAAATATCGTCAAAACACGTGTAGGGGTGAATGATGCGCCTCATCACACGCCACCCACGGATCATCTTGTTAAGATGTTTTACCATAGTCTCCTAGTAGTTCCATAGTTTCTCGATCGATGGCGCCACTAGCTTGAACTCACTTGCGACATAGGCGCGGGGCGAGACCATCAAGGGTGGGGGGCAGAGCACTTTCGCTTTCGTTTTCACTTTCGCTTTCACTTTTCACTCTCAGTGACCTTCATGACGTCATCGAGTGAACATCTGTTGCGCGTGGAGAGAGACAGCTCCTGCGCGGCAAATATAAACTTGTAATAAAATTTAGAGTTCGCAGAGGCTGACATCAACGAAAGCACGTCGGACATGGGTAAGTTCGAAATATTCTAATCACCATTTTACCATAACCACAAATGATTGAGCATTTTTAATCCTCGTTTGTAACAATCGGATTGATTATTATTGAGGAAACTGTTCATTTTCGGGTTAATTATATACCTTTTCAAATCCATCTACCACAGCTCATACCCCAAGCAAATTTGATGATCACCCGCTGTATCTTTAGCTGGCTATGGGTGTCTCTGTCATCGCTGTACACCAGATATTTTTATGGCGACTTGGTTCTACTCAGCTGCGAGGGAAACTTTACTGACGTGATAATATCATACCACATGGCAACATATTCTATTATAGGGTAAGTCTAGATTCTTCGAAGTAGATTATAGCTCGTTTTTTTTTTCATGACAAACTTCAACTCTTACTTTTTTATTGAAAACATATGAATAAGATACGTAGAAATATATTATAATAAATTTCATCAAAATTAGCAACGGCATTACCAACGATTAGTCAGATGTACGATCGCAATTTAATAATCTTTGGTTCTTATAGTAGAGAATCAAATGTCTGCTTGAACAACATATTGAGTTAATTTATCCCATGTATCATATGTTCATCTAGTTTTGATCTTCACAGGTGTTGTTCATCAAGGGAAACCAAGTCCCGTCCATCTACAAGAAAATTTCAAGAAAACCTCTTCAAAATTCTTCAGAACAACAATTCACACCAGGCAGTGGAGCAGTCTAAGCATCGGGGGAATAGCTACTAGACAACTCTTCACTGCGGCGTGTTCATAAAGTAGCATAAGCGTATAGTTTTTTTGTAAAACTGTCCCTAATGAACAGAGAGTAGATAATTTAGAGATCCATGAATTAAAGAGTCTTTAGTATCTTTTAAAAACCACTATATGTATAGATCAATGAATTAGTTTACTGTTCTCGCGGCGAAATTACGTTCTTCAAGTATTATTGTCAACGAAAATTAACAGCTTATAGTATATGGATGTATTATCGCGGCAAATATTAGTTGGAAGTTCAATCATAGTTTTAGCATAGCCTAGTTATGTATTCCTTCGCTTTATATAAGAATGGAATTATTATCCTTGCTGTATCCCATTCAAAACATGTCGGATAATAATTCCAAGTCATAGCAATAACTTTGAACCAGGCGTTTGGGTAATTTTTAAAAATTGCTGTACAGATAAAGAGACCTCATGCTGTTGGTTTTCAAACGTAGCTACGTTTTCTTTGGTAGACGAAATATAATTAGCAAACCTTTGTATGTTACGTTAGTTTTCTCGTTTATTTATATCTATATAAGTTAAAAAAAAAATATATATAGGGTGGTACTGTAATGCTATAGATGATTATTACACATCATTTGCAGAAGCTATGAGTAGAAATAGATAAACTCTTTACTGTACAGCAAGCTATACCTACTTGACTGATTCATACGGTGATATTATAATCGTACAAGAAAAAGACTTGTGACTCTATTACAAAATAGATGAGAATTCGTGATGTTATATTATTAACGCAATATGTTCTTTCGCATATATTTTATTGTATTCAGCCCTTGGGTACTGACCTGAAGGTCTTGATGTTTCTCATTTGTTTAAACTCGTTGTATTTGAGATAGAAAGGTGGTAGAGATTGGAATAGTTGGATTACCCTTTACCGTATGAAATATTCGCAATATCTATGTAGGCAACAGCGCATAATACAATACATGCATCTACGATATACGCTCGTGAAGTATATTCCAACTCCTTTGTAAAATTGTCCTTAATGAATAGAGAGTAGACAATTCAGAGATCCATGAATCGGAGAGTTTTATAAATATCTTCTAAGAACAACTATATTCATAGAGTAATGAGTTGTTTTATTGTTCTTGCGGCAAAATCATGTTGTTGAAATCTTATTGTTGACGAAAACCATCATGAAAATAATGACTCTGTTCTCTATTCGTATTGTAGTCTGGAAATTGAATATAAACAGCTCGCTGTTCTTAACGAGACCAATATAAAAGTTATATGCTTTAAACATTGTACTTGGCATTCTGTAAAATATACATTCGTACGTATACATATGTATGTATTATCGTCGCAACGATTAGTTCAGAGTATGATAATAGTTTTAGTATAGCCTAATTTTATAATTCTAGCTAATTTTCGAACTTATAAACTGCCAAATATGTAGTTTTTAGTGATATACGTAATATATTATACGTATATCCAATAAACATGTATTATTATAATAGATTGACGCATTCTTCAATAAATATCCATTGAGATCTTGTATGATAATCAATAGCTGAATCATTTTCCTCTGTCCTTTCCTTGCCTATAGGTCGTAAATCATGAGAATTGCATGCTTTCGTAAGTGTATTGTCATAGGCGTGCGTACGTGTCCTCATGCACGTCTTGTATTTAGTTAGGACTAGCGATTTCCAGAGTTTTGGAAATTTTAAGTCAAAAATTACTCCTGGTATCAGGAGAACATCTGACCCGAGGAGGTGTGCTAAAATTTTTGGAGGGGGAAAGGAGTATAGTATATTGATATAGGCATGCATACGCTGCTTAGGAGTGATTTTTCTGGCAGTTGATACCTTTTTTGCGGAGTGGGTTTTCTGGCAGTTGATACCTTTTTTCGGAGTGATTTTTCTGGCAGTTGATACCTTTTTTCGGAGTGATTTTTCTGGCAGTTGATACCTTTTTCAAGGAGTCGTTTTTGACACCATGAGGTATCAACTGCCAGAAAATTGACTCCTTAAAAAAAAGGTATCAACTGCCAGAAAAATCACTCCGAAAAAAGGTATCAACTGCCAGAAAAATCACTCCTAAGCAGCGTATGCATGCCTATATCAATACACTATACTCCTTTCCCCCTCCAAAAATTTTAGCACACCTCCTCGGGTCAGATGTTCTCCTGATACCAGGAGCAATTTTCGACTTGAAATTTCTATAACTCTAAAAATCGAACAATTTTAAGTCGAAAATTGCTCCTGGTATCAGGAGAACATCTGACCCGAGGAGGTGTGCTAAAATTTTTGGAGGGGGAAAGAATCATAGTGTATAGATATAGGCATGCATACGTGTCCTCATGCACGTCTTGTATTTAGTTAAGACTAGCGATTTTCAGAGTTTTGGAAATTTTAAGTGAAAAATTGCTCCTGGTATCAGGAGAACATCTGACCCGAGGAGGTGTGCTAAAATTTTTGGAGGGGGAAAGAAGTATAGCGTATTGATATGGGCATGCATACGCTGCTTAGGAGCGATTTTTCTGGCAGTTGATACCTTTTTTGCGGAGTGGTTTTTCTGGCAGTTGATACCTTTTTTCGGAGTGATTTTTCTGGCAGTTGATGCCTTTTTCTAGGAGTCGTTTTTGACACCATGAAGTATCAACTGTCAGAAAATTGACTCCTTAAAAAAAAGGTATCAACTGCCAGAAAAATCACTCCGAAAAAAGGTATCAACTGCCAGAAAAATCACTCCGAAAAAAGGTATGAACTGCCAGAAAAACCACTCTGAAAAAAAGGTATCAACTGCCAGAGAAATCATTCCTAAGCAGCGTATGCATGCCTATATCAATACGCTATACTCCTTTCCCCCTCCAAAAATCTTAGCACACCTCCTCGGGTCAGATGTTCTCCTGATACCAGGAGCAATTTTCGACTTGAAATTTCTATAACTCTAAAAATCGAACAATTTTAAGTCGAAAATTGCTCCTGGTATCAGGAGAACATCTGACCCGAGGAGGTGTGCTGAAATTTTCGTAGGGGGAAAGAATCATAGTGTATAGATATAGGCATGCACACGTGTCCTCATGCACGTCTTATATTTAATTAATACTAGCGATTTTCAGAGTTGAAGAAATTTTGAATCGAAAATTGCCCCTGGTATATCAGGAGAACATCTGACCCGAGGAGGTGTGCTGAAATTTTTGGAGGGGGAAAGAATCAAAGTGTATAGATATAGGATGGAAGGATGTATGTATTATCGTCGCAACGATTAGTTCAGAGTATAATAATAGTTTTAGTATAGCCTAATTTTATAATTCTAGCTAATTTTCGAACTTATAAACTGCCAAATATGTAGTTTTTACTGATATACGTAATATATTATACGTATATCCAATAAACATGTATTATTATAATAGATTGACGCATTCTTCAATAAATATCAATTGAGATCTTGTATGATAATCAATAGCTGAATCATTTTCCTCTGCCCTTTCCTTGCCTATAGGTCGTAAATCATGAGAATTGCATGCTTTCGTAAGTGTATTGTCATAGGCGTGCGTACGTGTCCTCATGCACGTCTTGTATTTAGTTAGGACTAGCGATTTTCAGAGTTTTGGAAATATTAAATCAAAAATTGCTCTTGGTATCAGGAGAACATCTGACCCGCGGAGATGTGCTAAAATTTTTGGAGGGGGAAAGGAGTATAGTGTATTGATATAGGCATGCATACGCTGCTTAGGAGTGATTTTTCTGGCAGTTGATGCCAGCTGTTTTCGCTACGAAAAGAAGGTACTAAATATGTATATGTACACCGAGAGAAAGGATTTGTTGGAGCAAATGATATTCATTTGACTGAGCGAAATGCGGCGATCAAATATGGGGAAGTGAATGTTTTCTCAAATCAACAAAACAGTGTTTGATTCAAAGAAGTAGTGTTAGGGGAAACAAGCGATAACTTCAGATTGAACAAGATTTATTTTAACCAAATGAGAAATATTTGACCTAACTAATTATTCCAACAAAATATATTTGCTTGGTTCAAGAAATCTTTTCTCTCGGTGTATACGTATTATACATATTATGTATAATACGCCAATTGCAGCAATTGATACAATTGTATTCATCGGATAGGTTAGGTAGAATTCGTAAATTGTAATTGATGCTCAAAAATGAATATCCAATATAAATTGTTCGAGTATCATTATTTGCTCCCTGATACATGAGTTAATATCATGTAATAAACTACGACCATATTACAAAATTAATTTTACAAAGCAGGACTAGTGTCATAATATTATTGCGTTCAGAATATTCCTATCGAGTCTCGTTAACGCACCCCATGCGTACTCGTTGAGGCCGCGTGGGCCACTGAGGTCACTGACCCCGTGACAGGTGCTATTACCCTAGGTCAGTGCTACTTGTCAGTAAGTTGTACCAGCGCCATCTCACAGTCGCATTGTAGAACTATTTTCTGCCGATAACGTCGTGTGCCGATAACATCGTGTGCCGGTAACGTCGGTATCAGCCAATGTATGGCGTACCCATGTCGCGGCAAAATTAGTATTCAGAGATTTTTTCCGAAGATATGAATCATTATATAAATATTGAGTTGAGGATACAGATATGCTATATTATATATAATATAAATATCGAGTTGAGGATACAGATATGCTATATTATATATAATATAAATATCGAGTTGGGGATACAGATATGCTATATTATATATAATATAGATATCGAGTTGAGGATACAGATATCCTATATTATATATAATATAGATATTGAGTTGAGGATACAGACATCCTATATTATATATTATTGCGTTCGGAATATTCCTATCGAGTCTCGTTAACGCACCCCACGCGTACTCGTTGAGGCCGCGTGGGCCACTGAGGTTACTGACCCCGTGACAGGTGCTATTACCCTAGGTCAGTGCTACTTGTCAGTGAGTTGTACCAGCGCCATCTCACAGTCGCATTGTAGAACTATTTTCTGCCGATAACGTCGGGTGCCGATAACGTCAGGTGCCGATAACATCGTGTGCCGGTAACGTCGGTATCAGCCAATGTATGGCCTACCCATGTCGCGGCAAAATTAGTATTCAGAGATTTTTTCCGAAGATATGGATCATTATATAAATATTGAGTTGAGGATACAAATATTCTATATTATATATAATATAAATATCGAGTTGAAGATACAGATATCCTATATTATATATATGATATAGATATCGAGTTGGGGATGCAGATATCCTATATTATATATAATATAGGATATCGAGTTGGGGATACAGATATCCTATATTATATATAATATAGATATTGAGTATATATAGGATATTCCATAATACAATCCCAAGGATATCTTGAAAGCGGACATTTGGATGTTCACGGGACATCCTGGGTACGTCCTATGTATATAATGGGATGTTCTAGGGATATCCGCGACGGACGTAAGAGATGTACAGTAGATGTCCTGTGGATGACATTGTGCTGTGTGGGATAATAGTCATAGTAGTATAGTATTTAATTACTTACCATAGGTTTTGATATCGGAGTTGACGAAGGGGTCTGCAGCTGCATACAAACTGGTAGTATCCGCGTGAAAGCGCACCATAGGTATAAATAAGTGAAAATGCCTGCATATAGGCAACTCAAATTTCATATATGCTGCAAATAGCAAGTGATCGCTGATGTTTGAGTTGCCTGTAATTCAGGCGTTTTCACTTTCCCATCGCACTAGTTAATTCACAGCTATAAGGATACAGAGAAATAGAGATAGAGATAGAGAGAAAGAGAGTGATAAAGAGAAAAAGAAGAAGATGTACCCGTAAGAATATTTTTAATACAAGAATTTGATAATAAATCGCGATTATATATGATTTTTTCTGTTTTTTTTTTAATAAGATTTTTTTTCCTTTTTTTCCTTTTTTTTTTCTTTTTCTTTTTTTGATGTAACAGGGCGGTTCGCGTGATTTATATATTAATAACAGGCATTATATAGTATAGTATTAGTATATAGTATATAGTATATTGTATATGTGTATTATGCTGCTGCAGTAATGTCATTTATTATTAATATTATTAATATTATCATTATCATTAACGAGTTGAGTATTTTTTAATTATTCTCAAATTAAATATACATTATATATGTATAATATTAATTATATAGCAGCAACAGCAACAGCAGTTATACCAGCAGCAACAATAGCAGCAGTTTTATAGCCCAGCATTTATTATATATACCTATATAGTTATATAGCAACAGCAGCAGCAGCAGCAACAACAATAATTTTATTTTAATATATCATTTTATAATATTGTTTATATACTATGCATATAACTATACATATACATACTATATACCTGTGATAATAATAATAATAATAATAATGTCATGTGTATATTATATAATAACATAGGTATATCATATATATGAATACGTTGTGTGTAATTAATTTTTTATAATTATTATTATTATTATTATTCCGTTTGTTTTTTTTCTGCATCTTTATATTATATAAACTATATATTATATATACTATATACTTAACATACGCGTTATAAGAATGAATAATTATGTGTGTCTCGTATGGGTGACGTGCTCGTTTTTTTTTTTTTTTTTTCTTTTCTCCTTTTATATATTTTTTTTTATTTTGTGTGTGTGTGTGTGTGTGTGCGTGTGTATGTGTGTGTGACTGCGTATCAATAAATTGTTGTTTGTTCTTTTCTATTTCCCTATTTAAATTTTCTAGTTCTTTCATTTTTTTTATTATTTTTTTTTATTATTCTCTTCAAATATCGTTCTATCATACATATACATAATATACCTATGTATACCCATTCATATACCTATATATATATATATATATATATAATATGTATATGTTATTATTAATATCATATTCTTTATTCCATCTTCTTCTTCTTTCTCTTCTTAGCTTCTTCTTCTTTTTGTTCGTCGTCTTCTTCTCTATTTTTTTCTCACTTATCGATCAAATAAACTTATAATAATAATAATAATAATAATAATATATTTTTACTTCTCTCATTCCCCATTAGCTGGATATTATCAATAAGCGTTATTAAATATATAATAATACCATACGATCTGAAATCATCGACTCTTTATGCTCTTTCGCTCTACATAATAATTATAATATGATAATATAATATAATATAATATATATTATTCAATAAATATAATAATAATAATAATAATGATAATAATGAATACTGTATATAATAACGCGAATTTATTAAATATAATTCATAATCACTCCTTATTTTTTCTTTCTGTCTCTATTTATTTTCAATTTTTTGTCCATTTCTTTTCATTTTCCTATATAATACTTCATCAACTTATATATATATATACTCATTAATTTTTTTTATTTCGATTTTTTTTTTTTTTTTTTTTTGTAGCTTATTTTCTTTATTTATTAAATTATTTATTTATTATCATAACTCATTCATATATATATATATATATATATATATATATATATATATATATTGTATATATTATATTAATCCTAGGGCGTGCCGTGTATCTGGCGTACTGGTTTTTTTTTTTTGCTTTTTTTCGTTTTTTTCTTCCCCATTTTCTCCAATTTTAATTTTTTTCATCTTTCTTTTATTAATCAATAATATATATATATATTATATATATAATATATATAATATATATATATAGGTATTACAGTATTTTACTACATATTTACCTATATAAACGCGTGTGTGTGTGTGTGTATATGTGTGTGTGCGTGTGTGTGTGAGTGTGTCTCTTTATTCGCGTGTATATTTAGTTTTTCATTTGTGTGCGCGCGTGTGTGTATTTTTTTGTTAAATCGCATCTTTATCTTTTATTTTTTTTCATCTTGTTATTTCACCTCCCTTCGTCCGCGTGTCTCTTTAATTCAATTCAATTCAATTCAATTCGTTTACTTTTCCGAAACGTTTTTTGTTTTTTTTGTTTTTTTTTTTTCTCCGTTTTCTACAATTTAGGCCCTTTTTTTTTACACACACGGGTACATAACAATTACTCTGTACTCTATTCTTCTTCATGTATATCTATTTTCCTTCTTTCCCTTCTCCTTCGTCTTTTTTTTCTTTCTTTCCCATCTTCTTCTTTTTCTTCGTCTTCGTCTTCGTCTTCGTAATTTCCTTTCTTTTCCTTCATTTGATTCTATAGTATATTCATCATTAAAGCACGCGAACAAAAAAACGTATCGAAAACCGAGAAAGGAAAGAAGCGGAAGAATAAAAAAAAAAAAAAAAAGGGAACCCCAATGATATATTACATCGCGAGATTTTATAATAATAATAATAATAGCAACAACATCAACAACAATAACAATAACAATAACAATAACAATAATAATAATAATAATACCTAACAACAACGATAATAAATAGAGAACTAATCTGAGGAAAAAGAAAGAAGGAAAGAATAGAATTAGAGAAAAAAAATGAAAAAAAAATTTAGATTCTCTTTTTCGAATTCGTGAACGAGAAGTGAAATATGTATTCTGTTTTTTTCCCCCTTTCTCTCTCTCTCTCTCTCTCTTCAACGGGATGATACAATATTTTATATTAATTTTCGTCACTCCTTATTCTATCTGCTGTTTTTTTTTTTCAAATTTCTTTATTTCTTTTTCGTCAACGATAATATATATCAATAATCTCACGATATAATGATCAATAATCCTGATTTGCGCAAAAATTGGCTTCTTTTTTCATTCTTTCTTTTTTTTTTTTTGCTCATATCAGATATTGCGTAATAGATATTATCATTATCATTATTATATTATTACTATTATCATTATTATTATTATTATTATTATTATTATTATTATGAATATTATTACTATTATTATTATTATTAATATTATTTTCATTATTATTATTATTATTATTATTATTATTATTATTAGTATTATTATTATTATTATTATGTAGACCCAGCAGCACGCCCCGTGTGAAAGATGTTGTTTTTTTTTTATTTCCTTCTTCTCTCTTCGATGGTGTGTGAGTGATTTTTTTTTTTTTTTTTCTTATAATTTTCTGTATCTTTTCTTTCGCGTCCGTGTGTGTGCGCGCGTACATGTGTATGTGTGTGTGTGTGTATGTGTATGTGATTTTTTTTTTTAGTTTTTCTTTTCATGAAAAACAGAGACAGAGTGACATAGCGAGAGAGTGAAAAAGATAGATAGATAGAGAGAGAGAGAGAGAGAGAGAGGGAGAGAGAGACAGATAGAAAGTGAGAGTGAGTGAATTATTTTAGTGAGTTTCTTTTTTTTATTTTTTTTTTTATTTTTTCTTATCCTGGCCTTTTTCCTCCAACGCGGTTCTATATATTTCATTAATCTGTGATTCGTTCTGTTTTGTTATCTGTTTTAGTTGCTGTTGTTGCTGTTTGTCGTTTCTTTGTAATATTTTTATTTTTGTTTTTTTTTTTTACGTTTTTCGTTTTTCTTCTTGTTCTTGTATTATCTCGTTAGGTTTTTTGTTTTTTTCTTTGTTTGTTAACTTTAGTACTAGATGTTTTTTCTTTTTTAATTATTATTATTATCATATAGAATGATGTATAATATGGTAATCTAGTAATAAGTTTCTTGTTCGAGCCAACCACCAGGGTTTCGGCGGAGGTAGAATCGTCTCGTCTCATCGTATATGAAAATTGCAATCATGAATGGAATTGCTGGCAACCACCAGACGAATCTGTAACAAATAGAGTTGAAAATTTTTAATAAAATGATAAAATAAAAATAAATTAGAAGAAACAAAAATCAGATGTATGTAATAATTATACCTACAATTAATAATCAATGAAATTAATTAATATGTACATAATTATTGATAATATTTACTTGAGTGGGAACATGCGAAGTCCCTTGTCCATTCCAGGTGTGTAGCTGAGGAACGCGGCTAATGCAGTTTCGAATACGAGGCCGAAGTTTAAGGCCCAATTTCTCATTCCCTGATGTATTATAGAATTACGACGTGTCTTGCAGACTATCAGATCTGCCCATTGAACGATTACGATCGAGACGAAGAATGCTGTGTGGCAAGTGAATTCCAGCGTCTTACGGTCCCGGAAGGTCTGCGGAAATAACGACAACGAAATACAAATTTCCAATTCGTTTCGAATTTTGGATTTCTTTTTTTTTTCATGTTTTTTTGTTTAAAAAAAAACCAAAAATTTGACAAAAATAAATCTCATACCCATTCCTGGCCGTAGCTATCGGTGAGATCGTTTATTGCCTTCGAATCCCAGTGTTTTCTGATTCCGAACAATTTCGTAGGTAGAAAACCATTCTCAGCCATTATAACGAAGTAGACGAAGAAACCGGCCGCAGCTTGTATCATACCGATCTGTCCGTAAGCCATCGAGATCAATCTGTTAGGTCGAGGCAATTCGGGGATGAGAAAGAGAGAGAGGGGGGAAAGGGAAAGAGAAAAAAAAAAAAGGAAAACAATTGTTAATACCACTTGTTCAATCGGTCAACAAATATTATTAATATATCGATGGACTAATGCCAAATGGGCGTAAGCGGCAATGAAATAAAAAAAATCGTTTTTATAGTGGCAAAATCTTTTTCATGCGATGGGGAATCTTATAGGCATATCCGCAAAAAAAAAAAAAAAATTTCGGGCCTTACGCCCCTATGGCATTAGTCCATCGATATATATTTTTTTTTATGTATGAAATAATAATAATAATAATAATAATAATAATAGTAATAATAATAATATGTATATTAGTATATAAATACAATGCAATCTGCTGTGCGCTATGCTAGGGTGGATGCCGGCTTGATTTCCAATCGACTCAGCGAATTATATACATTTATTATCATCATCGTTGAATGTCCGATGATTTTCTTCGTGAAGATTCCGTTTTGAAATTATTATAATTTTTTTATTTTATTTTTCTTTCTACTTCGTCTCATTTGTATTTCTATATTTGAGTCGATTGGCAACCAGACTAACTATACACATATATATGTATTATATATATATATATATATATATAAAAAAAAGGAAAAAAAAAATTTCATTCGTTTAGTCTTGCGTTTTGTTATTAACAGCTGCGTTCTAAGGTGTTATTTATCAATAGTTTACGCGTATAAGCTTTTTATTTTAGTTTTTTTGTTTGTTTCTCTCTCACACTCTTTTTTTTTGTTTTTTTTTTTTGGTACTTTCTTCTGCTTTTGCTTTTGCTCTTGCTCTTTTTTTTTTTTTGATCAAAATGCAGTACTCACCGCGTTCTTCGATGACAGACGCATCAACACGTTCCTCAGAATATATAGTACACATAGCATGCCACACTTATTATACATAATTATATACGGGGTGGTGGAGATCGAGAGGGGTTGATATTTTGAGGGTAGATTCCTTGTGAAATTTTCAAACTAAATTTCCTTCACCGAAAATTTGTGGGACCAATAGTTTCCGAGATACGGAAAGATCTAGTCGACCATCACAGAACACGTATGTGATTCAGACTGGGCTGATAATGAGCGTGAGTTGAGCGGCGCCTAGTCGACGCGATCTATATCTGCGCTCCGCGATTGATCAACTAAGATCATTCCGTATAACTCGGAAACTATTGGTCCCACGAATTTTCGGTAAAGGAAATTTAGTCTTCAATTTTCGCGAGGAATTTATCCTGAAAATATGAACCGGTCAATCTGAATCAACCTGTACATATATAGGTTGATATATTATTATTGATAATAATAATATATCGCACCTGACACTCAAGCACACTTTGATGTATCGTTATCATTCATCAATATCACATCTCACAGTGCGATAATAATAATTTATAATTATTTTATGATTTCAATGAGTTTTCTTGGCTTTCATTTTCCCCCAATTACCTATTTTATTCCTTTTTGTTTTTTATAATATATTTATAGTCTTCGTTCTTTGTACTTTTCATATAGTTATATTTATTAGCTTTATCTCTATGCGATATATAACATATACATATAAACACAACATGCATAATAATATGTGTACATATGTATATGTATATATGAATAGAGAAAGATTTTAAATAAATTATTATATACGAGAAGAAAAGCACTGTGAGATTTTCGATAATCATCATCATCATCATCATTATTTTCTTTCACCACAATTTCTCATATTTTACTTTTGATTATGCATTGGTATTTGGTTTATGTACAAGGTATATATGACAGTGTATGATGATAATGATGATTTTGATAGTAGTGGTGATGGTGGTAGTGAATGCGATGATCCCGATTAATATAATATTTCCATATAAAAGTGTATGTAATATAAATAATATTTCGGAATAATTGATGAATTGATATATGTACTATGTATATATAATATACCTATATGTGTCCGAGATTATAAAAATTCTGGAATTTTTAGGAGCCATGGATTATTATACAGGAATTTATGTATAAGGAATTTAATACATAAATAAAAAGGGTATTATTATAATTTTATATATTATACATAGGTATAGGTATAGGTATAGGTCTAGGTATAGAAAAAAATAGAATTAGGTATTATATAGGGGTGAATGGGTGAAATAAAAATATTGAAACAAAAAAATCAAGAGAGTCTCATTAAGTATTAGAGTAAGGTTTGTAAGTAAAGTAAGTAAGTAAGTAAGTAAGTAAGTAAGTAAGTAAGTAAGTAGGTGAGTATATAGTAAGTAGAGCAGTGAGATAGATATGCACATCGATCGACAAAAAAATGTAAAAAAAAGTATATCAATAATAATAATAATAATGGCATGAATAATTTTTATACACATTTAATAGTAATAGAGAATTGCAGCATATGGATATTGATAATAATTTTCATGCGTTATACTCAGCAGCAAGCAGCAAGCCATGTATGCAGTAGATACATATATATACATTATAAATATTAATATGAATATGTATGTATAAGGGTATAGCCCTGGTAAAAAAGAATGATTTTACAACATTTTTACGTTATTAATATTGTTTATAGAAATTGTTTTATAAAAATTGAGAGAATTTTTCTTTTCTTCTCTTTTTTAATTTCAATCTATTCTTATTCTTACTACTGAGGTTCGATTGACAAGAAGAGCAACGAATCTTTGTTGAAAAATCAAAAAATTGTGAAAAATATTCAAATTCTTTGTTTTTGAAAGAAAATTCTACCAGGATATACTATACGTATTTATGTTAATATATAATAATGCATGAGGCATAGTATAGAATAAGTAATAATCAAGTAACAGACAACAACGACGACGACGACGACGACGACGGTCACACCATCCATTGATATAATATTTATAATGATAGAAAAAATATGAATAAATTAATTGATTAATCGATTGATCAGAAAAAAAAATTGATGTTAATTCAAATTGATATACCTGTAAAACTTTAGATAAAATAATTCATCAAATAGTAAATAGATAATCGATTGATTGATTGATTGATTGATTGATTGATTAAATTTGTCGATATTACTGCAGATATATATATTAATAATAATAATAATAATAATGTGACAGGCACACATGATCTATTCAACAATACTATATACGCGTATAGTATAATAACATACTATATAAGCCATTACTAACTAACTAATTTTTTTCTTTTTCTCCTATTCTCAGCGTTTTATTCTAGTATATATGCATGTAATTATAAATATATACTCTTTATATATACACCTATATATGGTTATTTATTTTAATCTATGAAAATCATCTAATCATTTTTGTATATCTTTGTATATACACGCCCGTGTGTGTTATTCTAATTCGTTAATTAGCATTGTTCATTATACTATAGTATACACAGGGTGATTCAGAATTCGTGACGAATCTCTGGAGCGGTTAATTCTTGTCAAAATTGGGATCGAAAGTTCCTCAGCCATTTTACCAAAAAAAAGATTTTTGTTCATTGGAACAAAAAATTTCCCGACAAATATTAGAGAGATTTTTTGGTGAAAGTTTACCGTTTCGTGGAAGATGTTAGAAAAATATGTTATGCTTCCGAGGAAAAAAATTTTTCGGAACTTTTGGTCCCAATTTTGACAACGATTATTCCATCTCGAGATTCGTCACGGATTCTGAATCACCCTGTATATGTATATATTCATATACGTATATATCTAACGAACTACATAGATTACAGTAAACAAAAAAAAAAACTCAAAGTGAAAAAAAAAAAAAAAATCGGGACTAAAAAATCGACTAATCTAACACGAAATAACCCAAAGAACAACGACCAGGCAATCATATCGGCATTCCAGTATACATATACTAAATATATGTAACTAATAATTCCTATCTATAGTCATTGATAATTAATATTAATATTATCAGTTCTAGTTTTCTAGATAATTATCTATTTTGCTCTAGATTATACTACATTTTGGATTTTATATTTTCCTTTTTTTCTTTTCATTTCTTTACTTTCTACTCGTCTAAAATTCAACTATTCGTCTAAAGTAGCCAAACATTAGTGTATGTACGTGTGTTTGCGTGTGTGTGTTTCTTTTTTCAAAATGTGGCCAAAATTGAGAAAATCAAGAGCGAGAGAGAAAGAGAGAGAGAGAGAAAGAGAGAAAGGGAGTGAAAAAAAATGATCTACGTTCCTTTTTTTCATCTATACAAAAAATGAAAAAAAAAAATACCTCAAGTAAGATCAAAAATTGAAGAAGAAAAAGAAGAAGAAGAGAGGAAGAGGGAGGAGAAATAAGAAATAAAAAAATTTGACGTTTTACTCTAAAAGCGAAAGAGGATAAAAAAAAAAACTAAACTAAAAGAAGAAATGAAGAATTTTTGGCCACTTTGAAATGAAATTTGAACAAAGAGAAAGAAAAACAAGAATTTTTGTTGTAGGGGTGCAAATAACAGTGTGGTAAGTTAAGTAAGGGTTTTTTTTTTGTATTTTTTTTTTTTGGGGGGTAGATGGGGGACCCACCTTCGGTTGACAAGATTGTCTCTGTAAGGGTCACGGGGCTGACGTTTCATTATGTCCGACTCCGGGGCCTCGTATGCAAGCGATATGGCCGGCACCTGGCATACGTCCATCAAATAGTTAGGAAAATTTCTACCCCCTTCATGCGACAAGTATATTGCGGTGGGTTGGGGTGTTATGGGGGCTTGGTTTTTTTTTTCTTTTTTTTTTCAGAGGTATATAAGATATAGGGATAAGATAAGTATATAAATTTTGGTACATATACATATATATACATATAAAATATATGTATAAATAGATACATACATTATATACCGTTTAATTCCATGTAAATATTATAATCGCAATTTGTTTCCATTTGAACAAAATTTTTTCAAATTTTTTTTTAACAAAAAAAAAAAGAAATATGAAAACGAATCATTTTTTTGTTCTCTTTTTGCTATTTTTTCTTTTTCAAACTTCCAAAATTATCGAAAAAATTCTAATGAAATTTTATCAATCGACGTTGATATATATAAAATATATAAAAAACGAGGTTTTCGATCACAAATTGTTTTCTCAAAATTAATATATTATAGTATATATGTATATATGTATATAATATATGTATATATAGAAAAAAAGGTAGAGATCTAGCTAGTACCGCTAGTTTGTAGTTGTCGATCGTTGTCTGTAGAATATTAGGATATATATAATATATAATATATAAGAGACAGAGAAAGGTAAGCTAGATAGATAGATTAAATAGGTATAAGATGGATATATATACGATAGATAGCGATAGATGAGAATAATGAGAATAATGAGAATAATAATAATAATAATAATAATAATAATAATAATAATAATAAGGTAGCATATTAGCGAAAGATGTGAATTGTGATATATATATAAATATAAATATATACTGTGAATTAGTTAGTATATAGGGGAATTAATATATAAAACTGGTATTAATACTGGAATGACATAAATATATATATCCTATGTATAGATATTGTCAATATTATTTTTGGTTTCTAAGTAAAAGAGATGAAATGTCTAATGAATAATAATTATTTCAATTATAATAATATCGATAGAATGAATATGGAATATATTATTTAAATAAGTACGATTTCTATCTATGTATGTAGCTCTAAGGAAGAGAGACAGAGAGAGAGAGAGAGAGAGAGAGAGGTGAAAAAAAAAGAAATTAAAAAATTGCATTGATAAATAAATAAATAAATAATTAATCATCATCAACATCATCATTGCTTGGATTTTCATACGCTCCAGGTTTTTGGGTTTGTTTTTCTTTGAGATAGAAATAGATAGATAATTTGACAGATAGATATAAATATGGGGTTGTGGGGGTGGCTGGAGGAATTACATACAGAGAGAGAGAGAGACGATCAAGAATATAATTAATATATTAATTAATATATCTACTAACTTTTCGATTTTTTTTTTCGTTTGCCAATTATTATTATTAATTAAAAAATGAGAATGAAAGAAAATAAATGAATAAAAAAATTGTTATCATTATTATAATAATAATTATTACGTGGAAAAGTATGCAAAGAAATTTGGTTTTTTTTTCGGTCTCCACATTATGCACTTTTTTTCCAATAATTTTATCATCAGCGATGAAAAAAAATTTCCATCTGTAATAATTTCGATAAACTATAATATACTATAGAAATTTTTAATTATTATTATTGTTATCATTATTATTAGGGCAGTTATTTGAAGAAGAAAGAAAAGAAGAAGAAGAAGACAAAAAAAATAAGAATAGACAAAAGTGAGATAGAAAAGGAAATAGAAAAATAGAGAAAGCTCTGCGTGGGCGGACTTTGAATTATTATTATATCATGAATAATTATATATAGCATATTATTAATATGTAATAAATAAGAAGCAGAATATTTTTTTTTTTTCTTTGCGAATTTGCACAGCCTGCAGCGATGCAGCATATAATAATTTATAGATATACTATGTATCGGGAGATAATCGAAGTAAGTGAATAGATAAATAAATAAATAAATAATTATTTCATAGATTTTTGAAAACTGAAAACGTGTCATATGATGATAATAATAATAATAATAATAATAATAATAATAATAATAATAATAGCAAGGATTAGGCACAGCGATTTTCAAATTTGTTCATATGCAATTGCGTGAATAATTGATTGATTGATTAATTAATTAATTAAATAATTGAATATTTAATTAATTAATTAGAGAGAATAATATATAATATATTAGGCGTAGTAATAGAGTGCAACGATGATTATAGGAATTGAAAATTCAATTATTGATGATTTTTTGCTTTTTTGTTTAAATAATTAATTGAACAATTGATATCTGTACTACAGTTTTCTATTTGCGGTGTAAAACTTTGGGAAATTATCGTTATTATTCATATTATTCATATTATTATTGTTATTATTTCTCGAAAATTTGGAAAAAATAAAATAAATCTAAAATTTCCTGACGTTGTACACCGCTATATACTATAGTAAGTTATTTATTTATTTTTTTATTTCTAAACAAAATTTTTCTTTTCCCGTTTCTTTTTTTGCTTTATTCTTTTTTTTTTCTTTCTTTCTTTTCTTTTTTTGGAATTTGTGATATATATAGAATTTTCGAAAGGATGAAGAGAAATATAGAGTGAAATAATTTCGTTAATTTTTTGTTTTTGTTAGTTTTCAAGTTATTTCGGAGATATAGGTACATATCGGGAGGCAGGTTTCGTATATAAATATATAGAGAAAAATGGAAAGGATCATCATCGGTAGAATATATATAATAATATATAATAATATATATTTGTATATATACATGGGATTATGGTATTATATAGTTCATATAGGGTATCAGCTGCAGAGGCGGACGGACGATAAGGACGTATATAATGTATAATGTATAACGTACATGCGAATAATATATAATATATGAGAGTGATATTGCATTCTCTCGATTCCGTTAATTTCCAAGAACAAAAAAAAAAAATGGAATTTCAATTTGTTCTTCTTTGATTTGATTTTTTCGTTGTAGTATAATATGTTATATATATGTATGTTATAATATATCGATACGATATGATATTTGAAATGCATATAAATTATACAGAAAGAGGTAAATAGAAATCGAGAGTGATTGAAGAAAAAAAAGGACAAAAAAAAAAAACAGAAAACAAAAACGAAGACGAAATGAATTTTTTTTTCTTCTAAATATCGATTGATGGATGCGTTGTGAAGAAGTTGACGAAATCGAGGTAGATACGTAAAATAAATGAACAGAAATGAATATCTTACCTTGCAGTAAACGAAATAGGTACATGAACTGCGAGATCAGCGGCTTATATATGTATATGCCAATTTTTTTCCGTAAAATATCATATAGGCAGGGTATTATATATATGTATATAATATATGGATGATTGATGTTATTTTAAATATATCGATGATCGTTAATTGATAGATTAATTAAAGCTCTGCAGTTCTTCGTTTCGTAATAAATATATTAATAAATATTTTTTATATTATATGTAATATATTATGTCATACCAACAAACCCGTGTGTGATGATAGGTGAGAGTAGGTATAGTATTTAGTACCTATGTGTGTAATTATTGTTTGTGTGTATGTAGTAGCTATCAACGATCGAGGATTTAGACAGAATATATATATATTTTTTTAAACAAATTTTTAGAAAATGATTAGAAATGAGTAAAAAATTTTTCCCGAGATTATAACAGATGTAGAACATTTTTTCCAAATTTTACGAAATTTTGGTCAATGATACGAACGTGAGATCGAAAACTTTCAAATATAATTTTGGATTGTTCCTCAAAGACGCAGAAACAAAAAAAAAAAAGAAAAGAAAAAAATGATTTCTGTATACTCCCTCGATGTAGGTATAATGTATTCGACCTGTTACTATCCCGATTTAATGTAAGTGTGAGTGAATAAATCCGTTGCAGAATATCGCAGATTTATAGAGAAAAAAAAATCAAAAAAATAAATAATAATTTTCAAGTTATACCTTTCGTCGATTATCTGGGCACCTTGGCAATATTTAATACTGGTATTCAAATGACAATATCATAATTAAAGTATTCAGAATATATAGCTATAATACACAGGGGCCAGGTTGAAGTGCCGAATTAGAAAAAAGGAAACTTCCGAATTTGATTTTAGACGATTCAGAATTCTTCAGAAACTTTCAAGTTCAGTACGTTAAAATTCCAAAATTCCAGACTCCCCGAAATCGAGAGGATTCTAAAATTCGTTTTCCCCTTTTTTTTTTCCAAAAATCAGATATCAAGGACCCCTTGTCGGTTTCGATACGATCGTTTCGCAGTTAAGCTTTCGGAATTTTTTCTTCGTTCGAGTGTTTATTTAAATCGGCTATAATCTGCATAGACTTCCGGGGGTTGCCCTTCCCAACAATTTTGACTCTGCAATATTGAAATTCGGAATTTTTTCAAAATTCGAACCTTGAACCCGGGGCCCCAACACACAGCGTTATAGAATTAACATGTGATAAGAGAGAATTCAGTCGAGAAGCGACGACGACGTAGATACGTGAGAGAGAAAGAGAGAGAGATTGATTGATTAATTAATTGATTGATTATTTTTATAATAATCTTCAAATTTTCTTCTCTTTTTTTTTTTTAATAATTTGAGCCTACATCGAGGCAATTATTAATTATCTCTGATAATTGAACAAATAAATAGATAGATAGATATAGAATAGATAATAATTATATAGATATATTTACAAAGCCAAGATAATGCGAAAGTGATTAACTATAACTACCCAAAACTAACGTAGTAGTATAGTAGTAGGTAGTAAGGTAGTAGAGTAGTAGTAAGATATTAATCATATATAATTATGTACGATCAAGATTTTTATTTCAAGGAGAAGAAATTCTCTGTTTGTTAAATGTGATTATTATAATAAATATTTAATTCTGGTGTATGCGGAGGATAAAAAATAAAAGTTCATACATAAATTATCTTACTACGAACGATTTGTGTAAACGAGGTTGAAAAACAAGTCTTGAGATAAGAGCGAATAATCGATAAATTGAACGAACCGAATGATAAAAATTTCTTTACGATTACTAATTGGGGAAAAAAAATCAAAGAAATTAAAAAAGTTCGAGTAAATGGAAAGAAAAGAGCGGAGTCGTGTAACTAGATGATAAAAATTGGAAAATAGTGACAAATAACGAGACAATTTCTTCTCCATTATGTATAAAATCTATATCAGTACACAGTAGTAGTGGTAGGGTGGATAACGTGTTACCTTTCGTTAACTAGCTTGTCAGTGAACGGGTTTCGTGGTTGTCGCTTCATAATATCACTCTCAGCCTCCTCGTAGGCTAGCGAGATGGCAGGTACCTGATTTCAGATTACCAATAAGCTGAGTATACAGAGTTAACTAGTCGATATCCGATAGCCGATTATCGTTTCAGGGGAAAGAACGCTGGTTCAGTTCCCGTTCTCTTGTATATTTCCATTCACTTTTTTGTGAAAGACAGAAAACAGAAGACAAAAAAGAAAAAAACCGTAAAGGAACGGGGAAAACCAGCGTCCTTACCTCGTATAATTATCGGCTTAATTATGGCGAGTGTATCGGATGTGATGAATGAAGTAAAAATTATCTTAAACGAAGAGAAACTGAATTGGTATTTTATGTTTGATGGATGAATAGTTGAGGATAAAAAAAAAAACATGGAAACGAAATGATGTGAATTTTGGTACGATCGCATGATTAAACGAGGGGGCGAATGGGGTTCGATTTTTGGATCGGATTGCAGGCAATTCTTTTTTTTTTTTCTTTTTTGATTTTGGGTTCTTTTGGTTTGGTTCGGTTCGGGTTGGTGCTTTTTTCTTATCTTTTCTTTCTTTTTTTTTCTATGGGGAACAGGGCCACCCACACACTGCTAGTGTAAACATTCATTGATGCTGTTAACGAGCGAAACTCCAAACTGCAAACATGTTATTCCTGTCAAACGATGCATATTGTAACGCTGCGTTATAGAGAAGAAGAATAACGTAGCCGTATTAGCCATTGGAAAGAAACGCTCGTATGGGATACATGCGTGTGATTCATACCACGCGAAATGAAATTGAAAATTAAAGAATATCGTTTCCTTCCAGAGGCTGAAGAGAGGATACAAGAGAAACCAAAAAACTAAAAAAAAACCAAAAAAAACCAACAAATAAATGAAGAAAAGTTCTAAAGAAATCAAATGCTGAATAGAGAACATGTTAAGGTTCGGCAATTGGACCTTTGGTTGACCAAGTTGTCGTTGAACGGGTTTCTCGGCTGTCGCTTCATGATGTCTGACTCCGCCGTCTCGTAGGCCAAAGAAATAGCCGGTACCTGCGTTTCATTAACGAATTCATTTTTCATTTTTCATTTTTTCAAATAATATAAAATCGTCGATTATCCTTGCGGGGCTGAGATCACTTCGGTTCTAGATAATTAGTTACTCTACATATATTAATTCTTCTAGCGATTACAGGTATTTCGTTTTTACTAGATAAGAAAGAGAGAAGAAAAAAAAAGGAAAAAAAAAATACAATAGAAGAAACAACGATGGGAGCTGCCGAGCGATACTTCATTAGCGATATATTCACACTAGCGACGCTGAAAATACGTTTAGCAATGGGTTTCGGTTTTTTTTTTTTTTTTTTTCATATAATTGACCTTTCGTTGACGAGGTTGTCGTACAACGGGCTCCTAGGCCTCCTCTTCATTATGTCAGACTCTGACTCCTCGTAGGCCAACGAGATCGCCGGGATCTATCAATAGGTCAGTTTCTCAATCAAGAGTAGGTATCGGCGGTATAAGAAAACCGTCTTGTTAATTATTATCATTGCACAATAATTACATTACAGAAATGATGTTTGAAACTTTTCTTTCGGGGGATTGATAGGTATATAGTATCGTCGGACATTGTGTTCATATAATTTGCTGAAAAACACACACAGAGGAGGGAATAGGTCTGATTCGTTACCACTTTTTATTCGAGCACCGATACTTGAGCAACGGCCACATTGAACTCTGAACTCGTAACTCGAATGTGATTTTGGGTTGTTCAAATATCAGGGATTGAAAAACCGCAAGGGTGTAGTAATAATTGATTGGGATTTTGGTCAGATTTCAAATAACTTACCATGTCCGTTCCCAAATCGATGCATAGAATCGTGACCGTTCCAAGCGGCAGCGGAATATCGCATAGAATGAAAGCGAGGAAAGGAGATATCTCCGGGATGTTTGATGTCAGCGTATAGGCGATTGATTTTTTCAAATTGTCAAAGATCAAACGGCCCTCCTCAACGCCGGTAACGATTGAGGCGAAATTATCATCCAGCAGAATCATGTCTGCGGCTTGTTTCGACACATCCGAACCAGCGATTCCCATCGCTACTCCAATGTCAGCCTTCTTCAAGGCTGGGGAATCGTTCACACCGTCACCTGGACCGAGGAATGAACCTCTTTAATATTGCAGAAGGTCCAGTGAAATTGGGAAATATTAAAAACGCAGGAAACTGTGCAATGCTGATCGTTGGAAAAAGCAAGGGGATCAAAAACGACGTTTTTCGTTTTTTTCATGATATCTCGAGAACCGTTAGTGATATCAAAATCAAAGTTCAGATCAAAAATGAAGTTTGTCGAATTCTCCACAAAAAAGGTGTCATTCATTTTTCCCGTACTTTCATTGGTTTTGCTGTAAATCGAGGCTGAATATTTAAACGTGAAACGTGATGTGATGATTATAGTCACACATATTCAACGTGAAAATACAGCGAAACCGATGTAGATACGGAAAGAATGTGTTGCACCTTTTTCATATAGAATTTAATCCACTTCATTTTCGATATTCACCTTTAGTTTGATACGACTAACGGTTCTCCAGATAAACGGAAAGAAAGAGGAACTTACCCGTCACTGCTACGATCGCACCCATACGTTGGCATCCTTCAACGATGATCAGCTTCTGCTGAGGCGAAGTACGAGCGAACACAATTTCCGTGTGATATCTCAGGATCTCGTCCAATTGATCAGAGTCCAGTTCCCTCAATTCCGAACCGTGAATTACCGCCGCTTTAGCTTCACGGGGGTTGACTTCGGCGACTGGGATGTTCAGGCGTTGTGCGATGTCTTCGATCGTCTCATTTCCTGAAATTCATGGAAGAGATGTATGGAAAGACTGAATTTAGTTGCAAGAATTCTAATTTTTCATCCAGCAAAACGAGAACACCTACCTTCGGAAATGATGCCGACTGATTTGGCAATGGCTTTGGCAGTGATAGGATGGTCCCCAGTGACCATGATGACCTTTATACCAGCCGATCGGCACTTTGCGACAGCATCTGGTACAGCGGCTCTCGGAGGATCGATCATAGACATAAGTCCTACGAATCTGAGTCCCTCGCAGGGGAAGTTGGGGTCATCACAGTTGAACTTGAATCCAAGTGGGAATTTATCAGAGGGTAGAATGAAGTCGCAGAATCCAAGTACTCGCTCTCCAAGTCCACCGAGTTCGAGATAAGCGTTGTTGAAGGCCTCCTTCATCTCCTCGTCGAGCACCTTCTCCTTACCGCCGATAAATATGGTGTTACATCTGTCCAGGATCCTCTCGGGAGCTCCCTTCATCACCAATAAATGTCGGGGATCGTTCGGGTCGTCCGACTCGTGGACCGACACTTGGTACTTGTTTGTCGAGTTGAAGGGAACCTCGCATACCTTTTTGTTCCTCTTTCGGATTCCCATTATGTCGCCAAGCGCGAGTTCCATGCATTTTAGCAACGCGGCTTCGGACGCGTCTCCGTTCACCTCCTTCTTCAGGATCGGCACTCCGTCTTGACCGCCCTTAAATTCAGCCCTGTTGCAAAGCGCGGCTATTTTCGCCAATGCCTTGAACCCTGGGCTGGTTCTGTCGTACTGAACTCCGGACTGATCCTCGGTTGTGTCGGCCTCGATGATCTGGTTGTCGAACCACATGTGGGCAACGGTCATTCTGTTCTGTGTCAGGGTGCCGGTTTTGTCGGAGCAAATCGTCGACGTTGATCCCAGCGTCTCAACAGCCTCGAGATTCTTGACCAGGCAATTCTTCGACGCCATTCTCTTCGCCGTGAGGGTGAGGCACACCGTGACAGTCGCCAATAGACCCTCAGGCACGTTCGCCACGATGATACCGATGAGGAAAATTACGGCGTCGAGCCAGTGGTAGCCGAGGATGAATGCGATGAGGAAAAATGTGACTCCAAGGAATACTGCGACTCCTGTAATCAGGTGGATGAAGTGGTGGATCTCCTTCGCGATCGGCGTCTCTCCTGTGTCGAGGCCTGAAGCAAGACCGGCGATTCTTCCCATCACTGTCTGGTCGCCGCAGCATATAACTACGCCTTTAGCAGTCCCCTCCACGGCGTTGGTCGAAAAGAAAGCCAGGTTCTTCGTCTCGAGTGGATTTTCGTTCGTGAATTCAGGGGACCTTGACTGTGGCTCTGATTCTCCGGTCAGCGAGCTGTTGTCCACTTTGAATCCTCGCGACTCTATGATCCTTATATCGGCGGGAATTCTGTCGCCAAATTTGACCTCGACCACGTCTCCCAGGACCAGGTCCTCCGCTCTCAAAGTCAGCTTCTCACCCTCACGGAGAACGGTCGCGAATTGGGGTACCATGTTCTTGAAAGATTCCATGATCTTACTCGACTTGCTCTCCTGGTAGTACGAGAATATTCCTGTCACTATTACTACGGCTGCCAGGACTATGCCTAGGTACAAGTTGTCGTCGTTTGGATCCTCCACGGTCGAGGCTTGGATCGAATAAGCGACGAAGCAGAGGAACGCGCCGATCCATAGGAGCAGCGCAAAACCGCCGAACAAATTTTTGCAGAACTTTACCCACTCGGGGGTCTGCTTTGGAGGGGTCAACGCGTTCGGACCATCCCTCTCGAGGTTCTCTTTTGCTTTCGCGTGGCTGAGGCCCTGGAAATTTCCAAGAGATATGGGTTCTCGTCAGTCGGGGCCTCGAGGCTTTCGGAAGACTCGATTATTTCCACTTCTGATCAGAACTGGAAGGGTCGTTCCTATAAGTACTTACGTTTTCTGGGTGCGTGCTGAATCTCTGGTAAAGTTCTTCGGGCGTGATTTTGTGAAAATCAATATCCAACTCCTGTTTCAAATCGTCCAAATTGTCCCCCTTCCGCTTTGGGTTCTTCCG
Source organism: Tenthredo livida (assembly GCA_963992785.1). Classification (NCBI taxonomy): domain Eukaryota; kingdom Metazoa; phylum Arthropoda; class Insecta; order Hymenoptera; family Tenthredinidae; genus Tenthredo; species Tenthredo livida. The sequence continues at coordinate 308,705 of OZ023072.1, forward strand.
CCGCGACTGGTTTTAGAAAAAACTCAAGATAATCACGATATTCACCTTCGGTGATCACCAGCTTCGATTTTTTGTTATTGATATTATATTTCAATCAAAAAATCCAACGGCGAATGAAGAAGGCAGTTTTTTTCGAATCATTGAATAGGTATTTACATAGTCATCTCGATTCGCGAGTCTATTCGATCGATTTTTTTAAAGAGTTGAATTTAAAATCGTGCGATTCTTCGGGAAATTGATTTCCCCACGGGTTTTTGAGATCGCTGATCGAGGATCTGACTTAAAAATCGCGGAATTAAAAGTATTTGAAAATCGACAAAAATCGAGATGACTCTATTCGAAAATCTGCCAGGTTTTTGAATCGTGATGCGGTAACATTAGTGATATGAGCGAAGATGATAGAGTGTTATGTTACAGGTGTAAGGTATAGAGTGAAATTGTTTGAAAAAATTCAGAAATCAAGAAACCAACGAAATACAATAAACTTTCCTTCGCCTATTTACAATATAATATTATGTTGATTAATTGATACGTGTGAATTGTATAATTAATATAGTAGTATATGTGTGTCTTATAATTGAAGCAAGGTAGTGGGTTTATTAATTAGAAACACAGTGAAGAATTGAAAAATACGAGACCATACGCCAAGGAAATTACTACATCGAAGATATATACAAGAATTAATTATTTACACCCAAAGTGTATGTTTTTTAGTATTAGTTTTTCAATCTTTTTTCTTTTTCATAAGCTTTTTAGACCCCTAGAAAAATTCGGGAAAAATTGTAATACCTCTAGAGATGGAAGAACGATCATTTCAGGTATCATTAATTAATTAGTTTATTGATTAACGGTTAGTATAGGTACACAAGCTTATTTCACCAGAACCCTGCAGTGCCCAGATTAATTGAAATCAATCTCAGTTGTTTCCGATATTTTTTATGAATCGCCTTTTTTCCTTGCAGCGTCGTGTTGTACCGATTTATTTTTTCTTTTGAAGAAATTTTCATTTTACGTAAACGTGCGTAGATTTTGTTACATTTTTTTTTTCGAAATTGTTAGTTATACGCAAAATACTATGCATATAGTTTGTGCTGTCAAATAATAATAATAACAATAATGACAACAACAACAACACCACCATTAATAAGCATGAGATAAAAGATTAAGAATAATCAGAGTCTGCGGATTTGAGAAAAGATGTTTTTTTTTTTATGTGAAGAAGAAAAAGAAGGAGAAATAGAAGAGAAATTGGAAAAGCTCAATAAATTTCTCCAATTTATTTTCAAATTTTGAAAGCGCAGATTAAAGACGTAGATAATTATAATAGAACGAACAACACGTACGTTGTTCCTTTTTTTTTTCATTATAGATATATAATATACATATAACGGATTTTGAAAGTCACAAATAAATCCGTTATATATTATTAATACCTTGTACATTCCGTCAGCGGTTTTGTTGTCGTCTCGTACATTTGGTAGGGTAGCGACTCTGTAAGAGTCTGAACGGCCATGCTGTAAAAAAGATTTTCAAATGGGGGAAATAAACAAAAAGAAAATTTAATTGTAATAAATTATTGTAAAAATTTCACAAATAAATTATCAAATATAATTAAGAAATAAAGAAATAAAGAAATTTGAATACCTCGAACTTGCGTTATAATTAATTGTAATTTAAATTGTTATCATTAGAATCGGAAGATTATACGGTAACAAGCTGCAGATTTTTTATTTTTTTTTTAGTATTTCTGGTATAAAAAAATGATACGCAATGCATGTATTTTATATATAGCCAAGTATTACATAACTGTATCTCTTTAATATGTACTACTCAAGCGATTGCGTGCTAATTACGGTTCTAATTATTATTGAAAGTAAAAGAATGCAGTGGTTGTCTCTCTAATTGATCCTGACGAAGTCTATAGAGTATAATGTAACCCATTAGGGTATATGACGAATTTCGAGGCACCATATAACCGTAATTCTTGTATTCAAACTACCTAGCAGCTAGCTGCCTGATTGCATATACACGCAATACTTGACGATAATTAATAAACAAATATGATAGTTATGAAGTTATTTCATTCTTGTATTAATTAACTTATCATTTTCATTATTTGATACAAATAGAGATAAAAAAAATTGTAGGTATATATATAGAAATAATTGAATAAATCGACGAATCAACCAACGAAACGATTATTTAACACGTATGTACCTACTACATACGGTATGTATTATCGAACGAACGATTCGAGGGATTAATACATACTAATATATCTATATACATACTCGCTTCGTTATATTCACAAAGCGTACGAATATACGTCAATTTCCTGTAATTTGAAAACCCAACACACTTCGATGGTATAGATCGAATTCTATGGCGATTAGTCGTTCCTAAATGTTGGTACACAGGCGAACATACTCGAGTATGAAAAGGAGTGTGAAAAACGGGCTTGGTTTTTTTCTTTTTCCTTTTTCTCTTCTCTTCTCTGTTATTTTTTCTTTTTTTTTTTCGATTTCGGATAAATAATCGCGTTACACAATTTTCATCGTTTTGAAACTTACGAAGATTTCTTAGATTCACTGGCTGAGGTGAGGAAGAACGACGAACGGAAATATCCCACTCCGAATTACATGAATTAAATTCAGTCAGAATCCGAATTAGAATTGTCGGAAGAGTTATCTTGCATTTCTGTCGTATTGATTTCGTCCGATGTTACCCGAGCCCAGGAAGTTATATACCCACCCATATACCTATAAACCAGCTGTCGTAACAGTGGATAACTCCATCTACATAGTATATTTAAATTTAACGTTAGTGATAAAAAAAAAAAAATTACAATTCCGTAAGGTAAAAGAAATTTTTCGCTTCATTATTGGCACTGTATAACGACCAAAATTCTCTACGGAAAAAATAGTTGCCTGTTATTGTCGCCGATTGCCCTATACGTCCTAAAAATATTCCCCAAATCAATCCTACGAGAAAAAAACACATCGTCTCTCATTGGCACGGAACGACCCATATAATGAGAACGCTCGTACAGGTGATTCCATGCCGATTCCACCGTGGCGTCAACTCCGGGTGCGGTTATGGCGGACGTGGGGTAGGTGTAGGTATAGGTAACGGTGGTATAGGTAGAAAGATAGGTAGGTAGAGGTAGCCGGGTCGATGGGCTCCTCGTTTTCGCTTATACGTTGGTGCCGATGGCGCAGACGCCAAAGCATAGAACCACGACCCCCAGGATCAATACGAAACCAGGCCATCAACCGTTTTCTGCATTATAGGTATAATACGCCAAAGTCCAGTTATACCCGGTAGGGAATTTCCGCAGACTGCCTAGGGGTAGTTTTCTTCTCTCCCGTTCTTTCTTTATCTCGATTAGTTGGCGAAAACTGGAACTTTTCTTCTCGCAAACTGCGGAAGGTGGACAATAGTGAAAATAGTTGTTGACTCGATACGCACTAGTAGTCGATATACGCAAAAGGAAATGAAAGAACAGTAAACTATAGTCAATGAAATTAAAACACCAAATAGTTTTTGACTCAAAGAAATAGTCGTGAAACTAAAACACCGAACTAGTTTTTGACTCAAAGAATGACTAGTGAATTAGAACACTGAATAGTTTTTGAGTCAGATGAATAGTAGTCTGGTTGAGAAATAGTTTTCGAACTGGATGATATCGTAGTTGATTGAAAGAGGAGAAAAGACGGTTTTTTAGTGACGAAAAGATTGGTCGATGTATAATTGACTCAAAAATTAGTAGAGATTATAATAGTTGATGAGTCTTTGAGTTTAAATCGAATCTTATCGGATGATTGGTTATTGAACGCGGTTTGCGAGAGGTAGAGATAAGTTGGGTTGATTTTCTCGAGTACTGTGTGTGTGCGGATTATACGAAACGGGCGGTGTCAGTCCATTTCTTCTTCTTCTTCTTCTTGCCTTTTTATTGGCTATCTGGTGTCAGTCCATTTAGTCAGAGTCAGGAGAAATTTAGTCAGTATTCAATGTTGGGGAGAATATAACGAAATTGTTGGGCAACTTGGCTTCCTTCACTAAGCTTTGGGGCTGACGTCGACGTCGGCACGGATTATAGACACACGAAATCCGAAACCTGATTTATAAGCGTCTTGGTTCGAACCAACTGGATAAACCGAACCCTCTGTCACTAGGGTTTATTAAAAACCAAAAAAAGAAGAAAAGAACAAAAACAGCTCAACTATTCTTCTGGGCTTTGGTGTAGGCGTCAATTTCGGCGTCAAGGGCTGTCGACGTCGCGGTGAATATTAATTAGAATTTGATTAGACAGGGTTGTGCCCTGCTCACACCTCCGAACCGTAAGAGAACCTTTACACTTCATTGACGCATAATTTATACGATAATTCAACGCGAATTTCTAATTCGTATGGATTATTTTCAACGAACAAAAGTTCAGTTCAATTACACATTCATTATCCAACTATTTCACTATATGTCTTTGAGGTTTTCAAAAAGTAGAAACCAGCTTCTTCAAATCTCTTCAAATACTAAAAAATTTATTCTCTCGTAAAATCCCTCTGAATAGTTGAGTTTCATCAACTATCGCTGTACAGTATAAGTCTTTCGAGTAATTAAAGATGCAACTATATCCTTGACGGATAATCTTCTTTCTTTCTCTTAGAATGAAATCAAATTACGGTTAATTAGGGTACAGGGTTGCGTGAACTATAGGCGATAACCAAACGAGTTATTGCTTATTCATTATCGCTAATTGTCATTTATCAGCGTAGCATAATAACGCATAGTAGTATGTATCGACTAGTAGCGATAAGATAAACGAATTCATTTCATTTTCGGATCGGTTTTTGACCAAAAAACAAAATGAAATAAATAATTGATCAACTATTGTATAACCATAGATGCAATAGTTGATAATATGGACCTGTATGTATACAGATATGTGTATGTATTGTAATGTAATGTAATGTAATGTAACTAGATTTGCAGCTGTGAGCTGCTTGCAGCTAGTTCACGGCCCCTCGGTTCAATTGTATGCGATAATCTGTAGCCCGGAGGCTGCAGGGGCCGGTGCGCATCGCACCATGGCCAGAGCCTAACTCAACTAAACTAAACTGAACTGAACTGAATTTAACTAAACTTGCCTTGACTTGAGACTCTCGAGACTTGAAACAACTAAAGAAGAAGATGAACGAGAAAAGAAGTTCCATTTATGCAGCAGAAACTGAAGTTACATTTTTGCAAAAAATCTACTAATTCCGGGAAGAATAGTCGCTGACTCAAATAGTCGTTTGAGATTGGGATTTTTTTTCGTTTTTCTTTCTTAAATAACGGAATAGTTTTCGACTTGAGAAGAAATAGTTAATTGCTCGGAAAGTAGTTTTTGATCGAAAGACCGATTCTTTTTGAATGAATCGGGTAAAATAGTCGATCGACAAAAGCGTCATTCGATTTTTGAAAAAACTAATTAGTTGTGAAATTAAAACCAAGGGAAAAAAGGACGAATAAAAGACTATTGAAATTCTTTTTGATTTTCGAATCTTGTAACTTTACCCATACCTTAAGATGTCGTATTACAGGTAAAGAGATGAACGATGTATAGAAACGTAGAAATAGTCATTTTTGATCAAGTTTCTTGTTATTTGATATTGTTTTATTTTTTGTGTTTTATCGTGATGAATAAATAAATGAATAAATAAATAGCTGAGCTTATATACCTACGGTATAGTTATAGGTACTCAACACATACCTATAATGCTACAACAGAAGACCCACAAAACCCAGTAAGCGGAAGTCTTTTAAGGATGCAATTAAACCACCGAGACGAACGAACTCTGTCTAGGTACTGGACACTCATATACCTATATACGTATAAGATATCTATAGGTATATACAGGCTGGATAATATACCCCATGAAACAAAAATCTCAGTCTGCATAACGCATGTATTTGTTTTTTTCTAACGATTTCTGTTCGATCAGAGATTCCAAAAATGAAAGAGGTCCTTTTTTTTTCGATTTATCGATTAGTTTTTCGAACTTTTAATTTCAATTACCGAACAGTGAGTTGAATAAAGACACAAAACGATATCCATTTATGCCGAAATGTCAAATGTACATAAGTACATACCGGTAGTTACACATACATTACATTAGATTACATACGCAGATGGATATGTACATATTACAAAGAGGTCTCGCGGGATCGATCGATATGCGCCCTCTACCCTACCCTGCTAAACTTGTTCGAAGGCGCCATCTGGTCTACGCCTTATATTCCGTATATACAGGGTGATTCACGTCGAGTAGCCCATATATTGAGGGTAGATTCCTCGTCGAATTCTAAGACTAAATTTCCTTTACCAAAAATTCGAGGGTCCAATAGTTTCCGAGACACAGAAGATCTCAGTTGACCGATCACAGAACTCATAGGCGACTCAGACTGGGCTGATCATGAGCGTTAGTTGAGCGGTCCCCAGTCTATGCGACCTTTGAGCCCCGCGATTGGTCGACTGCGATCTTTCGTGGCTCGGAAACTATCGGTCCCTCGAATTTTCGCTAAAAGAACTTTAGTCTTACATTTTCGCACGTCGAATTATTTTTTAAGGGGATGAAAGATAGAGAGAGATGGAGAGAAGGACTCGAAAAACCTCATATACCTATGTAGGTACCTATAAAAAGGATTTCTGTTATTGAACCTCTGCTGCAAAGCGAATTTAAAGTTTGATCGATTCTTGTTACAACATACCGTACTGTGCCGTACAGGTCGGGTTAATAAGCCTACAAGTTGTGTGGTAGGGGTAAAGCCCGTGTATATATATATAAACCAAAGCTGTATAGTATACATATATACTAGATCATATACATAAATTATTAGACATATATGAATATAGTATACCTATACATACAGTATCTATATTTAATTTGCGCATGCGAATGCAGCAATTGCAACTGCAATTGCAAATACGCTAATGTACAGGGAGTTTCATTCTTCCTCTGTCTAACTATATCTAAAATCCATTTTTCCTGCTTTCTGTAAATTTTCTGTCAATTTTTATTCCTTCTCAAATTTACCTCCTCTTTTTTTTCTTCTTATTTCTCATTTCAATTATTTTTTTGTTCTTTTATGGAATTTTTGATTCTTATAGTGTCTATTCTCATCGTTCATAATAGTCAGCATGGATTCAATTTTCGATTTTTAATTTCTGAATTTGAATCTGAATTTGAATCGTCATGTCATGTAATGTCCTCTTCATCCTCTTCCTCTTCCTCCTCCTCCTCATCCTCATCATCGTCGTTGTCACATTGGCGGAGGAGGTGTCCTTGGATAAACCATACCCATACCTATACCTGCCTACCTACATACATGTAGGCATACGAGGTATAACTATACGCGGACGCCGCTGCCGCCACCGCCGACTCCCCCGCGGTTACAAACCTCTAAGTTTGCGCAGTCGCACCGGAAGTAGTTACTATCCGGCTAAAACCGACCATATAGATCGCGACGCGAAACACCACCGTCCCGGCCGCGCCGTTTCTATTCTACAGCATAGCATATTCCTCAATCCTCGGATTGTGGATTAGATCCATGTATACCCGAAGTATATTCGATTCGAAGTCACGCGACGTTTTTGGAAAAAAGTTGTCAAAAAAAGCGAAAAAATTGTATACAAAAACTTGAAATCTATGTTTTTCCTTTTTCCATTTTATTCGACATTCTATTTCGGAGGGAGAATCATAAAATTTGTATCTTCTCTCTTCTTTCTGATCTCTTTCATCTCCGTAAAGCGGCTGGAGAGAAAAGAATCCAAAAAAAGAATCAAAAACCAAAATTATCAAAACGCTTTGATTCGAGGCTCTGCTTTTTTGGTTGCTTCTTTTCGAACTCCAACAAAAAAATAATAATAAAAAATAATGAATAATAATCAGGGCCCCACCCCTTCGACTTTCCTCTCTACCCACCCCATTCCTCAAACAACCCAACTCCTCTTATACGTTCCTTGTCGCGTTCTAAAATCGCGGCGGTGTGTTGCGAAGGAGATATCGCGCAGACGCGAGATGCGGAAGAAATAATCACTATGTATACGCATAGAATGTATAGATATACATGTTCTATACTGTACTGTACAGAGAATTAATATACCCCCTTTACAATATAGAAATTTGTATAAATTTATATGAATCTATTTTTTTTTTTATTCGTTCTTGGCTTTAGCATCGTGAGAAAACTAGAATGATTATCATTCCCCTTTTTCCCTCGATAATATGGTTTACGAAGGGGGAAAAGAAAAAGAACAAAACTTTATCGCGACACTTTTTTTTCTTACTTTTTGGTTTTCGCAACACTAACGTCAAAAGACTAGATTGAAACCAGGAAAGACGAGGGGGGAACGAATCGTAAAATGAAAAAAATTTCAAACCGAACAATAAAAAAAGAGCGAGAATAGTTTTTCGAAACTAAAATCGCTAACACTCGGTGCACTACTATTCATTTATACTATTCGTATTATTCCACCGCTGGGCGTGGTGAGCCATTAGTCTCTACTGAAGAGAAAAGAAGACGAAAAAAAAATGTTCATGGCTGAAACCTCGATTTTCACTCGAAAACCGATTTCCTTCTCTTCTCTTCCCTTCCTCGTCCTTCTCCCTCTCTCTCTCTCTCTCTCTCTTCAGATTGAGATTTTCGTTTTTATTCATTCATTCTCTTCTCGATTCTGTTCACTAATTGTAAGTGTAATCTCGAACGAACTTCCGCGGTATACACCACTACTTTACCGATCTTTTCATCTCGTCATCGATTTTTTTGGTTTCTCGAGGTGTTTCATATTTGTCAAAAAACCAAAGAAAAAACTCCGAAAATTTTCATTCTATGATTTCTTGGCCCACGTTCTTCTATAACCATTATTTTACAATTTATTTAACCTGTGTGTGCGTGTGTGTGTGTGTGTGTGTGAAGACTTTTTTTTCATCAAACAGTGATAACAAAATATTTGTACGTGAAAATGGATGAGTGAATTGAAAAGTCACGTATAAATGATTTATAATGATTGCGCCCCATCTGTGTGTATGATTTACGATGGTATATTCAGTGAAGATACAGTAGGACCCCCGGATCCCGTTCCGGTTCGCCCCGGCCCCACCCCCCACCCTTCGTCTCACGGAAACGGGGGAAAAAAAAACGAAAAATAAAAGAAGGAATCTGCTTTCTCTAATCTTCACAAATACCTTATCACCCATGGCTGCGGTGAGCGAAAGACGATGGTTCGATGTAGAATTAGGTGTGCAGCGGGTTTAGTCTGCCGAGTTTAGCGCGGCTTCGAGACCCACCAAAGACTGACTCGACTCCACTCGACTCTGACTGTGACTGAACGCTCACTGCCGCTGGTAGGAGCTCTAACGACCCCCGATACGCCACCGACGCGCTGGTGCTGCTACCGATGGCGCTGGCGCTGACGCGCCGCCGCGCCGCCGCTGGTACCACCGCCGCTGGTGCTGCCGGCAGCATCGACCCGTGCTGAACGCACGAACCTATCCCCACCACGTCAAACTTCCCCTATTCCGATTCCCCGCTAGGCGTTACAACGCGCTACACCCCTGGTTCCTTAGTGAAGGCCCTAGATGTAAACGCCCCACCCCGGTAAAACGCGCAGACTCAGATAACGTACGTACGTATCTAGACCGCGTGCCTAGTATTCTGTTTTTGGAATTTGAAATTTTTTTTTTTTGGTTGAAATTTTTTTTTTTTTTTTTTTCACTTGGCGGATTTGCTTTGAAATTTATGGGGCGGTTAGTATAATACGAATTACTTTGCTTTCGCTAATTCAATTCGATTCAACTTGAAAATCAAATTCATTAAAAATTCAATTAGTATTCAAAGTCAATTCGTGGCGATAAATGAAATTCAGTACAAATTTAATTTAACTTGAAATTCCAGCACGACGGAATGAATCGAAGAATTTCAATTTAAATTCAAATTCAAGGAATCCGATCTAGATTAAAGTAATTCAATTTTAAGTCAATCCAAATTCAAGAAATACAATTCAAGTTCAAATCAAATTCAAGTCATTCAATCCAAATTCAAATAAAATTCAAGACACTCAATTCAAGATTGAATAAAATTCAAAATCAAATAATCAAAATTAAGTTCGAGTATAATTCAATTCGAGAATAAATTTAGCAATAGAATTGAAGGCAATAAATTTGCGCCCATTCGCAATATATGTTTATAATCGTTTCTCCGATGAAATAAAAAAATTTCGAGAAATATCGTAGAATTAATAATGAGTAAGAAAAAGAAGCAAGAAAATTTGAAAATGGAATAAAAATTGAAAAATACGGAAGAGGAAGTAAAGCAAGTTGCAAAGTATACGGAATCGGCGGAGGATCTCGATCTGTGCTAGTGGGCTAACGCCAAACCCCCGTCCAACCCTGTCACCTCTTCTCTTTGCTCCTTGCGTAACTTACGTTAGACACTGGGCCAAATCGTTCATTTTTATCGAAAAAAAAAATCTAAAAAAAAAAAAGAAAGAGAAAACGAACAGAACAACAGTGCCGATATTTTATTTCATAAAAAATTACTAGTTTTCATTCTTCTGTTCTCTACTTTTCGTGCATATTGTCAATCTTTGCCAATTTTTTCTTTTTCTTTTTTCTCCCATAACATTTTTGACCAAAGTTCCGGATGAAAATAAAAAAATTTCGACTCTTTTTTTCTGTTTTTTGCTTGTTTCTCTCATTTATTTTTCTTCTCTCCCGCGTACAAATGTGTATAATGGAATTGTCAAACGATGCCTTGCGTGGACGCCACTTATCGGTGCTTCTGCACCCAGGCTTCGCTTCGCTTCGGGGCTGAAGAAGAAACTTGATACACACATGCGGCAAAAGTAGTGCCGTAGTGCGTCTGATTAACGATAAAAATCTAGATTCCGTTGTTGGATATGGGTTACCTATATGTGTATATATGAGAAAACTGGTGCAACCCGATATCCGTACTCAAGGTTGTGGAGGGAGGATTTCTTGAGGGATCGGTGTCGGTCTATAAGGTACCTAATACCTGTCACACCACTATACCGCGTCTATTACCTGTGAGATCAGGTGGTTTTGTTTTTTTTTTGTATGGAAAATGTGATAAGTAATAAAATGCGAAAAACCGTATCTCCGTTTTTGTTTGGCAACAAAATTGATGATTTTTCGACTCAGTTTTCACAATTTTGAAATTTCCGAAATTCCTATTTCCAATTTTCAGAATCATCGACAGAATTTATCATACCCTGCAGGTGGGAGTGAAGCTGCGATACTCTGAGTCCGGAATATATACTCGTAAACCCCCTAATTCCACTTAATTGTTATTCAAACGCCCCCCGGGACCCTTCTCTACTCTCAGGTCGAACCATTTCTCGCATAAGGGTTTCAACGGAGGTGCAGGAATATGATTTTCGAAGAGGCAAAAGATCGCGTTCATTAATTCCCATAATATACAGATATACCCAGGTGCACATATACATGTACCAATATACCCCATATTAGCACGAGTCAATCGTCGATCAAGATCGAATTGTTTTGAAAATTGATTTTTAATCGTTCCGTTTTTTCTTAATTACGATTTAATCGATTATAGACGGACCGGAAGGGACATAGATATACTTATACATATGCATATGCATAGGCATATAATAGGTATATAATAATTCACATACGTGGATGTAACATATTTGATAAAAGTGTAAATTAATTCATTAGTCATCGTACGATTTAATACGAGATTTAGGAAATTTCCTGTCCGTCACACATTGCCCGGTCGAGTACCTACTTAATAGTTGACGACATATATCTTACTATACATAGGTGTATGTGTGTATAATAGTGGGCGGAAAAATGTAATTGAAGAATATCGCGAGTATATGTATCATACGACGACGGTATGATAACCACTGCTCGTTCAATTGGTCTTAGCTTTATATACCTACTTATATACACATAGTACACTATGTGTACGATGTATTTATTTATTGAAATTAATCTCAACATTTTTACCTACTTCGAAAAAAAATTTACTCTTATTTTAATTCCAACGAATCTACGTTCACGTTTTTCCAACTCTTATAGTCTGTTCGGAGAAACAGATCGAAGATCTGTCCGAAAGGCTTGACGAATTGTTTGAGAAACTTCGAGACGAAGGGTAAAAAAATATGAAACTTATACGATTCTACATTCGAATTAAAATAATATCACCGATTAAAGAAAATTTCAAACGAATTAGAACACCGGATGTTCAAAATTCCGGAAGCTAATTAAAGATCCGAATTCGGGCTGTTATTGATCGTGTCGAAACCGATAAAGGGTCAAATTGATCGTCTTGAGATGCGATTTAAAAAAAAGAAACTTTCAAATTCGCACAGATTTTTTTTTTTTTTTGGTTTGCTTCTTCCATTCAATTTTTGAGATTCTGCTAGAACAGGTATCGGCAATTTTTTTAGTCCCAAATTGGCCGCAGTCGGGGTCCCCGAGTTGTCAACCCCTGCAGTCTAGACTCTGGAGGAGAAGACTGAAGCTGCTGAAGACTGAAGGGAGCAAGTGGGTGGTGGGTGCTGGGTTGTGGGTGCTGGGTGCTGAGTGGTGGAGGCACGGGTACAGGAACTCGGGAATCGATAAATAGTTTGAACTTCCCTGCTTGCTGCAAGCTCTCTCGTACCTACCTACCCTACATATAGAGATATGCCCATTGTAACCGCGTTTATCAATTTTTGGTTTTTTTTTTCATCGATTTTTCCCTTTTTTTTCTCGCTTCTCTTACGTTGTCAATTTTTCTGGGATTTAGTCCTCGTCTTTTCATCGCAAGGATAATCGTGCACAGGATCTGTCCGATCGATTTGTAAACCTGAATTTCAATATTATTGAAAAAAAGAAGGGAAGAACAAAAAAACTTGAAATTCTCCAAATTCCGAACGAGGGGAGGAAGAATTAGAATTTCGAATTCTCATACTCTCTAAGCTGCCGGGGAATTCCAATATGAAAATAAAAATGAGGAGGTAACAAGGAACTGCAAAAATATATTGAATATATTTTTGAGGAATAAATTTTTGCAAAAAATTAACCCAACGATTTTTTTTTCCTTTTTTCTTCTCCAAATTTACTACGGCGACTATAAGGTAATATCTCTTTCTGCTTTGAATCATAAAACGCATCATATTTATAAAGTCTAACCCACTCCAAGTCAGTGAGGACTGAAACAGCAGCAGCACCAGCTACGTTATGCAATTCTGTGCTGAGCAGTACATCAGCATCAGCAGCTGGCCTTGCGCCAATATTTTGTATCGTTAAATCAAGAAGTTGTCTTTATACATAATATGGGTATGTACAGGGTGACTCGGGCTGAGGGGACCATATTTTGAGGACAGATTCCCCCCAAAAATCTAAGACTAAATTTCCATGCCGAAAATTCGAGGGACCGATAGTTTCCGAGATACGGAAGATCTTAGTTGACCAATCGCGGAGCGTATGGGTCGCACAGACTGGGTATCGCTCAACTTACGCTCATGATCAGCCCAGTCTGAGTCGACTCTGAGTTCTGTGATCGGTCAACTCGGATCTTGAATAGCTCGGAAACTATTGGACCTTGAATTTTTGGTAAAGGAAATTTAGTCTCAAAATTCGACAAGGAATCTACCCTCAAAATATGGTTCGCACAACCTGAATCACCATGTGTATAAATAAGTATATAAAAAATGCCAGCGTAGACGTATATTATTCAAAATCTCGTCGAAGGAATGAGTTTTGTTATCTAGAAAGATTCAAATGGATTTAGTTATGAATTTATTAGAGGGATTAGAGGGATTAAAGAAAATAAAGTAAAAAATTTTTCCACTCTGGATGAAACTGGTTATCTGGTCATATAGTTCTTAGCGTCTTGCGTCTTTTGGTGTTAATAATGATTGTTCAAGAATTATTATATCTATATACGTGGTGGAGGTAATTCATTTAATTTATTACTATACTTATGTTGTACATTGTACCACATGCTCTGAAATAATCTTTTCAAACACACCTGGATAGGAGCAGAGGTGAGAAATTTTTATTTCGAGAGGTTTAAATGGATGATATATTTTTAGGTTTAAATTTCAGACAAACAAGCGATAAGATAATGTGATATTCACGAATTTTGAGAAATTGGTAATTCCTGTGATCGAGGTAGGTTGGGAGTCGGATAAACGGACAAGAAATAGAAATGAAAAATAATAAGAGAGAAGTCGGTATAGGGGCGACTCCTCGCAATTAGGTAGGCGGCAAAGCGAGTTCATCGAACGAAATCGCAGACTGCTAGTCGCCCAGATTCTGGTTTCATCCAGACCAAGGAGTGCGACTTGTACGTACTTGAGGGTATACATATATACCTAATTCAATTTCGCCCGCAGGTTTTTTGAATAAATAAGTGAATGGATAAGGGGATGAGAATAAAAAATGAAATGAATGAATGAGTGAATGAATGGATTTTGAAAAAAAAAGTTATTTTCTTATTCTTTTTCTTCTCATCTTCTTCTTCTTCTTCTTCTTCTTCACGTAACATATAAATGTAAAGTAATGTAATGCAATATATATAATGCTTTTGACCGTGACTAGAAATTGTATATATAATTTATATATCCATATATATATAGGATATATAATAATATATATATATATATATATATGAATATGTATATTATTATATATATACAACGGAGGGAGGAAGAGACGTATTACGTTCAATCTATCCGAGCTCCTAGTCTCTATCTCGTCTCTCGCGAATGCTGGTACAGAGAGTAGCTTTTCTACGGTCTAGAATACGTATATATACCTATATATACTTATGCATATAAATATATGTATACACGTACGTTTAGATCGCGCGCGCGAATTATGCTGGATGCAAAATTTACATGAGAGATGACTTTTAACTGCGATTATATATATATATATACCTACACACATGTATAATGAATCGCGGGAGAAAGAGAGAGAGAGGAGATTTATAGAGAGAAGTGACGAGAGACGAGGTCGTATAGTGAGTGAGTCACGTAACGCAACGCAACGCAACGCGATATTTTAACAGCTCCGCGTACGGTGTGACACTGCAGCAGAAATTATCGCGATATATATCTTAAAGTTTCAAGTTTTTAGTTTTCAGTTTAAAGATTTTTTTTTTTTTCTTCTTCTTTCGGAGTCGGAAATTTGTGTATACATACATACAAATTCACGTATATACCATATGTGTACCTAGTCGTGTATAGTTGGAATATAAAGAAGGAGGAATGAACGAACGCATGAAGAAAAAATAATAAAATTCAAAAAAAAAGTCGCTATTTTTGGGGGATTATACAAAAAGCACGAGGAAAAATAAAAAGTCAAATTTGAATGATTACATTTTTTTTATCTTCAGTCTGAAAGAAATGGAGACGGAGAGAGAAAGTAGTGAAATTTAAATTTTGCATAATAAAAGTAAAAAAAAGGACGATGGATGGATAAAAAGTGAAATCAAAAATTGTTAAAAAATTCATGAAAATCGTTTATCATATATTAATTTGGAAAAATTCGTGTGAATGTTATGTGTTGTAAAATAGTATTGAAATTTATTTTGGAATTCACACTTTCTTGTATGATTGAAACCTTCGTTTCAGGAAAAATAGATAAAACAAAAGATCAAAAAAAATAAACTAAAACGAATCCCTGAATCCCTCATCATCCAAATCGACCACTTCTACATAACGAGTCTTAAAGTGGATAGCGTGTTGTCCTGCCCACGATATATAATATCAGCGTTTGATGATAACGAAGTATGAATTATTTGAAAAAAAAAAAAAAAAAATTAAAATTGAAATTAAAAATTATCGAAAAATTGTAAGAAAAATGTTCAATCGAATTTTCATCGTAAAAAAAAATTCTTTTTCGTTCTTTATCCAGTCATTCTTCGATTTTTATCATCGTTATCGATCGCTAGGCCAGTAGCATGGCATGGGATTAGCTGACAAACTAATTAACTAACTAACTAACTAACTAACGACTAAATTCTTAATGCAAATCGGTGAATTTACTGCGGTAGTACGTTTCTATTAATAGAAACCAACGTAATGCACATCGTCGTATCAAGCTTCAAACTTCAAGCTTCAAACTCCAAGCTCGAAGCTCCAAGCTTCAAGCCTCGAGCTTTGAGCTTCGAGCTGTTTCTACACAGAGTAGCGGTAGGTAGGTAGGTAGGTAGGTATAACTTAGTTCGTGTCGTCTATCGATCCATTCACCAACATCTGGGATATAAGGTATCTCCTGAAATTGTGTCAAAACACCGAAAAAAAAATAATACCAAAAGAAAATTTAAAAAATTTGAAAGAAATGAAAGAAAAAGAAAACCGAAAAATATTCGATATGTATATAGTTTCAAATTGAACAATTGAGAAAATCTTTCATTTGAAAAAAGAAAGAAAGAGCGCAGGACGAGATTATCTTACTCTTTTTCAAAAAAAACAATTTCAACCCCCGTTTGTTAAAGAGATGAAATTCTGACAAGGGGATGATATTCTTTCCTCCCTCAAACAGTAACACAAAAAATCAAAAATCAAAAAAAAAAAAGAACAATTTTTTCAATCGAATTTAGATACTATACATTCAAGGGTATAAGGTACTCGAGCGAACGTCATCTACAAGAGGCTCGTTTCCTGGTGTTCCTACCCGCCCGATGCTGCTTATACAGTATAACGGGGGTTTGGGGGTTTGGGGGTTTGGGGGCTGGAGGATCGGGCGAGAGAGACACAGGGGTGCGGAGAATACCGGGGTGTGTATCGACCGCGCCGCACTGCGGGGCTTCATCCCCTCTTCGGTCAGTAACACCCCCGTCCTTGTCGCCGGGACGCCGGAGCCTATCACTAACCCAGTGCCGTATATTTTTTGGATTTTAGGGAGAAATTAGGGGAAAATATATACGACCGGGTGGGGACTTGGAGAATTCAACTATACATAAATTTTCTGTCTCTCTTTTCCATTTTCTTTATTTTTGGTTTTTACTTCCTTCTTTCTTTATTTCGTTCTTCATAAAATATTCAATCAACGAGAAGAATTCGGTTTTCTTTGGTCATTTTTTGGAATAGTAATTAGGTATGAAGAAAAAAAAACAATCAATAATTTATTGATTTTTAGTCATTAATTTTAGAATTTCTATCGGTTCTCGGTACCATCTTTTTTTTTTCTTTTTTCCGATAATTTCAACGTTCTCGTGACTCTGTTCAAGCCGGCGAAATAGATCGAAAGAATCCGGAAGGAAGATCTGACCGATAAATTCGACGATTTATCTCAGAAATTGAGAAATGGATAAGAAAAAAAATGTGTATGAAATTTATGCGATTTTTTCCCCGAATCAAAATTCAGGGAAAAAATCGCGACGTTTAGTTCAACTCGTATCTCCCCGAAATTCTGGATAGCTGATTCGAAAAACTTTCAACAGTGGAACACCGAAGGTTCAAAATTCCGAAAGCTAAAAATCCGAAATTTGAAATTCGCGTATGTATTCATTCAGCGTTTAATAACTCGGGCTGTATTGATCGCATCGAAACCAATAGGTGGTCAAATTAATAGTCTTGAGATGTACTTTTTGGAGAAAAAAAAGTTTTACCATAAGAAAGAAAGAAGAATAGATGAAAGGACTGTAATATTTTATAGAATATGATTTTTCTGGGACTAAAGGGTTTTTTTTCTGGAACCGATATCCTCTTTTTCTTTCTTTCGTTCGTTTTTTTATCCTTTATCCTTTTTTTATTTTTTCTCTTTTTTGTTCAACCACCCTTGCGGAGCTTTCGCTCGGTCGGTCGGTCGGGGGATACTATCGACGTAATGTTGGAGTGAGACTGTAGTGACGTCATTACTGACGCTCTTCCTCAACGTGGATATACGTCCTATATATTATACAGAAGACCGTGTACATGCATACGTATATACTTAGTTTTATTCGTATTGAAAAGCAATCAAGGCTTCCCCAGCTATTTAAAGACATCCGTCAAGCCTTTTTTTTTTATACATTTTTTTCTGTTTTTTTGTATTTTTTTTTCTCATTTTGTTCTCCCCTCTCCTCGTCTTTCTCACAAGTCAAAATCCGTTCTTTATATAAACTTGACCCAGTATGTCGTAGGGCATAACGTCACACATACGATTTTTATTTATTTTTTTGTCTCGGCTATTACATTTAAATCATTTCCAACGTCGGAAGAAAATTTTTGTCGTTCTTTTTTCTCCCTTCTTTGATTTTTCTTTTCGTTCTTTTTTCGCGATGCCGAATTTTTCTGTTTCAACGCCTCGACGACGCATCGACCTTTCCTAACTTCCTCGTTTTATTATCTCTAACAACCCTCATCCGTCAGAAGCGCAGCTACGGTAAATTTCTGTTATTTTACTTAATTCTGTTTTTCTTTTTTCCAAATTTTATTCGACAATTTTATTCTATCTTCGAGACGAGCAGCTTTTCAGGTGCTTTTCAGAATAAAGAAACGGGGGTAAAGAGAAAAGACGAGTCAAGATAATACATCGGGGCATCAAGTTTTTGCGTCTCTTTTCTTTTTCTTTTTTTTATCAAATCCGATTTTGTGACTTTTCTTCGTCTATATTCCGTTTCTTCGATAAACGAAAAGAAGAAAGAAAGAATGAAGCGAGGAAGGGCGGGAGGGAGGGAGGGAGAGATCTTCTTTCCGCCGGATTAACTTATCCGATTGTTATACAGGGATTAATAAATAATTTTTCTTTTTTACTCGTCTGCTAGCTCGGTTAGGGTCAGTTTAGTCCGGCTAGTGTTGGCTCGGTGGTGGTGTTTTTTTTATATAGCGAACGTCGACGCGTCGCGACGTGTGGGACGAAGACGTCTCTTATACCTACTCTTATCCGTTCGAGGTCGCGGAAGTCCGCCATTAGACAAACGCGCAAAGGCCAAGACAATTACCTCGAGAAATAGAGATATACTATAGAGAGAGATACATGTGGAGTCAAGAGAGAGAGAGAGAGAGAGAGAGAGGAGCAAACCCTCAAAAATTTGTACATTTGCAATATAGACGTGCCATTTTTTTTTCTTTCTATTTTCAAATAAATCACAAAAACAGAAAATTCATTGATTGATCGGAATTTTCTTTTTTTTTTTTCATCTTCTTCATTCTTCTCAAATTTCGGCGTTCAATGAATGTATAGTTTTCTTTAATCATTCGTCCGAAAATCAGAAGAAAAAAAAAATTGGTTTTATTGATGTTCATATTGTTAATATTATTATTATTATTATTGTTCCTCTCGTTCTTCGCGTTCAGGGGGATGAGGGACGGGGGGGAGGAGGGGTAAAATATAAATAAATACAAATAGGTACTTGAAACGAGGTAAAATCAATAGTCCAGAAAATTCCATCTCCCACCCTTTCGTAAAATATGAAGGTACTGTAACATATAGGTATAGGTATATACGTACTGCGTACCCATATATGCGTAAAAAATATCGCAGAAATATAAAAATCGTTGTAATACAATTTTTTTTCTTTTTTGCCGATTTTTTCTCATAAAAACCAAAGGAGTGAAGATTGAGAAATGAAAACGAAGAAAAATCCCCGCTTTTTTCAACTTCTTTTTTCACTCTTCTAACCATTTTTCTATATATGCATAGCTTGCCAAGAAACGATCGGAAGGAGGGAAAAAAGAAAAACGAAAAAATCTATTGAAAATTAATAATGTAATCGAATTTTTTCCAAGGGGTTGAGAAAGAAGAAGAATAAGAAGAATAAGAAAAATAAGAAAAATGGAAAATCTGGAAAAATAGATAAAAAAGAAAAGAGTCTATGGAATCGCGTATACCTAGCGGTGGCTTAGAGCCAGAGCATTGGGTCGCGTTGGTCGGCTCGGCCCCCTGACACACATTGACTCGTTAAAATAACGACATAATAGCTAATTTAGCGATAATAAGCGCGAACGGTATCGTTCAAATTAGCGTCGAAGGTGAGGAAGACAGGCGACCAGCCCAGTCGTCGTTCTATACTCTAGTTACGTTCTGAAAAGTATACATGCTGGTGTATACAGTAGGTATAGAGACATAGGTGTACGTATACGCTATGCTACTGTATTAGAATTTTTTTCGTCTTTTTTTTCCTTTTTTCAGAGTAAAGAAGAATAGAAGTAGAGAATTTAAAAAAAAATTTAAAGTTGGTGAAAATTTTACAGGCGTCGACATCCCGCGGGAAATACGCGAACTATTGTTTCGTAACAGGGGCGTAATTATTTTTGGGTACCAAGACGAAACGAGATTAGAAAAAATTAGAAAAAGCTAGAAAAACCGTCTCCTTATTTTCTACGGTTACGATTTGCGAAAAAAATTTTCATTTATTTTTTCTCTAAACGAATGAATGAATGAAATTTATCTCTGATCAGACTGATGAGAACATTTTCGATATTTTATTGATTATACCGTAAAAAGGGGTAGTAATGTTATTCTTTTTTATTCGTAAAAAATTGAATGAAAATTGAATCATACATACGTATGGGGTATATTACAAGTGAAGTTAGAAAACAAAATATTATACACACACACACACACACTGGCAGTAGACCATAATATAATTAGTAATAATTAAGAACGCAATAGAAGGAGTGTCATGTGGTACTTGTATATGTATACGCGATGCATCATCGCGATCATCGCACTGTCCGGCTATTAGCCTTCCGTATTGCTTTAACGTAAAATTCACGCATCAGGGCGTGGTTCCCCATTCTCTTTCAATTGCACCTTGTATTAGTGTTGATAACTCGGCCCTTAATTTTCTCTTAGTAGTAAAAATGAATTTAAAAAAAATCAAAAAGGGCAAAAGGCACCGTGAGAATCGCGCAAAGCTTACGTCGATAAATCGGTCGATTGATTCGCGTATGAAATATATATATCTGCAGCTTGAATGACCGTGTTTGAAAATTTCCGATAATCATAATGCTCGGTATAAACAAGCTACGAAAGTTTTTTAAAATCGGTGTTCCGTAGAAATAGCTAACAGCGGTGTAACGGAACAATGAAAGAAACCGATCAAGCGCAGAGGGACAAATCGGCGATCGTTATTCGAACCGATCGAAAAATCTATTCGATAATATCATAATCTGAATAATCCGAGCGGTATAACGAATGGATATATTTTCTTTGAACTCACCTCGTCGCTTAGCTTCCCTTTCGACGCCATCTTGGCAACAGGTTTTAACGCTCTTCTGTGACTGGAGGCCAAACAGTTACTACTATACTACTATGCTTTTCTCTCCGTTCATTTATTCCTCTCTCTTCTCTCTCGCTCTCTCTCACTCTCTCTCGCGCGCACTTGGTGTTTAACTAGCGGCTACTCGCGACGCTAGCTCAACCGTAAGCGTAATTTTAAACGTCATCAAGTCGAAGACCGGCCGACGTATACTGAGACGAAATACTAATTCGATCCAAGACTTAGGTATAGGCGTCGAAGGCAGGGGAGTAGGGGCGCATTAATATCTCAAAAGTTTCTAGCGAACTTATGTTAAGATCGGTGATAGAAATGAGGAATTTGAATCCCACCGCCGTCAGTATTTCGACAACGAATACCGATCGGTGACGAAATTACACGAAACGAGACGAATTTAAACGCAACGTGTACAGTACGACCCGTTATTAGCCGAATTCTTAGTATTCTTAATCCGTTTCGTTTGTACAGTCGAGTACTGCGCGTCACCTCTTCACTTTTATTCACGCTTCACACAACTTATGCTCGTGTAGAACTGGACTCGGTCAGTTACACAGTCACTCGCATATCGCACTCGTTATTAAACTCGAAAATCTGCGTTGCCACGCAAATACTGACGCTGTACGAAATTCTGAATTCACTCAATCAATTATTCAACAAATTGATTACCTATCAGCAATTAACGAACAACTATCGCTGACATGACGCGGCTCACGGGCTTAAATTTACCTGAAACACCATTCTACATCTTGAGCACCGGTCTTCCCTCTCTTATACAATTTTCTCCCACTATTATATGCTACCTAGTGGACGTCTATACCTATATGGAATATATACAGGTTATTCGTCAGCCGGACGAGACCGAGGGGCCTGAAATTTAGTTTCGGGAATATTCGACGCGGGGGAAACGTTTTTTCTTTGCTTTTCTTTTCTATCGTCGAAGTCAATTAGCGAGTACAAGGCTCTTTATTCATATTTTTCTATGTAATATCGTTTCTGTTTTCTTATTCTCTTTGGAATATATTCTGAAAGATTGCAGAGCAAAATTTGGCATATGTTATGCAGAATTTTATCTTTTCAGGAATCGCATAAACTTATTTTTTTTTCAATCCGATGATCTGGAGGAATTCTTATCATCCGATTCGCAAAAAAAATCGAAAACACGGCCGTGATTTCGGTTGCCTAAATAGAGGCGAAATTTGGTCTCGATTATTCAAATTTCTTATGAAATTATACTGATATCCCGTCCTTCGGTCTCAAAATTCGATGATTCCGTCGCTAATTGATTGTTCAAATAAATTGCCGAATGTTGGAAAAAGCGGGAATTTCACTACCTACTACCGTTTCCACTTTCCTATATGTTGGGAAAACTAGAAGGAATACTTTCGGATAGCAGTCGATATAATAATCATCATTTTACTCTGATCGTTAGAATTTAGAGCAAACGATCTAATCAGGTGGAAACGGTTTATGGAAAGTGAAACTCAACTAAAGAATTTACAATTAAAATTGTGATTCGGAATATCATTGGCGTTAGCGTTATATTAACCTATAATTAATTCATTATTTAGCGTTGTACTAACCGCTTCGTTATTTTCCGCTATCCCCTTCCTGCGCTGCACCAAGCAGCAGCTCTATATTCTTATCTGTTTTTCAGAATTTATTTCAATGAGCTGTTAGCCACGCCTCCTCGAATATAAAGGAAGGGTCGTAGTATTTTTTGTCCGCATATTTCTGCCGCACCACTATATTTTCATTCATAGATTAGCGTTTCTCAGTAATGGTAGTAGTTTTTTTAGCCGCATATTTGTGCAACACTACTAGTTTACCATTCGTTCATTCATAACGCGGACAGCGCTCTCTATGTTTCAATGAAGTAGGTATGGATCAAAACTAGCGATGTGTACAAACGAACGAACAATTAAAAGAACAACTCAAACTTAATAAATTAATACGAGGATGAGGATGAATAAAATTCGAACGATATTTAAATTTCGTTTTTTTTTTATTATTATTATCTTCTTAATTAAAATAATCATTCATCTATTATAATATATATATATACTATACTTTAATATACAGAAATAATTCTTTTTCTCAATAATTATATTATAACAACGTAGTATTACGCGTTTATTACTAACATAATATGTAATACCTATATGTATATTGTTAAATCTTTCTCTTTGGTAAGCAGTTATTAATTGTACGGAATGTATACATTTTTTTACTTCTTTTTTTTTGTATTTTATAATAAACATATTAGAAATTTTACTTTTCTTATTTTTTGTATTATAAAGAGAATAGTATGTATATTGTATCAGAGTTCGATTAATAAATATATAATATATATATTATATACTAGATTTATATAATATAAAATGTAGTTAAACTCTTGGAATAATAAAGCCCATAATCCAACAAACGTTAATTAATTAATTAATTAATTTTACCAACTCGAGTCGCTCAATAGAAGCTAGTTCTCGGTTAAATATATTATTATAAGATATAAGAAACCAGCTGCTTGCGATAATCACCATCATCAATAACAGTTATTAAATTTTTGATAATAGAACATTCATTGTATTAGTACCAGTCTTTTCGATATCTTGTTATTTAATTATTAAGTAAATACTTTCTATTGGTATGTATAAATTCTCTTTAGTTTTTTTCTAAAATAAACAACTCTCTCTCTATCTATCTATCTCTTTCGTATTCCACTACTATTCACGTTAATATTTTCCAATCAAATCTGCTATTGCTAGTGTGAGTTATCGGAGGGAATGGTGGAGGGTGAACTTGCCATCCGTCCGGTCCTTGATGCGCAGTTAAACAAGCTAAGTAAGGAACGCGTTGTACAAGTCTGGTGACTTCGGCAGCCGGTGGAACCCTGCCACCAGTTAACTGCCTGGTACAAGCGGCGAGAGAAGCTGCGTGAGCTACAATCAAAATGTTGCCTTTAGTCTGCTCTATTATTTTCTCAACGAGTCTGAAACTTCTCTCATAATATTGCGCGGCATTTTCTCGCTGAGGAAGACTCTCCGTCTTAACAATAGCCTCGTAATTAATGTCCACGTTGAAACCGGCCTTAGTTAAGGCCTCGGGGGTCATCCAAATCGGTATACCGTTGGGATACCAAGCTAGCCATTCTATCAAACCGGGTTCCACCTTTATTCTGATATCGGAACCGAGCCCTTCCAGGATCTTGGACAGGGTTTGGACGCAGCGAAGGGAAGGAGACGCGAAAGCAACGTCTATAGTTACTTCAGATGACCGCATAGCCTGGCCAACTAAATTCGCCTGGATTTCACCGAGCGTTGTTAGCGGGCAGTCGTTCTGAAATTCCTGGATATTTCTGCCCGGTATTTCCTTGGGCATGTTCAAATCCCTCCTAACGTAGCAGCCGTTGGCTTCAAAGCAGTATGGAATCCATGCTCCGAATGTGAAATCGACTCTCTCCCCGTGACGGCATATCAATATTTGTCTAGAAGGTGTGAGCGGTGCTTCAGAGGCCAGGATCTGTAAATTAGAACGATTTAAATGACCCGAAAGAAGGCGTTCATCATAATCTGATTAATCTCGGTCTTTACCGGCTCTACATCGGCCGAAACCCCGTCAGGAATGTCCAGCGATTCGGTGGACGATAAAACCGGCGGTTTTCTGGTCTTAGGGATAACTTGGTCGCTGGTCTCTCCCCTATTCTCAATAATCTGAATGGTAGAGTGCAGAGTCCAGGCGTCTGACTCTGCGGTACGTTTGGTATGATTAAGGGGAAGGTAGCCGGTGGTTCCGGTCAACCACGAAGTCCCCTCTACCCATCCGTCGATGGATTCGTTACAAGCCGTTTCCGAGATGTATATATAGTCTCCGGGCCTGAGTTCCAGCTCGTCGTCTTCTCTCGGCACATGAGCATGGGTCACTTTGTGAACGTGAGAATCTCTCAGCCTAGAATCCCGCGAATATAATCTTAGCTCCCAGTTGGCAGGCGTCACAGAAGACCCCAGTCTTTCAGCCATTGATCTTAACGGCTGAAATATACCCTCAGGAAATTGATACGCCAGAGTTATGTGCAAAGATTTGGTGTGCGGCTCTGCGGGTATCGAAAGGCCCGATAATTTCTTGACGAATTTAACGCCAACTGATTTCAACCAGCTTGCGTAATCATCCTTGATGAATAAACCCATGTAATTTGGCGATATGTACGTCTCAAGGTCTACTTGGTCCGGGCTGTCCTTAGGCGACGCTACTTCTTCCAATAACGCAGCAACGTTCTCAGCCAGTTCATCGGCGGCCTTAAACATCGGGAATTCAGCATTGAATTATTGGTTCTGGTTTGAGGACTAAGGGAGTTTGGACAGTAAATCGGGGCTCAATATCTCCTGAAATAGGCATACTTTGAAAAAAGAGACGAGAGTAACATGTGGCATGCAGTTGTGTGCTCCGTTCCATCCCAGCTCTCTGCTCTCGGTCCAAAAGGCCAGAAGTTTTTCTGCCAACGGGCCCGTAGGACATGCGTACAAAACGTACTCCCTTGGTTCGTCGGAATCCAACGTGGGATCTCTCACGTGAGCTAAGAGCCAGTCAGAGGCGAGTTGGAGCCCTCTGTACCCCGTCGCAGCTAAAGCCTTTTCTCTGGGGGTGATAAATGCGTCTGATATACTAAAACGCTGACAGAATTGACGAGGGATAGTGAAATTCCACGATCTTTCTTCGATTTGGCTTTTTTTTAGGTTATGGTTCGATCGTGAATATGGTTAAATTCGGTCTGTAAGCGCGTTAAAAAATTTCTAAAAATTGACTAAAACTAAGCGATAATCTATGCGGATTGATGCGTCAGATTCTAGGCTTTATTTATAATTGAAGAATTTTTCTTTGACAGCTGTTTGTTTACAGTACAGTATCGCGCGTGACACGCCTCGAGTAGTTGGTTTGTTTTTTTCATTTCATTTTTCTCTCTATTCTCTTTGAATATTTTAAGCGATTAATATTTCGTTAAGTTAAATGGTGCGAAGTACTCACGCTCTGTGCTTTGGAAAACCTAATTGCAAAAGTATTTGCAACGGTGTTAAATCAGCTTTTGAGATTTTTGTTGGAGTTGGATTTTTACGAGGCGGTAAAGTCGCCATGATGCTATAATAGAGAGACGAGAATTTTCTCAGGTGTTCGGGGCGATAGGTAGGTAGGTGGGTAGGTAGTAAAAGGACAACAACAATGTATTACATAACCTAAGGTGTGATATAGTACAGTTTAATCATTCGATATGCATAATAGTATTGAAATATCATCTCATGCCTATATCTTATTACTGTTACTGTAATAATAATCATATCATATCGAACTAGAGACCGTTGAAATTTAATAATTAGTATATGGATCAATATTCTTCTGCATTCGTCAATTATCATTCGACTTTTATCTTTCTCTTTTCATCTAGCGATTCTAATCGCTTATTTTGCTGTAATTCAATTGGTAATATGCGGCAGGTGCTGCCCTCTGTGATTGTTTACGGCGTATTACCGAAACGTCAGAGTGTTAGTAGTTCGCGGAAATGACGCGCTGTTGACATAGCGTGGCGTTACCTCCGTTGATACAACCCCGGTCCAGTCGTGTTTAATCGCGTCGCGAGTGTCAAAATGGCGGGTGTACTTTTCGAGGATATATTTAACGTTAAGGACATCGATCCAGAGGGAAAGAAATTCGACAGAGGTAAGTCTGAAGGATAGATAAAGTACTGTTCTATAAGAATCATTGTAAATTGGTAGCTCGAATCTGTTTCAATTGATATAAAATTGGCTTTGAATTATCGTTGATCACCGGCACTGTGTGCGCTGCGGCACATGGCTGACAGACGGTATCTCGTAAGCGGGAAAAAACAGTGAGCAATATTATATTTATATACGCATTGTAGCGATATGTGAAACAAATTGAATTACGTGTGATGCGAAGTTTTCGTTGCGTTCATTCTCGTTAGTTTATTCATATTTATATTCATTTTCATTTTGCTAGTTGCGATAATGAATGAAATCAAACATCGTAGGTTAATCGAATCGGAAGATAGGATACCTTAGGTATGAGTATGGAACTTTGTTCGATGTATAAATGGCGGGAAATACGAACACGTGGATCTCGTTTATCGTACAGATAATTCGTTTCACTTTTAATAAGTACCGGTTTTTTTTCTTCCCAACTCACGATTCGATTCGAATTAGAAAGCAATAACAAAATACCATAGACTGAGTTTCTATCTAAAAAATATATAAAAAAAAAAAAATGAAAATAAATAAAAACCGTAAAAAAAAATACATAATACACTTTAATCAGGTTGGATCTAATCGTGATACAAACTCATTGTGAGTCGTCGCTATCTACCATCTTACAATGCCTAGCTACACATATATACATTTTATATAATAAATCGTGTGTAACGAGTTCAGGTTTAGTTTCAAGTACAACAATATCTATATATTATAATTGATTTAGAATCCAGTTCGTTTTTTTTTTGGGTTTTTATTTAGATTCTATACAAATCTAATTCTTTAGCATAACTTGTTGATGCGCATTATTAATTTATACTTGAAACTGATTAATCCCAATATCGGAGACTGTAAGCAAATTAGAAAATATATTTTTCGGTATTTCTTTCTTTTTTCTCATCATTACCAACTAGGGTAGGAAATGTATATAAAACAAAATTTATGTACAGTCATAAACGAATATTATTTATCGATGAATTTCATCTAAAACAGTAATCAGTATTATACTATATAATATACTCGGGTGCATGTATAGTATATACGAGGAACAAGTTAAACCGCGGGGCTGCGAAGGATTTTAAGAGGGGGTATATTATGCGCGCTGCAGATGCAGTAATATAAGTGGGGACAGAGAAAGAAGATGAAAAAACAACTGAACAACAAAAAAACAAACCCCCCGCCCCAAAAAAAAAACAACGTTAAAGTTTTGTGGGTTGGAAAGACGGGATATTGGATCGGTGAAGGTTACCCCTTCCGCACATATACACGTCCGTATATGCACTATACCTACACATATATATCAGCCGTGCGAAGGTTGGTCCGCGGCGTAGTGCCGCGTGGGGGGGGGGGGGGCGAGGAATCACCCCTCGATGCTTCGGCGGCGGGTCGATGCAGCAGCAGCAGCAGCAGCGATGCCCCCGTGTTGCCACCGCACCACTAGAACCAGCAGTAGCAGTAGCATTTAGTATCGGCATCAGCAGCAGCGGTGGCATCGCAGTTAGGGGAGGGACGGTATAAAAGGGGAGGGCGCGTCACGGTCAAGGTCAGTCTCTGCCTCAAGGTCGCGGGAGATGTCATCTCGAGAGGGTTAGGGTAGGAGGTGAGGTTGAGGTTGAGGTTGAGGTTGAGGTGGAAGCGGCAGCCGGGGATCGCGAAGCTGCATCCAGGAGGTAAAGGGGTCGAGGGGACGGAGAAGGGATTACCGCCCCCAAGATTTCTTGCAGCGCCGAGTTTATACATATACCTTATATATACTCGGGTATACTATGTACTATATTATATTATTATATGATATATATATATTATATATACATAATAGGAAATGATCATTCATTACATAATGATTCGTGCAAGTATTGTATCATACCGAACGCGTGTATAGGGTAAACTCTTTATATACACTCTGTATATATGTAGTATAAGTTTCGCGGTGGGGCCCCATGAACGAATCGCAAGAGACAGGCATTCGCACAGTCACCGCACAGTATACACATTCGAGTCTGCGTGAGCCTGCTGAGTCTGAGCCTGAGCCTCCTGACTCTGCTCGACTCTACTCGACTCTCAGTCCTCCTCACTCCTCGGTATCAATGTCAGATTGACTCTCGGTCGTTCGCGGTACGTCTGTACTACACACACACACGTACGCACGTACGCACGCACGCACGCACGCACATACATACGTCAGTTATTAGATTTTATATTAATCCACAGTTTATCACATCGACATGTATACTATCTCGAAATGTTCTGTCTCCGTAATAATAGAAATCTTATCGAATTCTGACTCAACGAAAAAGAACTAAAAAAAAAAAAAATACGAAATGTTAAAACAAAAACACGAAACAGCGATGTATGTTATACGCGGCTATAGCCGGCCTAAAACCCTACGCTATGAATCTTGATCTACAATTTTATATACTTCGCAAGAAGAACAACACTGCACACACACGCTAAAAGTAGGTAGTCATATACGTAGTTTATATCTTTCAACTTTAGCGTTGCAGTTAATTTAATTTTTTTTTTTTTCTTTTCTCTCACTTTATTCGCTAAATCGCTATGTGTATCTTATACCTCGATCGCTTGCTCGTTCGTTTCGTTTCGTTTCGTGTTGCTAGGCAAGCCCGAGTCGTGTCGCGTTCCCACTGTCAGTGCCAAGGCAAGGCAAGGCAAGAGCCAAGGTAAGGTAAGGTAAAACAGAGCGAGTGAAGTTGTAAGCAAGTAAATAAAATTCTACTGCAAAATTGACCCCCCCTTTTAAATCTAAAATGAAAACACTACGCGGTTATCATTTTTCTTATCTTTCTTCCGATCATATGTATAATGTGTATGCATACTGTTATATATAGAATGTGTTTAATGAATCAGTATACACATTATATAGGTATGTATGAATATCCGTCGAATCCGTATTTTGCGTTTTTGAATATTTCCCATACGTTATATCGTATCGTATTATACGGAATAGGCTAAAAACTGAGGAGAAATGGAAAAGAGAGATCCGCACGTCGTCGTAGAGTGGGGATGGAGTGGGATGGGGTGGGGTGGGGAGAATCGCGAATCGCGGTTCGCGCAAATTGCGGATCGACCCTGCGGCGTTGCTCTAGTCGATGACGCGTTCTGACGAAACACGGGTTTTTTAAACTGCGCAATATCTAGTTCCCGGCTCGCCGTTCGTTCGGCGTGTACCTACGCGGGTATACCCACATAATATATAGGTACACTATATACCTTTATTACACATCGCTGATATACATCTCACATATCACATATCACATCGCGCGATACCCTAACTAACCCTTTGAATACAACATAGACAATTTTATCTCATTTTATTTCATTTTATTTTTCATCTTTTTTCTATCCGCGCTTTTCGCATCGCTGCAGGTATTTAATCGTCGTATAGTACATATGGTCAGTTAGTTGTTCACTTAGTCATTTTTCTATACGTCGACACGATCGACTAGAATCTATTATCATATTTATTATACAACTGTATACAATTTTTTTTTACGTTATTTTAATTATTATTTATTTGATATATAATTAATGTGATAATTTATTATTGATTTTTTTTTCAATTAAATATCGATCTCTTTCAATTACGATAAATATTACGAAATCGCGACGATGACGACGATTAACGTTAATCCTGCAGTGTAAAAAATTCGATCTTACGTTTTTTTCTTTCTATCATATTTTCTTTCATTATTATTATTATTATTAATTGTGAAAGAAGTATATTACAATAAATTCTGTAAATTACACTATAACAAGAATAATGATGATGATGATGGCGATGGTGGAGAGAATATGGGAAGGAAGGTGAAGGTTAAGGTGAAGCAGATATAGAGAAGAAAAAGAGGTAAATAATTAATTTTCAATCGTTTGATTTTTATTTTCATTTTCATTTTCATTTTTATTTATTCTTCCCTCACAAATATTCAAAATTTATTCAGAATTTGAAAAAACAGAAGACAAGTTAAGAAAAAAAAAGATGTGTTACATTACATTATGGTATATGTAGTACATGGTGGAGTATATGTTAATGTAGTATACAAGGTGGAATATATTATATACATTATGTATACATATCATATATATATATATATATATATATATATATATATATCGCCGACGAGACGCCATTTTTAAAGAATTAAAATGGCGACCCGGATACCAAAACCGTCACCTGCTACTATATAGCATTTCTGTGCTCAACCACTCCTCTATGTATAAGTAGGTATATAGTTTAATCTGCGATATAAACAAACGTAATATAGATTTTATAAGTATAGCAACTGTTGAACTACACATACGTGTATAATATAAAACAAAAATTGCGATGAAAAAAAAAAATTGCAAAAAATTACTCCAAAAAATCTGCACGGTTCTCATATAAAATTGTTCTTAAAATCGTTTATAAATTATTATTAGATTATTGATAGGAGATATTGAAATTTACTAATGAGAATAAACTTACGCAATATCAAGCGAGGAGGATTATTATTAATTTTCCTTGTCGCGATTCTTCGAACTATATTTCACATCGCGTATAGTATGAATTTATTGATAATGATATAGCGCGCAGTACGATTTTACAGGAACTTGAATAAATTATCTGCAAAATAGAAAAACAAAAAAAAAAATGTTCCATAGAACGAAATCTGTAAATTCAACGTTATTTTATATACGTTACAAAGAGTTTGATAAGAAGTTTCCCTTCAAAGTATAAATTTAATTAGTTTTAATTTTAATAATTAATTTTCCATTAAAACTGCACCTCTGTGAAATTTTTTTTCTTCATATGTGTTATAAAACCCCCCGGCTGACTAATACGGATATAAATGAAATCATATGTGTGTAGGTAGGTACTATACCTATTAATGGGTACAATAGTCGTTTCTGTGTTATTTAATTCGCGAAAATAATCTAGTATAGGTATATATCTATATATACCGCATGTATATATACGTCCGCGGAATCCCTACGTCGTACTGCCATGTATGCACATATATTCATACGTGTGTATGTGTATGTGTTATATATCACATATACTGCCATTATACATGTATATCAATGTGTATATAGACGCGGGAGGGTAGGGGGTGGGGGTGGGGGTGGATGAAAACTACGCAGCCGAGTAATCACTACTACTATTACAACGACGACGACGAATGCAGTACGGTGACGGCGTAGAAGTGCAGCAGCACCGAGCAAAACCCTCTTTCCTTTCCTCCAATACCCCTTTCTCTGATCTCTCTCTCTCTCTCTCTCTCTCTCTCTCTCTCTCTCTCTCTCTCTCTCTCTCTCTCTTTCCCTCAATATATGTATACATATATGTTACGGTGTTTGCGCGAGCTTATTGCAGAACCAAAGAGAGATAGAGAGAGAAAGAGGGGAAATTCGTATCTAGTCTATAGGTTGAAAACCAGGGGGTTGGAGGGGAGGTAGAGGGGGTTGAAGAGTAGGCGCGCGCCGGTAACTCTTTGAAGGTCAAGGTTTCCACCCCCTCATCCTTTCCCCTGCCGCGCCTCGCCGCACCTCACCTCGCAATTTAGTAGGGGGTAGATTGGTTTGCGAGGCGGGAAGCACTGTGTACAGGGTGATTCAGTTTCAGAGAAGCATATGTATATATTTCGAGGGTGGATTGCCAGCGAAAATTTAAAACCAAATTTTCTGCACCCAAAATTTGAGGGACCGATAGTTTCCAGTCTGATCGAAGTCGCTTATGAGCTCTGTGCATCGGTCAACTAGCATCTTACGTAACTCGGAAACTATTGGACCCACGAATTTTTTTTTTTTTTTGGTCAAGGAAATTTAGTCAGGGAATCTTTCCTCGAAATATCTTACGCTCAACCTGAATCAACCCTTATATGTATACCTAGTAGTGTTAGTAGGGACCTATATAACGACACCGAGTATACGTATGTATGTATAGGGGCGCGTCGTTCGGGGGTTGAGGGTTGGGGGTGGCGGAGCCCGGTGCCCATAGTATTTATAGAGCTGGGCCGACGATGCGGTCGATAACGGCGGCGGCGGCGGCGGCGGCGGCGGCGGCAGTAGCAACGGTGGTAGTGGCGGCGGCGGCGGTGGTCGCAGCGTCGCGACGCCACCACTGCGCAGTTCGGAAGACTTCCAGCGCGCTTATAACCCATCTAACTACCAACCTACCTACCTATTTACCATTTTCTGGTACAGATATGTGTATATAATATACACATGGAAATATTCTATAACGTATGCACCTAGTAGGTACTGCTATTATGATTGAAACAAAAAAAATTCAATTCAAGATCGAGTTAAAAAGAAAAAAGTTATCGCAATCATCACAGCAAATAATTAGGGGTCGATTTTTCACTAGATCTCTCGTTTTTAATCCCACATAATCACCTATAGATCAATCGAAGCTGTATAGGTTCTTTAAAATATGAACACAAAAATCACATATCGGGAAACAGATCAACGGTTTTGACCAATTTCTTTTTCCAATCTATATAGGTATAGGATTTCACTCAACTCAGATTTGATCGAATTCTGGAATCAATCGATAATTTTTGGCTCCCCGATCGCCAAAATGAATTCCTATTCTCTAAATTTTTTGAATTCGAAAACACTATTTATTTTGAGCTTGAAAACTTACATTAGTTGCACAGTATGTATCACCCCCTGCTTCTCTCCCAGCTCTCCCTTATGGCTCCATAACAGGTAGATGTTCACGGGTTACGGAAGGGGGGCCGGAACGGATGGTGAGATAGACGGAAGAGGGGCTTTAGGGTTGAATGAGAGAAGAGAAGAAACGAGACTCACTTGTCAGGGATGAACCCTTGCGAGAAGCGATTTCGAAACGGTGTAATATCTCATCGGGAAAATGATGATTCAGATTTTCGCGGACAATAATTTGGGGGTGGATTTCCTGCGAAAATCTAGGACTACTCATTAGATTATAAATGGAAACGAGTATAATAATTGATGAATTTCCCGCAATAGTCTGACGAGTCGTCGATATCATCATTTGCACTCAACTGGGTCCCAAATGCTAAAAAAGCAGCCCCCGGATTTCTCCCTTTCTTATAAAAATCCTGATTAAATAATTTCATTTCTATGAGAATCAATCAATTGCCGTGAAAGATCGATTATTCGGTTCATCGTAGATCGTCGAATACCGATCTATTCGTTCGGTCAAAATACAGAGTTCATGTTTATTAGGCTACTCCAATTTTGTTTTTCTCATTTTTTCTCAGCAACTTGCAAATTTGAGCAATTTTTGATAGCGAAAATAAGCGTCACAAAAATTAATTTTTTCCGCGACGTCTACCTGCATCTACCCACACCTAATTATTCGCCCTCGCGACGAACTCGCATCTTTTTGCACAAACTTTCGGTACCAGCTCCTCCCTCGCTCATTCTCCATCCTTCTCTGTATGCGTCGCGACGGCGGTTTAAAAATTATACACATACACGTACACATACTTTTACCTATTGTTTAGATGGTTGACTGTGTCATTTCCTTTGCGGTACCAGTCGGTGCACA
Organism: Tenthredo livida; assembly: GCA_963992785.1. Taxonomy (NCBI): domain Eukaryota; kingdom Metazoa; phylum Arthropoda; class Insecta; order Hymenoptera; family Tenthredinidae; genus Tenthredo; species Tenthredo livida. The sequence goes on from OZ023072.1 coordinate 343,214, forward strand.
TCATTTTCTCTCTCTCCGCGGTCTTAGCTACTCCTCCGCGAAATATATCTCGTTATATCTGCATCACCAATTTATTGATGTGAGTGATTAGCGCTTCGCATCATTTCGCCAAATTTGTATATACAAATATCTTTTTGTTGTCAATTAAAAAAATTGAATCGCTTTCATATATCGATTTCGACGAATCTATAATTATATAGTATATTCAGAGAAACAGATCGCGCGAGAAATACGCGGAACTGTCTGGTACGAATTTTCCAATTATCGCTGCAGATACTGAGAGATGCGAACGAAACGAAATTTTCACCCTGCACAAACCCAGGGATATAGGGACAGGAAATAATTGCCATTTCGATTCTACCGGAGCGAAAAATTCGATTATCGATTTTTGACACAACGAAATCAAATCACACCTTTTATTTTATCAATTTTGGAAAATTTATACATTCCAATAAAATGTTTTCATTTTTTCTCGACCCGACGTCCCATATTACGAACTTGTTCCTTGTCTTCGGTTCTCTGAAGACCCGATTCGGACCCGTTGCGTGACAGCTGCTGCAGTCAAGGACAGCGCTAGGAAAATACTACCTTTATTTTATTTTTTTAATTTTTTTTCATCATTTTCTTTTTTTTTTCTAATTAGCTAGTTTCTCGATATGTTTATAGGTACTGATATCAATTCGCGATGTCTGAATAATCAATTATAGATTTCCTTTTTCTAATACATTTTTTTCTTTTGTAATTCTGTTACAGTGAGCCGTCTTCACTGCGAATCAGAATCTTTCAAAATGGACCTTATATTAGACATCAACAGTTGGCTATACCCGATGGAATTAGGTGAGTAATACACATATATACATAGGTATATTTAATTATATACCTATATAGTCAACGCATGACACAAACGATCATAAATTTTTGGTTTTATTTATTTTATTTTTCAATTCTTTTTTTTTTACGACTTATGCACATAATATATTCTATATATATATATATGCATATACACATATTTGCATAGATATATAGGTAAATATATAAATACTTCAGCATCGGTTGGACATAGGCTATGACCGGTGCTAAACCACCATGTTTGTTTACATTTTGCGTACACCTATATACGTGGGTATATATATATGTCATATATAGGATTTGCATGCATCAGTGTATATACAGGTGGATACGATATAAGTTTAATTATCTTCAAAAGTTAGTACCAAAAAATACAAGTAGTATGCATATGCACGGAGATTTTATATTTAAAAAAAATTTCTGTTCTTTAATTGATTTTCCAAAAAAAGAAAAAAAGGAAAGGAAAAAGAAAACCCCTCCGTATAATGCAGTTAGGAAAACGCAGTATGGAGTTACATTTCTCGTAGAAAAAAAACCGCGGAGGAAAAAAAAAATAAATAAATAACCTAATGTATATCAAAAGGGAGAAAAAAGAAAAAAATAAAATAACAAGTAGTCTCAGCCGTGGTGGGCTAGGCCGAGGCGGTAGAGAGAGAGAGGCAAGCTCCGTGCTGTATTGACGTGCGGCTCGGTGAGGCTTGCGCGGGATGACGCAATCCCTACCTCCCTCCCTCCATCCATCCCCCCCCCCCTTTACCTCTCCCTGCTGGTTTCCCTCCTCCCGCTTCACCTCTTACCTAAGGTTATAACATCTATTCGTCGCTGCCACCCCCGACCGTCCGCCAATATCCTCCCTTCCCGCCTTCCTCGCCGCACCATCAAGTTCAATGCCAAGGTCATAGCTGGCTTGAAACTCCTGCCGAGTACTGGCTCGGACGCCATCGGCGTAGCGTCGTCGTTCTCGTTGCGTTATACTTCGCTCGCTCGCTCGTTCGTTTCTTCGTTCGTTCGTTCGTTCGTTCTTCGTGCAGCTGCTGCTGTCGTCTGTTACTACTTACCGCATTGCATTCAATATACCGGCCCCCACAGTCTTATTATTAATATATCGCGGTTCTTTTACTACTTATTATAGTAACTACTATACTGTTACGGTCGCCGTTTATACTCGACTCACGCCTGTCTTACGTATTTCCGCGTATTCTGTCTTCTATCTTATCTTCTGTCGTCTGTCTTCCCCGTTCTACACCCCTCCCCCAACCCCCCCGCCAACGCATCGTCACTTCTGATCTACACATTAAATATCATAACGATGCGCATCGGTTACAAGACGAAAATTTTCACACTATGTAAATTACGGTAATTTCTGCTTATTTTTTTTTAAATTTTTTTCTTTCCCCTTTCCTTTTCTTTTTATGTACAAACATTCAATTGTAAAATAAGTTTCTGTGTTTTTGTTCCTATTATTATATCATCATCGTTATCATCGTCGTCGTCATTATTATTATTATATTAACACTCAGATTACATGTATAGATAATATTATGTAATATATCTATATACCTATATATACTAAATTATTGATCTATTTGTACGTAGTTGAAATTCTGTTTTTTTTTTCATTTTATTTTATTTTACTTCCGTCTGTTTTATCCATCAATTATATGTTATATTCGTATGAGATGAAACGTATTTAAGTGAATTTGAAAAAGTGTGATGATATCGATGTTCGGTTTTTTTTTTCGTCGTTTTTTACTTTATTTGATTTTATTTTTTCTTTTCATTTCAGGTGCAAAATTTCGTTTGGTTTTGGCAACGACCCTGCGTGAAGACGGTTATCCGGACGGTGGGGAATGGAATGCTATTGAACAGGAGGGAGGCTCTAGAGCTGACAGTTTCGAATACGTTATGTCGGGAAAAGTGTATCGGATCGAGGGAGACGAGGCGAGTAACGAGCCGAGCAGCAGACTGTAAGTTGAAAAAAAAACCAAAAAAAATTAAAAAAAAAAAAAAAGTACATTCGTCGTTGAAATTTTCACAAAGACAGAAAGTGACGAAGAAGAAAAAAAAAAAAAACTTTTTCATTTTTTCTTGTTTGCAAATTTGATAAATTATCATTGCGTCATGTGGAATTAATTGCGAACGCGTGGTGGCGGCCGTCGGTATCGGAAGGGAAGGGAGGGGAAGAGAGGGGAAGGGGGAAGGAATGGCAGTAGGGGGGAAGTTGTGTTTACACATTGGTATAAACATTGGTAGTATCTAAAGTTAACAATGTCGTAAGTGTGTATTATATTTCTGCACGAATTTACGTATATAGATATAAATGTACATTAATGCATACATAAATATATATATATATATGTATGATTTGCGGAAAAAGGAAATGAGAAATGAGCGATAAAAAGAAAGAATACTAAAAGAAGGAAAAGGAATGTTGCAAATTTTATATATTATAATTCAAATATAAATGATAATCACAATAATGATGATAATAAATAATTAAATGACAACTGCAGCAGTTCATATATTATATACATACCTTAACATAGATGTATGTAATATATATGTACACACATGTGTAACAGCTACATCGCGTAGATTGACAAAATTATTATTAATTAGGAATGTTTAATTTACTTTATAGTTTAGCTAATACTTTTTTTTTTCTTGCGTGCAGAAATCGTATGGGTATGAAATCGTACTTGAATTATTCACGCTCTAATCCATGTATATTAAACTAGCAATTTTTTTTTTTTTTTTGTTCTCTTCCTTTTTCGAAAGAAAAACCAGAAAATATATCTAGATCGATGTGTATGTATATGAATTTGGAAAAAATCGGAGAATTTCAATTCGTTTTTAATTTCATTTTATTGCATTTTTGTTCCTTTTTTTTATAAAATACATATATTGATAATGATGATAACAAGATTAATACAAACAAAATTGGTGGAATAACTATTTCCATATCAAGGAAATGAAAAGAAAGAAAAAAAATTCTACATATTTATCTTCCATATCGGAAACAATGATAGAATATAATATAATATAGTAGGTACCTATACTTATAACACTAAAATTAGCTGCGACGCGATAATTTTAATACGATGTGTGGTATAGTAGTGGTGTTGGTGGAAACCGTGCAGAAACAGATAAGATTAATAGATAATAGAAGATAAACGATTAAAGAGAAATGAAAAAAATAAAATAAAAAATAAAATAACAAACAAACAGTACAGTACAGAATCCCGCGGAAATTCGCGTGTTATGTGATAGTGAATGATATAATATATATGTATAATTCGAGTACCTAGGGAAGATTGAAAAACAAATAAAAAAAATTGTAGAAATCGGCGAAAAAGATTCGGAAAAACGATTTTTTTCTCTCTGCTTTTTATTTCTTTTCATTATATAGAATTACCATAAATATTATGTACATAATATCGCACCGCAATTAATAATGATCCAACTGTGTGTTTATAGTGATGATTAATAATAATAATAATAATATGAATCAATCGATGAATTAATTAAGGAAATAAGAAATGTGAAAAGTTTTTAAACAAAAAATAATTAATCATTATTAACGAACAAGGAAAAGTGTAATTTGAACCTGCGATGATGGATTTTAATCGTTGAAAAAAAAACAAAAATTAATTAAAATAAAGACACCGATGATCACCGCTCTCGGAGAACAGGGAGCCACTCTGGGTTCACTTGTGGGTTAAAATTACGAGTGAACACAGCTGGTGGTATCTCAGTTTTCTTAGGGCATTATAAGCAACATCATCTAACTTTCGTATTATTATACGTATATATTAATAAGAAAAGAAAAAAAAATTAGTAGGTGTTGAAGAATTTTTTATTGATTTATTTTTTTCTTCTTCATTTTTTGGGGTGATTTTCTGGATGACCGTGGCAAGTGTTGTTACACGATTAATTCAACAATTAGGATTGAAATCGAGAAGAAGAATAGAAGTAAAATAGAAAAACTAAAGAAATTGAAATTTATTATCAATTTTTGCAAAAAAAAAAAAAACCAATTAATTTTCTCATTATAAATTATCGTTCTGTTATAAGTATCATTATTCATTCTTTATTTTTTTCACTGTTTCTTATTCTATATGGATTTCTGCACGATGTTTAAATTCAGCCTTATATCCTACCTGCGATTTATCATACATAGGTATATAGGTACAGTACGAAATTAAAAAAAAAAAAAGAGGAAGAGAAAACTAAAACTAGAACTAGAATAAGACGGATCAGAATTGTAGGGGTGGTATAAATAAGGATATACATACCTAGGTATATATATATATAGGTATAGTTGCGCACTGGGCGAGGTAGCATAGGGCGAAACGCGTCGTCGCGTCGCGTTGCGTCGCGGTAGCGGGTGGCGTGAGTTTTGGGGCTGCGAAGAGAAGAGAGAAGAGCGAGAGAGAAGGGGGGGAAATGAATTATTGATCGAGGTTATGCCCTGCGCGCGCGATATTCCCCATATATATAGGTATGTACACTACTATATATATATATATATTCATATATATGTGTATTCGTCGACGTGCGTCGTCGACGTCGTCGTTTCCTAGTTGTCGGTGTAGTAACTTCTTCGTACCTCCTCACTCTATGCGTATAGAGGTATAAGGTACCCGCACCTATACCTATACCTGAACTGCACATATATACTATATACCCATAGCACATAGTACAGAGTGTATTTAGCTTTAGAGTTTCACCGGGTTACCGTCTACCCCCCCAACGGCGCCACTGCAGAACGCCAATCCTTAACCTTCACCTACACGAATGCTTCGATCGACCCCTCGAACGTTTTTTTCTTTCTTTCTTCCCTTTTCTTTTCTTTCCTTTTCTTTACTTTTTCGCCTTATTTTTATCCGTCAAGAATATCTCAGTGGGATTTTAAGTTCCGTCAGGTAAATGAAAAAATCATAAAAATTCTACCATTTTTATTTATAATTTTAAATTTTAATTTTCTCTCCTCTCTACCGATACTATACAGGTAAAAATTTTTAGTCAGCTGGGGGTATAAATGAACGAATAGAGAGAGAGGGAGAGAGAGAGGAAGAAGAGAGCCGGATTGGGGATAACCTTGGTATTATTACAGGCGGGCGAGAAAATGGCATTTCTGCGCAATGCTTGATGCGCGATGTGAACGCGTCATTTTATTTTATATACACCTTTAGGTGGGTATAGTACAGAGCTTAGCGCATGCGGGTGAGAATATTAGAAGAACAAGAGGGCAGGGGGCTCGAGTCGATGTATGGTAGCGTGAGGCAAGGCGAGGCGAGGCGAAATGAGGAAGGCAAGCAAGCGGGTGTCAAAATCAGCTGACAGCCGCCCGGCAACGTGCACCGTAGAGTTTCTGCGATCGTCGTAGTCAGCTGACTCTACCTACTTTCCTCTACCTCCCGCAGCTCTCGCGAGTCGCGCGGCTGGTCGATCAGCTGTTTTATATCTACGCTATACCCATACTCATACCGTGTGCATATAGGTACCGGGTACATATACCTACACACATATATAGGCGTATTATACAATCTCGTATCTTTCCTCGTCTACTCTATATAATTCTTCGATTAAATGATATGAAATCAAATTGAATATATTTCGTTTCATTGAATTTCAATTTTCAATTTCAATTTTTTTTTTTCTCATTATCTCTTATTGATCTCGATACAGTATAGAAAATTATCGAATAATATCCTACAAATAAATGAAAATAAAATTCCTCTTCTCTTTTTACTTGTTTTTTGTTATTTTTTATTCATTTTTATTTTCGTTATTTATCTCTATTCACAAAACTCTCGCGATGTATTTTACGTGAGCCCGATACGTGGCGCCGGACCTTTATATACCATACTACGCGTTCGTTGAGAGCGGATATTTTCGGAACTAGAAAATTTATGGATTTAATGTATGGGGTGGTGTACAGACTCTTCTCGTTTTCTCAAGTTCGATTTTTTCGCCAGGACATTGCCAAATATACCAAAAACAAAAAAAAACAGAAAATTGAAATTCGAAAATGACCACTGTACCCTGACATACATACTTTAAAAAACTACTTTCTAAGATTAATATAAAAAGAGAACATCCATTTCGAAAACAGAGAAAAGCAAGAAAAAAATGAAAAAAATACATTTCAGAATTTTTGTTGAATCGAGTCACCATTGCAGATAATATAACGTATATGTGCAGCTATATTGACCACATACATTACGCAACATCTACCGTGGAGTTATGTAGCTGGGTAATCGTATAACCTATAGCTATATTTTACACGTACATATTGCTATATAGGTATGTATAATGTATATCTATATACGTGGTGTAGAGTAGCTGTACCAATTGTTGCAAAACGCGTTTTTGGCACAACGAATACCTGCAGCTACCTTGTCCCGTCCGTCCGTCCGTTCTATAGTGCCCGCCTGATCACCGACCGACTTTCGCTACTTAAAGACTTACGCGTACAAAATTATACCAATTTTATATATCTATATGTATATATACGGTACAATTCAACGTGATATAAGCACACCTTTACTCGTACGATACCTGCATGATTCTATATTTAATTTCTATCCCTAGAAACGAAATCTCTCAAACGGATAGAGAATAATTTCTATAAATTTTATAAAAGAAAGTACAAAGAAAAACAGAAATAGAAAAATTGCAATAAAGACTAGCAGAGATTTATAGTCCATCATAGATCAGATCTCTGAGGCTAGCTGCTGCTCTATGCGGGGACTCGGTATAGTTTTACGGAGTTACGGACCGTGCGAGTCGGCCTTGGCCGAAGCTCCAGCACTGCTGCTGCTGCTGCTGCAGCCTTGTCGTTGTACATACATATATCTACTAACGCTGCGCCTGGTTCGTATCCTCGCGCGTCTTTCCCCGCCTGAATATCACGCCGTTTTATAATAGTAGTAGTAGTAGCCGCGCGTATACCGGCAGACCATTAGTTCAGCGGGAACAGCAGTGGCAGTGGTAGTGGGTAGTGCATACACAGACACAGACACGTTATACGACTATACCAGTTTAACTAATCGTATAAAGAGTATAACGTGTACATATCTCTTCCTCGTAGCTCGCTCGCTCGCTCGCTCATCGGTAACTGATGCCGTTGCTGTGGCTGGTTACTACTACTGATGTATGCTTGATGCACTTTATTTATACCTACATAATGTGTCTATGCGTATATAATTTGTATGTATATATACACATGTATGTATGTATTAGATACGTGAGTAAGTATAAGTACGAAGGTATCTCTATCCTTAGTACGTAACAAGTTCCGCACGCGCTGCTATTTAAGACTTTGGAGTACTATATGAATTCTTGTGCAATGAATATCACCTTACGTAATGTATTATGCTATATACTATATAGTAGTTTTATTATTATTATTATCATTATTATTATTATAGGATTATACTTGTTTTTCTTATTTTCTTTAAAAAAAAGAAAAGAAAAAACAGAAAATCGAAAGAAAAAAAGAACAGTAGTATTATATACGTCAGCGATATTAAATGCAGTTTTGCAAAAGCTTCGAGCTTCCTATACACTCTTCTCGTCTTGTCTCACATCGTCTGACATGGCTGGGGGACCCCTCATTTCTTCTGCTTCTTCTTCCTCTTGGCTAAAGCTTATTATAGATTATCTGGGAAGTATGCTGCGCTACTGGTAACCGCTATAGTGTTGCTGCTGCTGCTGCTGCTGCAGCCGAACGAATGATAGTTATATACACACATATTATGTATATACCTGTATAAAACCATCGTATTATATGTATATATGTATATATGAGCGATAAACTATTACACGGTATATATATCGTATAAAGAGGGGCGTTTTATTAGAGGATTCTATATATATATATATATACACACCTACCTATCAGATATGTGACGGTATATGTTATGTATGAGTTGGTTCAAGGTCGTCTAGCATTACCTATATCAACCCACGTAACATATATTATTGATTTTTAAAGCCGGGTATATAATATGATACGTATATATACATGCTATACATATATTGGTATATATTTATACCTATGTATAATTAAACTCGATTTTGACAAGCATTTTTTTTTTTTCTCGTTTCTGTTTTCTTCAATTCAAATTCGCAATTGAACTACTTTTTGTTTGAGAACCCAAAAAAAAAAATCAAAAAGGAAGAATAAAATAGACAAAAAATATCGTAAATTGGTAGAAAAATGCAGGTATACATATTATGGATATATATATACACCTTCGTTATGTATAGATATATAGGATACACAGCTGACGTCAGACTAGCGCGCGGAGCTTTTCCCAGGGTTGACCCAGTTCCGTCGTGTAGTCGCTAGCGGGCAGTAGGTAGGTAGGTAGGTAGGTAGGTAGTTTCCGCAATGGAGCAGCACCTGCGCTTCGCATTTCAATTCTTATCCTCATTTTCATATATATATATATACATATATTAAATATATATCTATCTACATCTGTACTTCGACTATGTATCCCCGAATGAGGAAATAGTCTGAAGTTAGCCAATGCCCTAAATAAAATTCCAACCCTAACCCTAACCAACTTGGAAATCTGGTAAAGGTCAGACTTCGAATTCAGTCCGTAGAACCAGTTCCTTTCTTTCTTCCTGCCTTCCTGCCTTCCCTTCTTCTCTCCCTCTCTTATTCGTCCGCATGATGCGAATTGGGTCGATCTATAACCGAGGAGAAATAGTCGTGGGTGGGGAAGTAGAGGGGGAAGAGAGATATATAGAGGTGATTAACATTCAATGATGATTCATACGCTGCACTAAATGAAAAAAATAATCAAATAATTAAATACGAAACAAAGAGAAAAAATGTTGGATAACGAATGATGAAGAAAAAAAACGATACGAATTGCATACCTTGTCACAAGATTCATACACAGTAGGTATTCATATCTGCATTGAATTTGAGGAAAAATAACATATATTATAGAACTCTTAATTATACTTGAGAAATATAGTCGAATCCTCCTATTCTACCACCTCTACCTCTTCTACCTCCCCTTTCGCTTCTCGCCTCACCTCTGTTCGATGCAACCCTTGATTTCCGGGTCGTGCAGCAGCACCAGCACCAGCACCAGCAGCAGGGATAGTTTGACGTCATCACGACCTCGGTTGCATTGAATGAGGGGTGGAAAATGGCAAATGGAGAAGGGAGCACAGGGGTGGAAGGGAGAGCGAAGAATCGAGGAGAGGATAGGATAGGATCAGGGTGACAGGGAGACCCTGGGACTGGATACAGTCTTCCTAGACCCGCCGAGGACGAGGAGCTAGTCAGGCCACGGTGGTTTTCTTCAATTTTTAATCGTGTGCAGTGCAGACATACGTATACACATATAGAAAAATAGACTTCATCTTAAGATCATTTATATTTTATTATTTATTATTATCTTTGGAGGACTCGACTCGTTTCCTTATCTTACTTTTCTCGATCAATTTTTGGGGGAGATCAAGAAAAACGTTGTTCAGATAATACAACTACAAGTGATCACAGTGCGGTTCGTCTCATTTTATTTCATGCATTTATCGTTTATCAATTTTAATTCTCATTTCCTGTATATCTCTCGGTCATGTATACCGGAAACAATTTTATCTCCACATATTGCAGAACTGCAGTAATTTACAATTTTGCGCATGAATATACGATGGATATAATTGTAGCCATGATCGAGACGAATCCGACAATACCCAACAACGTATAATTCTGACCAATTATACGGTGAGACATAACGACGCGACATCAATCGCTGCGCCACTAGCGCTGAAGATTAACGCGCTCGCGCTACTTCACGGTATTTCAAAGCGCGATATCTTCTCATCGAACAATCGGAATGGTGCCTTGTTTGGTATCGTTGGACTCGGCTTATTACCTTCTGCAACAATACGGTGTGCAGATATCAAAAATAAAAAAAATAAAAAATCGAATTAATATCACGAATGCATTATTTATATGAAAAACGATTGAAAGAAGAAGAAAAGGAAGAAAAAATCCGCGCTTGTTTCTATGGCGAGATATAATACGTACCTACGCTATAGTTTGTCTTGTTTGCCATTGTGCCAACGCATCGCGTTTTCTACCTATCCTACATAAGTTACGTAACCGTTTGAAACGTAAGCGTTAAGAGGTGGTCCCTCTGCTGCCCGCCTTCATCGGCAGCCATCTCTTTGTGGTCAGGAGGCGGGGGTGGGGGTGAGGGGGGGTACCGTGTTGTTCAAAGGTGGATTTAAGTGGTGGAAATCGTTTCGTCGATATTATAGGTAGAGTTATAAATTATGTTAATGTTGTATTGTTGTGTCGTATAGGATTATATTGGAGTAGGGAAATATGAATAAGAGGAGAAGGTGAAGGAGAATGAGACAGTCAGTCAGACAGACAGAGAGACGGACCACCTCCTACCTTCCCACCACACTCTACCGTAATACGACGCGGTCATGTTCTATCGCGAAAACAATATCCCATCGCAGTTTTAATTCTTACGAGCCAACAAGAACGACGACGACGACAACATACTAACCTGCAGGTTGTTCTCATTTTTCTTCCTTCTTTCTTTTATAAGAAGAAGAAGAATAAGGAGAAGAAGAAGAATAAGAAAAAAAATAACAAGATCAAGATCAAGATCATACAATCGTATGAACATATCATATCATGTGCATACATACATGTGCTGCAGTTTAGTTTAAGTTTAGTTTAGTTTTGTTTCTATACTGTATACTGTACATCTATAAGACGTACCTGCTGCATACCAACAATGCACGAATATACAGATTAGTGAACGTGGTGGATAAGTGGTTGTGGTTGTGGTTGTGGTGATGATGATGATGTGGTGGTTGCACAAAGTGCGGTTGTGCGCGGCTACAACTCGACTCTGACACACGATTCTAAGATTAAACGATCCAGGGTTGATCTACCTGGCAAGGAAATCTGGCAGGACCCGATCGCCCAGTCACGCGCTCTAGAATTTAACCAAACTCCCCTTCTTCCTCTCCCTTCTTTGACCAATTCTTACCGCGAGAGATCGACGTTAGTCTTACTTATGTACCAATTTATTTTATGTCTTACATCATTGATTCGACGTTTTATCTCTCTCTCTCTCTTTCTCTTCTTTTTTCTTTCTGTCTCACAAATTCAGGAACTGTACCCCAATTTATCTATCCTGCTATTCGCGATTGGCACGGAATGCCCTGTACATATTTACGATGTATTATATTTTCGAAAATTTATATGTGTCATTCCGTGCCAATTTGAGATCGATAAGACTCTATCTTAAAATTCTTCCTATGGGTTATTCGACGGCAATTTAACGAAAATAAAATTGTATAGATTATCTCGTCCCAATTCTACTATCAGATCGATATATCTATTCATAAATAGGTACTGTTTACGGAATGTCGCGAAGTTTTCCCTACTCTGGCTTATTTTCTATACGCTACTGTCAGCTGGGTATACTAGTCACGCTCTCGTCCTTGAACGTGCGCGCGAACGTATCTACCCATAGTTCTATACCCTACAACTATACACAGAAATATATATAGGTATATGTATACTATACACATATGTGTATATCTAACATATCCGGAAGTGATTTGCAAATACATGATCTCATGCCTATTCAAATATTTCTGAATAGTCTGTATCTATCTATTTATTTATTTATTTATTTATTTACTCCTCTCTCTATATTTCTGCGTATTGACAAGACCCGATAGTGATTGATATTCAAATTTGTTATATTTAAAAAAAAAAAAAAAAAAACATTTAATCGATTCATCAATTATCGTTTTCTTTATATATGCGTTATAATTCGTATATACATATATAATATATTTGCGTAGAGAATTCGTGCATATATAAACCGCGAATGTAGGTGGTGGTGCGGAGAATGGTGGTGGTAGGATGAGGAGGAGGCACCAGAGGCAGTAACAGCAGAAACGGTGGCGCGGTGGCGCGGTGGTTTCGCTTGTTGGCACAAAACTAGCTCTTGCAGCCCGCGCCCGTTTCTTATGTTGTGTAACAGCCTAACCAGCACCGCAAGTACATATACATATACACACATACATACATTCATACATACATACCATCAGTAAGCCAAGCCAAGCCAAGCCAAGTCAAACCGAGCCAAGACAAGCCAAGCTAAGCTAAGCCAAGGCAGAGGGCTCCTCTATATTACACCGTTAAACCTGACGGTGGTTTTCAACTAGTCGCGTGTTAGCGCTCATCATCTACGGTCCTCGTAGATATTCAGAGACTTATACTCTCCCGTGTCTCTGTTTTCTCTCTATTTATCTCTATCTCTATCTCTATCTATCTATTCGTCTATTATTTATGTCTGTAAATAATAGACATCGTGATAATATATATATCGTAATATTCCTCTATATATACCATACCTATCTGTCTTTGATGATATAACTTATACCCAATAACAACAGCAATAATAATAGTCACGATATTAGTTACTATTGTTATCTGCTATTTTTTTTTTTTTTTCATTTTCATTTTTAAGAAATAGAGTGATAGAGAGAAATAGAGAGATAGAGAGATGGAGACAGAGAGGCAGAATGGAAAAATACAAGGGGGTGTATATCATATACAAAAATTACTGGTGTGGTGGATATATACCTACATATTATGTATATAAAAACGACAAAAAGAAAGTGAAAAAAAATAAATAAAAAAAAACGACGAAAGAAAACTGAAAATAAAAGAGAGCTTAAAACAAGAACGATAATTAGACTGAATATTAAAAAAATAAAAAAATTAATTACCATCTCATTAAATTCGCAGCTCAAATGAAATCGGAATGAACGTTATGTTAGTATATATTAGATAGATGAACAGATACGACGAATGGATAGATGGATAGATAAATAGGGAATTAGAGAGAGGAAGAGAGGGGAGGGAGAAGTCCGCGACGTACAACATACCTACTCGCGTACTATCTGGAACTGTCCTATTATTAGTGTTCGTGCGGTCGAAAAACAACTGGTGCTCTTGCAGCAGCACAAGCAGCGCAAACAGCAAGCCAACGGCATCAGCGACGTAGCTGGCGTTGGTTTGCTGTTCAAAGTCCGTTACGTGTGTGTATTATCGCATACATCGCGCGTTATAACGTGTAACGCGGAGGTATTATCCGCGGGAGTATAACATCAATACGTGTTCGTACGTACGAGTAGATTTTAGAAAGAAATTTTCTTCTTCATTTATCAGAGAACTGAGCTATAAATCTCTTATGGATACGTTGTACCGTGAGAATCAGGTGAAACAGCACAGCCAATTCGCGCCAACGTCGACTGACTGACTCAAGTTTTTACAGGGTGAACCTTGTTCGATGTAAAAAACTTAAGTTTGACGACGTTGGCGCGAATTTACTGTGCTGTTTCACCTGATTCTCACGGTATATGAAGATCCTTGCGGTCATCTTCGATTTGGTAATATTCATATTTCGATCATCGACTCATTGAAATTTGAAAATGATTGAACTGAGAATCGCCCTAATTTGTAATATTGAACGCGAAAATTTTGCACGGTTTAATCTCTACACCTTTCTTTCCCTCTCTTTATCTATTTCGCTCGCGTACGTATCAATTTATTATCGTATATTTAATAGTAGGATATAATATAATCCATCGTTTCGCATACGGTTTTGCAACAACACATTGTACATGATGTACTATACGAACTAAATATAAAGTCGGTACAGTCTATACAGTATTTATACATATAGGTATATGCGAAAACTAGCTTCGGTTGTTAATTATTATCGTCATTAAATTTTGAAAGTAAGAAATAAAATGCTAAAGCAAGAAACACACATACGAAGACAAAAGTATAGGCGTGAAAATCTTCGATTAGAAACGACGAGCAAGAAAAAAGAAAAATCTAAACAATCGTTTTTTATCGAAGAATAAATTGATTGTAAATGTTGAATCAAAAAAATCACATTCATTTTTCATCTAAATAATTTTTTTTCAAATTTTGTATTATTGTTATCATCATCATCATCATCATCATTATTATTATTATTATTATTATTATTATTATTATTATTATTATTGTTATTGTTATTAATGTTGTTATTATGAGAGCGAAGGGAACGTGTGATAAACGTTTACTATAAATTCCAGATCGATCGAATTTCTGTGTATGTAAATACTATTTGCGTATAAAAGTTGAACGGATAGGTTTATTAGAAAATTGAATGGAAACTGAAATCGAAAGACGAGAAAGAATAGATTTACATTTTACATACATAAATGAATGAATAAATAAATAAATTAAATAAATAAATAATTAATAAAATAAATAATATATTATGGCAGTCGGGGCTCGTGCCAGATGCGCGTTTACACGGGCCCTGATTACTGTAAATGCACTATCTGGTACGACACCTCGCCTGTCGCTACCACCACCACAACCGCCACCACCGCCGCAACCACAATCAACGCCAATCCGAATATATTTCAATTTTTCTTTTTTTTTTTTTTTTTCTTTCTTTCGTTCAAGGATGAAAAAAAATAGAAAATACGATTAATATAGGAATTATTCTTACATATATATTGTTGTGTTTTATAATTATTTGTATTATTATACGCATGGACATAAAATTATCATTTACGTCTGGGTATAGGTACCGTAGTGAATTTTATTTTTTCAGCCTTTTTTGTTCAGGACTTTTTTTTCTTTTTGTTTTTTAATCCTTTCCAATCGTTATATTACACCGATCCCAACGAGTTTTAGGTAATTTGAATATATATCCAACGCGATTTATTGTATATTTGGTAATAAGTCCGAATCGTCTCTGCGAATTCGTCTTTATGTGTACACTACATATTTATATATGTGTATGTGTATTTTTCAGGTACTCGATACATATCATTCTACCTGTGCCTATAATATTCGTAAATATACACTGAGTATGTATATATCGAAAATCTATATAACATAATGATACCAATAATATAATAATAGTATACCTTATAATAAAAGTCGAACTAACTTTCGCCTATCTTGATTGGTATAGAGATACTCTATGTATTCTTATTCACGACCTAGATTTCAATGCTGATTTCAATATATATATATATATATATTTATATATAAGGTGTAGAAAAAAAAAATCCAATTAATTCGTGGGACATTTCGTAACGTATACCTACATTAATATAAGATGTAATACTATCAGAACGTCACGAGATACGCGATTATAGTGTCAACGATCGTGGAAGAAAAATGAAGAAATGAAAAAGAAAAAGATTAAAAAAAAAAAAAAAAACAGGAAATAATCAAGATTCAAGATTCGAGCACATAGAAGAAGAATATTATAATACTACTACTATCACTGTATGCGATGATCATGGTGTATAATTTATAATACTTTATATAGGAAATAAAAAACGAAAAAAAAAATTATTTGCAGATGATCTAATTTGTTCAATATATATTCTTATACTTATTATTCTTCTCGTTGGGGGGGGAAAAAAAAACCACAGAAATTCAACAGAATATATATTTTCAATATTATTATCAATTATTTCACATATACCTATTCAATATCTATACATAAATACACACAGTAGATGTTTTATATATTATATTACATTTTTCATTTTTACCTTACTAGTCCATATTATGTTTATAGGTGAATTATACCATCTGTAATGAATAATATTATTAATTTTTGCACTGAAATTGAGGAGGGGGGGGGGGGGGGGGGATTAAGTTAATGAATTTTATATACGTACACAGCATGTATATATACTTAAATATATATTATATAGTTTTTCTTTTCTTAGATAAAATAATAAAAATAACTTATTTAGCTGAAATTTTCATTCTCCTCTATATGTCTTTCATTGATTGATTGATTGATCGATCGATCGATTGTCTTCACTTTACTCAAAATTCACTCGCGTATTGATTAACTAGTTTTTTTTTTTCTCTCTCTCTCTCCTATATATATTTCTAGTCATTTATTTATTCATTTTTTTTTTTTTTTTATTCAAATCGTAATTATTTATTATTTATATGACTAAATAATATATTATGTAAATAATATATGGTAGATAGTTATAATTTAATTCTGCAAGGACATCTTTACCTCAAAAACTTTTCTTCTCCTTCATTACGTTTACTCTACACGATATACTATATATTTTAATATTTAAAAAATACACTATATATGTACATATATACATATTTATTAATTATAAACAACGACGAAGATTTTGTCTCCTATAATCTTATATCTGATTTATCTGATGCTGATGCTGTGATGCTGCTGCACTGCCCACATATGTTTCAAGTTGACGTCAGTTTATATTCCCCTGATTCATCGTGGACACTTAATTACATATCAAAATATAGTATGATATGTATACGTGCACATTATATAAGTGATGCAGTAATTTATAAATCATCGATTATTATAAGTGAATGGCGACACTGTGCATGTGGGGAAAGAGAGATATGATTTTCAAAGAAGAAGAAGAAGAATTTATTTATTTTTTATTGCTTCCCCCCTCTTACGAGCTTGCAGTTTTCTTCATTTTTTTCACGATTTTTTTTCATTCATTCATATCAGCATCATCAATTTTATTGGCGATATAAAGAAAAAAAAAAATTTTAATCTATAAATTGAGAGATAGATATAATATTCAGTCATTTGATATATTTTTTATATACATACATCATATATAGTTTTTTTATTTCCTTACCCCTCAATCGTATATATTATATGTATGATTGGATAACAGATCGAATAAGACGATCCTATAACGATCTCTAGACGTATATAGATATATATATATATTTTGTGCACGGTATAAAATTAAATAAATGAATGAGAAAATTTCAAAATTCTTCTCAATTTTACACCCGACAAAAAAAAAAGAAAAAATTTTTTATCATACTCCGGTATATCATAGCATGCAATCTATATTTTTAATTTTTTCTTTCTTCTCCAATGCCGCAATATTGATTTATCTCATCTAATATAGCGTGCGAATTTTTCATCAAATTTCCCATTCTGCTGAAAGTAAGAAATAAATAAATAAAATAAAATTTCATTTCATTTCATTTTTTTAATTTGTTTTCATTCATTTTTTTATCACGATCATCGATCGAATTAAATACTGAAGAGTACGAGGAATAGCGACCGGCGCCTTGGCAGTGTGGTTAGCTGGTTGTGTGGTCTATTTTATGAACACGACCGCTATCGGCACTGCAGCTGTGACGGTCGCATTACTACAATTATTATGTATATGTATATATATATAAATATAAAATAAAATGTTTATTTATTTATTTATGGTTCATAAATATATAATATTATATTATATTATATTATATGAAAATTGGGTATATAATAAATAATTAATTTTATATATACATATGTTCTTATTTTTAATTATATTTTATTTATTTATTCTTTTTTTCTATTTTTACAGATCCGCCTACGTATCATTCGGTGGATTATTGATGCGACTACAAGGTGACGCGAATAATTTACACGGATTTGAGATAGACCAGCACATGTACCTCCTGATGAAAAAACTCGCCTTCTAGATATATACGGAGAAGAATTGTGTGCGGAAAAGTGAAGATAAAGGAAAGGAAGCACGAAGAAAGAAAAAAATATACAAAAACAACGTAAAGTACACAAAATACAGAAAAATACAAATAAATATATATTGAAAAAAAATCAAAAAATCATTCGATTTTTTTCTGATTTTTTGATAAAATTTTTGAAAAAATTAATATGGTATGGATGAGAGACAAAAAAAAAAAAGAATAAAAAAATTTAAGAAAATGGGAAATTTAATAGAAAAAGCATTCCATTCGTGGATAGTCGTACGTTGTTTCGTATAATCGCAATGTATGGTTCAGACTTGAACGCGACCTTGTTTGTACGTTATGAGCCTTTTACGTAAATTATAGGATGACGCTTCTTTCCTATATGTGTGTATATCGTAAACTGACGATTACTTCCTACGATGCCTTTGTTCGTTTTTTTTTTTTTTACATTAAATGAAATAAATGAAACAAATAAATAGATGAATAAATTTGAAATTTTCACTTTTATTAAACAGACAATACATAGTTAAATAATTGAATTATTACCAATGTTATAATTAGAGATAGAAATAATTTTGTACCTACTAATCGTATTTTTGATAATATAAAACTATGAAAAAAAAGAAACGAAACGAAGAGAGAAAATAAAAAAGTGATAATACTTGCAAGCGATAATAAAAATCCTATAGATATCACCATAATTAAATACAGGTGTAACGTATCTATATAATGCATTATTTCTAGATAGGTATACACTGCCTTAAGAAATACATATAGTTAATCTATAAGTTTATTCCTAAGTTATGCTATATGGGTATATACATATACAATAATACATATACGAATATGTATGTATGTATGTAAATTATTTTTAAAATACGTGACTCTTGGATGATCACCAACAGCATCTTTCAGCTGCTCCGTTAGGTAGATGGAAGTAGATATAGAGATAGAGGTAGGTAGGCTGTACGAGCATCTAAATGCGACTGCGGCACGAAAATAGCGCGAGGCAAAAACTCACGACTGACTTACGATCGCATTAGATAGCGAAGAATTTACGAATTAGAAATCCTGGCCTCAATGGGATCATTGAAATTTAAATATCACCGAATTGAGGAACCACCCTCTAATTGTACTATACATTTATGATAGATCATAGATTCTTTTTTTTTTTGTTTTTTTTCCCAAATGATCAAACCGACTAACGTTTTTCTTCGTTTATTTACTTTTTATATTATAAATACAATAAAACATGTACGTATTTAGCGATTTGCGTTAAAAACGACATGTTTCATTACTATAACTGAATATAATCGCGCGACCTTGACTCTGCATACGTATAACAGCTGAATGCAAGCCCGAGATAATACGGTATAGTATAATACCAATTACGAGGCAGGTATGTATAGTCGTAATTAATATACTAGATGGGGGAGAGAGACGAGTCAGTGGGACAGAAATGCTACCCAAATGGCGGCACCGAACGATTACGCAACTTCGTCAAATGGCTGAAACTGTTTAACAACAAACTACATACGTAGAGTCAAGATCGCAAATAGATTGCGTAATTTTAACGAAATTTGACAATCAATACTGATCTTGAAATTCTGATATTCTAATATTCTGATTTTAAAACAATTTCCTAACGTTACTCAACAGCTTTTCCAAATTCATAATTCCATTCATACTCTAAAACTACATTGCATATCTATAAAGGCTCTATTATCAGTCTTTGATTGAATAAATTCTATCATTTGATTACGAAACAGCATTAGAAAGAAAACAAAACTGTCTTTAATCTTATAAAACACGTCTTTACAACTCTTCTCTATCAATTCCTGAGAGTACGCTGCTATTATCTAGTACGTGTTGAGCTTGGTGGTAATTATAACTCGTAGACATTGATCAAACGCGGTACATACGGCAAGTCCTTGTTTGTCTGGACTCCAATCCAGGGAACTCACTGGCTGTGAAGAAAGGGTGCTGTTTTGTAGGAGAGATACAGAGCCCACAACTCCCTGCTCGACCCCATCAGCATCTGTAGTCACTCGTTTTTCAGGATATTCGCTATGGATGAAAAGAAAACAATTTGATAGTTGATTCAAATCTAGTTTTAGGTGCGCCGAATCTACTCCAAGGCAATGAGAATTCTTCTATTTACTATTTCCATAGACAGAGCGATCCTCCGCCACCAGAAGTCATGAATATCTCACGGTTTTGAGGCAGGTGCCTAACCAGCCAGATCGTAGATTTGTGGGCCTGAAACAAGTCGACGTTTTCTTAGCAATAATTTATCCGTCTTATGACTAATTCCTAGTTTTCTAATCAATTCAATCAACTTCTATCAAGAATTGTACAATATCTAAAATTTTATGATCATTTAGGGCTGAAAATCTGTGTAATCAAAACAAACTGATTAGTTATTAAACCGGATGAGATGATCCAACAATAATTGACTCGATTGGAAAATCTGTGATAAATTTTGACGAAGAATAAGTAATTCCCGATTATCTAAAATGAAAGGTGATAAAATCTGATTACTTTTTCCACCAGATACGAGAATCCCTTCTTAGGATGTTGCGTCTTTAGATCGAATAGGTAAAACTTAGCCTCGAGCGTAGTAGCGACAAGTTTATTCATGGGTATATCTTTCCTGTCGAATTCAAGCCCGCAAACACCGTTTCTAACATTGCTTTCCCATCTAACAGCCATGGCTTTTAAATCGAACATTTTAATGTCTCCGTTGTCGTATCCAGCGGCGACAATCCTCTCCTCCGAGTTATACGAGTTACCAAAGGTGACGACCCAGCAATCCCTGCGGTGCTCTCCTTCCTTTGGTTCCATCACTGCTACGGGACTACTCTTTTGTCTCGGGTCCCAAACCTTTACGCTTCCGTCCCTCGACCCAGTGACTAATTCCGGGGCTCCGCAGCCCAATGTTTGGCCTCCGATTCCATCGATTGAATTGATTATCTCTTTATGCGCGTTCACGGAGTAGATTGGAATCGACGGATCCTCGAGATTGTACATGTTCAATTTTCCCTGTAAATATTTATCAGCTTTAGTCACGTACCATCGATACTCACGTTGTGCGTAGGTAGTAGGTATACGAATTCCTAACCTTAAAATCTCCGACTGCTAGGTACCGATCCCTCAAATTTGAGGCTCCAAACGTACCGCATTTGGTCGGATTCGACCGTTCTATGTCTTTAACCAGTTTTAATTCCCCGTTTGACACTTCGTATATTTCGATAACGCCTGTACCCCGAGGTTTCGATCCCATAACCACAAATTTCGCGCTACTTGGTATCCATTTAGCATCGAATAATGAATAATTCACAGATTTTTCTATGTGGCATATTATCTGAGGCTTAGAAAGCTTCTCCATTATAATATATTACTTATAAATATTTTCCTCTTTATAAACTACCAATATTTAAAACGTTCACGCTGATCGCCGTAGCAGACGATGTACAAATTATTATCTTTCTCTTTTATTATCAACAAACCGCGGCGCAACCTGGCGGCGAAAATTCGAACCAACCAAGTCTCTGCCGATATGAATCTGCCTTACCATAGCAGCACGTGTCGCGCCATCTGGATCCCGAATCGACGACTAGTCGCTAGTCTAACAGACTGAACAGTTCAGTGTAAAACAAAATGGCCTCGTGTTCGCGTCGTGGAGTTTTCTCGCCGTAGTTTAGTCGCGATAATATGTGGTATATACACAGTATTAGAGTTCTGTTTCATTCCTACAACACCGTATTACAATAGCCGAAGTCAATCAACCGTTTCGTTGTGTTATATTAACATCAAATATCCGAATAACGCGAATACAGTTTTACTCTGAAAGAAATAAAGAAGGAGAGAAAGAGAGAGATAGAGATAGAGTGAGTGCGAAGAATTTGGCGGGAAAACACTTGTCTGACCAGTATTGAACACTGAACAGTCAAGATGGCGATCATGCAAGCGTTGATCGAGCATTTCCTCATATTCGGTGTTAGGGTCAGCGACGAAGCTACGCTCAAGAAATGTGAGTAAAGATTTTCAGATTTTTCTTCTCATTTTTTATTCGATCTCAATTTTTTTTTTGAAAAAAAAAACGAAAAAACATGAATACATATCTCAGGTATGGATTTATGCGACACTTACAATCTGAACGAAGAAGAATTGGTAGACACATGGATGGCGTTCAGTGTGTCAGATTGCCAAGGGGACGGTCCGAGTTTGAAATATTTATCTCGAATGGAGAAAAAGGAGTTGATTAAAAAAGATCGAGATATTTCAATGCCATCAGGTTCCGGTTGTATAACAAACCCACGAACAAGCGGCACTATTTTATCGTATATGAATAAAAAGGATAAAAATTTGTCGACTATTGCAGCTTACAATAGTTCTATAACTTCTAGCAAACAGTACGAGTATCCTTTTCCGATTTTCATATTTTGTTTTAGCAATTTTAGCAATTTTACTTGTTGCTGTTGTTTTTTTTTTCTTCTCTCTCTCCACATTTCTTCTAATCTAAATTCCTTGACTGTGAAATTAATTGAATCAGCGATAACGAAGACATCCTAGAACTATACTGTGGAAAATCAGCGACTACCCCTAAAGTGAGTAACTTGATGAAAAATAATAATATAAAAATGGTTTTTTCGGCTTTTTGGGTATTTCAATTTCAATGTTACGTTAGGGTAGGGTCGGGTCGTGTTAGGTTGAACATTTTTTTCTCTAGCCTGTTATTATAAAAGCATCAAGAGAGCTCGTGATTCATTCGACACCAGTCTCTGCTTCTCCTTAAAATTCTCCCCTCGACCGCCCCTCGCCTTCTTACAGTTTGCCGATTTCTGGTTCATTGTCAGGAAAGCGGCAGAGGTTTTAGGGATTCGAAAAACCGCCGCTCTCTCTCTCGCTCTCTTGCTTTGTCCTCTTTCTCTTGCTTCCCTCCCCTACACACTCTGATCTTTCTCTCTTCTCTTCTCTTCTCTTCTCTTCTTTCCTCTCCCCCGTCCCGGTACTTCCCCTTTTCCATGAAAGTAGTCTGTGTATCTCTACGTCCCTTCTCCCTTCTCCCTTCTCCTCTCTACTCTCTACGTGTTGCATTCACGCACAGGCTTGGTCCCGGTACACCGACACGGATATGCGGGGTAGTGTATATAGTAGAAACGGCTCGGACTAGCGTGAGGCCAGTTCACGATATGCACCGTTGCCAAATTTTTCGAAATATAATACCTCTAGGATAATAACGATCTTTGCAAACTTCTTCGCTTTTATCATTCGATATTTTAGTCTCTTGCTTTGTTCTGTGTTTTATCTTATTTTTTTTTTCTAATTTTTGTTTTTTTTATAAACGAAAAACGATATACACACGTATAAATATACCCACACATACAAGTTTGAAATGGTACGTGTTTCGTTTTTTATAACGCGTATTAATATATTGTACCCATTATTATATCGCCGTATGCATATCCTGGAAAAGATTGTTACGTATGCATACGAGTTCAACTTACCACAAGTTCGATTCTATTCTTATCATTTCTTTGGAGTGACGAGTTCATGCTCAATTATACTCTCTCGTTTGATATAATTGATCGTATTTTTTCGATCGAAAATAAAAAGTAATAATAATGAAGAAAATCGTAACCATCACGGGTATTTTAACGAACTGTTACGCTACTGGTTCGAGTATACGGTCAGCGACGTTTTACAACATTGGCAACACTGTTACGTCGCTCGTTCTTTGTGCCCCCCCCCCCCCCCCCCCCCGGTCTCTTGTTAGGTAGTAGTGTGTAAGTAGAGTTCGCGCGCGTATAGCCGATCTGTGGAGCGAACGAACGAACGAACGAGCGAGCGAGTGAAGTGAACAAGCTGGAGCCATGAAGCCAGTCAAGTTGATGGTCGCCTCGCGGTCGGTAGTGCGTACACGATCCTCGGATCCCGGTTACATCGCATTCTATCGCGTACCGTAGTTATATTATATTTATCGCGTTCAGAGTTTATTCATTCAATTGTTATATATATATACCCATACACACATACGAAAATTAGATAAAAGCCACACACATAATTAGAATAAATATTAAAATCGTGAAAAATTTTCTTTCATCTCGTAAATTTCTTAAATTACACATATAACCGTATAGTGATTAATTATTATAACATAATATGTTGTATATACGTGCGGTTTGATTCAATGAAATGAACTTCATTTTTCTTAAATCTTAATTCCATTCTTATTCTTCTTATTCTTCTCATCATTATTATTATTATTATTATCAATATACTTCGAGGCAACGACAGCAGGTGGTTTTTTTTTCTTCGAATCTTACACATCACATCACATCACATCGCGTTTCTCCTATAGTCTTTCGACCACGTATAAACGTCCTAAGGAATAGCTGTAGAGAATGTGTGTGCGTGTGTGTGTGTGTGCGCGCGTCGTGTGTGTGAGAAAGAGAAAGAGAAAGAGATATGAAGAGAGAAAGCGAGACTGGTGAAGGGGAAGGTAAAGAGGGGGAGCGGTAGGTTAGTTCTAGGTACCTATTTCCCGCCACAAAAATCTTCAGGTAGAAATTGCCGCCATTATTTCTCCTCCCCTCTCCTCCCCTCCCATTCCCTTCTCTTTCCTTTCCTTTCCTTCCTCCTCACTCTTTTAGTTATTTTTTCTTTTTGTTAAGAACTCTACACATCACAAAGAAAGATGTTCTTCTGTGGTGGGGAGCTAGCTAGCTAGTGTGTATGTATCATGTATGTATGTATGTATACGCGTCCCTCTCCCATCAAACCGTCCTGCGTGCTGCCGGTTCCACAGATTTCTTTCAAAGGAAATAATTTCAGTTTTCAAGGACGCGTCGGCCATAATCGTACCGCATCGCGTCGTTCTCTAATTCTATTCCCCTACCTCCGTCCCTCCGCGTTTCGTTCTCTTCGATATCGGTTGTTTTTTCATATATTTATGTGCGGTGCGAACAAGCGGAGAACAATTTCCTCGTGTGTCTTTTTTTGTTTTTACGTTTTTACAATTCGGTATTTAATTTATACTATAATCCCGTAAATAAGTGTTGTTTTTTTTTCTCTCGGAATTAATTGCTTCACTAATAATTCGAGATTCAAGATCGAAGATTCAACGACCTGTTGCTCTTTACCTTTCCCTCTCTCGCTGCTACCTACATACTTATCTCTTCGTTCTCTCTTCGTTGTCGAATCTTTCTTGGCAATCTAAGAACAGTGACGGTGACGCCGACGCCGACGCCGACGTCGACGCTTACGCGAGGCTATGCGGCAGCCAGAAAACATATATAGAGAGAAAGAGAGAGAGAGAGAAGAAGAAGAAGAAAGAGAAAAAAAAAAGAAAATAAAGCGCTTCGGGTTACCTGTTGTCATTTTTTTGACCGTTACTCAGCCGAGGCACAAGTTTTTAACCGAACGTTCTATTTTATTTATTTGTTTCACGTTTATTAATTCTGGATCTCATTTTATGGCTTTTTTCTAACAATTTTTTTGTCTTCTTTTTATCTTCATTTTAAAGAATTCACGGTCTTCCCCCATGTATCTTGATTCTTTGTTCGCGAAGATTATAGAGGGAAGGTAATAGCAGTGTATAGAGTTACTATACATATTATAACTATTATATATACCTGCGTAGATTTCTCGGACGGTAGAAAGAACCGTTATTTCCTTATAAACGGTCGCGTCTCTTGAAAAGATACTGAAATAAAGAAAATGAAAGAAAAGAAGAGAAAAGAAAGAAATATATCGCGGTGTTATTTTATAGTCATTCATTCATTCATTCATTCATTCATTCATTCATTCATTCATTCATTCATACATTCATTCATCGATGAAAAAATAAAATTGATTTCTTTTCTTTTTCTTTCGCTCTTACAGTTTTCTTTATATTTCAACGTTGTCCTAACTTCAATCTTCGCTTCTCTTGGCTCTCTTTCATCCCTCCTTCCTTCCCCTTCGTCCCATTTCTATCCGTTTCTTATTTACCCATTTCATCAAGATAGGTATAAGTACAATGACGTTCAGACTAGCTACACTAGCATCTTTCTGTCCGACAGTCAGTCAGTTAGCAATTAAGTACAATTGATCGTTACCGTGATTCCCTCCCTATAGTAGCGCGTATTTTCTAACTAGATCTAATTTATTTTCAATTTTTTTTCTTAGATCTTATATACAATTTTATTATAATTAATAACTAATAATTTGATATAGGCACACTGTACATACGAATGAGAATTTAAACTTCGTGCTAATGTTGCATTACATACATAGTATACATACATATATACACACGTATACAAGTAAAAGTTCAACGGCATTTCCCACGGTGTCGTTTTGTGTGGTTCGTTTGCTCACATCACATCGCATACTATGATATTAAGAGCAAGAGAGAGAGAGAGAGAGAGAGAAAGAGAGAGAAAAGTAGTAGTAGCCAGTAGTGTGCTGAAGGGCAGGGAGGTAGGGGGAGCGCCACTGCTGGGTGGCGGGTGTGTTCTTGTTCCCTCTATCTCTATAAATCTCTCTCTTTCTCTCTTTACCTCCCCTCTACTACACCAACTGCACGACGGTTAGGTAGTTTGATCATTTGGGAAAAGGGGTAGAATAATAATAATGAAATAATACTCGTATTACAATCAATTTTATTTTATACTTTGTGTTAATCATTGAGAAAATCGAATCCGTACATTTTCTCGTATTATAACGATACGTGATAATGATGATTATGATGGTGAAGAAAATTTCATAAGAACGACGTCTTATGTATCCCATATGATTTTATTATGTATTAGTTGCAATAGGGACCCAACTCTCTACTCTACTCTTCTCTTCTCTTCTCTTATAATAAAAGACAAGATAATAATGAAATGGTTGAAATTGATTGAAACAATGCGTAATAAAATGAGTATTAAATGCGATGGGTTAAACGCTGTTAACCTACGTTGCGGGTATCTTGTGGGCTCGTAACTTCATACTTTGCCTTCTATTTTATCCTTTATCCTTCATTCTATATATTATAAATAAATAAATAAATAAATATGTTTATTTAGGTAGTAATATTACAATGATTCTAATTGTGCTAAGTGAGTGATGGTCTAGTGCACATTGTTGTTTAAAATTTGTGACTAGATCCACACTCATTAAACACATTTGGATAAATACATCGATAACCGTGACAAGATTTCCTTCCGAATTCGAACAAAAACGAAAAAACAAAAAGAGAAAAAAAAACGCGTGCAAAAATCGAAAGGAGAAAGGCACTTCCATAGACGAGTATGAATTTGGTACACGTGTAGATTTTTTTATAATCGTGACTAGATACACACTCGTCTACGGCGGCCTTCTTCGATAGGTTTATAATAAACTAGGAGAGTGAGAAATAAAAAAGAAGATAAACCCCCGAAGAAGAGAATAAAAAATCTGAAATTTATGATCATTTTTTTTTTATCATCTTGTTTTCAAACAGGCCAAACGAATGCGGAGTCCTGAGGCAGAGGCGGAAATCAATGAGGTCAAAATACGAGCTGTTGAAAGTCCCTTCTCGCCGGCGAGTTATTCGCCGAAAACGTGAGAATTTATAATTATCGTTAAATAATAGTTGTAAAAAAAAAAGAAAAATTGAATTGAATTTTAGTTAAGAATTAATAAATAACTAAAAATCATTCTATTCCTTTTTTCAGCGCGACGCCAAGTCGTCTAACATCGAATCCTCTAAACCGAGGTAAAGTCCTGTTAAAATATGGGCCGGATCCTACGAGTTGGAAAAACCTTGACGAAAATCGAATCGTTGAAGTGTCTCGGAGCGAGGACCACCATCACATGCCATCGAAATCGTTATACATGTACGAAAAGTTGCTGAACAAAGCCGCGGCCTTAGATTTTGTCTGCGACGAGCTGGGAACTTCGATGTGCAAGACTACAAACGAGATCGAAAAAGACGATACCGAGCAGGTCGGCTCATACTCGAGGAGTCAATACGAGATTCAAACCTACGGTAGAATCCGCTGCGATTCTGAAGGGAAGTTAAACGCCGCATCGGTTATGCTCGAGGGAAGCAAACGCCTGTCTTCTGGTTCCAGGGTGAAATTAGACCTCGGAAAATTGAACCAATACACCATATTTCCCGGTCAAATTGTGTCCGTAAAGGGCGTTAATCCGACCGGTAACAGTCTTGTGGTTAAAAATTTGTTCATTGAATCGCCACCGCCACCGCCCAACAGACCCCAGGATAAAACATACAACGATAAAACGCTGGACGTCGTTGTCGCCGCTGGTCCTTTTACCTACGCCGATAATCTGAAGTACGAACCGCTTATGGAACTCATAGATTATGTTGAGAAAAATAAACCCCATGTGTTCATCATGATAGGGCCATTCGTCGAAGTCAGTCATGAAGAGATACAGAAATGTAATATGTCGTCAACTTTCGATGAATTCTTCGAACAATGCATCGGGAATATTATGCGAAGACTTAAAGAGTGAGGATATTGTTCGTTCGGTATTATCGATACGATTTAACGAATCTAGACTTATTTTTGGACTAACGCGCTCTATTATTTTCACAGGACTTCTACGCAGGTCGTTTTGGTTGCGTCAAATCGCGACGTTCATCACGAGCCCGTTTATCCAACGCCAGAGTTCAGGATTAAAGCGAAATATCCTAATCTACATTTAATGCCAGATCCTTGTATGATCGATATCGACGGACTCGTGATAGGAACCACTTCGGTAGACTCGCTGATGCACTTGGGGAGGGAAGAAATCAGCTTGTAAGTAACTTGGGACGAGTGTATACTCGAGATTCTTAGAAATAAGAAATGTTTATGCATGTTTTTGGTTCTTAGAAGACTCGAAATTGAAATCTGGTGAAATGAAGTAAAATAAATTCGTTTTGTTTCAGTAACTCGACTAAATTGGACAGATTATCACGTTTGGCGACCCACGTCTTGGCCCAGAAGTGTTTTTACCCATTGGTACCGCCGTCCGAGGACGTAAACGTCGATACTGATCTATGGGAGAAACACGCGTTCATTAATAAACAGCCGCATTTATTAATCCTACCATCTAGTCTGAGATATTTTTGCAAAAACTTATACGACTGCGTAGCTTTAAATCCCGACAGATTAAGTAAAGGCTCATTCGCAAGGTTGAGGATAAATCATCCGGTTAAAGACAGCGATTGGAAAATCTCAGATAATGTGGCTGTACAAATTCTGAAAATTTAAGCATCTTTAGTTATTCGCTTCATTTTTTTATCGGTATTACCGATTTGTGATAGTAAAAACTACAGAAGTAATAACGAAAAAATAAAAAACAACTCATAATATCCAATTAAAATGTGAAATTATTCTAGTTTTAATTATCAAAACTCTATTGTGTTCGTGTTTTTGCAAATAAAACAGAAGTGCCAGGTCAATTAATTTGACTATTCCGCCAAATTATGCCTATCTTCATTCAAACTTGAATGATTATTTGTAAAAATGACTTTAATATCATTTGGAACTGGTGAGAAATGATTTTCTCAGATAATTGATACTCAGAACGTTAAAATTGCAATTAAAAAATCATGTAACCTCGACGCCTAACCATATGCCATTTGTACTACAAGACCAACGTGCGGGTTGGGCTCGATAAGGCGCGCTAGTGTTTGCGGTAAAAGTAGTTCGTCAATCCGCCGCTAGATGGCGATACCATTCGGCACCCCGTAGCACGACTACCCAGTGCGGAAGCACTGACCTAGGGTACGGGTTCGGTAGTGAGTGATCGTGAGGTCAGTGGCCTCTCTGGCGTCGAAGGGTTCGCATGGGGGCTGCGGTCTGTCTCTCTAAAAATCGATAATACGAGCGCAAGAGAGTTACCGCTATCGCTGAATAGACGAAATATCATAATTGAATGAATATAACGACGGTAGTGTGCTTCATTCAGTTCATTTACACGAACGTCTTATCATTTCGTGGTTAGTTTTGGAAAAATATACAGAGTTCGTGTCTAGCTATGAGACCGCGGATCGGCTTGTCCAATTCAACAGTTTCGTTAAAGTTATCCGAAATCCCGCTTGGTGGCAGTTCGGCTGTTCGTGAAGTGTTCAGAGTCTAGTCGAATTTCTATTACCGCATAGTAGTGTCCGTGGTTTTGAACGCAAGTCTGATATTATACGAAGGTAATATAACACAGTTAACCGACAGTAATAAATAATCGTGGATATTAATCTGATCACCGTATTCATACAGATGGTATAAAGGCGAGCCACATGACGAGGTGAGTGAACATTATCACATACCGTATAACGTACGGAGGTTTAAATAAGGTTTTAGAGTATGATAGCGGATGACGAAAGAGCATCAAACACCGAAATGCCAATATTTCGTCCGCCATCTTTGTTAACAATTCGCGTTTTCGTACACAGACGATAAATTTTCACTCTTGTTCTAATAAATCAACCACATGATGTCAGCGATTGTTACATAACCCCCAATTTGTACGATATTTAAAATCATTTTATTCGGAAGTATAACATCACCAAACCAGAAACGTTATCTGATTCACAATATACTATATCCATAATATTATATACTATGGATACATATATAGTTTCATATCGATCGTCTTTCGCACGTGGCGAGCGATAACATAACGAATACGCGTCGCCGTTCAAGAAACCATTGCGATTCTTTCGCAATAATAATATAAATAATATATTCCCTCTTTTCGCTTTTTCTCTTCTATCCGTGGCCTTGGTCGTTTTTTTTCTCTCCCTCATTTTTTTGTTTGGCATAGTTGAGTTATTTTCGTCGATTCTTCTCTATATTATATTTCGGTTATATACTACAGCGAAATAGTAATATGTATGTACTGATCTTATAATATTCTGAATATTCGAGTCTAATTATGTATTGTGTACATCGATTGTTTTTATGTATAACGTTGGTGAAATGAAATGCATGTACAATCCATTATCGCAAATACTTGTACAGATAATTTATTACGCATACGACACACATCGAGTAGGTCGCGATACACTCCGATCTCGCGGTATCTACGTTCATATCTATATCTATATAGAACGCGCAACTAGGTATTGCTTAAAATTGTTAAGACGGGTCAGGTAGCTTCGTCGTACGCTAAAAACTGCGTCATCTTCGCGGCGCGCGGCGTCGCGGCAGTAAGACGATCATGTTATAGGCGGGTGGGAGTTGTTTTATAGTCTGATTTTCCAAATCACTTTCTAAAAAAAGATAACAAAATGAAAAAGAAAAAAAAAAGAACGCTAGATATTTAAATAAAATAAATAAATAAATAAATAACTGAATACGTGATACCACATATGTATGTCTCTACTACGTAGTTGTATAGTCGCTTTCTAAAAATGCGTATAGGATACAATATCCTATACGTATACGTAATGTTTTTTTCTTTCTTTTTTCTCCCATTATAAGAGTTAAACTAAATAGCTATAATCCGCGATGTTACGCAAACGAAAATACAATATGAAAAAAGATAGAGGAGAGAGAGAGAGAGAGAGAGAAAAAGGTGTTTATCATTATTATTGTTATTATTATTTCTATATCACCCTCTTAATTAATTTATAAATGTATAAGAAAATATGAGTAAAGTTTTTACGTCAATATTTTATCGCTATTGAAAAATAACGAGAAGAGTACTGAGATAAAAAATAAAGACAAAACTTCGTGAGATTATTCGTCGAATATAACTGACCTATTACACTTTATAGTATATTATACATTATATACAGATATACGTCTGTGTATAATATGAAATTTTTTATACTACATATCTCGAAATGATTGCGGTTTATAGCTACTATATACATTATGTATATCAATTATTGCTTACTACTACAGAAAAACAAGTTAAAAATTTTGAAAATCACACTTTTTTAAGGACCACTCTAATATACATTATATAAATACATATGATACCGTAATGTGTTATCCTTATCTTGAGTATGAATAAAAGAAAAAAGAAAAAAGAAACAAAAAAGAAACAGAAACTCGTTTTATCGCGTTTTATTATTATTGCAATTATGAATTGTTATTGTCATATATTTTCCGTGGCCAATATACGAAATAACATATACATATACCATTATTTATAATAATCATCGGTGAATTATTATTATTATTATTATTATTATTATCATGTACTTTAATTTTTTTTTTTTGCGAAACCATAATAATAATAATAACAATAACGTAGGGGATATGAATATAATTATTTCAAATTAATTAAACTTCGAGGTCAAACGGCTTTGCATGGCATATTAATAAAATATTTGACGACTATACGAGGAGGGGGAGATAATATAATATAATCTTTTAATTATTATTATTATTATTATTATTATTTTATGTCATATAGGTAGAAATACAAGTACAAGTACGTAAACCGCGTTATATACGAGAGATATATATATTTTCATATTTATATACTAGGGTGGTCCTCATTCAGGGTTCTGACGAATTTTTTTGTCTGATGCCCCTCCCAAATCGGTTCCAAATAATTTAAAAACAATTCCCTAATTTTTTTTTTCCTTATACTTTTATCTAAACTCTAACATCCCTATCACCAAGAAGGTGGATTTCCCATATTATATATTTTTTATTGTACCTACCCATTTCGAACATAGTATAAAAATGAAGAAATTTTGAAGTTTCTTTCATTTTTATTAATTTTTTTTTCTCTCTCTCTCTTCGTTGAATTCTTTCTCGTTATTTTTAACTCGATTATTAATAATAACTATATACTCCTTTTCTCTCTCTCTCTCTACCTATCTTTTTCTTTCTTCTTTTTTCCTCTCCGTAAAGATATATTATGTTGTACTTTATTCTTATATTCTTATCATTCTTTATATACACATAGTATCTATCTATATGTATGTCTGTGTATTGCGAATTTATATCGCCGCGAATGAATAGCATATACATTTATATTTAATGCACACACACACACACACACACACACCTTTAGTATCTATTTATCCATGACCGAGGTCAGTAATTGAACTATATATATAAAGAATAACCGAGACGTGATGATAATATGAGGTAATCGACGACTGAAAATAAAAAATATCCATATTGCGAATTAACTAAAGCATAAATATATATATTAGGTCGTTTCAAATTTTGGCAATGTGCAGTCTTAACGAATAAGACGTAAAAAATTTGTTTCCTCCAGGTAGTAAATTGAAAATATCTCATTATCGCTATAACTATATCTGCATCGTTCGCGGAATTCGATTAAATAATATGACTCAGAGACGGGGGTAAAATAAAAATATACGAGAAAAGCATCGATAAATTCGAAAATGATCAAATTAAAGACCTGCACGCTGATATGTATACGTATAGTTTTATTATTTTTTATTTTTTCGTCGTAAAAAGTTCGGCAAAAAAATTCTATTTTTTCGCGCCTCACACTGTAGGATTGATACACAATACGTATAGTATTGTGTAGTGGTGGTAGTGGTTCGTTGATATTGCGGTATGGCATGGGACGGAGTATAGAGTCAGAGTCATGTACGAAAGTGAGAGCGCGTGATATCGACCGGCCCCGCGACGCGACGCGACACGACGCGTCGCGTCGCGTCGTATAGCTCGTCTGTTATATAGTCTGCCTACCTCAACTCAACTCTTCGCGGAGGAGTCTCGCTGTTTTATTATACTGGGCGGCGCGGCCCGGTCGCGCGACTCACTGGCTAAAGCCGCGGCTGCAAAACCAGCCGGATACTGATCGCGATTCGACATACATACATACATACATATATACATAATGTATACATGAAATATGTAACAGAGTCGTATATCGTTTATATATATCGAACGAATAAAATAATACAAGAAAAAAAAGAAAAAAAAAACAACCAATAGAATATTTCGTTCGAAAATTCGATTGTTTCTTTCTTTCCTTTTTTTTTTTTCGCAAATTGCAACGTATGTATTTATTTTTTAAATACGATATATATTATCTACGCACTAGCTATATGATACTCGTATGGTAGATATATGCAGTATATGTAGCATCGTCCCCGGTCCCACGCCGTTGGGCTGTTGTTTTGGGCGGACGACCGACCGACCGACCGACCGACCGACCGACGGCTGTGTGCAAAAACGTCGGCAGTCGAGTTCAAGGCCATCAGCATCGCCTCCGCCGCCGTCTCTCCACCACATCCCCCCCGTAACGCGGCGGTTTTCGCTCACCGCGCCCCCGTCTCTCTAGTCCCTCTCCCTCTTTCTCTCTCTCTCTCTCTCTTTCGCTCTCCCTTTTATACTAGATATACGTATACACGCGTATCTGATATAGCGAGGTAGTAGCGTGGGTGTGCGCACTGTACCTACTCTACTGTATACAGCTGTAGCTAGGCTAAGCTAGCTAACGCCCCTCTATCGCAATGTCCTTATAGCGAGAGAAGGAAAGGAGGATGGATTTAATATCGTAATGCAATTTTCGCTCTCTTTACATCTATAAGTATCTGGATGAGAAAGAGATTACTATTTGTACCGGGACGCTGCTGCTGCAGTACCGTATACCGAAATCTTTTTAACCCCATATTCTTCGTCATCGTTACTTTTATCGTCAATTCGCGCGCGTCCTCTTCGTTGAATTATTCTATATAGTTATATGTACCACCTATGTTACCTATATAACATAATATGCATCTGCACACCGCTTATTTGAGTGCAGTGAGCTGATAATAACACAGACGATATTTTGATTCTGCAATATCAATATCATTATATTGTATTTCAAATTCGCTAATCTTTTGCTAATATTATTGTTTTGGAAGTTCTTTTTTTTTGTCATTTTTTTTTTCGCATAGGGATTACTTAGTGGCATTATATATACTTCATATGTTATGTATATATATATTTGTATATCGGTATATATATCTACGTAATAATAAATGGATAAACTTAAGCTAATTAACGGTCGTTTATTCGGCTATTTATCGATTTATAATTAGGGTACATAGGTGTAAGATATATAATACATATTCATGTAGGTATAGAGAGAGAGAGAGAGAAAATTACTTCGCTTATTCTTATTCAGAATGAAAAGATTCGTGATTATGTTATCATCGTTTTCACAAATTGCAGAAATTCGTACGAAACGTTCTTTTTTGTTTTTTTCAAATCGTTTTTTTGAATATGAAAAACTATATCATCATTTTTGTAACGCATATAAATTATACGATATGATGTAAATCTATATGCGTTATCGATAATTTTGTAGGTACATATGTTATACAAGAATGTAATCGAATGACAATAATTATACGCGAATTACGATGCCTAAAAGGCGCGTAATAACGCGAGTATGTACGCGGATGCATCAATGAGGATGAGAATAAGTGAGGCGAGGGCAAGGCGAGGCGAGGCGCGGCGCGGCGTGATGCCGAACCATGTTGAGTCGAACATCGCGCCGCGCGTTGGTCCTGAATCCCGGACCCCGGGGCCGGGCGTAGCGGTTTTTGCGGCTGTGATCGCCGTGCGTGGCCAAAGTCTGAAGTAGTGAAGTCTAGTCGAGACCGGGCCGCCTCTCCGTACTTCGCCTCACCTCACCTCGTCCCGTCTCGTTTCGTCTCGTCGTACCGCACCACACCGCGTCGCGCCGCGCCGCGCCGCACCGTGTCGCGCCGTTACCACTGATTCAGTACCGTGAGTTGTTCGTTGCCGGTTAGACGTGGTACACCCGCGTGGTACACACATATCGTATCGTATCGTACCGTACTGTACACCTTACCCATAACCCATACCATAAACTTGTCAGACGTAAGAGTTGGAGTAATAATAATAAGAGAGTTATCGATACACACATACATATATATACATATATATATATATACACACACCGATATAATATGTGCGAATTATAATAATAAAGGTTCGGTGTGTTGCGTGAGAATATCTTTCTTTTTATTTCTCTTTATCTATATACATGGTATATAATATAATATAATATATTGATTGATCAGTTTATATATTTAACCGAGTTATGTTGCCGAGCGAGTTAATGAACTTAATAATATTATTAATAATAAAAACAATAAATCATTCTTATTCGAGACAGTTTATATTTAAGATCTGTTAACGATATAAAAAACAGACACGAACAACTTATATATTATTATTTTTGTTGTTTTTCATTCTATAATATTCAAATTCTAATAACAATATAAAGATAAAAAATAATATAGGTGATATAAATAATGAAACAACAACAACGACGACAACAATAAATAAATAGTGGAATAAATTAATAAATAAATAAATAAATTTAAAAAGAAAAAACTTTTTCACTCCTTTTTTTTTATCGGTTTTTCTCTAATCTATAAAAGTTTTCGGATTATATATATATATATATATATATTATATTAGACATCGTTATTAATGTACCCTGGAACTGTACTCTGCGACACCACGATGGAGGCGTGGATGTACGACGTGGTACGTTGACTTTTGGTTCTTCATTTTTTTTTTTATTATTTTTTTTTCTTAATCATCGAGTTCAGTCATTATCATTTAATCTAATTTACATTTTTTTTTGTCTTTCTATCTACTTTTCCCATCGTCTATAATATACAAATCATTAATTAATTAATTCGTTCGTTAATTCGTTAACATTCACAATTCGTTCAAGTTTACGAGATTCGATATGTACATACTAGTATAATTTTGTATGGAATCTATAGCTATTATGTTGCTGCTCCTCCTCCTCCTCCAGGATCCTATGGTGGCTTACCGTTGCTACTGTTACTACTGATTCTGTTTCTGTTTCTAATTCTGATTATGCTGCTACTCCTACGGTGGGGGGGGTCGCGTATATGATTACGTCAGGCTTAATTATTTCATCAAGTTATAATACTATATTATACCTTTAACAACCACCATCACCATCACCACCCGTGGTGGGATCCTCTCTCTCTGTAGTCACACACATCAAATCGTAAATAAAATTATATACCTGTACATTCAAAGATATGTATAGCAGTCAGGTACTACATATCTTTATATTATTAGTAGATATTACAATTATAACAATTATGATTATTATTGTTAAATTATTTTTTTCTTTCTTCTATGTACTTCTATCCTCTAATTCCTATCGTGTGATGAAAATTATATTATATAATATACTCTACCTATGTGTGAATTGAAACAGCTGTAACTGGACAACTTATTTAGTTAGTTCATATGTACAGTATTGAAGCTCGTTGTTATTCCTTAGGGGCAACAACGCGATACTATAGGTATAGTTGTTACGGTTCTACGACATCGCCGAATTATAATCGTAATTACAATTATGGTATTGTACATATATAGGTATTTTAATTTTAATACATATGCTCATATGACGACGTACATATTGCGCGCGCGCTGGTACATGTATAGCTATATAGAACGGAATTAGGCAGCTGGGGGAAGGAAGAAGGGCGTCAAGGTGGTTCGGTATCGGCGGAAGGGAGAGTGAGAGTGAGAGTGAGAGTGAGAGTGAGAGTGCGAGTGCGAGTGCGAGTGGAAGTGGAAATGGGAGCGGGAGCGAGAACGATAGCGATAGTGATTGCGGGACAAAGGGTGGCGGGCGATAGCTGAGTGGGACGGATAGAGGGAGAAAGGGAGGGAGGGAGTCAAGTTTAAGGCCACGAGACGTCCGTGACGTCATTTTCTCCACACTCACACCCACAACCACACAACACCACCACCACCCGAGTCGACGATCCTGACCTTGTGCAATATGCCTATGTATCACTGCGTGTGTATGTGTGAGTGTGTGTGTGTATGTGTATTCCCATATAATATAAAACAGATCTTCTTATTATTGTAGTAGGTATGTACATATAATATGTTACATAATTATAGATATTTGGATTATTTAATTTTTTTACTTTATTTTATTTTTTTTATTTTTCATTTTTGAACAATCTTGACCTGCGACAATAATAATTATTCATTCAGTTTATTAGTTTACTTGAAAAAAAAAAAAAAAAAAAAAAAAAAAACAATAATTTATGTATATTAACGTATGACGTAGATCATCTCAATGCTGATGACGGTAATACACACTGTATATATAAATTATTATATATATATATAATACATACATACATATTATATGTACTGTAATTTATAATGATGATACAAATTTTAATAGGATGACGAAGTTCGCGATATTTATATATATATATGCATATGTGTCTGTCTATCTACGTATGCATGTGTATGTTGGGTATAATAGCCTTGAGTCTTTGCAGCTAATCGCACCTATATATATATATTTTTCGGGGGAAATTCACGGGCTTGTGTGTATTTAACTGCATCAATTTATTATTCAGATAGATAATTATGTGCATACATACATACATGTAGATATATAGATAAGTAGATATGTATGTCGTGCGTGTATACAGGCGTAACTCGATATTATTACCTATCATAACCCGTAGTGCCAAAAAAAGAAAGAAAGAAAAAAAAAATTGGCAGTCACCTTTTTTTTTTTTTTGCAATTTCACGTAAATTCGGTTCAATTCTTTTTTTTATCCCCCCGTTTTGTATAAATGCTGTAGCCAGGATTCTGCCTGGGATGAGGAATTTGTTCATCAAAATTTCGCTAGCTTTTTTTTTTTCGATTTTCATACGAAATTTAATTAAAATTAATAAATTAGTAATAAAAACAAATATAGAGTCAAAGGCATGTACCTGTGTACTATTATATGTATAGGTATGGAGATATGAAAAAAAAATGTATGTCGATAAGCGAAAGCTGCGCAAAAAGAAAAGAAAAAAAAAATGATTAAAAAAAGAAAGAACTAGCTTCCATCTTTTCTCGATTATAAAACGAAAATCCAATGGCGTCGGCGTCGGCGTCGGCGTTTTTTGGAAAACAAACTCGCGCAGATATATGTATATAATATATACGCGTATATTATCGTATATGTATATGACCGCGATCAGCGAGATAAACAACCGCGGATTTTATTTATGTTACATATCTTACTACCGATATGTATGTATGTAGGTACACATACATACGTGTAGAGTTTATACTGGGGCCAGTTTAAAGTTCCAAATTTCCAAACATCCGAAACTGTAAAAAAAAATTCCAAATTTTAATATTACCACAAATCGTGGTTCTTCCGAAACGGTACCTATATCCGCGGATAGTCTTAATAGCCGATGCGAGAAGATTCTCAAACTAAGAACGATGACCGGGAGTTAAAAATCCCGAAAGCTATAAAGATGTATATTTTTAGAGAAATAGACCAAAATTTTAAGATTTTTTTTTCTTCTTTCCGAGTTTTTTACTTTCGAAATTCTGAGCTGTCCATATTTACCTACTATATTATAATTATATATAAATGCACATATACACATGCATATAGGTACGGGTACAGTTTTGTGATTGTGCTAGTGGTGGGAGTGTGACGCGGTAGACACGACCTACCGCAACGCGCAACGACACTTTCAAGGCCACGCAGGTTCCACGCACACACGTATACCCTATATTGTGCAAAACGCTAGTGCAAGTGTGAGTGAGTGAGTTAGACAGAGAGAGAGAGAGAGACTTTATTCATGTATACATGTTGGGCTGACGAAATGATATTAAAAAAACAAAAAAAAAATTAACGAAACATACGTGCACACACACATATGGATGTGAAAAATAGCGGAAGATGTACACATATGTTATATTATGTATTATATATTATATATATATTAACGTTTAGTTATATTATAATATTATATACTACACAGGGTGGCTGCAGCAGAGACCATTTTATTATCGAATTTGTTTTTTTTTTCCTTTTTCATTCTCTATTTTTCCCCCGTTTCATTTGAATCGTAATTATAATGATAAGAATGGTGGAATAATTTTGTTTCAGTCTTTTTTCTTTCTTTCTTGGTTTTAGTGCGAACATAATATGAATAATTGTTACGTCGCGCAAAATATATATACCTATAATATATTATATATTATATTATATTATATATATATACCTACTATCTACATCAGTATGGAATGACGCGATAAAAAATAGCAATTTTAGCATTATTTTCATACCTATATATATATTATATACACACCAGGTCATAACAGTATATTACAATTGATGAACAACAACAAGTGGGTTCGGTATACTTGTTTCCCCCTTCTTTCGGTCTTTATTTCTATTTTCTTCCTCATTAAAATCGGGTTGAAAAAAAATAAACTAAAAGAGCCAAAATCGTACTGGCTCCTAGCTAAGTTCTAAGTACTACCTCCCCAAAGTCCCCAAATTTTTTTCCCATTTGAATAACATATAGTACAATTTTTGACGATATTCCGTGGATGACGTTTTTTTTTCCTCTCAGAGTACCTATTACCTATTGCATCAAATAATTCGAATCTTCGCATATTTCTTATACCTATGTAATAATATTAGGTATTCGACGAAAATCACAAAGATTTTCCAACGATATACGTTCAAAGCTTTTATACATATAGATTGAGAGTTAAAAAATCTTTCTCGGTCCTTGGCGCTGCAGTTACTCTCCTCTGCTGCTGCTGCTACAAGGATATGTAGAAAAATTATTATTATTATTATTATATGTTTATATTTTAGACGGATTTTAAATATAACCAAGGACATAGGAGGGGGGTAAGAGGAGGAGTAGGAAGAGGAGGGGAAAAATAATCTTATGTACGTGTGTTATTGTTTACATATATTATCACACATAACAGGATATATTATAAAATAATTATTCGTCATTTCTTTTGTGGTTTTTTTTATTTTTTTTATTTTTTTTTTCGATTAATATAATTATACATATAGGTATATATTTTTTTTCATTCAATTATTATCATTATAATTATTATTTATTATTATTGAAATGCGATGGTTCGAAAATTTGATCTTTGGCGATACCCGCCTGTATGCGGTACCTACCTATTTCATATTTAATAAGTACATATATATATAATCATACGCGATGTATTTTGACAATTGCGGTTCGCTATAATTTGCAAAAAAAAAAAAATAAGAACAAAAATTTTCTTCTCAACATCATTTTTTATTATCTTCTCTCAATTTTAATTTTATATATAGTGTATATAGTTAAATTATCGTATAATAACATATGTACCTATACATCTCGTACGATTTTTTTTTATTTTATCATCGCGGATTATTACTAACTGCATATGGTATATTCAATTGAAAAATTAATCAAAATATATATCAAATACTATGATATATATACTCCTATAGTCACCGCAAGGAAAAGGATAAGATTAATATATTATAATTGATATGTAAAAAAAAATAAAAAAATGCATATATGTATATTTATATTATATATAGGTAGTGTATATTATGGAGAAAAAAATGTTCTCAAATATTATGAAATTTTCTTTTCCTCATTATGCAAAACCAACATAGTAGGTATACTTATAACAATCAACGCACTAAATAACGGCTATATACATATATATATATATATATATATATATATATATATATATATATATACATACATATACAATTATTATTATCACTCAATTAATATCATATTCTTTATTTTACTTCATTACTCTTTGTGATAATAAAGTTGAAGAAAAAAGAAGAAGAAAAAAAAAGAAATAAGAATAAAATAACACATTACAATATAATATCATATGTAATAACTCTATTCTGATACAATTTCGTACTCTATACTCGCGTATGTGTTTGTACATGTGTAATGCGCACCTGGATACACGAGAAATAAAACGACGAAAAAAACGAAGAGAAAAGTAAAAGCAAAAAAAAAAAAATGAAAACTATAAATAAATGCATATCTTCGTTTTTCATATGCATGTATATTTATATCTATATGTATGTGGGTATATGTGTGTATCAGTGTCTGCGGAGAGCGAGACGGAGAGAGAAGCGCGATGTCGGATAATATACATCGCGCGAATAGGCAAGGGGGTCGGGTGCGGGGGCCGGAGGGTGATGGGTGGGTGTCTCACGCAACGAATCGATTCGCCTGCCTCGGAGTTTAGAGAGAAGGGTAGGGTTGGTCAGGGTCGACGAGCGACGAGCTCCGAAAATATTCGTTAGAAGATGAAAAAAGAAAGAACAAAAAAAAAAATGAAAAAAAAAGCGGTGAGAAAAACGAGAGAGAGAGGAGAAAAAAAAAAATTAAATAGCACAACGAAACCAACCGAGTGGTCCGGGTCGTGACGGGAAGGTATAA
Source organism: Tenthredo livida (assembly GCA_963992785.1). Taxonomy (NCBI): domain Eukaryota; kingdom Metazoa; phylum Arthropoda; class Insecta; order Hymenoptera; family Tenthredinidae; genus Tenthredo; species Tenthredo livida. The sequence continues at coordinate 385,919 of OZ023072.1, forward strand.
AAGTCGGAGGAATTCTGGGTAATAGAGAAAAAAAAATTTCTCCTCATTTTCGTTTCTTATGCAGAAAATTGCACTGCGTCGTGTGCAGACTGAAGACGATATTTTTTTTTGTTGTGATTTTCGAAAAAATTGTACATTGAGGATTTCTTAAATTTTTTTCTAAGTTTTATATACATAAACATTTTTTTTCGGGTTTTCTGCATTTATTTTCAATTACATATATTTATAGTATACACATATGTATACAATATATATAATTATGTATACAGTTATGTACACTGGGGTTAAAATTGTAAATTACGATGACGACGACGATGTGGAAGTTTGTGAAACTTTTCGTTTTCAATTTGTATAAAATTTAAGTACATTCTGTGTGTATGTATGTATTGATGTACATGTATATATATATATACATATTCGAGGATATCCCGCCTGGCAACAGATAACATTTGCGGTCTTGCGCGCGGACCGCGGAGTATTTTTTTTTTTTATTCTCTCTTTTTTTTTTTCTTTTTCTGTTTATCGGTTTAGTTCGGTTTCAGTTGAGATAGGTTGAGTTAGATACAGTTGCGTTAGGTTAGTTAAGCTTGTGTGAGATAACTCGTAAAAATACCATTTTTCGCCCCCCTATATAACAACGCCTGGCTGACCGGACCGATGCTAATTCAGTCTTACGTATATATAATATACCTATACATCGTCGTTATTACAAATTCTTCTCACTTTCGAAATAGAAAAAAGAAAATGTTAAAAGAAAAAAAAAATCTCATGAAACATACAATTTTTATTTATAATATCTTATTAACATTATTACATAATCGATGTACGCTATCGCTATAATACATTGCGATATATGTATACCTTGAAAAATCGTCTCTCCAAATCTTATAAGGTATATAATTATACCTTCTGTTCGTTAATTTGTATAAAATTACTGAATTTTCCCTTTTTGTATTTTTTTTTTTAGAGAGAATAAGGAACGAAAGAATAAAAGAAAAAAAAAAAAACGAAAAATTGAATTGAACAAGAATCGTTTTTTTTTTATTTCTTTTTTATTTCTATATATTTTAAAGACGTTCGCGTGTCGTTTGTTTCCGTTTATTATCGTCCGTTTCCGTGTTTTTTGTCGGCGCGACGCTATGCGTCGCGTCTTAAAAACTGCAACAACCGCGGCGCCGATGGCCTTCGCTACAACTCGACTGCGAAACGCTCCGACGCGTCACGTCTGCTTCCCTCCCTCCCTCCCTCCCTCCCGCCCTGCGAGCCTGCGAGCCTGCCTGCCTGGTCGACGTCAAGTTCAAGGCCGTCCAGATATCGTCGGGCGATTTAATACCAGGCCGCCCGCGCCGGCCTACGACTTACGCACTTTTTCTACTGCACTTTAACTCTCGCGCTATTCCGCTATACCCCTACTCTACTGTCTCTCGCTCGCTCGCACACTCGATCTCATTCATTCTTTATTTCTCTTTCTATTTCTATTTCTCTTTCTCTTTCTCTTTCTCTTTCTCTTTCTCGCATGCAACTACGGTACCAACTACTATAATACTATCCACTATACGTCTACTCGGGCTTTAAAGGGACGATATAGAGGAGGAGGATACCCACATTCCCGTTACGCCGGATTCCCATGCATGCGCTTGCAGTGTTATTCAATTCAATTGATAATACTCTCTTTTTTTTCTTTTTTCCCTTTTAATTAGTATTATTGAAATCTATAATTATACACTCATTAGTATCGTAACGCATGTACATATGATATCGTTTCTTCAATTTCTTCGAATTCTTATATTTCTTTATCTTTTTCCTCTTCCTTTATTTTAATCTTCTCAAAGGCTGCGGGCAGCTGCAGTATCAACGTTGCATTGCGTTGCGTTTTCGCGGTGAAATTCTTGGAAACTCGGAAATTCGAAAAATTTTATTTCGAATTTATTTTCTCGTTACTTAAGTATGCGTATATATATATACTATATTATATGCGCGTCTGTACCTAAAAATAATCAAATGTTGCGAAATTTTTATATGGATTTTCTCAAATTTCTAATTTCCAATTTTACAATTTTTTTTGTTCTTTCTTTTTTGTCCATCAGGTTTCTATGATGTCGGGTGGTGACGGTGGTTCAACAGGAATGGTTGGTAACAATAGAACGACTGCAATACCAAGTATAAAACAAGAGATTGAAAATCCGACAACACCATCACAGAATTATCACCAAGTTTGTTCACCCACGACAACCCTCAATCACCAAGATGTGAGTATATCAAATATTGCGTATCAATACGAAAGAAAAAAAGAACACAAAAGAAGTTTCCTAAACGATTTATTTTTTTTGCAATAGTGTGCGTAAAATTCGATTTTACGCACTGTTTTCGGTGCGTAAAATGAAACATTTCGATACAGTGTCTCTTGCTGTTTTCAGTGCGTAAAATGATACTTTTTGATACAGTCCGACACTGTAACCATAGCTGTAACGAAAATAAACAATAGAATCGACCTAATAGTGTATCCTCAGGTTGTTTACAATATTAAGAGAGGCATCTCGGACTACATAGTACTTACGTTCAGTACGATATCTGTTGTTAGCAAGTGAAGACCAATTAAGTGCTAATAATTGTAAGAAAATGAAGTTTTGATTATTCCCGAATTCGTAACGTTTTTTGTTGATTTAACCAATACTTATTATTGCATAATTCATCCATAGAGTTGTAAATAATTCTTTTCCTAACTGAGTGCGCAAGATCCGTCGTGTTTTTTTTAGATTTTATTCTCAATACGTTGACTCTTCTTATTGTATCAAATGAAATTCATTTTTTCGGTACTCGGGGGGCTTCGCCCCCCGAACCCCCTACCGGGGCTTCGCCCCTGGGCCCCACCAGGGGCTTCGCCCCTGGACCCTACCAGGGGCTGCGCCCCTGGACCCCCGGCGGCCGGTAGCAATCACCTTTTGCATGAAACATAGTTTCCGCGTGCAGGTCAGTTTCCATTTCGTTGGTAAATATAAACTAATTGAAAGTATTTATTGAGGGTCGAGTATTCTGTTTGGGGACTGCACCTGGACTTGCTTTTCTACGCCTTACTATCTTTTTCGATTTTGATATGCACCGTCCCGTTGTAGGATCTGAATAAAAATGCATAATATTATGCACATTTGTTCCGAATTTTACGCACACTATTGCAAAAAATAGCGTATGCCACGCGTGCGTACGATTTACGCACTCGTGTGATCGATGCGACACTCGGGCCGGCTTCGCCGGCCCTCGTGCGCAGCGATCACTACTAGTGCGTAAAATCGCATTTTACGCACTTGTAGCATAATATACTATTCTCTTATTTTTCTCTAAATCTCATCCATAGGATTATTTATTTATTTATTATAAATTTGTAATTACTTTTAAACAGGTGGCCTGCAGTCAGGTGGATATACCTGATTACGGGGGCGGAGGAGGGAGTCCTGGTAGTCCAGAGAGACATCATTGTTCGTCAACCACTCAGCCTATCGGAATGGCAGAGGTATAAAATCCAAAAACGTTTAAAAAAAAAATAAAAATTTTGATTGGAAACAAAAATTCATTGATTAAAAAACAAAAGAAAAAAGGAACAAAAAAAATCTTTTTTTTTCTTCATATCTAATTCTATGATTTTACTTTGAGAATGACCAGTCCTTGTATACTGAAAAATTCATAGCTGAAGGTATAAGTAAGTGTAGCGGGGCTTGTGTATAACTAGGAGCGTATATAGTCAGACCTTGAAAAAACAATCAATGCAGTATTTTAAGATATCATTGCATTTGAGTCCAGGGTTTAAGTGTAAAAAGAAAAAAAAAAAAGATGAAAAAAAAATAGAATAAAATGTTGAGAGTATCGCAATACGATATAGAAAGTCGTTTATCTATATCTTGATTTTCTCAAAAAATGGTACAACGGACTCCATCAGAGATAAAAATTTTATTTCAATATAAAATAGCAGGCATTGAGAATGCTAATAATACATGAAAAAAACTTGTCACACATATTCCACGTTCCAAACTACCTGGATAAAGAACGGGAGAGTCTTTTTATACCAAAAATAGAAAAACTAGCAGGAAAGAGTTTTTTTTCTTTTTCTTTTTTCGTCTCTGAAATATTCGCAGAATTAAACACAGAGAGAAATTCTAACTTTACACTCAGGGAATTTCCGAGGGGGGACAGGGGGGGCTCAGTAGACTTGCTTTTACTCGCCAGATGTTCAATGAGACGATATACACATATATATATATATATATATATATATTATATATAGATATATATATTATATATAGATATAACGTTTGCCTATTCTCATTTTTGAAAAAGAATTTTAATCTAGGTATGACAATTTCAGGGGGGTATCAAAGAAGAGGATATGCTGCCTAGGAGACTTTGTCTTGTATGCGGAGACGTAGCTAGCGGTTTTCACTACGGCGTAGCATCGTGCGAAGCTTGTAAAGCATTTTTTAAACGAACTATACAAGGTGGGTTTTTGCTTCGGTTTAGTTTTACCATTTAGCAATTTATTAGATTAGTCGATAAATGAATCAATCAAAACACTCCTCTTATTTTCGTTTATTTATTTATTTATTTAGGAAACATCGAGTACACTTGTCCAGCTAACGGCGAGTGCGAGATAAATAAACGGAGAAGGAAAGCCTGCCAGGCTTGTAGATTTCAAAAGTGCCTAAGACAAGGAATGCTCAAGGAAGGTGTAAGGCTTGACAGAGTCAGAGGAGGCAGACAAAAGTACAGAAGATCAACAGAACCCTACGCTATGATGGCCAGCATAAAACTCGAAGGTAATTAGAAATTCATAAATTAGGGTATAATAAAATAAAATTGAATTTAAAAAACGTAAGTCGATGATTCAGTTTCATCTTCAAATCTTTGTTTTATATAACAAAACAAAAAACAAAATTAAAACAAAATTAAAACAAAATTTAAGAAACTTATTGCAATGGTATAAAAATATTTCAAGCTAACGTCGGACCTCCAGTTGTGTCTGCTGAAACAAGTAAGTTTGAAAAGAAAAAAAGGAAATAAAAACACTAACAAATAAGTTCGATATTGTAAAATCAAAATATTTGCAACCGTCGCACCAACCGATACTTAGGCAATGAATAAAATGTAATATTTAGCCCCTTTCCTAATATCATTTCAGATAACAAAATGGTCGAGGCTTTGATATCCTGCGAACCAGATATGCTGCAAGCGTCTAGTCCTTCGCTGACTCTGGATACGGATCAAATAGTATTGGGACAGCTTTCGGATCTCTATGATAGAGAGCTAGTCGGTATTATAGGTAAATTAGACGAGTTTTTCTTTATTTTTATCAAATTCTACAAGTCTAATATCGTTTTTTAAACACACGCGTAGATATTTTATCAATTCCTTTGTTTCAGGATGGGCTAAACAGATACCGGGCTTCAGCGGATTGGCTTTAAACGACCAAATGCGTTTACTACAAAGTACCTGGGCTGAGATTCTGACCTTTAGTCTAGCCTGGAGGAGCGTACCTAATTCTGGAAAGCTTAGATTTGCTCAGGATTTTACATTGGATGAAAGAATCGCTAGGGAATGTCACTGCGTCGAACTTTATACGCATGTGAGTTTATGGAATGATGTTACCTATTTTTTCTACTTGTTTGAAAAGAAAAAAAACACAAACAAAAAAGATCAATCCTAATCTTTTCTTGTATTATTCATTTTATTCACAGTGTATACAAATAGTGGAGAGACTTCAACGGCTCAGTTTGTCAAGAGAAGAATTCTACGTTCTCAAAGCATTGGTGCTTGTTAACAGCGATGCGAGATTGGACGAGCCTCAATCATTAGTTAGATTCAGAGAAGTGATATTAACTTCTCTTTCCGATTGTGTAGCAGCTGTAAGACCTGGACAAGCGCTTAGATCGACCCAGAGCATGTTCCTAGTACTTCCGAGTCTCAGACAAGCCGATGGTATAGTTAGAAAATTTTGGACCAGTGTTTACAAGAGCGGAAAAGTACCGATGAATAAATTATTCGTTGAAATGCTTGAGGCTGCTTGTTATCGATGAAACTCAATGATTATTCGTCGCATCGCGCATTATTTTAATATATTCAAATTTACGAATGAATTTTTTCTTTTCTTTTCTGTCTCAGTTTGAATTTTTTTTTCTCCTTTTTTTTTTTTTTTTTTTTTTATATACTATAATATATATACCTATAATATAAGTCGGGGAGATAATTTGGAGATGAGAAGTAGAATAAAAAAATATATGATTGTGATATGTGAAAGAGAAAAGGGGGTTGTTGTTGTTTTTTTTTTTTCTTTTCTTTTCTTCTCTTTTTTTCTTTTGAGTATCGTCGAAATGTTTAATAAGAAAATGAATGATAATTTTTAAGTAAAAAAATTATTAGATATGTGTGATATTTTCGATCGATTGTGTATAGAGTAATGAAAAATGTAAGGAGATAAAAAAAAAAAAAAAATTTATAATTAGATAAGAAGAGTGCGAGGAAAGAGGAAATAGAAAATTTGATAATAATAAATAAGAGGTGTAAAAGTTACGTGGAAAGGATACCTAATTAGAGAGAGAAAGAGAGAGAAAGAAAGAAGGAGGTAAAATAAAGTGTAAAAAGTTTATTCTGTATAAGAAATATAAGAATATATATAAACAGATATTAGATAAGAAAAGAGAGAGAAGGACAGAGAGAGAGAGAGAGACGTTGTACAAAGGAAGTGAATTTATTACCGGTTTAATATAATGCGAATATGATATAATGAGAATATAATTTGATAAAGAAAAATGAAATGAAAAAAGATTTTCAAAAATCTTATACGATGATTAAGAATAACGATTATAATAGTAATAATAAGAAAAAAGAAAAATTGATACTATGTCAAGTTTTTTTTTTGTTAATTAAATAACTAATTAAGTAATTGAACGATAATTTTGTCAGTCTTTAAAAAAATATGATCTTATATTACCTTTGTTTGCTATTCTTTGTAAATAGAATTTATAGGTAGTATTATATCAATTTAAATTTTGATTAGGAATGCAAAAATTTGCTAAAGTTTTGCTATTTTTTTTTTCTCAAATAAATAATTGATATATGAATAGGAAGGAAGGAAGAAAGGAAAAAAGAAGAAGAATAAGAAATAAAGAATAAATAAATAAATAAATAAATAAGTACACCAAGAGAATAGAATAGATGAGAAACGTAAAAGAAAAAAAAAAAAACGTGATATAGGTATATTTTGATTTAAGAAAAGGATAATTTTCTTCTTTCTCTACTTTATTATTACATATTATTATTATAATATATGCTTAGTTTTAAATATAGGTATATATATATGCACCATATGTATGCGTATATATTATGTATGTAATACCATCGTCGGTGACCAGACAGAATTGTGAGGGAAAATGATGAAGAAGAAGAAAAATATATATATATCATATTATATAATTCAGGGATCTTTAATATTGTTGTTGTTATTATTATTATTATTATTATTATTATTATTATTATTATTATTATTATTATTATTATTATTATTATTATTATTATTATTATTATTATTATTATTATTATTATTATTAATATTATTATTAATTTAACTATAATTGTCATAAGTTACTCTACACATAATATCTATATCGTTATAATAGTATCGCTTATCGCGCCAGTTTATTAAAGAAAAAGAGAATAAGAGGTAGAAAAAAAGAAAGAAAGAAAGAGAGAGATGGACAAGAAAACTAATACTAAATCTAAAACTAAAACTAAAACTAAAATAGATATTATATTTATATTATACAGTATATGATAACTATAATTAATTAATAAACACAGATGATAAATACGTAGTTACATACATGATTACAGGCATACATACATACATACATACACATGCATATGGTATATACCATATAATAGGACAAGAGTACCTATATAAAATGAACAAAAAAAGATAAAAATAAAGAAAGATGACTAAATGAATAACAAATAAATAAAATAAATAACAAATAATTATTGCGATTATACATATATTACTATTATATATTAGTACATACATATGAGAGTCAATGAATGAATGAATGAATGAATTGATTAATTAAACGACAAGAAACGAAACAAAAAAATAAAATAAAATAAAATAAAACACTTGTCTTTAGAAAGATTAGCAGCTAAAGGTTCGAGAAAGGATAATATAAATAACGAAAAGAAAAAAAAAGAATTCGAAATTATAGTTTTTAAGTTAGTTTTTTTTTTCTTTTTTCATTTTTTCTTTTTTCTCGTATACATACATACGTACATACTATATATAGGTGTATATGTTTACATACGGGTAGATGGAGATGATATATTATATTATAAAATAACGCGAATAGAGAGAGAAGAGAGAGAGAAAGAGATAGAGATAGATACAGTTTTTTTTTCTTTTTTTTTTTTCGATTAAGATTATTCTTTTTTTCTTTTGTATATATTTATATTATATTATATTATATTATATTATATTATGTTATATTATGTTATGTTATGTTATGTTGTGTAAGAAGAAGAAGAAGAAGATAAAGAAGAATAATAAAAAAAAAAAGAAACATTGTATAGTATAATTTATAGGTATACTATCAAACGAAATACAATACCATTTAAGATATGTATACCTACCTACGTAGGATGATGAGAAAGAGAAAGAAGAAAACGAATACGAAGACGATATGAAGATGAAGAAGTAAAAAAAATTGAAAAATTGAAAAATATATAAATAATAATAATATGTAAACCGACAAACAAGTAACTTGGCTGTTATAAACAAACCACGGCTAATAGCTGATAATATTACTCTTATTAGGTATATTACCTACCTATTACCTACCTACCTATTTGTTATACATACCTATAGCTATACGCGCAAGGGAAACGCAATGTGCTATTTTATTAAAATAATAATTATACTATAATAATTATGATAATAATAAACGGGGACAATACATTATATTATATACATATATTATATAATAATAATAATAATAATTCAATAATCAAAAAAAATGAAATTACGTGTATATGTACAATACATGCAGAGACAACACTCTTGGATTTATTACAGTTTTATTTCTATTTTTTTCTGTTTTTTTTTCTGATTTTTATTTCTTTATCTTATATAGAGTTTTGCGCGTATCCCTTATGGCTGTATTATTGCGGCTTAGTTAGTCGTGGTGGTGTAGAATCTTAGACTCAGGGTTGCAAGAAACAAACAAATAAATAAATAAGTAACATAAATAAAATAATAACAATAAAAAATACAAAAAACAAAAAACAAAAAAATACAAAAAAAACATACAAATACCCAAATAAATAGAATAGATGTTAATAAATAAATTAAAGGAATATCATTTGAAAATTATTTGATGAATTGATATAGTACATATTATTATATATACCTACTATTATGTTTAAACGTACGATTATACGAAATAATGATAATGATAATGATAACGATTATGATTAAAATATTTGCTTTCAATTATTATAAGAAAATTGATATTAGCTAATCATTATATATAATTAATTAATTAATTATATTAATTAATTAATTGACGATATATGTATAGGTAATTAATAATTATATTATGTGGTTTTATATAGAGTTTTACAGAAAATAATCTGAAAAAGTGATCTGGGAACAAAAAAACAAAAAAAAGTTTTCTCTTCTTTTTTTTTTGTCTTTTTTTTGTCTTTATATTTTAGATACATGAGAAAAAAAAGGAAAGAAAAAAATACAACGAAATAAAATTTCTTCTCTTTATTTCTGGTCCTTTTTTTTTTTTTTTTCGTTTCGTCTTCTTCCTTTCTGAATTGATAGTATATATATATATATACTACCTTAAGAGTATACCACACACACACACATATTACAGAATATTCGTTATTTCGTAAGTATACGGTGCCATTATTATTATTATTATTATTATTATTATTATTACAATGATCATTTTTATTTTAAATTGAGTTTTCTTTCGTTTCGTATACGACGAAGAAAAAGGAAACACATTTTTTAAGACGTACGATTTTTAGTATTTCCAAATTATTTTTTTTTCCTTCCTAAACGAAATTGGGTTTTGTTTTTTATTTTTTTCATTTTATTTTATTTTTTGGTATGCTGTAACTTCGATAATTATTATAACGTTGAAAATCTTTCGGAATTTACGTGAAATATATACCTAATACTTATACTAAAGGTAAGGAGTGTGTACGAAGTTTTAGATTTTTTTGGAGCTGTAAGTATACTGCAATATTAATAGGAATGAACAAAAATTTACCCCGAAATGCCAGAAATCAAATCTTACGTTTTTTTTTCTTAAAATTAAAATTACAATGGGAAAATTGTAAGGCTTTGAAACGGTATATTATATACATAATCAGGAATTGAGATAGGAACCTGAGGTTTTGGGTATATATATATTTTTTTTCTGTACTTATATATTTCGAGACAAGAGTGTCATATTGACCACGAGAAAATTGAAATTCAAAAATGATCAAATTAAACATCATTACGCGTCGATCAAATTTTTATATTCAAATATCTTAATAACGTAATACATAATTGATAATTATGTAAAGTAATAAGTAACGTAACTCATCGTATCGGTAGAAAAAAAAAAAAATAAGAAATTCCTTGTTTCCTTTTTTCTATTCTGTACTTATCATTAAATTTTGATCTTCTTTCGTTCCTTTTTTTATTTCATAATTTTCTTTTCTTCTTTCATCGTTACTGCGTTGTTATTAATTATTATTATTATTATAATCATCGTTGTTCTTGTTCATCTTTTTGTTGTTTCCCTTGTTGTTGTTGTTGTTGTTGTTGTTATTATTATTGTTTATTATTAATATTATTAAACTAAATAATCCATCGGTGTAGACGCGGTTTTTCATTACATTATTTCATTACTTGTATATGAATCGACGAAAAACAAATCTAATTATAATGATTATTATTATTATTATCATTATGAATAATATGTTTTATGTATAGATTATATAAATATACATATAATAATAACAACATACAATTATATTATAGGTTTGTAATTATAAATGTATATTATAGTTATTTACGGATAATTTTTATATAATATATAAATAAATAAATAAATAATTAAATAAATAAACAATTAAATATATAAATTGATCAATTAATGAAATTCATTAGTCATCATTCAATATCAGCTCCTGCATCCCGATTCTCCCCCCGCAATATATAGAAATGATAATGAAATTTGACTTTTGGAATTCTTCTAAGATACTAAAAAAAAAAGAGAAAAAAAAACGCAATCCTACATGTTTAACGCGTCTCTACCTATACATCTATATGCGTACATACATTATACAGCTTTTATGCTGAGATTGCAAATTTCGGCTCATAGAACCTCGAGAGTTGGGCATCTCGTAGTCAGTCATCTCTCATTCAATCGCAGAACAGTTAAACAGTTGGATATATATTTTTCTCTTCAGTTTTTCTCTTTTGCTATATTTTGTGAATTTTAACGATAGAAAAAACAAAAAAATAACAATAATCACTTAACAATTTCAATTACAAGATTAAAAAAAGGAAATAAATTAATTTCTTGATATGTGGAAAAAGATTTTAATATACTTAGCTGTAATAAATTATTTCTCACGGTTTGTTACCGGTTCTAAAGAAATTTCCAAAACTGCAGGTATTAGAGAGATTTTCATTTTCATTATGATTATAATTTTTTGATTTCAAATTTCCAAAAAAAAAGAAAATGTCAAATTAAAGAAATGATGGTGTTTAAATTATTTCCTATATTTTCTGAAAAATCTGTGAAAAAACCCAAAAGTGTTCGGAATTTCGAAATAGTTTCTCTGTAATGAATTGATCATATATATATATATATATATATATATATATATATATATATATATATATATATATATATATATATATATCCGTTATATTTCTTTCGATAATTGGAAATCGTCGATATAATCTCAATTGCGGGTCTCGGCTAAATTCCTATCCTTTAATTAATTGAATCATTGATATTCCAGGTATAATAATTGAAGAGGTATGCCTTCCGCAGCAAATTGCGGAATTGGAGAGATACTTGGACGAATTTGATCTACCGGAAGTACCGATATCAAATACCGCAACGTATCGTCAGAATCTTGGTATCGACGATGGTGCAGTACCTGAATTAGGAAAGCTACATCCACATTCTGCTCTAGCTGTTAAAGAAATTGAATTAATGCCTCTCGGTGCACTTCCGGTCGATTTGAAGAGGCTGCGAATTCTTCACGATCTGTTAATACTCCCTGAAGACGGTGAACTTAAATCAAAGTTGGCGATTATTTACAAAATTTTAATCGCCGCTAATCAACGATTAAGAAAATCTGAAATTAACACACTACTTTACGGAGAAACACACACTCAAAGGATCGAAGTAAGTAAAGATCACGAAAACGGAAATCGATCTCTCCTGAAAATCTGGTGAACGTCGTAATTGAAAAACAGTTCAATCTATCGATTTGAAATTTGGAGAGAAGCTTCGTAACATCTTTGTCCTTGGATTAATCTACAATCATCGCGTTGATACTCTTAGTTTAGAAGCTAATCAACAAATAAGACGAAAACAAGTTGTTGAACGAAAGTTAAAGCAGTAGAAATTATTAGTCCGAATTCATTCGCGTTACTGACATGAGCTTAGGTCAATCCATGGATGTTAGTGTGACTAAATTCTCCTATAAATTTCAAGTCTGTTAATGTAATGGTTTTTGAGTTATCATGGCGACCGTAGAAAGCTGGACCTCCGAGTCTAAAAAAGTTAGATAAAAATTGTGTGTGTGTTACGATTTTAGGAACAAGTAGAAAGAATTTTCCTTATCCACTTCGTAGTATTACGGTTATAACTATATACACTATCGTATAGTATGAGAGAGGGCGAATCAGAACCGCCCTGAATTATTGTTCGGATTATTTTTTTTACTTTTATTTTATTTTTTTATCGAGCTCCAGGTCAAAGGGTTAGAAAAATAAATTCGAAAATGGTAGATAATCTATTTTGCCGTTGGGCAAAAGGTTTGGCCATTGGGTTACGCCCATGAAAAATAAAACCTGATGAAGTGCAGAGATTCGGTGGGGGCGAACCATCCCTCTGAACAAGGATATCCTTGTTAAATGTCATACCATATTATGGCTAGTATAACTTCATTTTTGGGGTAATCATATATATTTCGTTCGCAATTTAAGATCGCGAAAGAAAAGAAAAGATCCGAATAAAACGGAGTAAAGTTAAACTAAATATTATGATTAACTTATTATTTTTAATTATTTCTTAACAGACGGCAAAAAACACCCCCAATTACCTCGGGGATGGGAAAATCGATTCTTCAGGATCGGAAAAAGCAGAAGATAGAAGAAACTTTTCGACGACTAGACGTCAACGATCTGAAAGATCAACTTATAATCAAAATTATGGTTACACCGATTCGTCGAATCCAAAATACCAGAAAGAAGATCGTGTCTCTCCTCCTTCCTCTTCTTCTTCTTCTTCTTCTTCTTCTTCACCGATGATGCAAGAGACTCTGAATTTTGATGATGAAAACTTGGGCCGGTACGGGGAAATCAGTGGAGAATCGAACCCCGAATCAAATACCGCTATTCCTCAGATTAAAGAGGTCGGGGAAATATTCAAAGACAGTGAATCTGGGGGAGGAATTATAGAATCCTTTGATGGGGTGGTGAAAGCAGACAACCACCAACTCGAAACCACTGATTCTAGTTTAAAAGAAACCAGCACAAGTTCGAATCTAAATAAAATAAATACAGATTCGAATTTCGAAGGAATGATCACGGATTCAAAGTTTGAAAAAAGCTTTACGGATACAAATTTCAAAGGAATAAATACAGATTCAATCCCTGAAAGGGTCATTATAGATTTGAATTCTGAAGTAGCTGTCACAGATTCGAATTTCAATGAAACCATCATAGATTCAAAGTTTGAAGAAAGCTTTACAGAACCAAATTCGAAAGAAACAAGTACAGATTCAACCCCTAGAAGCACCTTCACGGATTCGAACTTGAAAGTAGCGGTCACAGATTCAAAATTCAAAGAAACTATCATAGATTCAAGATTTGAAGACAGCTTCACAGAATCAAATTCAAAAGAAACAAGTACAGATTCAACCCCTAAGAGCACCCCTACGGATTCGAATTTTGAAGTATCCGTCACAGATTCAAATTTGAAAGAAACTATCACAGATTCAAACTTTGAAGAAAGCTTCACAGAATCAAATTCTAAAGAAACAAGTACAGATTCATCCCCTAAGATCACCCCTACGGATTCGAATTTTGAAGTATCCGTCACAGATTCAAATTCAAAAGAAACTATCACAGATTCAAAGTTTGAAGAAAGCTTTATAGAATCGAAATTGAAAGAAACAAGTACAGATTCAACCCCTAAGAGCACCCCTACGGATTCGAATTTTGAAGTAGCCGTCACAGACTCAAATTTCGAAACAACTGTCGTAGATTCAGAGTTTGAAGAGAGCTTTGAAGCTCAAAATTCAAGGAAAACCGCGACAAGTATAAATCCAGAAGAAGCTGTTACAGATTCATCTTTGAAAAGCACTGTTATGGATTTGAAATTGATAAATACCGTAACAGATTCAAATTTAGGAGAAATCGTTACAGATACGAATTTAAAAGAAGCCATTACAAGTTCAAATTTAATAAAAATCGTCACAGAATATCCTACTTCGAAATTAAACTACATCGAGTTAAGTACGGTTGAAAATCTGCATTCAAAAGAGCCTGAGTATAAGTTAATAAAAGGTGAAGATCAGGAGGAAGATTCCGAAGAAGCGAAAGTAACGGGTTTTGAAAATCGCAAGTCCTCGGAGCACGTTGCCTCGGAAACTATAAACGAGATGAGATCTCCTAGTCCCGAAGGGAGCTGGGTAACTACTAAGGAAATTAAACCGGACGTAAGGAACGAGGATCTCGAAACGAGGATCACCACTCTTTCAGATCCGTTTATTCGCTCGTCCTTATTATTACCGATCGATCAAAAAACGAACCGACACTTTGGCGGCGAATCTTCGTCACCTCCCTATTTTACAACCCCTAGTTATACCGGGGATAAAAACCTGAAAATATATCTCAATTATAACAAGGGGTTGGATAATCCAGCTTCAAATTCGCCGGCTGACAAGGAGGACTTGGCCACATCTGCAACGACGAGGAAAACTTTGATCCTGAATATCGCAGAATCGTTTTCCAACATTCCTAGGCCAGTGGAAGTCGCTCTGTTTAAAAAAAAGGACAGAAAATCGGGGAACCACATTTCCGGAATGCGCAATTACGAGGATGAGAAAAATTCAAGACTCGCGAATCCGCCACCGCAGGGTACCGGCTTTTACAAAAAGAACAGACACCGCGTCGGTCAGGAATCGGGCGGAAAATTATCTGGGAATAGATTATACGGCTTCAAAAATTTTCGGCGTAATAATTCGACCGGAAGACACGTGAAAAGAGGCGGACATAATACAGACGTCGAGAAACTTTACAGGTGGTTTTACAGGGGTGGTGATATCCCGGGGAAATCTATGCCAGGGTAAAGTGGGAAATTTTTACTCTCATAGATTTTGAAAATTTTATAAAAATTGACGTGTTTTTTTTATGTATTTTTCAGGGGGGCGGAGGTCGAATGCAATCATAGAAACTGAGTTGGTCAGTTGATGAGAAAATGAAATTAAGCGAATTTGAATCACATAAATGAATGATGGAAGCAAATTTTGTCCATCGTTTTTTTATTTTGAAATTCCAATTTTCTTAGTTAGTTATTTTTCGTCGAATTTATCACCCCCAATAATCGATTCTTGGGTGAGATAATTGAAGCTGGGTAAACAATGGAATCCGATCGAAATTTGCATCGGATATTTAGAAATGGAATCGGAATAGTGATAAGGGAGAGCTGTGGAGCTTCTCTACCGCAAACTAGATATATAGGCAGATACCTATATTCGGAACTAATTCCAAATCATCGAACCTTGAATAGCTAATCAATAAATACACGAATCTAGTACATACATAAATGTGTGAATGTATAATAAATAAGAGTATCATATATATGTATATATGTATGGGGAATTCCATGTGTTTTCACCTAGCCTCGGACCATCACCATTTCCAATTTCGTCCTAATTCTGGTACCTCGTACGAATTACTATAGGATAAGGTTACCCAGAATTTTTTATTTTATTTTCAAATTTATGCATCATTGATGGAAAATTGTTGTAGTCATGCACTTTTGAAATTATTTTTAAAAACATGCACAAAATATAATTCATACAATATCAAAGAACTCGTGCAGTTCTTTAGATGCATTTTTTTTATTGAACTTTTTCTATTCTATTTTGATCCGTTTTTTTTTATTTTTCTATGATTTTTTTATTTCTTTTTCCTTTTTGTTCCCTGTCTGGTATACTGGATGAGCACAAAAGGTGGTATTATTTATCGCATATCTCTATAGCTATACTATACCGTAGGTGCAGTATTCGCGTGGAACTCCTGTAGCTTGGAAGCGGTACGTGGGTAGTTATTTTTCATTTTCTACTTAAAAGTATAATTATTATAATAATTATACAATAATTACAATGATTTATAAAATTTACAAAATTCATTTCTTTCTCTTATTCTTAATATACATCTAGACGAATTAGAAAAAGGAGAACAATAAGAGTACGTACACTTTGAACAGTTTTATGAACGTGTTATTACGCCCTTCTGGTCCTTAGCCCACGATATATATATACATATAAGACGTGCATGCGGACACGTATGCATGCCTATATCAATACGTATGTATATTGTTAAGATATCCGACTTTGTATCTCTCGTCTTAGGGCCCCATTCCAATGACGTAATAAAGGCTTATCATATCATACCATATCATACACTATGATTCTTTCTCCCTCCAAAAATTTCAGCACACCTCCTCGGGTCAGATGTTCTCCTGATACCAGGAGCAATTTTCGATTTGAAATTTCTTCAACTCTAAAAATCGCTAGTATTAATTAAATATAAGACGTGCATGAGGATACGTATGCATGCTTATATCTGTATAGACAGAGGGTATCCTCTGATTCTTTCCCCCTCCAAAAATTTCAGTACACCTCCTCGGGTCAGATGTTCTCCTGATACTAGGGGCAATTTTCGATTCAAAATTTCTTAAACTCTGAAAATCGCTAGTATACATTAAATATAAGACGTGCATGAGGACACGTGTGCATGCCTATATCTATACACTATGATTCTTTCCCCCTACGAAAATTTCAGCACACCTCCTCGGGTCAGATGTTCTTCTGATACCAGTGGCAATTTTCGATTCAAAATTTCTTAAACTCTGAAAATCGCTAGTATTAATTAAATATAAGACGTGCATGAGGACACGTGTGCATGCCTATATCTATACACTATGATTCTTTCCCCCTACGAAAATTTTAGCACACCTCCTCGGGTCAGATGTTCTCCTGATACCAGGAGCAATTTTCGATTTAAAATTGTTCGATTTTTCGAGTTATAGAAATTTTAAGTCGAAAATTACTCCTGGTATCAGGAGAACATCTGACTCGAGGAGGTGTGCTGAAATTTTTGGCGGGACAGAGGAATAGTATAGAGATATAGGCATGCATACACTGCTTCGGAGTGGTTTTTCTGGCAGTTGATACCTTTTTTTCGGAGTGGTTTTTCTGGCAGTTGATACCTTTTTTCGGAGTGATTTTTCTGGCAGTTGATACCTTTTTCAAGGAGTCGTTTTTGACACCATGAGGTATCAACTGCCAGAAAATTGACTCCTTAAAAAAAAAGGTATCAACTGCCAGAAAAATCACTCCGAAAAAAAGTATCAACTGCCAGAAAAATCACTCCGAAAAAAGGTATCAACTGCCAGAAAAACCACTCCGAAAAAAAGGTATCAACTGCCAGAAAAATCACTCCTAAGCAGCGTATGCATGCCTATACCTATACACTATGATTCTTTCCCTCTACGAAAATTTCAGCACACCTCCTCGGGTCAGATGTTCTCCTGATACCAGGAGCAATTTTTGACTTAAAATTTCCAAAACTCTGAAAATCGCTAGTCTTAACTAAATACAAGACGTGCGTGAGGACACGTATGCATGCCTATATCTATACACTATGATTCCTTCCCCCTACGAAAATTTCAGCACACCTCCTCGGGTCAGATGTTCTCCTGATACCAGGAGCAATTTTCGACTTAAAATTGTTCCATTTTTAGAGTTATAGAAATTTTAAGTCGAAAATTGCTCCTGGTATCAGGAGAACATCTGACTCGAGGAGGTGTGCTGAAATTTTTGGCGGGACAGAGGAATAGTATAGAGATATAGGCATGCATACACTGCTTCGGAGTGGTTTTTCTGGCAGTTGAGACCTTTTTTTCGGAGTGATTTTTCTGGCAGTTGATACCTTTTTTCGGAGTGATTTTTCTGGCAGTTGATACCTTTTTCAAGGAGTCGTTTTTGACACCATGAGGTATCAACTGCCAGAAAATTGACTCCTTAAAAAAAAGGTATCAACTGCCAGAAAAATCACTCCGAAAAAAAGTATCAACTGCCAGAAAAATCACTCCGAAAAAAGGTATCAACTGCCAGGAAAACCACTCCGAAAAAAAGGTATCAACTGCCAGAAAAATCACTCCTAAGCAGCGTATGCATGCCTATATCTATACACTATGATTCTTTCCCCCTACGAAAATTTCAGCACACCTCCTCGGGTCAGATGTTCTCCTGATACCAGGAGCAATTTTTGACTTAAAATTTCCAAAACTCTGAAAATCGCTAGTCTTAACTAAATACAAGACGTGCATGAGGACACGTATGCATGCCTATGTCGATACACTATAGTACGTCAACAATTTTTCTGAAAAATAATGGAAAAAAGAGTCGAAAAAAAAGTCGAAAAAAAAGTTAGAAAAACACTTGCAATTTTGGACGAAATTTACTGCTAAATTTGAAGATTTTTTTCGACTTTTTTTTCGACTTTTTTTCTGAATTTTTTTCTATTATTTTTCCTTTTCAAAGAGGGATGTACAAAGACGTGCATGAACACACGTATGCAAGCCTATATCAATACGCTATACTCCTTTCCCCCACCAAAAATTTCAGAATACTTTCTCGGATCTGATGTTCTCTTGATACCAGGAGAAATTTCCGACTCAAAATTTCTACATGAACGAGAGACTGTCAAAACGAGAGCCGAGCCCATATTCATGAACGAGAGACTGTCAAATCGACAGCCGAACCTTTATACTGTAATGATTTATAAGTATATGGAGATAATTTATATATTAGGTTCTAGCAATAATTGTTGAATAGAAGAAGGTGTTGGGAAAAAACAGAATAAATACACGATAGTCAAATTAGGAATGACATCAAATTTTATTTCATAAATTTCCTTATTTATTCGAGGTCAGAATTCAAGGGGTGTCAATAGCTTTTTTATTTCGTTTTTAAGGAAGCATGTTACGGTTTAAAGACATCAAATTCATTTGAACGACATGAACAAAATGTACTTAAATGTAGAAACAGGTCTTGGTAGATAAATAAAAATGTCGTCAAAACATCAGTATAATTTTTCGTATGAATTAAAAAGACGGAACAAGACGGCACACCACTCTATAAAAATGCTTTCGCATTTGGCAAGAACAAAAAATAATATTGTCACGAATGGCGAGTGGGTGACAAAACGTGTGGACAACATGAAATTTACAAAGATAACATTTACGAGCATATATCTCAATTATTTGAATATATTAAACAGAACAAACAGGCTTAGAATACTATCATAATTGCACGTGGCGATACTTATTAATTATGTCGATTAGGTCCAGTTTCCTCGTCATTAGATATATCCTTAGGATTTCGAAGTTCGTTGATTTAGGTATGTTCTATTACATATAGTCGTATAGGTATATAGAGTATCACTATATACCAACAGAAATGATACACACACGCGTAGATATTATATCGCGGGTTTTCACCTGCGCTGTGCAATTATGCAGCTCTTGATCATTAGTTTTAAAATTTCCTCCGGGACTTGAGACTAGGTGAGGTGCGCGAATATCTGGGTGGAAAATATGCTCTTCGTGAAATTACCTCCTTTACTATTTCTCTCTCGCTCATCTTATTATTATACATATCGCTAATGCTGCATGGAGTTCTCATATTTTTTAAATCCCCTTCTATATTATATTTATTCTTAATTTTACTCTTTTTTTTCTCTCCAATCGAATACGTAATCCTTGATCGAATTTTATATAATTCATTCCTCCCACACTCAAAGCTACTCCACATTCGTTTCTATTTTCCAAATAAAGACAATAATGATAATAATAATGGCAATAATAATAATAATAATAAAAAGTAAAGTATGTTTTCGCAAGGGAACTTTATTCAATCGATAAGAGCTACGAATAAAATCATCCCCTAAAAAATACTCTAGTTTTGAACAAGCCTGGGGGACCTCAACGCAAATATTTAACTCCTCGTATAGGTTCGCGTGTGTATATTCACGGGTTTTATGGCTTTTACCTTAATTCTATAAAATTTTATCACGGAATTTCTCTTCTTCAGTTATATTTGTTCTGGAAAGTAAGAGAATCAATGTTGTATTTTTTGTTTTGTCTTCTTCTTCATGTCACCTCTGTATGTTCGGTTTCCCGAATACGGCGCCTCAGAATCCCTTTTCTTGACTGTACGTCCTGACGATTGACGTGTTGTCGAGAGTTTGAGGGGCAAGTCTCTGCAGCTTGACGTTCTATTCGACTAAATTTGCATGAGGAATAGGAAACCAACGTTCACCTGCAGAGTGAATCATTCAGTTCTCAAGATCCCAGAATATCATATATATATATATTTATTATACCTATATGTATTCTGTATAAGTATGCAAAGATCGTACCGGGGATTACGGTATGAAATTCGATCTATAGCTCTAAGCTGTTAAATTTAATCTAAATCTAAGCAACAATCCTCGTAGAAAATAATTCTAGTCTCACAAATTTCCACAATTTTTCGAGGAGATTAGGACATTGCATAATTTTTGCTAAAAAAACAATTGTAGATTTTTTCAGTTCTTTTATAAAATAATTGTATACCCATACAGATGCAATCGTAACATACAATCGGCCAAAGTTTATGTTCGCACCTACACATTTTAAGAATTGTACATCTATACGTAGGTATACCTTAAAACGAAATGCGGGCTTTGAGGATTACATGCTTGAAATTACAAGGAAAGAATATAAGAACCACCGAAGAAAAAAAGGAATGACAGAGAGAGAGAGAGAGAGAAAAAAACCGTAAGAAGTAGCATGATAATAAAAAAAAGGGACACCTTTTCTTTAGTTTCTTTTTTTTCTTATTTTTTTTCCCTTCCTTTTTTCGCCCCATTTTCCTTCTTCTCTTGGCTATTATTTAAGCGAATTTGACAGGGGAATGGATATTGAGAAATGAGAAGCAAAGATGATTATGTCTCCTCCAGCCTCTTTGACGACCTCCCGTCGCCCTCATCTCCTTGGGGTATTTATAATCCATCTATTCTACGGTGGGGGTGGGTTTCAAGGTAGAAGTGGAAGTGGAAGTGGAAGTGGAAGTTGAGGCACACCCAGTTCCTTTCACCACTCTGTAAGCTGTCCACCTCTCTCGCACCTCTTGTCATCATCCCCCAACCCGAAATCCACCCCCTTAGCATTTCTCTCTGCCCCATCAACGCGGGGGGTGTTAGGATGGGGTGGTAGGCGTCGTCATGCGACCCTCATCCTCATTGATTTTATTCAACGGTTCGTTGACTAACGAGTACCTATATTTCACCCCCCCCGCCCCCTCTCGATCTCATCCCCCTCGAAAGGTGTATCAAACTCATCGCATGTTGATTTTTTCTTCTTTTTTCTGCAAGTATTATATCGTTATTTTTTTATAAATGTATACATCGGATAATAAATTTTTCTGATCAAACCGAATTCTTCTTCGTTTTTTTTCTTCATATTAACACCACGACGCGTGAAAATTTTGAAAATCAAAAATGAGAGAAAATAAAATATGGTTCAGTTTACTTTTTTTGCAAACCCCCTCCTGGCCTCTCCCAGCTACCGTGCGAGTAGGATATAGGGTTCGTAACGTACAAAGGGTTGTAAAAAAGGTTGAACCCTTTTCGCCGCATCACTTTTTACCTTTTTTCATTTCTTTCTCTCTTTCTTTTTCTATTCTTTTCTTTTTACTCTGTTTTTGTTCACCGCCTCTTCCTTCTTCTTCCAACCCCCGTTTTCCTTCCCGTTTTCCCATCCGCGGGTACCCTCTTTTGTTTCACCTTATAAAACGGGGATTTTATCGCCCGACTCTCTCCCTCTCTCTCTCTCTCTCTCTCATACCCCCTGTAACCCTGTAGTAACCCTCCACCTCTTCGCGGTTATAAATTACCTTCGCTGTTTTCGTTCTTTAGCTCTTCTTCTTCCTTGCGCCTTCGTTTCCTCTTCTTTCTTTCCTTCCTTCCTTCCTTCCTTCCTTCTATTCCCTACCACTAAAAACCTCCCATCCCCCGCCCCTCTGCCACCCCCTGGAGGCAACGAGAACTTTTTATGGTCATTAATATGGACAATGTTATCACTGGGTGCCTGCGCAGTCCTTCTCATCCCTTGAAATATATTACATTTTCGACCAATAATAATAACAAATATATATATATACTACATATTATTACGCATATATATATATGTATAATATTATTCTTTATATATAGGTATCTGGTATATATGAAAATACCAGATACACGATTTTTAATTAAAATTTTTAAAAGAAAAATAAGAAAATAAGGGATGAAAAAATATTTTATGTATACCTACACATGATTGTGTATATTAGGTATATGTATGTATGTCGAAAAGAAGAAAGGAGAGTAAATGTACAAAAGGGGCTGGATAACGAAACGGATGTTACAGACGCCGCGAAATTCCGGTTTCCGTTTATGTTTACCCGGGGAAAAATGCGTATATTATATATAATATAGGATATCTGCGTCCCCAACGCAGATATCCTATATTATATATAATATAGGATATCTGCGACCCCAACGCAGATATCCTATATTATATATAATATAGGATATCTGCGACCCCAACGCAGATATAGGAATATAGGATATCTGCGACCCCAACGCAGATATCCTATATTATATATAATATAGGATATCTGCGACCCCAACGCAGATATCCTATATTATATATAATATAGGATATCTGCGTCCCCAACGCAGATATCCTATATCATATATATATAACAAATTTCGTTCATGATCATTAATGATAAGGTCATATATGATTATTTATATTCATATACAACAATTTTTTCCCGGGTATGTTTTTTTATTATATAAACCTACTATGTATAATATAGATTATATATCTATGTATATATACCTTCCCGAAGATTTCGAAGTTTTTTGTTATTTAAATACTGGGTACGCGTTATTTATAACGGGGGGTCGGGGGTTGAAGAGAGGAAGGAAGGTAAACCATTAGGTTCGCATTACCCCCTGTTCAAACGTATCTTTTCTCGTTTTGATGTCCTGTTGCTGCAGGAGTTACGATTTTATACATACCCAAAAGTATATAGGAATATAAAAAACGCGTTGGATAACGCAAAAAAAAGAAAAAAATATATACTAATAATAAAATGGACGAAAAAAATGAGGGAGAGAGAGAGAGAGAGAGAGGAAAAAACAGTTAGTTTAATTTACGAGCTACCATTTCGAATGAAATTGTCATAATTTATAACCAGTGAAAGAGAGAATAGAGAAAGAGTGAAAGAGAGAAAATGAGATAGCCGATATTATGGCTAAGGAAGAAAAATAATGCGCGATAGACAGAAAAAGATATAGGGATGAAAAACAAGAAAAAATAAAAAAAAATACGAGGTAAAAATTTCAGAGAAATTATAGCAAAAAAAAAACGGGTGTATTGTTCTAAATCGCAAAATTCACCCCCATCCCCCACCCCAACCCTTTCGCGCAGGGTTTACGATTGAGAAAAAGATAAAACTGAATTCTTAATCAATGCGGATTTCTTTTAAATTATTTATAAACGATTTGGGGTAGTGGGGTGCGGGAAAGCCTGCTGAAAAAAAAAGTTCTTCCATCCCCTAACTAAGAACACATATATACGTGTATATGTAGTATATGTATAGGATATATATGATATATGGTATAATATCTATATGGTGTTAGAAATATGAACACGTTAGCTATCTAGGTATATAATGGATTTATTTTCGTTGAGGAGAAATCACGCGACGTTAGCAGTATTGCGCTGCGAAGGGATGGATTGGATGGAAAGGGTGGGAGCGGCTCATCTTAATCACCAATTCATCACCCGCCATTGGTTCCCGGGCCAATCGCCCGTGAACTTAACTAGATAGTCGATACATCAGTCTCTCTATCCTACAGCAGCAATACCACCAGCACTAGCACTAGCAGTAGCAATAGCAGTAGCAACAGGGCCTGGGGTTACCACCAACGTAACGTAACGTAATGGTAACGTAATGGTAACGTAATGGTAACGTAACGTGATGGTAACGCCAAGCTGATCCAGTATGTGGCTAATGCTGTTCTCCTGCCTGCGACACCACCGCGACGACCCTTCGATTGATACCCATAATATCATGGTATGGATCCTGCTGACGTTGCTCTTCTCACCAGCCACCAGCCAACCAGCCTGGTAGTCTCTTCTCACCTCTCTTTAAATCTCTCCGTCTAGTGGTTACTGATAACAAGACTTAAATCATTTATATGTGTGTGTATATATGTGTATAATATATACATGTATATATGGTATATAGATAACAGATTAAATTGAACTGAACTGAACTGAACTGAACTGAACTGAACTGAACTGGACTGAACTGAACTGAACTGGACTAAACTTCCTGCTGCTGCAGTCCAGACACATTACACCCACATCATTGATGGACCCTTAATCACTTCGACTATGTTCAATTCCTGAGTGATACAACGATCTTCAATTAAGGGGTTGTGCGATGATATGAATACGATTTCAAGAGAAATATTGTCGCGAGGGTGGTTTTGAGTTTCGGATTCTTTTGAGGACTATTTAGAATTTTTAGTCATTTCACATTTCGAGTTATTGAAAAGTTCATATTTGATCATATATACCCTCGAAAGTCAAAGAATGTATAGCAAAAAATTTTTTAGGTATATATAATTATCGAAAAACTATACCTATAGTTCATTCTGTAATCGAGAACCACATTTTTATCAACTCAAATATCTATACGATTTCACGATGCGTTATGAATAATTGGTATATAGGATTTAAAAAAGTTTTATTACCCAAAAAGTGAAAATAAAAACGATTAATTTGACCACTTATTGGTTTCGATACTACGATCAATACTTACAGCCCGAGCTAACACGGAATGAATTTCGCGAATTTCAAGTTTGCAAATTTTGAACCTTTGATGTTCTTAGATTGAAAGTTTTTCGAATCGATTGCGAACAAGAAAAATAAAAAAATAAAAAAATTGCAAGTCCCGTTCGTATTATAGGTATGAAAATCGATTTCGCGTAATCGCTGATTTGTTCTATTCATTTTTCAGCTTCAATACATACTTTCGGGGGTTTAGGCTTCATGGATTCCGTTATTCCAGTTAAGTTCAAGATGAATTTTTTTTTATAGGAAAATGCGAAATACGTACGCGATGGTTTCAATCGGATTATATACGTACGGGCGATTTCAAAGAGCGCATAATGAATAAATAAATAAAAAGTCGATGATATACTAATATCAATAAGAGAATTTTTATAGAAAACAAGTAAGAAAATGAGAGAAAGAAAAAAAAAATTTTGCGAAATCTTTTATTCAAAAAAAACCTAGGGGTACTTTGTGGGTCGGGGGGTTGACCGCAATTTAATTTTTCAAAGTACTACAAAGAGAGAGAGAAGAGCTGTAGTGAAAGGGTTTCCTTTCTGAGTCTTTGGCCGGGCACAACACAACCAGGGTTGAATTTCTGGGCTCTTGGGTCCAGTTAAGGAGTTTTGCTCGAACAGTTCCCCGAACAGAGGGTAAATAACGTGAAAGTGGATAAAAATCGTGCGGCGTTGACAAAAGTTTCCTAAAAGCGTGTCCGAAGTCGCGTAATAATAATAATAATAATAATAATAATAATGTAGTTGGTATGTATAGGAATGAGAAAACAATAGAGAGAGAGAGAGAGAGAGAGAGAGGGGGACGAAAAGGAAATAATCTTGATTCCAAAAAAAATTTCTAATCCAGATAGAAAAATGAACTCTAGACTTTTAGCTTTTTGCTTTTCACTTTCACTCAACATTCAGGCAAATCTGTACCCCTGCAGTTGCGTAGGGGCGAATAACGGGGGACAACGACGAGGAGGAGGAGGAAGAGGGATGCTGGGGGTGCTGGGGCTGGTGGTTTTTACCCATAACTCTCTGTTATCGGCGAGTTCACGGCCCAACGCGTCTCACAATTTTCACCAAAACCTCCCCAAAATTTCTGGATACCCGCAAGCACACATGCACACATGCTTTTACGCACTGATTTCAAGGTCGGTTTATAACACGCCGAGGGACAACAGCCGCAGAGGGACACGCGTAGAGAAGAGACGAACCGACCCTGCATCCAGGTGCCCATCCATTCAAAATCAAATTTCGCCATGCCCCCGCGATTTGGGTATATCGGGAAGCCCACCGTTCTGTGTGATTGCGTAGATTCCATTCATCATAATCTCACGCGGTACCTATAAAGGGAAAAAATCCGAATCTACATGTGCCCCGCGGAATTTATGCCTCGATCACGATGCGCGCATCCGACTACACTCGCTAAAAGAATTAACAGGGTGCAAACAGAAAAAAAAACCAAAAAAAAACACACAAAAGTAAGAAGTTACTTCGAATTTTGGAAATTCTACCCTCAAAAATGACTCCCTTAAAAAAGTTGGAACGTTTTGAAAAGAGGCATCTTCTTTAGGGGAGAGAGAGATTAATTCTTTCACCTACACTGTACAGTTATACCTACCTACCCCCTTTTTTTTCTCTTTTTCAATTTTTTTTTTTTCGCCCTATCATTTCCACCGTTTTCGATCTTGATAACCGTGCCACGGGTGACTCGATTCAGCGGTTCCTCAAACTACCCGAATTACCACCCCTCGGGGGCAGCAAGCAGCTCTTTCAAGGCTCTTAAACCGTCTCCTGAGGCCACACTACACTACCAACGATCATGGAACGGCGGAGCCTGCACACCCCGCAGAAATACTACTAGCCCTTATCATAACCCTCAGACTATTTTCCATCCCTTAGCTACAGAGAGAGAGAGAGAGAAATGCCCCTAGGTATAAGGTATAAGGTATAAGGTATAAGGTATAAGGTAAAGCAGACGTTTCTCTCACTCTATTTATACAGGGGTATTTTTTTTTTTCTCTCGCTGTTTTTATGGCGAGGGAAGTTTGTTCCCCTTTTTCTTTTATTCGCTACTATTACAGGTTCTTACAGTTTTCTAAGTCTCCGATTTTCACCCCGTTTTATAAAAACTAGTTACGCTTTTGATTCCTCCCCTATTTTGATCGTGTCAAAAAAAGAAAAAAAAAGAAAAATTACTCTCTACAATTTTTCTTCAGAAATATATGTATGTACCTAAGTATGGGAAATCTCGGTTCTGAACCGGGTCTATATATATACCGGCTCTTTCCACTTTAATATTTTCTCGGTATGGGGATTTGGGGGATCCTGTAGGCCCGGGGGCACGTGGTAGCCACAAACTAGAGCCTAGAAGTCGTACATATAAATCCCAACAAGATCCCTAAGGCCTAAAGATCAAGTCCGAAGATTGGAAATCATAGCGAAAACGTTCGCCAAGGTCTTTACGCGAGATACGGTCACCATGAACTGCCATACCACTGCCAATGAAAGAAAAAAAGGAAAAGAAGAAAGAAAGAAAGAAAGAAAGAAAGGAAGGAAGGAAGGAAGGAAGGTATAATAATACATCTGTAACATTGTGTGTATAAGTATTATTATCCTTAAGGTTTCCTTCCTCGTTCATGGAATCGAGTGGCCTCAACTTCTCGAACAGACTTTTTCCTCTTTTCCTTTTTTTTCGTCTTTTTTTTTCTTTTTTTTTTTTATCGTCAGCAGAATATGCCTCGGCAGTTTTTTCTCCGTGTCCCGAAACAGGGGAGAAACAGAGGAGGGTAGGTATATCCTGGATCCATAAATTTATACTCACAATCAGTTTCGTTTAAATACTTTTGGCCAATTTCATTTATTCGTCATTACTTATAGCGATGATATAGGTATATTTTCGAATGACTCGTTCCTTCGTTTTTTATTTTTTATTTTCATTTATTTTTGGGACTAATTAGAAGTCAAAGGAGGATTAATTAATGGAAATAAAATTAAACAAACTTTTCAAACCCCGGTGCCACGGGGCGCGGCGTGCAGGGTATTATTCATAGGATTTGATAGAGCTGGTGCACAGCTCGGGAGGGTTGGAAATGCAGCCGCATAGTTATACCGGGTTAGGTGGTACCCGTATAGAGTATAAATCGAAAATGGAAAACAAGAAAATCCATTATAATGAAATTAACGAATTACCATTATACCGCGTACCCGCGCGATCACAACGATTTTACCTCTTTTGTTCGGACTACCCCACCACCTATCTACGGCAATTACAATATACGTCAAACACAGCTAGTCGTATAATAATCGGGGGTATCCGAGAAATGTTTATTTATCTTCACGCGTATCTGTGGGTGTATGTGTGTGAAAGAAAAAGCAAAAAAGAAAAAAAAAAAAAAACAACCCCATCCAGATTTTTTTCTCCATCATGTTATATCATCGTTTCAAAACTTTTTTGGAAGAAACATTCTTTTCGTAACTTTGCACAGAATAAATGCAGACGTTTTTTTTGTCCACAGTTTTCATGGGGTTAGTTACCACCCGCGCGATAACCATCCCCACGAAGTACAGTATAGAGCTGTACCCTGCATGGACCCATGGACGGGGGGCAGTCGTCCTGCCAGAGACAATAGTAGGCGGACAAAAGCATGATATATGGCGACCCGGAGCACTGGTATTAAAATCATATTTTTAAACCCCTGTAACACGCCTCTGGTTTTCACACCCCCGTATATATACGGTATAACAGAACCCACGTATATATACTATACCATATAGATATAGGTATGTAATATGAATATAAAGAGGGTAAAAATCTGTGGTAAATAATCGTTCTTATATAAGTATATAGTAGGTATAACATAATAATAGAATCAACTATATAATATATAGAAATTGATAATGCAATTAAAAAAACTGAGAAAAAATAATAATGAATTTTCTTTAATTTTTCCTGTAAAGAATATGTAGAGAAAGAAATAATAATTCTTCGACCATGCACCCCCTAGTCTCGTTTGAATCCACCACCCCTCGTCATCTCTAATTAGGGAAAAACTCACCGCTATATAATTTACGGGGGGGAGGGGGGTAGGAATATATCTAACCCGAGTATAAATCAAGGTGGTAATTTGGAAAAAAAGTCAAGAGGTGTGAGAGGAGTTGGTTGCTGGTTGCAGGGGCGAGGGAGGGTATGCCTTTCCGAACTCAAAGGTATATACCCCCGACAGGGTAGTCTTTCAACGTTAAAATCGCCCTGGGGGTAGACAAAAATTCAAACTCGTAGATTTTGGCGAGAAATTTTTTGTGTCTTTTCTTTTTGTTTCGATAAATAACGCGAATACCGATCTACCCCCTCCTCAATTCGATCGTATATATAAAAAATGTTCTTCACGTTCGAAAAAGCATACAGGCATATTACATTTACTCGAAAGGAGACACAAAGTTCAAGGAGTAAAACGGGAACAAACCGGATCTCTCCTCTCTCTATATGGTATAAGATGCAAGCATTGAGAACCACGAATTCGTTTAGAATTCCGGTGAGGCCATGCCCCCGGGACCTACCCCTGGACTGGTTATATTCACCCTCTATCCTGATTTAAAGTCTTTCGAAAGGATGATATACTGCCTATGCTACTACTGATCTATTCCTTGACGTACGTTGCACCCCTCGCAGGATCTGTTAGGTATATAATATAGATAGCTTGAGGTAGTATATACATTATGTACACAGGTGTGGATATATGGGATATATATATATATATTTCTTTTTTATTCCATTTACGATAATTTCAAGTATTATTTATACACCACCACGCATCCCCATCACCATCCCCTTGGATGTGTTATAAATAATTGTGAAAATTATTAATATGCCATATACGTATGTACGTACATGGAGCATCATCGAAAATTTCTAAAGAAAGATTTTTTCACGCGTCAGTTTAATTCTACAATGATAAGCTGACCGTTCTTTTTAAGGGATGGAGGGGTCAGTGGTGGTAGAAATCAGGTTAAAACTGTCTCGTTTAATGAAGCTAATTCACTTTCCCGAGAATCAGGTTCGCCTAGCTGCGTGCGTGAACGTTATTAACTTGAGCCTATAGGTGTTCCTCGACTTTCTCTGCATATACCTGTCGAGGTTGTTTATTAACTCGTTTATACTTATCAGAATAGCAAAATGGTTTCAGATTAGAGAAAGAAAGGGAAAATGCAGAGGGAAAAACATAAAAAACAAAAAAATAAAACGAACTCTCTAGATCTCAGTCTTAATTATCCAATAAATTTACCTCCCTAATACCTACCCTTGACTTTT
The DNA here is from genome assembly GCA_963992785.1 of Tenthredo livida. NCBI lineage: Eukaryota > Metazoa > Arthropoda > Insecta > Hymenoptera > Tenthredinidae > Tenthredo > Tenthredo livida. The sequence goes on from OZ023072.1 coordinate 416,749, forward strand.
GCGTTAACGTTTTTTTAAAAATCCTCTTCAGAGCTTATTAATCATCGGTAGGAAAAGCACTGACGATATATAACTACCTACCTACCTACCCAAAGCTATAAACCTACCTAGCACCTGAAATTAATTATAATACTTTATCCTTATTAATTTCTCGACTCGGTGCATTTGACCGGCTTGAGGGGGTTGGCTTTTCAGAAAATAAGAGAACTGAAGAGAAGAGAAGCGAAGAGAAGAGTGAAGCAACCCCTTTTACTAATGGAAGAGTATATCTCTCGTGATTGATCCCTTTTTTCTTTATTCCTTTGCTCCTCATTTTTTCGATTCCTTTTTTATTTTTTATTTTTTCGAACGATGGGTAGAATTTTATTTTCACCTCGCCCGTGCTTCGGGGTGTAATATATATATATATATCCATCTTCGACGAATTAAATTCGTATATCGGAGTTGAGTTGAGTTGAGTTGAGTTGAGAAGGGTGCTGAGAATAAGAGTGAAGGGTGATGGTCGTGGGTTGGTGAAGGGTGAAGTAAAATGGTAAAGCAGCTGAGCTGAGCTGAGCTGATCTGCGGCCCGCCCTGCACACACCCAACCTCTCGTATTGCCGGGTGGTAACACACCCTTGGAGATGTGTTGGTTTCAGCGGTGCTTTTGTGAGGTTGCGAAGCGTCAATCCCCAGGACGCAATCGAGCTATGAATAACGTCTTAGACTTTGCCCAAAGGGGGTTGGGGCTCGGGGGTTCGGGGGTTGGGGTCCTGGGGTCTTGGGGTTTACGGCCGTCGACGCCAAATTCTAATCGTCCTTCCCTTGCCAGGAGAGGGGTGGGAGGAGGGAGAGACCGGGTTCAGTTCGGAACACCGTTAGACCCATCTATACGAGGAACTGAGCTACCGATCGGAATCTGTATAGTCAACCAGGAGTTCCTCTCTATGCTGGAGCTGGGAACCAACGAACTGCTTGACGTAGACGTAGACGCGGAAACGTAGACGTAGACGTAGACGTGGAGCTCAAGGTGTACATGTAGGTGTGCGAGTACTCGGGCAGGCGCCGGGGACAAGGGCGCAATTTCTCAGTAGTCAAACCCAGACGCGGACTTAGACCTAACTTAGATTACCAGAACTGAACTACCCCGAATTATTGTCCTCTAATCCTAATTTACGATTCGACTACAAATCATATCCTTCGAATGGTTGGCAAGCTACCCGTCTTACTGCTCACGTATATAGAAATGAGGGGGATGTGGTTTTCTCTATCCATGGAATTTCTCCATACATATATGTATAAACATGTAGGTAAAATAAAAGTTATGTTATTTCGGGAAACATGTGTACCTATATATATATAGTAGGGGGATAGGTAAAATGACCGACGGTTTGAAAAACGTACGTGACGCGGAAACCCGCGAATGCAGTGGTATATATCCGACTAGGTATATATATGGGGGGGTTGGTTTGGTTTGGTACGACCCGAGGACCTCCTGCAGGAATAAGGGGTTGAGTTTTAGAAAGGGTTTGGACGTACGCCAGAAGGCCAACTATTCCGTAGCGGAACTGGAATACGGGTAGAGGTACCTATAGTATAGGGATGATAAAAAAGAGACAAACCAACGTGAAATATTTGTCAATTGTCCCAAAGGCTGCTGGGGTTGGTCCCTACTAGCTGGTGCAGTAATTCTACTGTTGAAAAAGGGAAATTGCAATGTAGTAGCCGGGGCCATAGGTAGCTCTAACTTCTAAGGAGAGAAAGATTTTATAGAAAAGTTTTATTTAAAAAAAAAAGAGAGAAAAAAAGAAAAAAATAACATTTCCTACAACGAACAGATTACAGCAACGCAGTTACCCACGACCCCCCTCGTCCCATATAGAATGGTTTTTTTTTTTCACAATCATTTACAGTTTTCTATAGTAGTACCTACCTATACGCGAGGTAAACTCGAGGTTTCTACTTTCTGCAGCACGTTAAGGAAGATAATCAGCCTTCACCTTAGACCGAGGAGTTATTAGCCAATGGCGGAACGCCGAAAGAACATCAATAACCAATTTCGTAAAACCAATATCGCGAAAATTAGTTTCCTATATCTTCTCAGCTTCTGGTTCTTATACTTCTTACACTGCAGCGCCGATCCTCTTCCTCTCCATCCCTCGCTTTACTTATCGCACATTCAATAACTCGGAAAGTTCGAGACTAGATATTTTCCAGATAAATATATAACAACGATATTGACAAAAAAATCAAAGATTTTCTTTTTCTTCATTTCATTTTTTTTGTTTTAAACATTATTCATTCATTCATTCATTCATTCATTCATTTGTTGGAGTGTTTCTTCAGATCTTCTTTAATCATCATTTCTTCAATCGTGTATTTACATCATTGTCTGCCATCTAATATCTTAAAGGATAAAAGGGATGAAAGTTCTACAATCATGCTACACCCCCGTATAGGTATTATCTCCCGTTTATTTCTAGTCGAATAATTAATTTCCTTCTCGCCGAACATCGGTGAGCTTTCATCCCAGTTTTCTCTGACGAAGTTTTGACGTGTTTTCCTTTTTTCTTTTTCTTTTTTTCTCTTTTATAGGTTTTTCCTTCTTTTTTCACCGAGCGAATGGAAGCGAGGAGGACAGTTCAAGCCTCGGTGCTGCTATGCACGGGTTCTACAACTGACGATGAAAATCCCGCTTCGCTAATTATAAATTAATTATTTCCTCGAGTAATAACGGGCTGGGATTGTCAGCTATATGCGCATTGCAAGGTAGAAAGCGACAATATCTTTTCGATAACGTATCCGCATCACGAGTTTTTTCGTTTTTTTTTTCCAAATATTTCACGTTTCATATCAGTCTACCGCAGAATTATACTCGATGCTACTTTTCTGAAGTAGAAAAAAATAGCACAGCTTTACAGTTTTTCTATGATATCTCAGGAACCGTTAATGATATCGAGATGAAAGTGTGAACAAAAAATGAAGTTCATTAAATTTTCTACAAAAAAGGTGGAACATACTTATTTCGTATCTTTATTAGTTTAGCTGTATTTTGACACTGAATATTCGGAAAAGTTTCACAGTCACTCCATATAATAGAAGAAACTCGATATTAAGTTAGAATTTGCGAGTTGAAATAGAGCTAAACCAATAGAGCTAGAGAAAAAATGTGTCGTATCTTTTTTATAGAGAATTTTATTGGCTTTATTTTTGATACAGACGTTTATCTTGATATAACAAACGGTTATTGATATATCGCAGAAAAACTGTTTTGGAGTAGAAATAACAAAGATCGTAATTTCATCTTCCAAGGCTCATGTGTGTGTTCGTATCGTTTTGTCAAATATTAAAAAAAAAAAAAAAATTCACCTACCACTCAGACACTTTTACTATCCTCATATATTCTCCTATGTTCTATGCGTCTTATGCCCTGGATGGATGGCCGTCTTATACCTTATACCCAAGGGCGTGTATTAATAAGCATATACATCGGGGCTAGTGGAGTTTTGCGATAAAAGTGATCTACACCTTTGGCTTCTGCCTTAGCGGAGACAAGCGCGTGGAAGAAGAGTAGGTAGAGGCTTTAGATAGGTATACTAGAACGAAAGAGAGCTGGAAGAGTGAAGTATGGTCGATTTGTTGAAATAATATTCCTCGACAAGACAGAGAAAGAGAGAAAAAAAAAGAAGAAAAAAAAGAAACTGAATTTGAATGAAAAAAAAAAAAAAATCGTCCCTATACGTGACAAATGATGATCTAAAAAAATTCTCGTCGTCATAGATATATGGCCAGCTGGGGGCTGATTTATTTCTGTCAAATGAATCATTCGTGAATATTTATTATATAGGTTAAAAAAAAAAAAATGTTAAATCCAAAAATAATTAAAATTCTGCAATTATGATAAATGGAAATTATTTGTCTTGAATAAATGAAGTGATAGAAAAATTGAAATAATGAAAAAAAGCGGAAAATGTGTCGCGCAAACGATAAACCTTTCTAAACCAAAGACTTGTACTCGTCCTCGTCAGATTCAGAGATTGATTAACGCCGATGTGGCTAATCCGTGTCCTCCAGAATCGTCAAAAAATGTTTATCAAAATTATTGTAGACCAATTCCTGTGAGGATTTGCACATTGATTGATATGCAGAGGACTTTGCCACCGAAAGTTTGTATAGATATATGTTGGGGAAGAAAAAATGAATAAAAATGGAAATGATTAAGAATATCGATAAGTATAAGCCGCGTCTATTTCAGGTATGCGAATGTCCCCAAAAAGCAAGCCCCGAGACTATGGGCAAGAAGGTATATCGTTGGGTCAAGAATATTGTAAAAAGTGGGATAGCCGGTGGTTTTGTTTACTGGACTACTGCCGAGGGATTTTGGGGCGATGGTCAAGAGGCCGAGGGTCTTTATCGGAGAATAATGGCCACCGTAGCACCGGCCTTTGAGGAAGTTGTCGAGATCGAAGAGGTGAGAGCTGTTTCAATTTCAGAAAAAAATAAAGAAAAAGAAATAAAAACTCTTTTCATTTTTTACACCGATTTATTATTTCTTCTTCCAAGATCAAACTACCCCACATAGAGAACGTCAGACACGATATTCTGGATTCGTACAACAGATTGATCCTCTATTTAGTCGGTATTGCGGTAGGGGCGCCAATCATAATCGAGGAAAAAATTTACGACTTTTTATTTCCCTGTTATGATATCGACGATAATAAATCCGCGGTTGAACAGAACAGAGTGAAAGGAAAGAAAGGGGGCTAAACAGTCACAGGGGGCTAAACACCCACCCTTTCATTTTGCGATTGATTTGTTTTTTTTTTCTTACGATTTGAATAAATTTGTTGTACCTATGTCATTGAAAAATAAAAATAGGAGAAAATGTAAAGAAATTTTTCGAAAATTATAGAGAAGCCTCATTCCCGCATTCTCTGCCTTCGCATTAGTGCAGTGTTAATTTTTTATTCTGGTTAAGAATTTTATTTTTCGGCTAAAATGAGAAAATAAATAAAAATTAGGATTCCTCTCAAGTCTGATTCATTTTTTGCGCTCCTTGAAGTGGTGGATGAGGGTGAGGGCCCTCCGGGGAGGCCCGAAGTCTGCATTTTAAGTAATCTTTACGATACCCGTGTCTACCTTGACGTCTGACCCCCGAGAGCTCCTGCCCCTCTACTCGGGGTATAAATAAGAAATTTTTTCCCACAAGTTTTAAGGTTTATAAAAAAATTTTTTGAAACTTCATCCCCTATACCTACGTGTATAATTTTCTTTCGTTTAAATTCAACTAATTTTTCCTCATTTCTGAAAAATTTACCATCAAATTATTTCCCTTATAACTAAATACTATACACATACGTATCTATCCAACTCTGCGAATATAAAACCACAGATCTCAGTCTCGATCGTTTGATCTCCTCATAACTCGAGTTCAAACGATCTCCGCGGTAGTTGACTTACAGCGGGTGGTAAAACGCATTTTTTATTTTCGTTCATGTTCATTTTCTCGTCTTTTCTTTTCCATTATTCTGTCCTTTTTTCATTTTTATTTTCATTTTTATTTTCATTTTTATTTTTATTTTTATTTTACCACCCCTGTCGTTTGTCGTTTGTCGTTTGTCGTTTGTCGTTTGTCGTTTGTCGTTTCTACTTTTTCTCCATTTCTCGTTTGTCACAACACAGTCGTCCCACACCCCCAACCCAATGCACCTTTTTGTCTCACCCTCTCATTTATCAACCGTCAGTCGTCTTGGGCAGGTCACACTGAAAGTCGGAGTGTAATGCCTGCACGGCAGAGCATGTCGCATGTCGTATGTCGCATAGTCGCATAGTCGTATGGGGTGGATTTAACCCTGGCCGTTTCCATTCCCAGATTGGATAATTTTTTGCTTACACACTGCTGCTGCAGTAATGGAAAAAACAGAGAAACAGAGAAACGGTTTAGAGATACGATAAACCGGGCGAGAAATGGGAGAGGGAGAAATACTCAGTTATTTTACGAAATTTTTTGGAAAATTGTTTCTCCGGAAGCCCTTGTTGCCCTAGTTTTGGTACAGCAATGAATCCTCACTCGTGAATTACTCTCGAGGCTTAAGGTTTGGATATAAGCCGAATGCCTGTTGCGGGATTATACATAAAAGTAGATAATATCATTCCGTTCTCCATTGTTGAATGGTTAATTTTCAACGCTAATTAAAATCCGACCCCAAAAACTTTTCTTTTATTCCATTTTATTATTTTCGGATGTTCAAAGGATCAGCGAGTTGAATTTTTTTTTTTATAATTCTATATTCATTTAGCGTAGTAGTTAATTTTTTCAATATAGTATGCGAAAAATGCAACTTTACGCACACTGTGTCGAAATAGTTTTTATGCAACAGGTGCGTGAAAATTTTACGCACGAGTTTCATACGATGTTTTTCGACAGAGTGTAAAATCCAATTTTACGCAAACTGTGTCGAAAAATATCGTATGAAACTTGTGGGTAAAATTTTGTACGCACTTGTTGCATAATATACTATTCTGTTATTTTTGGAATCTTATGTCTTTCATTTTGCTTTTAATATTATATTATATTATATACTTAATTAAATAATTAGAAAAAAATTATTAATTACTATACGTTTGTTATTTAATATCCTTACCTGTGCAGATGTCTTCACACGTTACGCTCGTACTGTAGATTGGAGACAATAATTTTAGGATAGATATAAATATCGGGGGGTGGTCCTTAATTTCATCAATTTCAAATTTCAATGCTAAAAACAAAAACAAAAGATTGAAATTCGAGTCTGAGCGAATCAAGGATTTCCCTAATTAATATATCGTTGTATAAATAAATGTATGGACGGATTTAGATATTAGTCGTTTATTTCATATTGTGAAATTTTGACAGTTAAACAATTTTTATCGAGATTTATCCCCAGACTGTATTTAATTATATACATATATGAATTTCTTTCTTTATTTCCTTATTCTTTACTTATTTTCTCTCTCTCTTTTTCGTTTGTTTGTTTTTTATTTCTTTTTATTTTATTTTTATTATTAGTAATAATAGTAATAACATGATATGATAATAGGATATGGAATCGTATCTATACAAATGATTTTCCTTCTTTCTTCCCTTTTTTATTTATTGATTTATTAGTTTCTTGCATTTTCCTTCATTTTCGATTTACCTATCGTTTAAATATAACCACAAGGCAAGAGACGTAAAGGGTGGTTCCAGCCTCGGTTTATAAATTTACATGAATGAATGAATGAACGAATTAATGAATGAATAGATGAATGAATGAATGAATGAACGATGTATGATTTTTTTTTTTTAATTTCTTTTTTCGTTCTTCTATATTCAATATGATTCGGGCGAAATATTTACAAATTTCATATTTTTTTTCCTTCCTTCTTGTTCTTATTTTCTTTTTCCCTCGAGGCTGTAGATAAATAAAGAAATGGAAAAAAAAAACGAGAAAATCAAATAAAAAAAAAAAAATGGTTTTAGAAATAAATGATACTTGTACCTACTTATATCATTTTCTTGAACAGCCTCATCTGCGATAGAAAAATTCTTCTGTATGATTGAAACCAACAAACGAGCTTGAAAAAAATAAAAAAAATTATCCAAGTTATAGATTAGGTATACAAAAAATATTACAATCGATTGATTAATTAATTTTTGAAAAACCCTTTTTTTTTTTTTCTGAAATAATATTAATGATAATAATATTAATAATAATAATAATAATATATACCTATAATACATCGGTTCGTAATCTGTCAAGATTTATAACAATTATATACAGTGATACAATACTAACTAACAAATAACGATCTCCTTATTTTCTGTTTTTTTTTCTTCTTATTTCTCAAATTTTATTTACCTTATAATATAGTATGTATATATACATACACACACATACCGCTATATATGTATATATATGTGGATATATATATATATATAATTCATTCATTTATTTAATTTATTTAATTTATTTATTTATACAATCAGAGATTATAATATGTTTTTTCTTTTCTTTTCTTTTCTTCATGTGAGAGAAAGAGAGATTCAACCATCGTCCACATTTACACACACGCGCACACATACACCCACGCATACGTTTTACACTCCGACGGTTTATATTATTTCATTTCATTTCACTTTATTTTATTTTATTTTAATGTTATAGTTTACTTTGTTTTTTTTCAATATTTCACCATTTTTCACCTTCTTCTTCTTATTATTATTAATATTATTATTATTATTATACATGGAAAAGACGTTGTATCGTATTATTTATAGTTTTTTTTTTTTTTTTTCATTTGAGCTGTGTATTCATCATGGAGTTGTCTCTAATCTTCTTTCTTTTTTTTTCCATTCGTATCGTTTCCTTCTCTTTAATTTCTTCTGGCCGATTCTCTGGCGTCTTTCTTATCTTTTTTTTTGTCTTATTTTTGGCTTTTTGTTTTTAACATCACTTAAGTCGTGTATGCTTGGTCTCGTTCTTCTTTCTTTTTTCTATCTGTTCGCCTATCATATATATTATAATACATACCGTGAGTTCTTTTTTTCAGAGAAAGAAAGAAACACAGAGAAGATGAAAAAACAAAAAAAAAAAAAAAAATTTGGAAAAAAAAAGAAGCGAATAAACGAAAATTTGGCAACTTTTTTAATTTTAAATTTTCATATCTAAAATTTCGAAAAAAAACAAATTTTTTTTTTTTTTGTTCACACGACACTTCTGCACCCTTTTCTTTTTCATTTATCTTCGTATCCCATTACGCGCACGAGCGTGTCATGTTTAACGTATAAACGAGGAAGGAAGAGGTATAGAGGCCCCGGGGTTCCCTCCGAATGGAATCAAGATTGCTACCCCTAAAAATTCGCTTATCCGATTCTTTTTCTTTTTCTTTTTCTCTTGTTTTTTTTTTTTATCATTTCTGTCTTTTTTTTTCATCTTCTACTCCTCTTCTTATTCTTTATACTTCCTTCTCTGAAAGATCAACGGTTTCATTTCATTCGGCATTCCGCAGCAGCTCGTATAAAACGGAACCTAATATTTAAGACGAATACTATATAGTCAGTCGCGGAGCAGCAGAAGAAACAGGAATAAGATAAGGGATGTGTACCCCATGTATTCACCTATATATATATATATATATATATATTACCCTAACTTATGCCAAATACAGTGTAGATCAACATTTTTTACCACTTTCACAAAGAAATGTTGAGAAAATATTCACCCTCCGTTTTTTCTTTCTTTCATTTCTTCCAGTTTCATTTTTTTTTTGTCCTGCATTATTATTATTATTATTATTATTAATCATTATTATTATTAATTATTAATTATTATTATTATTTTCCTTTTTCTTACTCTTTCCAATTTTATATGATCAACAACACTCGACGAGATAATATTTTCTTAAAAATTAACTAACTAACTAACTAACCAACTATAACTGTTATTATTATTAATTGTTTTTTTTTTTTGTTCTTCTTCTTCTTCATATATCAAAGTCTGCACCACCGTGTATGTGTATGTATATTTATATATATTATATTTATATATTGTTCAATTTTATTTTCAAATTTCATTTCGTCAAGTATTTATTTATTTTCAATTTTTTTGTTTTTTTTTCTTTTTTTTTTAATATCTACCCTCTTTATATAATATTATGTCTATTCTTATTAATCAATTATTATGTTTACTTTTTCTTCAACCTTTTTTCTTTCTTTCTTTTTTCTATTTCTCTTCTCTTCTCTTTTTTTTTTTTATATCAATCCCATTCATTTAGGTATATATATATATTGAGAATAGTATGTTTGAAAAACGAGATATAAAGAGAATACGATCTTGCATTTTTTTTTTTTTTGAATTTTTTAAAATTTTAAAAAAATTTTTATTGAAAAATTAGGGGTGGCAGGATTTTATTTTTAAACACAACTTTCCGGCAATCTGTTAGCCATTAAACGTCTCTTAATTGCCTCACCGTCGAGGCATTCACCGGCAACTATGACACCCTGACCAGAGCATACAACTACCCCTGGCATACAGGGTATTGTACTTCTCGATGGTAGCCTTAGCTCCGTTGGTCGGCCAGAAAATTTCTGACACAATTCGTCTATGCTTGGTGTTGGTCCCGGCGTAACCCATTGTCCAGGAGGATATCCAACGGGACAAGGGTAGCTAGGTGGGCTAACTTCGACCAGGTTACCTTCTGCGAATTTAAACACTATTTTTCTTTTTTTTTCTACTGTTAGCGAAAAGAAAAAAGAAAGAAATAATGAAAAACATGAAATAAAATAGAAAATTGACAAAACTTACCAAATTTATTCGGTATCACGTCCGGGTCGGTGTCGATCGTTGGCTGGATATTTTGCAATGGATATTGCTGCGAAGGTACGTCGCTGATTTCGACGCTCTTCTCGTGTCTCGGTTTCAAGATCCTTTCACGTCGAGCCCTTATCAATACGACCAGTACAACCGATCCCAAAGTGATAGCTGCCCCGACAGCCACACCTATCAGAGGCGACATCGCCATCCCAGAATGCTGTCCTGCAGACGAAATTAGAGAACAAAATTAAGCGGGACCCCCCTTCCAGGAATATTCTTCGTCCCGTTTTTCCTCGTTTTTCTTCATTTTTCTCGTTTTTCTTAAACACTCTCGCGTCTCACAGACGCGGGAGCGTAAAAACGTATAAACTAGGAGATGCTGGAGAGGATCAACAGTTCGAAGTCGAAGTGGAAGTGCAAGTAGAAGAAGCTTGGTACTAGAGAGAGGAGCTGAAGGGAGTTGACGTTTTTGTTGGATAATTAACAAAACTATTTCTTGTGACCCTGGTCGAGTCGCTTGAGCAGTAAGTAAGTTGGTTTAGAACTCGGGTTGGTTTTCATCAGAGATAGTGGGGCAGGTACCTATAGTTTGTCGAGCTGTTCTGTATCTTGTAAATAAGGGTAGTAATTTATATAATTGAAAGTACAAGAAGAAAAAGAAGAAGAAAAAGAAAAAGAAAAAGCAGAAGAAGAATAGTATTTTTTCTTCCGCGTTAATCTGTTGCGTTAATTAATTGACTTTCGTGAGTGGAATCGGAAAGGGATGTAAAAAACGAGAGGAGAATTTTCGGGAAATAAACTAGGGGACAGAATTACTAGGGAAAACGGAGGTGGGAAGAAGGAAATCGCGGGTTGGTTGGTTGGAAGGGCAATTTGCAAGTGAGAGTAGAATCAAACCTCTAGACCCCTAATTCTGTCTGTACCGTTGTAAGGGTTAAATAAATAAACTAAGGAATTGAAGTCGAACTGGTATACGAGCTGAGGCGGAGGGTGAACCGAGGATGGAATAAAGGAAGGAAGGAAGGAAGGATAAGGTTGGTAGGTAGGAGCGAACCAACCCTGATTTAGATTCACGAAACGCTCTTCTCCTACCCCTGACTCCTCTTCTCCGTAATTGTAACCCAAGATAAATATCTTAGTTAATTCAGTAAGAAAGGCGAGAGAGGAGGGTATTTTATCCACCCCCATACCCCATCCCCTTCCCCTTCCCCTCCCTTCGTATACACCCTGAGAAAGTGCCTCGAGCATTTTTTTATTTTTTTATTTTTTGTATAAGCAAAGGCAAGACAGTGAAAAAAAAAAATAAAAAAATAAGAACAAAAGCAAACACCATTTTTGGTACCGGAGGTAAAATTTAGATACGCAAGTACTGCAGATTATAATTATTATTACTGTAATAGTTAGGACACGGTTTGGCAGTTCGTTTAAGTCTGCAAAGAGCTGGGCTTAGCTTATGCGTTAACCTCGGACCGAAGCCAAGTTACTTAGCCTACCTGCGGACTAATCCTCGAAACCCTAATCATTTGAAACTCCTGAAGGGCTGGACAGCTAGCTCCGTTTTCTCTGACAAACCGAATCCAGAAACTCTACCTCGAATCTCATCCTCGGTCAATTACCATTTACCCTAAACCGAGTTTAAACCGGTCTACGAAAGTTCCCTGCGAGGCTATCGAACCGAAACTCCGAAATTTGAATTTCATTTTTTTTAATTTTTTTTTATTGATATTACAAGATTTTTGTATCTCTATTCCGAATTTTGATTTCATTCACGCATGGGTCGATTACTGATAATAAAACAAACGGATTTGCTCCAAGCGGCGAAATCGAGACTATAATAGTTTTCAAATTATAGCCATTCGAAGTTCAGCCAATCGCAGCTTACCCTAGTGAGAAATAACGGTCGCGCGACTCATGCCGATTGGACGATACTTATCTCCATACCATTTGAAAACTACGATACCCTCGACTTTCGTTCTCGGACAAAATTCGCTTAGATTTTTATCAGGAGTATACTTCGCGAGGTATGAAATCGCTTTGCCGCTAATTTTCACATTCACGTCTGTATGGGGCTGTAATGAATAGAATTTGATAATTGAAGATTCGCGATGCCAAAAGAGTATGAGAAAAAAAATTAGTAGCTAGTCAAGTTCCGAAAGTGAACATTTTGAAAAACTTTCTGATGATGTACACCTGCAGTGGTTCAAAACTCGGAGGCGAAATTTCAAAAAACAAATTGAATGTTCTAAACTGAATAATTTTTCGGAATTCGAAATCGTATATGAAAAATTGAAAAGGTATAAAACCGCGATTGAGTTATCGATTATTACTGAGCAATAGCGTAAAATGCGGTTAACGAATCTCGTTTATATAACAACCGCTTATCAGAAATTGGGCAATTGTCTTGGTGAAATTGTCGGGCAAGTATTACCGCGGGATGTCGAATCTCGGGTGTTTCTGGTGTTCAGTAAAATCTCACAGTTTACCACCGAGAGGACAGCTTTCATCCCCTTTTCTTCCCTTTCGTTCTCTTCTCTCTCCTTTCCTTTCCTTTTCTGATCCTTTCTTCTCTTCTCTTCTCTTCTCTTCTCTTCTCTTTTTATTTCGCATCTCTGCGGTGAATCCGTATCATTTTCCGTCTCCGTTAGACACCTCGCTCATGCTCATGCTCAGGCCTTGGCTCCAGCTCTCTACCTCCGCGCAGTTCACGTTATCTCGTTTCCTTCATGATGTCATTTACCTTAATTCGAGTTTCCGCAGGGCACTGTTACCAAAATTATTCAACCCCGATCCCACCCCACCCCATCCCACGGCATGGCAACACGAACGACCATTACCTACGAATTCTGGATCGCAAACCAGCTCATAGCTAAAACTTTTCCTCCCGACGCCTTTGACGCGTTAATGACTAGACTCTGAAATTCGTTCAAGAAGTATGTACATACATGCATCAAATGTATATATTTTTTTCAATAAATTTAAATTTCTCTCATTCAACATTTAATCGGATCGGGAAAAGCTTCGTTACTCTTTTGTTTTTATTTTCATATTTTTTTGCAGTCTTTTTATTCTTCTTTCCTCTTATTTCCTCTTCTTTCATACACTTCGAGGGCAGAATCTCTGGAGGTTCTTACCTGCCTGGCTTTCCGAAGCTCGAAAGGATTTCGCGGAGGTAAGTAGTAGATGGGTAGGTATACGTATGTACATACACACATCTATGTATGTAAAGGTGGTACGTGGGGGTGAAGGGAAACGACCGCGTAGCTGCACCGAAAATAAATTGAATCGAGAGGTTCAGAAATCCCGAGGCTGAAGGTTTCCTCCTCCTAAGTATTCTATCGTTCACCTACATATAGTTATATTTTTTAGGACGTAGGCGAAATACCCAGCCAAAGAAGAGGAAGAGGAAGAGGAAGAGGAAGAGGAAGAGGAAGAAGACATGCAGCTACCCCGCTGTAAGCTGCATTTGAAATTCAGTCGAAATAGGCAGGGGGAGAGGGTTGAATTTTTATCACCAAGTCCAATTCGTATTTGTCAGACGAACTGTCACGGACGGGGCTATAATCGATGAAAAAGTCTGCCGCAGAGAAGAAACCGCAATTGGTTTTTCTTAAAAAAAACAATTGTCATTGGCATGGAATGCCCTGTATGATAGTAACAATTGTACAGGTAATTCCGTGCCAATGAGACCTGCAGACCAGACTCGAGCTCGGTGTCGGATTTCTTCTATAGTTCGGATGTAATGGGCGATATACGAGATGGCGCAGGGGTGTAGTTGGGCGGTTTTAATTGAGGTATATGAATTTCGCTAGAAGATTTTGGATATTAGATAAGGTAATTTAAGAGACAAGGTAATACCACGCGGGAGATAATATCGTTGCGGGAGAGTGTGCGGTATATAGTATGAGGAAAGGCACCTAGCTAGCTAGCTACCTACTACCCGCCAACTAGCCTATAAGAGAGTGTCGAGAGGAGGCATTAGCGGTATTACCTAGACAAAGGGTTGTTTTTGGGACCACGAGGGTGCGCGGAGTGAGACTAGGCTTTACACAAAATCCCTTAACAATGCCGTTATACTTGCAGCGTGCGTCGCTGCTAGATATCCAACACACATACACATGCACATACACATGCACACACACACACACACGTACACACATACATAGTAGATGAAATCTGGCAATGAGAAAATTCCTACTGTTGAGAGAGGGGCTCTTGAGATATACCTTTATTGAAATTTGAAAACGTCGACGTTTGGTTACAGTTGTGACAGTAAAGCGAGGGAATTGGAATAGTAGATGGTGGAATTTGGTGGATATAGATAGATCGGTGACGAAAAATTAAAACGATTTTATCCCAGCGCGAAAATCGAGGCTCTCATAGTTTTCGAATTACAGCGATTTTAAACTCGGCCAATTACAGCTAACTCGCGCGAGAAATAACGGTCGCGCGGCTCACGCTGATTGGCCGATCTTGAGCTGTCTGCCATTTGAAAACTACGAGACCCTCGACTTTCGCGCCGGGACAAAATCCTCGCAGTTTTTTATTCGGAATAAATTTTTGGGGGTGCGAAATCTCTGGAGCTGATCTTCCGCCACTTGAATCCCGTTTTTCAGCCACTAAGGCGCGGCGCGGGGCCGCGCGCAGTGATCGATCAACGAAAAATGTCGCCAAGTTAAATTGATTGCAAAATAGAAACGATCTGAAAAATTCCCTCAGAATTCGTTCTTCTTCACTTCTTCTTTCGATACATAGAGCAGAATTGAGGAAAACGTTTGCCTCCAACGTTCACGAGCCCGAGCACTACCGACTGATTGAACTTTTCTTTGGTTAGAGGTCTGATATCTTGCAGGGTGGTAACCGGGAACCGGGAACCAGGAAGCGGGAACCGGGAACTTCGAACTGCGGGAACTCGGAGGCGAACCCCTCGCAAGTGAACGAGTAAGGCAAAAACTTCTGGGCCGCGCCTGCATCAATTCGAATCAGATTGATGGAACAAATGTATTTGATTTCCTTCCACGATCGAATAGTTTCGCCACCCGGAATGTCTGCTTGCTGCCCTCATTCGCTGCTGTTACAGACGATGGCGATTCGTTAATGGACTTGAAAACAGTTTAAATTATTTTTTTTATTTTTAGTTTTCCTCTTCTCGCTCCCCCCCCTTTTGTTTTCTTCTCTCCCTCAAAACCGTTACTTCACTAAGAGTGCTGCTGCTACCTACTCTCCCCGTTCTCCATTGAACGCGAAGAGAGAAACAAAGTTGTATTCCTCGCACAAAGGGGGTGGCGGAAGAAATCCGTCATTCTTTATATTTTTCTTTTTTTTTTTCTTCTTAGAATTTTCAATTCGATCTCCGAGAACTTTCGCTACAGTATCTATGCATAAGTATGTGTGTGTTCGAAGATCAGCCGTCATATCGATATAAACGATGGTTAAGGGCACAATGGAGCGTTTGGTTATCTCTGACTGTGATGTATAACCTGGACCAGTAGTCGGTCCGTCTCTTCTCCACTCTCTCTTCTTCTTCTTCTTCTTCTTCTTCTTATATAAGAATTCATCTTCTTCTTGTTCTTTTTCGTTTCTCTCCCTCCCCCCGCCGATATCCCAAAGCCTATAAAATACCGTGTAAAGCGTCGTATTATTCCAAATGTTCCGTTGGCGCCCCCGACGCGACGTGAAGTGATATTTTTTCTTCACCCGCACTGGTATACAGCGCCACCTACCTAACCTAACGTTCGAATGGAACCGGCGTTGCGAGAAATATTGAATATGAAATTTATGTCCACATTTACCACCGCCCCTACCTTCCTTCCTTCCTTCCTTTCCCATATATTTCGGTTTATAGTTTCCAGTATGTACAGCCCCGCCTTTCCAATAACTTATTTATTTATTTATTTATTCATTTATTCGCCATGTATGTAGGTATATATAATATATATACATCACATACCCATATATATATATACATATATATATGTAGGAGCTAATTAAATCGCTCTTCATTCAAACGTTCGATATTTAAAGGGTCGAGTGTTCTCGTTGTTTAACAGAATCGGGTTTCACGTAATTCGAAGGGGGGGAGTGGGGGGGATGAAAAGGTTTCCGACGTTATTAGAGCGGAGATTCGTGGTTATGATTTTTCAATTATCTTGTACTAATTAAAAGTTTTTAGGTCCCGGTGGAAGTTGCACCACCGAACCAAACCGAACAAACAAAACCAGAGCTGCTAGGAGAAGGTGGTTTGTTGAATCAAGAGACAGCTTTCCCAGGCTCTCCCCATTTCGCCTTACCTTACCTACCTACCCGGAATTCGATTTAGTCGTAATGTCTGCAGGAAACTCCTTGTTGACATTCTTCAGTCTAGGGGAGAACTTACCTAGTTCATGAATAGAAAGAGAAATATAATAGAAAAGAAAAAGAGGAATGGGGGACCGATGCGAAAACGGTTATCAAACCACCGGAACTCCGGACTTCGACTCTATAATTATTATTTATACCGCATAATCATTTTTCGATAAAGTTTTTTAGCACACGGAATTTCATTGAAGAATAACTTTTCTGATCATACAATTTTTACTCGCCTTTGAGGAGCGACTTATTGGGAATCTAACCTCAAACTTGAGGCATCAAAAATGGCGGATCCAAGATGGCGGACTAAAACGAGAAAAAGAAAACACTACGATTCTTATGAAAATCGATTTTCAAAGATCTTTCGGTTCGCTGATCAGATCACGAATCTCACGTGAAGACAAACACGTGGAATTTGAAAATGATTTTGTCATTTCAATTCATTGAAATTTTTTAAATAGATTGAACGAATGTGAAATTGACTGGAACTGTATACATGGGAATAAATTCTGAAAATCGAAAGAAGCATAAAATGCTTATTTAAAAATATATATATACCTCGTATTACTACGTGGGTGCAGGGTAGTATTCGACTTCCTAAAACCACCGAGGGCAGTGGCCCTAAAATGTTATACTATATGAAATACCCCTGCTGTTGCCTGGAGGCAAGCAGAAAGCTAGGCGGTTACGACACCGTGATATGCAAATTGTTATGATAATGCATAACAAATACCGAATAATTGAATAACATGAATGAATAAAGTGTCTCTTTCGCCTCTCTTTCTCCCCTTCTTTCCCCCTTTATTCCTCAACCAATTTTATGCGAATTGCGAATTGCGAACTGCGTGCGATTTGGGAAAAAATAGAAAAACGATGCCGAATAAGCGCGTGTCTAATTTCCCGCTCGGTATTCTTAATACGAAAAAAAGGAGGGGAAATTTTGAAAAAGTAAATTTCAAGTTAAGTTAAAATCCGTTGATTTGTTATCCAGATATTAAGGGATGAAAATTTTTCTTTTTTCACTTCCATTTTTTCCCCTCGAATTCCAAAATCGAAAACGAAGTTTAACTTATTTTGGCAGATATTGTTAGTGTGTAAAAAATTATTGATCAGTTTCACGCGAGGTCTTAGCCCCTGCCTTCCTGCCTGCCTGCGTTCGCGGGCTGATCGTGAGCTTATCGCTCGGGTTCCGGAAGCCTTATACCTTATACCTACTGCCTAAGACCCTATACCACGGGGCGAAAGGTATATATGTATGTATGTATGTATAGGTTAACATATAGGTATTCAAAATTTAGTTTAGTTCTCTCCATTCGCTTTTCGGTGTTGTCTACCTACCTACCTACCTCTCGGTGATTCGTCTTACTTACGAATCCCACCGCTGACACCACCCACAAGAAACACTCTTACTACCCCCTGGTCGTTTTGCGACCCTGAACCAATCTATAAGATTGTTGCGAACACATTTACTAATCTCTTCCTCGTGTATTATATACAGTTGAGATATTTCTATATCAGGGTGGTCCTTGATCCGGTCATATATTCATTTCAATGCTTCATTGCAATGTGGAGGATGAAATTTGGGACTGAACCCAAGGGATGACAAATTTGACCGGAGTATAGAAGAGGATAAAAAATACTTACCGGTCCTTTTTTCAGCGTCTCGGAAAGTAACTTCGCTTAATATAACCGCGGTGCTTCGTCCTTTCGCGTTTACTGCATAAACAGCAACGTGCACACCGGCGTCGACTGTGGCCTCTATACCAGCAAGTGAAAATACTGGCTCGTCTATAGACGAAACGTTGTAAAGAGGCGGCGTACTAGTGAGGAAATCAATGTCACCATGAAATACTTCGAGTATAAAACGCTGGGGTAAACCGCCGTCGTATCCCGGTATACAGCGTACTTCGACACTTGTGTAAGTCTGATTTGCAAGAGAACAGTTACGCACCGGGGATGGCTTACCTGTAAATAAGATAAAGGAAGAATAGAAACGTTTGCAATTTTTTTTCAACTTTTTTCGAACTCTTTTTTCTCGTTTTGTTCTCTTTCTCTCTCTCTCGCTCTTTTTAGAGCAAAATTTATCGGCAATATAATTTTTTATTTTATTTTATTTTTTGCCACATGATAAATTTTGCACGAAACAATTTTACGATAAAATAAAATATTCCGTAATACATACATACATGAATTTCATAGGTACCTATGTGTCTAATTTCGGCTATAAATAACTAAAGAGAAAGAGAAAAAGTAAGAGAGAGAGAGGAAGGGAGGAAGAGAAAACAATTTATCATGTATATTTATATATAATATGGGGTAATTAATTATTATGTAATGATATTGAGTTATTGTTTAAACGAAAATCGAGATATTTGTTGTACAATAATAAATTCATACACGTATACGTACAGCGTATATATGTATATTCATTTTAAATTTATACCTAAACCTGTAGTATTAACGAAGGGACAATGTAAGGGGAGAATGTGGGAGGAAGTAACGAATTATTATATCTGAAGGGATGAATTTAAAAAAACTGAAGAAAATTCTTTCGTTTTTGAAAACCGAAATTGAGAAATTTCTCAAATATCTTAAATTTACTGTGCATAAAGCGTGAGAATGAAAAGATACATAAGCCTCAGTTAATTATTTACCTACTGCAGAGTCTTACTTAAGTAATACAGACGTACGATATGTATCCATGTGCACATACATGTATATATTATATATACTGTATAAAGTGTATCTTGCGACATAAACTCTCGTCTCACAGCTGAATCTTACGTCTAACTCAAACAATAAGCGTATTTCGTGGGTATATAGGTATTATATGTATATATATGTATTATATACAGAAGCGGGTTGGTTGAGGATGAGGTGAAGAAATTTGAGGAAACGGAAACGAGGAACGGGAACAGACGCGGGAAATCCGTAGATTTGTTCCACGAAACTTTGCCCCGTTATCTAACGGCTCTGCGTTATTATATCTAACGACAGAGAAGAGAATAGCAGAGTTGGTAGAGCCTAGTATATTATAGACACAGAGGTACTTCGACATCTATAATGTGTCTGTCTGTTTAAAGGCGAAAATTAAAGGATTCGTCTAGTCCCTTTTATCCCATATCGAAAAAAGGAGGATATATTTTTTTTCAAAACGTTTTAGTACAGTGAAAAGTTGTTTTAATAAATTGAAAAACAAACCATCTCGAAGCGTGAAGTTTTCTCTTGAAAATTCTGTTTTTAGAAATTTTTTCACCATTTTTTTTCACCGAGTTATTCGACATTGTGTAACGTAGTTCGTAAGTATGCGATATTCGATTTGTGTTACTAAATGTCGTCTAACTCGATGAAAAAAAAAGGTAGAAAAATTTCCGAGAAAGTATTTTCAAGATAAAGTTTCAAGCTTGAAAATCATGCGTTTGAAAATTGTCTAAAATTTTTTCAGCGCCCTGTGGAAAAGCTTGAAAAATTAGTTTCAATTTTGAAGAAATACTTTTCTCTCGAAACTCACCAGCAGCAACCAGCTGAAATAAGCATGGTTTCGTTTGTGATCCAACCGCGTTGTCAGCCCAACAACTCAACGTTCCATAATCTCGTTCTTTGGCCAGGGTATACCTCAGGGTACTAATTCCTGACGGGTCCACGGAATGCGAGCCAGACACAACTTCCAGTGTCTCACCACTGTTGTTAAATTTCCATCTAAAACTGTGGGCTGGTGGATGAGCGTCCACCTTGCACACAACGTCCAAAGATTCGCCTCTCGATGCTCCTACCACTACGATTCGGTCCTCTTTGCATATTGGAGCGACTAAATTTCAACATATCAAAAGAGGATTCGATTAGGCAATTTTTTGACTTTTTTTTTAAAATTTTCTTATTTGTTTTTTGGGGGGCGAAAATTGAATAAAGAGGAAGAAATTTGGAAGCGGGTTTCGGAGAAATTTTGGGAAAGAGTCCTCGGGAATTTCCAACCGAAATTAGAACCAAGTTTCTAAAGTAAAGTTCGAAAACAAGGAATCGAGGATTTTGGTAGGGTATAAGGTACTTGCGGTGAGTTAGGGCCGCTCTACCCGAAGGAACAAACGTAAAGCCGCTAAAACTCAGTTTCCTACAAGAGTTAGCCTTGAAGAGCGTTAAGCCAGTGGATGTAGGTATAATTTTGAGAAAATTTGACGCGAGATTTAGAAAGTTAGTGCCGGAATTTCCCACGATCTGTTATAGGGAAAAGCTACGATATTTAATAGAAGACTACGAGAATTTGCAATCTACAATTTCCCGAATGGAAAACTGTGAAAATAGGGTACAATTCTTCGTGGAAAACTACAAGAATTTACAACTTCCTAAATGCAGTTTTCCTCTTTTCCCTGAAAAACTATGAAAATTTCGAGAAAGAAAAAAATGGTAAATTTGTGTCGATCAAATATTTAAAAAATTCAAAATCAAAACCCCAATATTTGTGTGAGGTAAAGATAGAAATACGGGGAAGGTAAACAATTTTAAATTATAGGGGTTGAAGGGTGGATCGTAATGAAATAGAAAATAAAAATAATGATAAATAAATAAAGAAAAAAAAAAAAGAAAATATGAGTAAAAATTACGAGAGCGAAACGAGGTAGAGCGTTGTTTGATTTCACGCATCTAGAATTTACGAGGTTTACCGTGTGTAACCGCGGGTCCGAAATGAGAAACCAATATATAGAGAAAGAGGCAGGGAAAGAGAGAGAAATAGTGAGTCGGTGAGTATATGGTTGATCAAAAATTGACGGAATTCGTTGCAGCGATTCACGTTGTGGTGTGTCGGGGGTGCAAAGCCAAGTAGAATTTTAAGTTGAAAACGTCCCAAACCGCCGCGTCGGCGTCGGCGTCGGCGTCAACGTATATATATATATATATATATATATTGTATACGTTGTTCAGCAACCAACGACTCCGAAACTGAGTCATAAAAGTCGAAAATTTATTCCGTCCGGATATACGCCCTAAATTTCGCCTTGTTACTCTTCGAACACGATCTATTTTTTTTTCTCTCTCTCCTATTTTTCTAATTTTCCATTTGTTTCTTATTTTTTCGTTTCTCACGCTCCCCTCTACAAAAAAAAACCTATAACCAGAAATTGGATCTAAAAAATGCATGCTCTTACATGCATACATTCACAGGTAATGTGCAAAATCATTCTCGTACCAAAAAGGCTGAAAAGGAGAGAGGGAGAGAGAAAAAAAAATCCTCTCATTGGCATGGAATGCCCTATCCAAAATGGATGCCTTTATATGCGTCATTCGCTGCCAATGACATCGAGTTTTTTTTTTTAAATTTTCTTTGGAATTGTAATATCGCGGGTCAGTAAAGGCGCGACTTTAGATCACCGAATAGAGAGAAAAGAGCGAAGAAATAAATTTAAAAAATTTATAAATGTATAGGGTGCAGTAATTAGAGTTGTTACTTGTTTACATGCGCAACTGAGTTTTATTACTTACATTTTACTTTGAAGGATAGTGGCTCGCTCCTCGTTTCCCCGAGGTGATTGCTAGCCGCACAAACATAGAGTCCAGCGCTGCTTCTGGTAACTGTTTGAAGTGCCAGACTTTGGTTGGAGATAATGACCTTCGCCGATGAGTTGTGTACGAGAATCTCGTCCTGAAAATGGTCAAGATAGAGGAAAAATTGAATAATTTTATTTTGCAAACGGGAAGAAAAAAATAAAATAAATAATGAAAATCATTCCAATCGCTTTTTTTGTTCAACTTCTTTTTTTTTTTTTTCAACTGCGTTAGATTCGAAACGCAATTTTCTGCTTCTGCGAAACAGTTGATCAAAAGAATTCAAAGAAAGTGCAATATTCTAGCCGCGCGCTGCAGTTTGTGCGGAATATTTATTTGAAAACGAGAGAATATATTGGCAATCAAGGTTTTTATTTCAGGGGAATATACGTACCTATATTATATACATAGGGGTGAGTGCAAAGAGGCAAAAACGAGATTTTGATTTTTTTCTTCCTTTAAATAACAGCGAAATATGTTATTCGCGAAATTTAGAGAATCTAAAAATTTTTGTTTTGTTTTTTAACATTTTTTTTCAATCTCTTTCTTTTTTTGTCTTCTCTTCTTTGCATCTATTTTTCTCTTATATATTTAAGTACGTAGTTTTAGCTCGTTGAATTCCTCGTTCGCTTTTAGCAGCAGCATCAGCCATTACGACACCCTTCTTTCAACCCCCCTACCCCCCGGTTCAATCGCTATAAGAGAATTCTAAATCGATTTAAAACGAGGCGATTTGATTTTTAGTAGAGAGAAAACCAGCTGCAGCTGTTGGCTGGCTATTGCGGGGTCCTTAGGATTTTCTATTATACGACTAAAATAAGAAGCGGAGAAGTGAGAATTACGAAAACGATAAAAGAATTAAAGAAAGGCGAAAAATCGAAGATGGAAATAAAACAATCGGGGGGGGTGTTTTTTTCCTTTCAATTTACTCACAGCTAGAAATGGACGAGAGAAAAAAATTGAAAACTCAAAAACGAAAAGAAAATCTCGTAGCTATTTTGAGTTCAAATCGTAGGCACGTCTTGGGTAATCAGATTTTGGGGGTTTTCGGGCTAAATAAGGGTTAACTAACTCACTCTCCTCTCCGACCTGCAGCCCTTGTACCCCAGAGTTCTCAATCTCAACGCCCATCCTAATTGCGTAGCAAACTTTAACTTAATTGGGATCAGATCCTAATTTTATATTATATCTATGCATATTTATTTCACGTCGCAATTAGTCTAGTAGTCCGATTAATTAGGGTCGAGTGCTCGAGTCCCAATCTCAACAAAAAGGATTCACGGAATCAGTTTTCGGGTTGTATCTCGAAAACCGTACATGATATCGAGATGAAAGTCTGTATCAAAAATGAAGTCGATAACATTTTCTACAAAAAATGTGAAACACATTTTTTCCGTATCTCCATTCGTTTCGCTGTATTTTGTGGTTTAATATTTAAAGATTATCAGTCATCGCTGCACGAGTGAAATAAATCCGCTAATTAGTCACATATTATCAATCAAAATAAAACGAAACCAATAAAGATAGGGAAAAAATGTGTTGAATGGTTTTCATAGGAAATTTAATTGCCTCTATTTTTTATATGCACCTTTATATCGATATTACCTATGGCTTCCGAGATACCATCGAAAAACTGACTCGGTGTATCTTTCACATATGTTTTACCTAATTAGTATACCGATTTAGAATTCATTAATTATACCATACCTATACCCAATAGAAAAAAAAAAAAAAAAACAGAAAGAAAAACAAAAAGAATTTTTATATAATATTCATTTACTCGCGGATATGAGTTAATTAATTTATCCAATCAACTATAATTCAAGCTCCAATATGTCACAGCTACCTGCAGCAGAGTAGGTACATCGAAAATCTGTCAATCAATTCATCTACCCCTCAAACACGAAGGGGTGATACAGCAGGATACATATTTACAGATTTATCAATTTCGTTTATATATTGATATGTGCATAATTATAAATAGAAAATTATCAAAAATATATTTATATAATTTATATTTTTTCAACCCCCGATAAAATAGGCCGGATAATAATTAGCGAGAAAAAAAGGAACTTTCAAAACGTTTTAAATTTCGCTTGAATTTGAATAAAATTCGTTTCACTTTTCAGCCCGGCTCCCACTTCGGGTGGCTATCTCAGGGCTTCCCTCCCTCCACCAGGGGGTTTAACCGGGGGATAAACCCTAGGCTTAACCTATGCTAAGCAAGGTAACCTCCGATTCGGCTCATCTAGGTAGAGGGACCCCTCTTGGGTCTCTCTTCGCCTTACTACTGCATTAGCCTTAGCGTTGAAACGCGTACCCACCTACGTAAAGCTACGTAAATGTACGTATATACATTCTACAAGTACCTACATGTGTGCGTATGTGTGTAACCATGTGTGTGTGTGTATGGCTAGATTACAATCTAGTTTAATTGAGTTAGACCGTTAATTGCTAGAAATACTGCCACCCCTAGACTGAACTGGACTAGACTGGACTCAAACTGAACTGAACTGAACTGAACTGGACTGGACTGGACCCCCTCGGACGCGGTCACCTTTCTTTATGGTCGAGTGATCAAAAGGTAGTAGGTAGGTAGGGAGGTACGAAACGTTGGTTGACTCGCTAATTTGTTTTTAACTTTAGTATGCATCCTTTCCCAGTTTTCTTTTTTCTCCTTTCTTTCTTCGAATATTTTTTGGTTTTTTTGAAAATCTTAAACGTTTTCTTCTCTTTTCTTTTCACCCCCCACAAACGTCACACCGATCATTTTTCAACATCAATTTATAAGGAGTATGTTATGTACTAGGTATACGCCATATAGGTACCTACCTATATAATCACTGTAGTATATAAATCGAGAATAATAAAAACTTTGGAACATCGAAGAGGGAAAATGGTTTAAACTTTACTATTAGCTTTCTGGATCGTGGCTCTCCCCAACGATATATACACTCCTTTCGAAATCTATATACAGATCCTTGTAGGGTGTCCAATCTGCTCGACCACCTGAGCCCCGCTCCACCACTCACTCCTATTTTGCCGGACTATCAATTTATCGATTCGGTAGAATTTTACATTGCAGCAATAATTCACTGTTCGACAAATTTTCGTTTTTCTTCTTCTTCCCTTCTCTGTCTTTTTCGCCACATTTTTTTGTTTGTTTAAAAAAAATGATCGTGATTGGGGAACTTTTTTCAAAATATCAATGCAGTGTGCGTATGCATATACACACGTATGTGTTATACACATGCTTTTGTGATAACATAACGCTCGAGGGAATTTCCACGAGATATATTATACATATTTAACTGACGTCAGTTTATACAATGACATGCGGTGGCAGGAGCACCAGGAGCTTGCGGTTAACTCCTAATTAACCTGTAAACCGTAGGTGGGTCTCTCAACCCTGTGTCATATCAGAGATAGGAGGAAGCGCGCGAAAGTCCTGCCTGAGAAATCTCCGAGGCAACAGGAGCGAAAAAAAAAGAAACGGAAAAAAACGAAAAAGATTTCCCAGTTTTCGATTATTTTATTTTTGCAAATAAAAATGAAGACATTTTCTGCTAAATTTAAAGCTTTTATCGTTTATATACCTAGTAGGTGGACGTACAGAGATGTGAAAGTAAGAAAAGGGAGGATATAAAGAAAACGAGAAAGAGAGAAGGGGAAGTTTTGTGAAACTGTCTTTGATGTTCTGATTAAAGTAAAACCTTGGGAAAACTAGAGAGGTGGATTTGAATCGCTGGCCACGTAGAAAGAAGGATAAAAAACAAAAAAAACAAAAAAAAAAAGGTATAGAAACGAGACCGAATTCCCGTTTCTTGTGGGTTTTAGCTGCTAGCGAAGCGGACGCGTCTTTCGGTCGCGGGCCATTGCTTCGTCTTACGTCTGTCTTGTCGCGGTAGGGTGGATTTTACTACTTTACTGCCATCCGATGCTACGAAAGTAGACACCTGCAGTAGTAGTGGTCGAGGCTAGGCCAGACACGACTTGACTATTACACGTTGCTGCGTCACTAATGCCATAAGGTCGTAATAAAGCGACAAAAAAATTTGTTGTTCACGGATATGCCCAAATGATGTTGTATGGCATGAAAAAGATTTTGGCACCAAAAATTTTTCATTAAATTTCTCTAAATTTCTTCGAATTTGACTGATCTAAAAATTTTTTATTGGAACCGAGATTACTGTAGAGGTATTTGCTGGGAACTGTTCGTGTCAATATATATTGTTGAGAAAGAAATTCGATTTGATTGAATTTTGATGAGAAATTTTTATCGAACGAATAATAAAAATGATAAAAATAAATGGAGGAAAATTTTGAAAAGAAAATATGAAAAGCTTGTTATTACGAGCGTAGAGTGGCCGTCTGATGGTATATAATGGGCGTGTATGTACGGGTAGATATAAGCAATAAAATTGTACAATAAATTCAATCCCCACATCGTATAGCTCTGACCCCTCACCTATGCAGGTATATATATATATACATGGGAACTTTGTTAAATACACAATTCAATCGGTTTTTAATCTCTGTAAAGTAAAGATATAGAGTTCGAACCGTGTAGCTCGCTACAGTTGGAGGCATAAAGGTGAATCGAGCGACGTAGAATAAGGAAAGAAGAGGAATACCAAGACCAAGACCCAAGACTCACTCGAAATAGGAGTAGAAAATTGAAAAATAGTGAAAAGAAACTGTAAAGAGTGGACCAAGTCGAGCGTATCAATCCCATTTATAATGCGGCAAGTTCCTTCGCGGTTTTCTTATTCCATTTTAAAGACTAGAAAATCGATTGGACCCCCGATGGTCGGCGTTATTATTTCCCAAAAAGTGTAGAAAAAAAAGTAGGCAGAGATTGTGGCGAATTGAAATTCTAAATCTGGTAAGATTAGAGATATTTAAATATCGAGGGATGGGAGCTTCTTGTCGTTTTTTTTTCTTTAGTTTTTTGGGGGGAATCTATCGCGGCGAATCTCAAAGAACTTTGATGCAGAGGCTGAGATAGATAAAGATAAAATGAGAGAGGGAGAGAGAGATGGGAAGAAGTTTGGCAGAATGAAGTCGGATCATATTTTTAAGATGCAATTTCGCCACCAATCTCTTTCGCAGCATCTGCTCATGCCGTTCCCTCGAACCCCGACCAAACCCCTTGCCTTTTTCCTCCACCCGACTTCCCATATTCCAAAAGCGTATTTTTCAACGGTATTTTACCCGCCCAACACCCCCGACCCGACCATACCGTACCCCGCAGCTGTATGAGAGGCTATAATACGTATACCGAACGGCAAATGAGGGTGGAATAAAAAAAGGAGTAGACTAATATATGCGGGTGCGGGATGTGGCAGAGGTGGGTATATTACAGGTATATACCTGGTCGGGTAAAATTAGAAGAAATTTTTTCGGGATAGGACAGGGTAGTAAGACTAAGGTGCTCGTGCAGATGTCAAATTCGAAAGATGTATAAGGTACTCGAAATCAGTTTTTTGATTACATCTCGAAAACGGTGAATGATATCAAGATGAAAGTAATTATCAAAAATGAAGCGTGTCAAATTCTCTGTAAAAAAGGTCCAACACATTTATTCCGTATCTCTAGCGGTTTGCTAGGAATATGCGACTAATTGCCAAACTCATTCGGCGAAAGTGTTTCAATATTGCGGCTCGAAATACAGCGAAACCAATGAAGATATGAGAAAAATTTATGATATATGTTTTGTAGGAAATTGAATGAACTTCATTTTTTGTATGCAGCATTGTCTCGATATCGTTCACGGATATTGAGATATAATTGAAAAACTGTTTCACAGCGTCTTTTCAACTCGTCAAATTAATTAATTGAATAATTTGCTTTTTTTTCTACTCACGTTGTGATACCAGGTCAATTTTCTCCACGGTGGATTGGCCTTGACGTGACACTCGAAGTACACGTCTACACCCTCCTTTATATCCTCCGGACTCAGGGTTAGACCCAACCTCAACGAAACTATCGGAGGATCTGCGAATTGAATAAAAGGTGGAAAAAATGAGAATTAAGTAAATTTCCATTTCCAATACGTAGCTCGTGAAGAGAGAGACAGAGAGAGAGAGAGAAGAAAAAGGCAAAAAAGGATAATAATAATGTAGTATAAGGATGATAAAGTCTGCCTTACAGGGAGAGATAGCGAAGCCAACCAGCTTATCCTGGCTCTGTACTGATTACGAGACTTTGATATTATCTCCGTTTTCTATGCTTTTAACAAGACTCGATTCTTTCGACTCGAAAATTAATGTCTTAGAATTAGATCGATGGATGTATATATGTATGTATTTAAATAAAAAAGCAAAGTAGTATTGCAGCCGGATTTTCCGAGAAAAGAGAAAATATGTTGAAAATTTCATACGAATTTGAAAAAAAGAGAAGAAAAAAAAAAATTATTGAAAAATTCTATCTCTCGTCGTTCTCTTCTTTCACGCCCTTTATATGAGTATATAAGTACTACGCTTTTTATTCCTCACTTTCTTATTATTTTTTCTTTTTTCTTTTTTCTACCCTTTCCTCCACCAACCTACCCCAGTCATAGTAGGTTCTTGAAAAGCGTGAAGGTTTCCCTCGCTATTCGGTTCTAAGGTGTTGAATTTCAAAGGGGTTGTAATTTGAAGGATATCTCTACCTATCTTATATATACCACGCGGGGGTGGGAGGAAAGGACGAGTAGTAATATGGTAGGTCAAATAGGTAATTGAATACGTGACGTGCGTCATTTCTTTTTTCTTTTTCCTTTTCTTTTTTTTTTGTCTTCTTTCATTCAATTTTAGAATCTCATTCAATCGCTCGATTTTTTTTATCTATATATACTATTACATCGTGTACATAGAATCGAATTTTATTTTCCCGAATTTCTCACGCGATAACTTACATTCGATATTGACCACCCACGATGTCTCCAGGTGGAGACCAGTCACGTTTCGATTTTCAGCTCTGCATGTGATCGTTTTCCCATTGTCCTCGACCCTCGGTTCAAAGGTGAGTAAACTCACGGTACGATTATCCCTCGTTTCTTCCTCCCAAGGTTTTTTCTGAAAATCAGAAGAAAAAAATTGATATTTCGATTTTGAACATGATTTTTCCGCCCCCCCCCCGGGCCCCCTTAATCTTTCTTCGTCCATTATAATTAGCCCTATACGTTTTACGTCGGTAAACCTTTATTCTCCACCTCGCGTGTCACCCCTTATCGTTTAAACTTTCAAACATTTTCCATCTCGCTGTGTAAACCCAACGCCGCGACGCGACGCGTCACTAAATTCAAATACAGAGCATATACCTGATATGATATAGGGGTATGCGTGCTGTAGGAACTAGGAGGAAATTAGCTATTAAATGTTATACATAGTCAGAGAACGTTTTAATGAGGGGATGATTTACATTACACGTTTTCTCGTTTCTCTATACTTTCATAGCGTTTGTTTGATTTTGGTTTTTTATGTTTTTATATTTCCAAGTTCTCGTTCTTCCCTCTTCGTACCGGAGAACAAGAAAAACTGTAAATTTCTGTCTCGTAATGATTTCGAAAAAATCTGAAAAAATAAAAAAAAATTCTTTTTTGCCCAACAGCTACGCGGATTAGACTCGTAAAAATTCTCTCTTATATCGGTCATATATATTGGTGATCTCGAACGCGTATAAAACTATATATATAACCTTTTTCTCTCCACTCCCGGACGTAGGTAGGTATATGAGTCAGGTATATAGAGATAGATATATATGGGGTACCTAAAACGTGTTGCGGATTCAGCGTCAAATTTCAGAGTCGCGTATAAAACTTAAGCTACCTACCCTATCTACCCTATCTAGGATTTAACGATCAGTACCCATTTTATACGCCCCGGGTGGAATAAAAGTACCGAAATGGGGTAAAGAAAATAGGGAATTACCGAGCGACGATCATGTCAACGGTACGATCAGTAACGGCTCTTTTTTTTAGACTAGAGCGATTGATTTGGGAATAAGAATAAGAAAGAAGCTCTTTCCTTCAACTGACTGCATTCAATTTATTAATTTTTTTTTTCATTTCTTGTTGTTTTTTTTTCCCAACCCCCGAGAAGCTGTAATACGCGACTATGATAAGGAATGCGAAGACGTCTCTTCCAGGCGTGCCGAATGAGGGAGAGGAAGCGAGAGAGAGAGAGAGAGGTTCAGGGATGGTTTCGGGTTCGGGGATGGGTGTACGGGATAATCAGGATGGTAATGTGCTGGAAGTGCTCTACGTGATTCGCCGGCTACAGGATCTGCTTATGTTAATATCTGTCCTCGAACTGTGGAGGAGTTTCTCAACCCTTAACCCCGGAGAACAGAGGTACATACATACATAGTAACACACAGAACACTAGTTGGCGCGAGCGTAGCGTACAGCGGCGAGGATCAGTCTCCCAACTCGCGACTTTGAGTGTACAAAACACAACGATTAGCTTTCAGAATCGAAGGGAAAAAGAACATGTGGTTTCAGGTCGATTGAACCAAGCCGTAGATCCGAAATTTTCATTTCCATTCGTCAATTTTTTATAATTTTTTTTTGTTCCTAACCCAAAAATGAGATAAAAATGAACGCTTGTTCAGTTCTTCTTCACGATTTCATCCACATCTGTATTATTTAGGTACAAGGTTGTATAGACGTCGAGTATACTCGGAAAAGGACGTAAGCCGTTTGCATATACGTATGTATGGATATATGTATATGTATATAGGCACCTGCAGAAGCATTAAACATATATATATATATATATATATATATACATATATGGGTATGTACATGTATATATATATATAGGAACAAGCTACAACCATGATTCTGGGTTATCGATAATGCTACGTCCCCAGGGAACACCCACCTAACTATCGCTATTCAAGTCTGAACTACAGCGTGCTACCGCACCAGCTATTGGTCTATCCGTGAGCGAAAGCTCAGAGCTCTGACAGAATTCGAACAAAGAAAAATTTTAGTGATAATAATCATATCGATAATTAAATTTAGATAGGTAAAAATTATTTTCAAAGCTACATAATTTTTTTTTACTCAAAATCTACAATCGTATAACATTGTGCGATAAAACCAACGAATGAACAAGTGTTAAAGTTCACGGATTTAGCTCAGCTTAATCCCGACACTAGAAACGATAGTCTACGTTCGCAAGTCTGCAGGTAACACTAATGTCCTGTTAGGGCAAATCCATTATTGGTGTAGAATGGTGGATATTACTCTTGCATCTAGACTGAATAGCACTTTACTGAAAATTAATGAATATTGCGTCCCGGTATATACGCGTACAAAAAAAAAAAAAGAAAGAAAAAAAAACTGCACTACCACAAATTTCAGCATAAATTACTAATACGCGGATCTATTTATTTTCACACACATGGTTCGCTGATCCTCAATTTTATTTCTATCGAAAATCAAGTTTCTTGTGTTTTTTTTTTTTTGGTTTCTTTTTTATTTCTAAGTAATGAAATGAATGTCCAGAAAATTGAAGCTTTTTCGGAATTCCTCCTTTTTTTTTTATTTCTGTCGTTTTTACTTTTGAGGCTGAAAAGCTTTCCTTGGCGTGTGTGTGTGTGCGTGTGTGTATTATAGGTATATACACCCCTACGCGAGGATTATAAATTTAGTGATTAAATCGTGTTCTCCCTACCTTGTCTCCCATCAGGAGCTTTTGTCCCTCGTACCAAGTAATGATAGCCGGAGGCCTGGACCCAGTTGTTTCGCAAGCAACCTTGTAGAGTCTGTCAGCCCGCAGAGCGTCGCTAACTCCATTTCCGTTTATTGTTGAAACTGGCTTTTTTATCGTCACTGTTAGAGGTTTTACTGCAAAACGAGAAAATGATAATGATAAAGAAAAAATAGAAAAATTACATAACGAACACAGAGAATTAAAATTACGCATAAATTTTTTGTTTCTTTTTTTCTTCATTTTTGTTACAAATTTCGTTCTTCCTTTGATGAAGATCTTTTCGCCATTCAACGTTGCATCATGGCCAGCTATGGACTTCAGAAAATTAAATTTTCTCACGGATTTTCGGGCGCAGCTAGATAGCAGAAAATTAACGAAGAAAAACGGAGCGAGAAATATCGAAGTGAATTGTCGAAAATTATTCCGACCCACATCTGCAAGCTTCTTTTTGCCCCGGTCTCAGGAATCGCATTTCACGAATCGCATATCATGGGTGATCGACGCGAGTCAGTCGATCGGAATGATCGAGTTATTCCTCGGTTTTTATACCCTCATATTAATAACGAAGTCAGTCATTTTCCGCGAGAGAAGAAAAAGAAAAAATAAAAGACAAAAAACAAAAAAAAAAAAAAAATTGAAACATGGAATTGATTGTATTGCAAAGACAAAATTTTTGTTTGAATGATACAGCATCCCCGTATAGTATGCATAGTATGGTATACGAATGTATGGGGTGTATGGGTGCATAAGCGAGTCACGAAAACGCGTAGAGATTCGATGAAATTTTGGAACCGGTTGACGTAGATACATGTATATTATTTAATATTTTACCATAGGCGAGAATTTGCAATAAATTTTCCTCATTTCATTGTACTTATACATGTGAATATATCTATATGTATCGTTAACCGTGTGCAGTATATCTATCCACACATCCCGTTCTCCCTTCCGTTTCGTTCCGTTCCGTTCCGTTTCATTCCGTTCTGTGTTTCGTACACAGGTAGATGTATATGTATAAATATATATGTATACACATGAATATACGTATACATAACAGAAACAGGCAATATGATCCATCCGGGCGTAAAATATATCGACGTGCTCGAGCCACGCATTCAAAACAATCATTTTCATTATTATTCGGCGTTTGTGATGATTAAACTGCAGCTCAATGATCATCAGAGACGTTTTTACCAATTTTGAAACCACTGATGTAGTTATGCAGTAAAAAATGAGAATGATAAAAAAAAATGTAACGAAATGAAAAAGAAAAAAATAAAACAACAAATTTTGATCGTGAATATAAATTCGAGAGTCGTATAGATCGAGAGGTATACCTATACTATGTTTAGGTTTAGGGGTAGGTAGGTGTACTACATGTATCGGGGAATAATGAATTTTAAACCGTTTAACACATCCGAGTTTAATACGAGCTCTGTGCACCTCTCTCTTGCTGTTGCTGTTGCTGTTGCTGTTGCTGTTGCTGTTCCCCCCGGATCGTGAAAAAACATCAAACAATAAATATTTACAATATCGGATACATCCGTTGGCACAGGCTCGTTCGCTCGCTTACTCGCCTACATCCTACCCTCAACCCTTTACCCTGCACCTACACTACCCTCGGTTCGATCTCCCTTCGCCCACAGGCTCTACTACATACATAAATATATAAATATATATATATATATGTATATGTATTTATTCACTCATGAGTATTTATTGTATTTTGAGCTTACAGTACCTATATATATATGTATATAGGTATATACCTAAACCGTGCGCAATTGCTATACGATATCGATAGATAGCGAGTAACTTTCGTTTTTATTTTATTTTTTAAGTTTTTTTTCATCGATAAAAGGGAATTTGAAAATAGAACACCAAAAAAAGAAAAAGATCAAAAGTCAAAAGTATTTTAAGCGATGGGTATCGTTTGATCAAAAATTAAAAGTCCAATTTTGTTTGAATATGAGGAGACGTGACGTGGGTGCGATTTTTAAAAAATTACTTTTCGTTTCCAATTTTCAACCTGTTTTCGAAATCCTCCGCGTTTCGGCGGATTTGAATTTATAGGTTTTTCAAAAAGCAATGTACGAGTATTCTAGTATAGAATAAATTACTCGATAGGTATGTATGTATTACTGTATACCGTTTCGACCCAAAGTCGTGGAAATTCAATGAAAATTAATTTCTTTTTACCGAAAACGAGAGGAAAGAACAAAAAAGAAAGAAAAAAAATTACCTATTTCCTCTGGATAGCTTTAGTCTCTGAAGACGAGGAAAAAGAGAGAGATGTACATAGACGTAGGGGGTGGTGAGGGTGGAGGTAAGTTTTATGTGTAAAATATGTAAAACTTGAAAACGTAATGTTTTTGTATTTTTATTTTCTCGTCTTTTTCGTTATATCTGGCTTCCTTTTCGTCTTCTTCTTCTCTTTCGTCTTCTTATTCTTTTTCTTATTCTTTATTTTCTGCTTCTCTCTCTCTCTCTGTTCTTTATCTTCTATATTATCATTATTTTTTCTTCTTTACTTTTTGTTTTCGTTACAGAGAGCACAGTTAGGTTGGTAAAAGAAAAATGTTAATTTTTCAAGTGGAGGAGGCTTTTTTCTCAAGCTTTTGCCCCAAGGGCGGGTATACGCAGTATAACAGCGAAGCTACTATGTAACAAGAGATGCGGGAGGGATGGTCTCGGCCAGAGCAGAACAGAGCAGAACAGAACAGAGCAGAACAGAACAGAGCAGAACAGAACAGAGCAGAACAGAACAGAACAGAACAGAACAGGGCAGGGCCCAGGGTGAGATTTAATGTATTTCTTTCCTTATCTACCCTCTCTTGGAAGGTAGTAAGTGGGGGGGTAGGTAGAAAGAAGCAAAAAGGAAATAAGAAAATGAGAAGAAAAATAAAAATAAAAGATACCGTCGAGGAAGGGAAGGGAAGGGGGATGGGGAAAGGAGAGAAAGAAATAATCGTGTAGTTTCGAGGGCAGCAGAAATAAGGAGAGAAATAAGAAAAGTTGAAAAAGAAAAAAAGAATAAATAAAGAAAAATAAAGAAAACCGAAAAACGGAGAGGCCTGCTTTATTCTTCTTCTTCTTCTTCTTCTTTTCTATACTCTGTCTCATAGATTTTATCGTTTATGTAAGAAAGAACCCCCTAGCTGCACCAAGCCCCGAAAGGAAGAAAGATAGCTCTGTGTTATTTTTTTTCTTTTTCCTTTTTCGTTTTTCGTTTTTCGTTTCTCTGTTATTTGCCTTTTTCATTTTTTTTCCCCATCTCACCCTGATTTGTTAACCTCGTGATAAGAATTTGTACTTTCTTTTTTTCATCCCCTATTTTATTCTTTTGATTTTTCGTATAAGGGATGAAATGAAGTCACTGTATGTAGCTACTACATCGATGTGTATAAATCACATAATTTTAATTCGTTTTTTTTTGTTTTTTATTCCTATATATAGGTACATAATATAGTAATGTGTAGAAGGGTGGAAGTTTTCAATTTTCATAAAGTGTTTTCTCGTTCCTGACACTTTACAGTGGTGTAATAATTCAGGGTTGAGAAAAAAATAATGAAAAATTAAAAACGAAGATGAAAAAAACAACCTTTTCACTTTAATAACAATTTTAATTAAACATCGTTCGTTACTTACGATTCAAGTCCAGCACGAGGGAAGCCACTTTCGGCTCAACCAGCTCCGTGTTCAACGCCTGACATGTAAATCTTGTACCGAGGTCGGAACGGCTTATCGATGCTAAAGTTAGCCTGCAGCAATTGAGGAAAATAGAAGGGAGATTAGGATAAGAAAAAAACAAGAATCAGTTGATTTGATATAATCGTTTTGGGTAAGAAAGGAAAATTTTCGATATAGTATGCGCGAAATTTCATTTTACGCACACTGTTTCCAAAAATATCGTATGAAACTCGTGCGTAAAATTTTTACGCACTTGTTGCATAATATACTTTTTAGGAATTGTTCACACACCTATTTTCTATCACATCTCCGGCACGGATTTCGGATTCTTGATCTCTGACGACTCCGTTTATTAACCATTTCACAAGGGGCGTTGGTTTACCTGAAATCACAAAATTGTATAAATATGAAAAATATTGAAAGATGTACATAAATTTCAGAAGAAAAGTGATCGAAGACAGTTTATCGATGATATCTCGTGAACCGTAAATGATATTGAGATAAATGTGTGAATCAAAAATGAAGTTGATCAAATTCTCTGCGAAAAAAGTGGTATACATTTTTATCGTATCTTTACTGGTTTCGCTGTATTTCGAGAAAAATCGTAATTCAAGAGCGAAAGAAACGTGAATAGTGAGTCACACATTCCCACTTTGAAATACATCGAAACTGATGAAGATAGAGGAAAAATGTATCTCACCTTTCTTATAGAAAATTTTATCG
The DNA here is from genome assembly GCA_963992785.1 of Tenthredo livida. NCBI lineage: Eukaryota > Metazoa > Arthropoda > Insecta > Hymenoptera > Tenthredinidae > Tenthredo > Tenthredo livida. The sequence goes on from OZ023072.1 coordinate 453,062, forward strand.
AATTTATTTTTTATATAGATAATTATCTTGATACGATCAACGGTTATCGAGATATAATCAAAAATTGATTCGATGATTTTTTCTAACTTTTTGAATGAATTTTTCTAATCTTAAAAATTTTCTTCTAATTTACTTTATATTATATAATATAATATTATACGGATAGATGGATAGATCAGGTATATACGTAGAAACTATAAAAATATAACCGAAGAAACTTAAGTTTCTTAGAATAATTAAGATGATTAAATCTGAGAGAAAGTTTTTGGTTAACAAGAAAAGAAGGGAAAGAGGAAAAGAAAAAATTAGAGAAAAAAACAAGAAAAAAGAGAAAAAACGAAAAAAATTTAGCGTGTATAAGGAGAAGGGTATATAATTGGATAATTAAACATTATAAAATTAACCTAACTTATAAAATTATATAATGGGAAGGGGTTAAGCCAGATATAGCTAAAAGTACAAAAGCAGCAGGGGGAGCTTTTCCGTTGGTGCACTACTCGCAACCCCATATACTATATGCAGTTATATGTACCCATGGTATATAGAGTAGTAAAGATTTAACGGTATGGAAAAATGAGATAATATCTGTAAAGGACATAAAAATTTATATACATATATATGTTTCATTTCATTTTCTTTCATTTTTCTTATTTTCTTTTCCAAGGATCGGAAAAATGGGGAAGAATCAGAATGAGAATGAGATTGAGGGTTGTAGAGGGTCGAATGGATGGATGAATGAATGGATGAATGGGGATGGGAGCGGGAGATTCTAAATGAGAGATGAGCTGCTCGGAACAACTTTTAAATTAGTCGATGCCTCGACAGAGTTTTAGAAGTATAAGACTGTCAACCAACCACTTCCTCTTCTTCTTTTTCTTATACTTTTACTTTTTTTTCTTATTATTTTTACACAGTCTTAATCTTAACTTGACTCGACTAAAACGTGAGGTATAAATTAATAATGTCGATAATACTAAAGAGAAAAAGAATTCATTCTTTTACAACTACTACATTATGTATCATATGAAATACATAAAATAATATGAAAGCCCATAATATTGAAGATAAGAAAGTGAATACGAAAATGTGAAATTCATATAGTTTTCACATAAAATAAGAATTTATTAAATTGAATGCCTAATCCGATTCGAAAAATGGAAGACGAGGCAGAAAAGAAAAAGAGTTAATACAAGTATATAGAGTATATAGAGCGCTTCTTTTTTATTATAAAACTTCTACAATATGGAAATTAATTTTCGGTTATACCTTTGTGCGCGTATGCTTATAGAAACGATGATAAATATCTACAGTAGAACCCCGGGGGTAATGGGGGAGGGAGGTAACACGACGGTCATAGTTCAGCCTAGGAGGGGGATGGTTACCTCCAGAGTTAAGACCTAGGTACTTCCGGGTACGGGGAAGTATAGCATTTAAAGTCAACGCTAGGGGCGAACGAACCCTGAACAACCACCACCACCACCACCACCACCACCACCACCATGACGCCACCGTCCGCGGACCCCTATAACGCGTTAAGCACTAACGTAAACGACTATTCTAGCTTACGAATTAACCAGGCTTCGTTTCCTTTCCTTTCGTTTGCTCTTCCCACCCCCATTCTTCTTTCTACTTATTTTTTCTTTATTTTGCTTTCGTCTTTTTCTCTCTTCCTATATTTCTCACTCTCTTCTTTTCTTCTTCTTATTTTTATACTCTCTTTCCACTCTCTCTTTCAATCTCTCCTCTCTCTCTCGCTTTCTCTAATTTCTCCCCTCTTCAGAATAAACGAGACGAGATTTGCCCCCAGGCACATTAAAGCAAAATTGTTGGTTGGCTCGTTGGTTTATCTTGGCAAAGGTCAACGAGAGAAAATAGAAAAAAAACACAAAAAATAAAATAAAAATATTCAAGAAATTCTAATTCACACGATCTTGGGTTCAGCTCTTCCCCCTCCCCCCACACCCCCACACACCCCTGCCCCACAACGTATTCAACGATTTTCAGGGTTCGACTGTAGAAGAAGATATAAGAAGATTTATTTCCGCACTCTATTCCTATTATACATTATTCAGCATTAAATGTATACATATTTTTTTTTGCATATACATATATACATATAATACGTGTTCCGATTTACATACAATAATATAATGTACATACCTACTAGGGGCTTATGAAATAAATGCGCAAAAAATTCTCCCCCTCTCTCTTTCTTACTATCTTTGCGCAGTAACAACTGTGAGCCAGCTATACAGTAGCAGGTTCGAAGACAAAGGTTTAGGTTTAGGTTTAAGTTTGGCGAGAGGGTAGATACTGTATATAAGATAGGTATTCCCTCCGTCCTATTAAGTTCACCTTAAGTAGCAATCACGTGACCCTCAACCGCAAAAACAACACCCTCGTTTGGGGGCTTGTTAGATGTGGATGGGTGGCTTAGCGTGAATACAGCCTAATTCCTTTTTATACCGTATGGAATACTGGAGGGATGGGGTAAAGTGGGCGAAGGGCTATAGTGAAAGACATATACATATACATATATACATATATAAGATAAGAGTCTCTCAGATCTTCTTCATCCCCTATTTCATCAACTGGTTCTTCTTCTTATTCGTTTCTTTATCCTTCTATCTCGACAAGAATTAATTTCGTCATAAAGATCATTCGAAATTTACATCTCTCAACGAATAATCAATATAAACCTACATATATACACCTTTATATATGTATAACATTAAATGGAAAGCTTATATTATATGTTAATATTTACATAATAAATAGAAAAATCAAAAAACCCGATTTCTTTCAATTCTCGCGGTCGATTAGTATTTCTTTTTTTTTTTTGTTCTTTCTCTCGGTTTCTGTCCCCAAGGATTTTTGGCCAAAGGTCACGAAAGAGGATGAGCCGGGGGGCGGGGGGGATAAAACAAGAGTTGTCGAAAGCCGCGTGGCAAAGATCGACGCGTAGGGTCACGATTTGGAAAAGGGGTTTCGTGGGTCCGGGAAGGTTTTTTTTTTTTCTCTTTTTCTGGAGGGAATCAGGGGAATAGGGGAATGGAGGAGAGGGAAGGGGGGGGGGGGGGAGGGACTCGTAAAGTGGTAGAATTTATTTGTGACGAGATAGGTGGAGACAAGGTCGTGTCGTGCGGCGCGTAGTAGCTTGGGGGTGAGGTATAGGGGGTTAAAGGATTGGGGGATGAGCGACCTTAGCAAACCTTTGGAGACCCGGAGAGTTAAGGTACGATAGGGGGAGTCGGGAGGGGGTGTGGGATGGTTTGGGGATATATTTCGTGAGGTGAATTGAAAGACGGGAGGGAAACCCTATACCGTGGATAACCCTGCAGTAGATAATATATACATATACATATGTATATATATATATATATATATGATGTACACTGTACATATATATATTTATATATGTATTATATATATATACGTTGTACAGGAAGGTATGATGAAATCATCGCTCGAAGGATTTAATCCCGATTACGTAGCCACCCCTCTCTCGCAACCACCCACACCATTGCTTCTCACTCTCTCTCTCTCTCTCTTTCTCTCTTTATCTTTCTCTTCTAATAAAGCCTGGGGGGGTCAAAGGTTTAGGACAGGCTGTACCTTATGAATAGATATATATATATATATATATATATATACGTGTCTCTCCAACTCTCTCGGAGATACAAGAATAACATTTAATCTTGTAGCATCATTCAACGTAACCTATCCTCCTTTTTCTTCTCTATATGTACCTCTATGTAGTCTATATTCTGTAGAATAGGTATATACCTACATATATACAATGCATGTCATGTAACGACATGTGATATAAATATATATCACCATCGATTATTTCTTATGTATACGACGAAATATAGGTATATAACAACAAGAAAAAAGTGTACGAGAAGAAAAACTATATTTATGAATTATTGTGTAATAATCCCCCCCGCCCCCTCAACCCTCTGATCCTTGCCATATGTTGATTAAAAAAATGTGATACTTGTGTATTATACTTAACTGCATTGCGGTGTAAAATTTTTAAAAAGCATACCTCGACTTCAGGTGTATGACATCGATAATTGAACAGCCAGGCTGTAGTGTGGTAGGTACATATACCATACAGGTATACTAACAAACACGTGTAGGAATATAAAAGAAATTGTGTAGGGTTGGGGATTGGGGCTGGGGGGAGTAAGGAAGAAATATACAGTGCGCAGTGGTAGTAGCAATAGTTGTATATATCTATAATTTAATCCTCATAGCGAAATTCTCGAATAGGTGTTTCGGGGTGGGGAAGGGGGGATTTCAAAGATGGGAAGGGGTTTGTGGGGGGGTGAGCGGGGAGTAAGATATGTTGTAAACAAGAATTTAGATCCAGTTGCCAAAGTAAGCATAGCATATTACACATAACTCTTTGCCCCCCTGTCTCTGGGACGTAGCTAGGAGTTTCCTCGTTTTACCTTGCCCCCCCCTGCCCCTGGGCCAACAATCTCCCAAACCCCCTATATACTTCTCCATCCTTTACCATCGCATACTATATATATATATATATATAGAATCGACTAACCGAACGTGAAACTTTTCACTTAGCTTTATAGTTGGCGATAAAAAGTTCGTTGATCTAATAACCGACGACACTATAACTCCCCCCCCCCCTGCCCCATAGTATCGCCAAACCTCAAAAACTCCCCCCCCCCCCCCCCCTCACCCCCGACGCTAGTACTAAAATTTCCTGATGCTGCATCGAGGGTTGTAGATACTGTTTCGCGGCGGGAAATTGAGCAAAGTATGTAGTAAGCCGTGTGTTAGGAAGTGGTGTATAGTGATGGGTGGGGTGAAATGGTCGTAGGATGGGAAAACTTTGGGGTGGGGATAGTTGCCCACCATTGCCACGTCGATACTAGAGAGAAAGAGAGATGAGAGAGTAGTATAGTAGTTCGTGTAACTATTTAACTAACGTTTTCTCTTCCCTTATATATGTACACCTGTTTTCTGTTTGCTCATATTTACTCTTACAATTTTTCTACTGCAATGCTGATAAAAGTATAAAAATAAATATGAAATTATAATTATGTATGATAGAATAAAATAATTACAGCATGTTCTCTCGACATTCCAGCTGCAGCTGCTTATCCTTTTTCGAAAAGGGATGATAATTGTATATGTGGTCTCTTCAATATTGTCAAATCGAAACTAATAAATTTCAATTGATTATTCTATTTTTTTCTTTACCTAATTTTTCTACTACCGAAAAAAGCTGACAAGAGAACTGCATTCGTTATGGTATACGTATAATATAATATATGCCTATTATATATGCAATATATTCATGTGGATATTATAATTTTGTTCAAAAAGCAGACCATTCAATTCCGCACATCCACTTTTGACCAATCTGGGTACTCCAGTTTGGTCCATGAATACACACTTACTACATACTACTGTGCGACCACTGGTCATCAAACGACTATTAATTCTACTAAGTGGTACTGCAGACTGGTTAGAAATTTCAAATTCATATAATTAGTAACTTATATAATATGTACATATATATAGGTACGTGTGCACTATATGGATGCAATAAAATTTATTTTAACTATCGATTTTTCACATTTTCTCTTCTTCTTCTAGCAATTCATTAATTTTCGCGAACCCTTACGCTATAAAAAAAATATATATCTCGTTTTTCTTCATCTCGGAAAGAGGAGAAGGAAAAAAAAAAAAAAAAAACTCCAACTGAGTTGAAAATAAAAATTTATTTTCATTCATAGGTATGATGTATACTATTTGAATGCGGTTTGAAAAAGAAAAAGAAAGAAAAAGAAAAAAAAAAAGAAGAAAAAATGAATGAAAATAAAAATAAAATTACGGATATATCTCTCTCTCTAGGGTGTAGCTGCGCAGCATTATACTCGACTACAAGAATTTTCACTTTATTTCTATAATATAGGTGGCAAAATCGATGCCTCGTTTCTTTTTACTTTACCTACTTTTTCATTTTATTTTATTTTTTTCGTATCCTTTTCTCACGATGTATATTCACTTTGTCGTACACGATTTTTGTATATCCGACAAAATTATCCGAAAACCGTACTATAGGCACATGACACGACCGTCATTATTATTATCGTCGTTGTTGCCCCGTTGTTATGTGTATACCGATTTTTTTTTATCATATATAAATTTTCACACCCGTAACCAACGTATAGAGGGGTAGGTTTTGCCGGGAACACGGGTGTGCCAAAAGGCTAAATGGACTTGTCATGTATCACGCGGTGGCACGAAGAAGGCCTAAACGGCGTCTGCACGCGTAGAAAAAGAAACCCCTAAAAGAACAATAAGAAATACCTAGGGGAAATAAATAAAGAAAAAAGAAAAAAAAAAAACGCCCAAAAGAAGAAAAAAAGGGAAGAAAGTCAAAGGAGGGAGAGAAAATCCTTTCGCGTGACTCGAATTCAATTTGTTGCTGTTGCTCGCTGGCTAAATACCTACCCCCTCTCCCCCCCCCCCCCCCCCTAAATAAAATGTTTTATTATATTTTCGTCAAATTGTTGTTTCGAAAATTTTTATTAAAAATAAATCTAAACCATCAGTCTCAGGGGGCGGTATATAGGTGTACATGCACATAGAGGTGTGGGTGGTAGTATGTAGTGGAAAGCTAAAATTTGATTATCCTATAAAGATGTTTATGTGCTAAAGCGCGGAACGCTTCCTTCTTGGGGGTATCGTATAGAACGACACAACAAACCCCTGTATCATCGTATACATGCCGCTAAACAGATTCTAGCACACACCTGGGTTTGGAAATACAGGTAAATTTCAACTATGCAGAGAGAGAGAGAGATAGAGATATGTAGAGAGAGAGAGAGAGATAGAGAGACAGGGGTACATGCACCGTATAAACCGTCATGGGGGTTTTAATGCCACGTTAGGATACTTCGGTACCTATAACAACTATTAGCTAAAACCATAATACCCGCGTACATCGTAATCCAAAATCCAAGTTTTAACATTCCGAATCACCTCATAAACGAATTAATTGAGTAGGTATTCATTTTTTTATTTTTTTCAAATTACATTCTACCCAAAATCTTCCGCCTCTCAACATCCCGCCATAGTTATTGATGAGGGAAGTTTTTACCATCGGTATGAAAAAGACGAAAGAAAAAGCCGAATTTTCACGGTTTTTTTTTTCTCTCCTTCTATCATGGGATTTTAAACTTCGTTAGATCGATCCACGCGGTTCCAAGCATCTCAGAACCGATCGGATCACCAATTTGAGTTATCGAAAAATGTACCTACTTTATTTTTTTTGACTCCAAATCCGATCGGATTGAAGAGGAATAAAAAAAATTTCTATTCTCAATTCCTAGTACATCGATGTATCAAAAAGTAATAATAATGAGTGAAGATTTTCCAGAGAATGAATCTCGGCTACTTTCAATCATTTTTTTTTGCTTCTTTTTCTTACCTCCCTTGTAGAGGTGGACTCTGACCCAGAAATGAGAGGAGGAAGCAAAAAAGCAGAAAAGGAAGTGAAGGCAAAAAAAAAACGAAAAAAAGAAAGGAAAAAAAGCAAAAAGCAAAAAGGAGGAATAAGGGATGAAATAACTCACCGCCAATGACGCGGCAGTTGAGGAGCAATTCGTCACCCTCCTCGTAAGGGCCGACGGTGCCGTTTAGGACACGACCCCATCTGTCCAATATGGCGGGCTGCTCAGGGGGCACTGAAACACAGGATAAGAAGAAGAAGAGGTTAAGCTAGCTAGTGGCTCTTGGCTCTTGGCTTTTGGCTCTTGGCCTTTTGGCTCTTGGCTGTTTGGACTGGTGCAAGAGAGGAGAGGGAGAGAGAAACCGGCATGGTAGCAGGGGTTGGTTCGCTGGTTCCTCGAACAGCGAACAAGAACAAGAAATGCGAGCTATTGTCCACCGGAAAATAGGTATACAGTGTGGTGATAGCTGCCAGCGAGGAGAGGGTCCTTTGTGTGTGTGTCCAGTCTCATGCTGCTCCTGCGGGGGTCAAGAATTCCAGAACAAAGGGTCAAAGTTGAACTCTGCGAATAATGGCTTGGCCACTTTCCTGTAATTCTACCTCCTCCTACTTCACTCTCGACTCCACAACTCGTACACCGCTATAATAAAAATAAAATCCACCCCATTCTCACGTCATATACGTAATTCAATTACATACGTAAATATACCAAAAGTTTAGGGCAAGTTATAGTATTTTTCAAAACGTTGCAATGAGAAAGAAAAACAAAAAAAAAAAAAACAATTGGATTCCAAAGCTTCACATTTCGACTTCGACATCGTGTTTTTGAAATTCGTCAAAAAAGGGCGAAGCAGAGGAGTACAAGCTTTTTCGAGGATTCCGAAGGAGAAACTTTCAGCTCCAGAATCACCCCCTTGAAAATTTTCCGCGATTATTTTTTCCCGCACTAGGGAGGAGTTCGGAAAATTAGTTTCTTCGTACCCTTCTCCTGAGTGCCTAAGAACGAAAAAAAAAGGACTTTGAAACTCGAAAATGGTGTTTTTGAACTTATTCAAAACCGCGCAGCAGCCCTACTACCTACTCCGCGCACTAAAGTGTCTGAAATAGTTAAAAAACGATCTACTGGCGATCGAAACGATTGGATAATGGATGGGCCGAGCAAGCCCCACCCTGTAAAATAGGGTGGTGGTTTCGAGCCACAGTGGCAATTACCTGCGGTAATCAATGGGCCTTGTACAGACCGCGTCGATTATTTCCGGCATTTCTCTCTCTCGCTGTCTCTATCTGACTCTGAACCGCAATTTTAATCGAGTTAATTTTAGGCTCTGCTATACTATATTCGTATATTTAATTACAGAGTTTTCATTTTCTCATTAATAATTTAAGTACAAAAGAGTTACACCCTATTGATCTGAATGAGAAAAAAAGGAAAAACAAAATCAAAAAACAAAAAATGAAGAAAGCAGCACAATACGGAGTTGAAAAATTGATTCAAGAAAAAAGGTTGAAAAAGGTTCTGCGCAAGGTGTAGAGAGCCGTTTAGTAAGGGAGAAAGGAAGGAAGGAAGGAAGGAAGGAAGGAAGGTAGTATAGCAGGGCTGCAGCTCCTCCTCATCGTTTTCCTCAATTCGTTCTTTTCCTTTTCGCCTTACCTCGATTCTAGGTAAGCTTGCCTCGCCGTAGATTCGGTTCAGTACCAAATTGGACTCACGGATTTTTGGGGGGTTGGGGGTTGGGGGGTTTAGTTGGTCAGGCGCCGATAAGCTGACCTGGATTCGCTCGGGATCCAGGACTAACGACGAAAATTGTTCAGATTGGTGCCAGTGGCCGAGGCAAGGCTCTATCCCCCCCCCCCCCCCACCCCAACTTGGCGGAAAAAATTACCTCCCTTACCCCCCCCCCAGGTTTTTCCTACTTCCTATTTCATTAATTTTCAATATAAATGAATAAATGAATGAATAAATGTATAAATTAATTTGAATATTATAAGGGTAGTTTTGGAGGGTATCGCAGAGATATATAAACTCGCTCCTGCAGTCGCTTAATACGTTCGTTACTTTGCTAAAACACCATTAGTCGACGAGGGTTGTGCCCGTAATGAGACAGGGGGTAGAGGTGGGTAACAAAGGTTTATTCGAAACTTTGTACCTACCTAGGTAAATACTACCACCGGCACGTGTGCTCGTTATAATACTCCTCGGAGGTATATTAAAGGGAGGCGACGTGATGCGGTCTACCTATATCAAAGTTCGAGTTTCGAAAGTATAGAAAGAAAAGAGAAAAAGCTCTAGAAGAAGGTGAAGAAAAAAACGAAAAAAAAAAGAAATAGAAAATTGAATTTTTCTAATTTTTGTTATTTTAATGACGAAAATTTTCTTCCGAAACCTGCAGGTATTTCGTAACTGTACGTCAGAGATTGAGGGAGAGTCGAGAAAAGAGAAAAAGCAACGAGACAAAAAGAAGGAAAGAAGAAGAAGAGAGAAAAAAATGGAAAGGAAAATAATTAAACTTAAGTTTGTGATCCGTACCATAGTAGGTATATAGGGGTGGGTTCCTCCGCCTCCTCTTCCTCTTGAACCGCAATGAAACAGAGGGTTGCATATCGGTCGAGGTACGTACAAAGCTAATTAATTCGATCTGAGGAAAAGCGAGAGAGGAAGTGAAAAATAAAGAAGAATAAGGAGACGACGAAGAAGACGAAGTCGAAGTTTCGGTTTTAAAATTCGGGTTTGAAATTTATAAATTCCCTCTCAATTAGAGCGAACGAACGAAAGCGTATAGCTGTATATAGATACTGTTGTATTAAATTGCTACGGTTCCATAATTTTTTTTTTTTCATTCTTTTTATTTTCCTTCGTCGTCTTCTTGTTCTTCTGGTTCTTCTTCTTGTTCTTGTTCTTCCTACATCCTAAATACCGCTCTCTTTTTCTCCCTAAGGGCTGGTTTAATTTCATATCAATTATTTTCACTCTCCCTACCTCGTCCTTGTCCTCGTCTTTCTCCTCGTCCTCGTTCTCATTCTCCCTTTGTTTCGCAGTATTTCCTGCACAGACCTTTGACTCAATTTCAAGTGCGATTTTTATTATCTTATACAATATATAGATTATTTCTGATTTACGTATACAGCCACTCCGATTTTCTGTCTGTCGTTTTCATCCCCCACTTTCCTCTTTCTCTCTCTATCTCTCTCCTCTCTCTGTCTCTATTTTTCCATATTCGTTCCCTTCTTCTTCCTTAAGGATATAAATTTTTTTCAAGTCTATATATGTAAATATGACTCCCTGGTGTCTTGTTCAACGATTTCTTTTCTTCCTCTTTTTCTTTACCTGGTTTTTATTTTTTATTTTTATTTTTTTCCTACGTCCGCGTTCCTCATTTTTCTCTTATTTTCCTTCTTACTGCATGCAGGGGGTGTGCGAGTCTCCCTATAGCTATTCGACCTTTGCCACCACTCTGAGCGTGCGAGAGTCACTGCTATACTTTATATACCATGTACCTGTATGTATATAGGTATATATAGGTACATATTGTATCGTGCGATAAATCGCGACCATGTGTTACAGTGAACGAATAAAAAATGGAGAGAAAAACAAATTATATATATATATATATATAAATATAAAAAAGGGGATGAAAATATTGTCGATTTAATAATTTATTCTGTTATTTTATTTTCCCGTATGTTTGTTTGCGTGATTGTTTGTTTCATATCATTTTTCACCATCACAATGTAGATCAAATATTTGTGAATAAAAATAAAACGAGAAGTGAAGAAGAGGAAGAAAAAATTTAAAAAAATTAAAAAAATAAACTCGAAAGATTCTCGATGAAATTCAATTTTTAATTATCGCTCCGAAGCTGTAACAAGCGATGCCAGGAAACGAGCGAATTGCGGGGTACAGTTAGCTCGTTAGAGAATGGTTTTCAGGGTAGTAAAAATTTTCTAGATGTTAAAATTTAACCGTATACCCAGTACCCTGTGGGTAACGTGTATATACACCTATTTACAAGTATATATATGTGTGGTTTCCAATAATCGAAATTGTAGATCGCTCCGTAGCTGAGTGATATTGAAATTCTACTTAAACTCGAGTATCGTATAAGTGTAGCGGCAGAGCAGCGCGGTTATAGTATGTGACGAGAAATAATTAAAAAAACGAATGGATAAAAAATGAAAGAGAAAACGATAAAAACGGCGCAAAACCGTCAGAGTAGATAATTAGAACCTGGGTAGAAAATTTGTCCACAAAAAATCGCGACGATTTTGTTCTTGAAGTAAATTCGACGGTTCAATAGTTTTCAAATTAAAGCCTCCTCGAGATTTGACGAATCAGAGCCCGCGCAGCGACCGTTATTATCTAGCGGCTGCGCCGCGATTGGTCGAACTTCTACTCGCTCTAGTTCGAAGACCGTTAGAGTCTCGGGTATTATTCTGGTACAAAATCGTCGCAGTTTTTGAATTAGAATACGAAGGGCGGTATTCTGATACGGAATTAAGAGTTTTTTTTTAATTCGCAACCGGGAGTAACTGCGCTACACGCCCGGCCCCCTCCCCCAGTCAAAACATCGATTCAAACTTTGGCTCGCGATTAATACAGGAAAGTTTTCCCTAAGTGGTGTAATTTTCGCGAACCGAAAATTCCAGAGAGTTTTGGTTATAACCTAAACCATCGCCAGCCCTGCCCACTCCGAAGACTTGAACGTTTTTAGAGTTTGTTATAGCAGAGGTTAGGTTATATCATATTATATTGCACCATATCACGTTAGACTCCTTACACACGTCCCGAAGCCATTCCTTCCTCTCTCTTCCCGGCTATACTAGGGCAAAGGAACTAGTGCAGGATGAAAAACCGTCTTCGATCCCAATAAAGCGATTTTAAGTGAACCGGTGCGGCAGGGTAGGGCACAAGTTTGCCCCGTTGAGATATGGCTGGAAATATTAAAATCTGCCCGAGGAAGGGAAGGGAGGGGGTCGGGGGCTGGGGGCTGGGGGTTGGGCAGAGCTTGGCTGGGTTGAGTGGAGTCGAGTTCGCTCGGCTAACGTTGGGTCGAGTGGGGTCGGATAGGTTAAGTTAGGTTAGGTTAGGCTAACTTTAGGTTAGGTTCAGTTAGATCTTTCCATGCCGCATGCAGCGTATCAGCTCTCCTCTCCTTCAGTTTCCGCTTTCTCTAGGGGTTGGACGAGTTGGTTTCAAGTATAAAGAAGGGGGTGGAGGGGGAGCAGGGACTTGTTGGATATCAGACATATTAGAAAAATTCTTTGAAATATAGGTACAACATTGCAGATTGAAAGATAACAAAGTAGAGAATTCGGATCATCGTCGTAATCGTCATTTTCAAAACGGTCCCCCTTTTCGCTTTTTACTTTCGGGTTAATCCGATCCGGGCCATGCCTATATAGGTGTACATATATATATATATATATCCGTGTTAGGTAACTCTCGCGGAGTCGAGGGCGTCCTCTGACTCTGCGAAATCGAATTGAAAATCCTTTTCTTAGGGCGGACAGCAAGAAGGGAGTTTCGCCCCAAAGTGCAAACAGCGGAATTATATTAGGGGTTGAGTTTAGACTTAGAGGGTGCGTCCGCGTGTGTGTATGTATGCTTGTGTGTGTTCGCAGTTCCTTCGAACTCAGACCGAGCCTAGGAGTCGTCTTCAGGAATTTTGGAACTCCTGCGTCTCTCCGTTCTGCAGGCTGTTCTGGGAGACAGAAGTAAACGAGGAAGGAAAGCGAGAGGGAACTGCGGGAAGGAATAAGGCAGAGTCACTCCAACGGTCAGAACTTTTGGGTCTGACCCGCCCACTAAACTGAACTGCCAAGGAATCTCTTTCGAACAAAGTTCAAATTAGAAACTGGTCGTTGAGTTACCTCCCGCCGAGGGAGTCAACCCTCGTTTTATAATGTCTGAATATAAATTAATGATTATATATCCGTTACACTTTTTATATTTACCGCAGAGAATTATTACCTCTGGTATCCGGTCGCGTTTGAAAAATCGCGACGAAATTTCATCAGCGAAAACTCCGAGACTCAAACAGTTTTCAAATGAGAGCGATTATAAGTTTCTACCAATCACCGTCCGCCGTTCGACCGTTACTCTAACCAGTAGATTAGCTGCGATTGGTCGGCTTAAATTCTTTCTAATTAAAAAACTACGCGTCGTACGATTTTTTTTTTCGGACAAAATCGTCGCATTTTTTCACGGAGAATAAGCTGACGAAATTTGATTTTGAAAATCGATAGATTTTTGAAAAGTATCGGGTTCGAACGTGGGGAAAGATGAAATGAAATGAATCTGGCAAATTGGTTTAACTAATTGGAAGGTTCGCGGTCAATTATTTATTATTCGTTTACTGATTATCGTTGCGTACACGTAACCCCCAACCCCCCATCACCCCCCATCGCCCCCCCCCCCCCAGCAGGTTCAACAACCTCAGACTAGGGGTAGGGTAGTACAGAGGAAAAGTAACCCTCTCTCGGTGCAGCGGCATGGCATGAGTTGGAAGAAATGGTCGCGCGCTTGGATTGGCCAACAAACCGTTCCAGGACCCCAACCCCTGGAGGGGGACTCGCTCGTCACACGCGCAAGCGACTGTGAACCCGATAAGTTATGTCCTGACATGGCCGTTGGTCAGCGAACGTTTTTCAGGTTTTGGTCAATAGTTAAACCGCGTAAAGAATTCTCTGGCTAAGTGGCAAACTGACCGTAAGGAAAAAGATCGAAACGACCAAGAGAATCGTATGAATTTATTGCCACATAAATTCGAACCCCCCCGAGAAGAGAAACGAAGAGGAGAGGAGAGAAGAGGAGAGAGGAGATGAGAAGAGAAGAGAAGAGAAGAGAATAAAAGAGAGGAGAGGAGGAGAGAAGGACTTTTCTACCTACTGCAGCGCCTTCCATCCCCTTGTTTCGGATAATACTACCATTTCCCGCAAACCCTATATATATCGGACCGAATACGGAATCCCATTTACATCCCTTATTCGTACTAGTACGATATACCGAAAAACCGATAAATGATTAAATTATACCTCTTTCTAGAAAAATAAAAATAAAAATAAAAATAAATGAATAACCGAGAACGATGGGAGATAATGAATTTTCATGATGTTAATTTTTTTTTCTATTTTTTTCTTTTTTCTTCTCTCTCTCTCTGCTCGTTCCTCGGTTTTCACCATAGGAGAGTGACGGGAAACTTCACCGACTGATATTAATCGGGGAATAAAAATTACCTAAATTTCAAGTCTGACGAGAAAGAAAAAAATTAATTGGTCTTTTTTTTTCTTCTTCCTCCTTCTTCTCTCCCTAGCCTCGCCTCGTCGAGTTTTCTACTCCTGAAAAGAATTTTTATTAATATTTTTGCTCCAGTCTCGCGGGTATGGCGGGGTAGGTAGGGGTGAGACTGGTTCACAGCTGTTGTAACGGCTGATACTATAATATAAAGGTTGAATTTTCGGTGAAATTTAATGCAAGAAGAATGTTATTTTTTCGTTCTTTCATTTTTCTCTCTCATTTTTGAATATCCGAAAATCATAACAGAGTAGGAAAAATAAAAATATACCCACCTAAATCGATCGAAAATTTTCCTTCGATTTATTGAAACGGATTTTTATTGAATCGAAGGTTATCGATCTATCGGCGACGATGGCTCTAATTCCAGTCTCAAATAATTGGCTAGTTTTATAGTGTGATCGTAAGAGCTACCTACCCCCTGCCCCCCCCTGCCCCCATCTACCTTCTGCTATCTACTACCTATATATAAAACTCAATTTCGACGGAAATTGCTTTCGTCTGGTTCTGCACTCTACAGAATCTCCTATCCCCTGGTACCACACCCCATTGCTAACCTGACCTAACCATTTCGAAAACGTATACCTGTCCCGTAACTGCCCAACAATAAAAACAAAAACAAAAACAAAAAACAGCAACGATACGATTCAAAATGAATTGGCTGATTTTCAAATGGCATTTATATTTTTTCTCATTTTTCTTCGATACCAAAAAAAAAAAAAGAAGAGAAATAAAAGTCGCTTTTTGAGTATAAAAATTAATGAGAATAAGAAGCGACAAATTTTCGTTGAGTTGAATGACGAGAAGTCAGTTTTTTTCAACGAGACCAATACACTTTTTTTTTCGTTTTTTCTTCTTCTTCTTTCTATCCCTCTTTTTTATATCACCTTGAGGTGGCGAAAAGTAGGAAAAAAAAGGAAAAAAAAGGAAAAGTTGGAGGGATATGGAAAGGAAAAGTCATTTTCTCTGTCGCCCTAAGCTATACCTATTTGGAAAAGACAAGTACCTTGCCTACCTACCTACCTACCTACCTACCTACCTACCTACCCCTAGCAGTACTCTCGGTCTAAGGGTAGAAAATGCGACCAAAAATAACCATGATACATATACCTACACACATATGTATACATATGGGTAAACCGCCGAGGGCTCTATATTGTTTCATTACAAGCTGGGGGGCAGGGGCAGGGGCAAGGGCATGGGCAAGGGGGTAGGGAGTATGGGGGTTGCTTTTCACGTCACATACTCTAGAAACGTGATAAAAGGGAAAGGCAGTATAGGCAGCTGTAGAAGGGATGTAATCTAGAAAGTCTAGGGACCCAATCTCTCTCGTCTGATGAAAATACCGCCTCATCTACTATATATACGGGGGTTTCCTACAGGGGGTCGGGAGAAAGAGGGGTGGTGGGGTGGTGTAGTAGTGCAAACTGAGGGAATTTCTATCCTTTCGGAAAACCGCAAACGTGTTCACACGCTCGGTGACTTAGGGAACTAGGGAAAGGGGTAGCAGTGAAACCCGTGAGTCTTTGTTCGGTTTCGTTCGTTTAGGGTTCTTCGACGCGAACACATATGCACGACCATACTTTAGTTTCGTACGCATATATATATATTTACCACACGTTATATAAGGGTATGGTCTCTGCAGCTTTCGGTCTTTGAACTGTTATATGGACGACTCTGACCAGCCAACCCCCATACGTGAAAACCACAACCATATCTTTAACGCGAAATCTGTCCCATACGCGGTTGGTTAAACAAGATTTTAGTCCCTCTAGGTATTTATTTATTTTCTTTTCCCACATTTTCCATTTTCAATTTTTTTTTCAATTTTTTTTTCATAGCTTCTCTCGTTTTTTTACTCTTTTTTTAATTCGTCGTACGAAATGCGTTGCTTTGTGTTTCGTTATTAACTTTTTATCAGGGCTTCATATCCCATATAGGTACCTACCTACCTGTGGTTCTCGCTCTCTTGACATTTGCGCATAGTTATTACGTTTACCTGCGAACGTACATATACCGTAGGTATGCCTATACATATTACATACATATAAAATAGAATTAACAACCATATGACCTACTCAGAAATGATATACAAAAAATTTGCAGCAAAAGAAGAAGAAGAAAAAAAACTAGACATCGAACAAAAAAATTCTATAAAAATCTGGTTTTCTTCGTTTTTCATTTTTTTTCTTTTTCTTTTTACTTTATGCCCCTTCTTTTTTTTTTCCTCCACTTACCGATTACTGTCAAGTTGTAACGGAAACTCCTTGTCTGGGCGAGACGAAAATCTACACGACATCTGTACGCGGCTGCGTCGTGACGTTTTATCTGGTCAATAACCAGAACTGCTGGTTGTTGGACGGTAGTTCTAAAGTAGGCTCGATTACCGAATATTTCAGACTTGTGCTGGGCGTGTTCCAAAGATTTTCCTCTCACATCGAATCTGGAAAAACCAAAAAACGAAATAAATTAGAAAAAATTAGTGATAAATCATTTTTTCATTTTTCATTATTAAACATTTTTCGAAAAAACTCATACACGCGTGTATAACGATCTTGGAAAATGCAGAGTCTCTTCAAGAATTCAGAAGACACGTACAGCCATCGATTAGGAGTAAATCGTTTGTGATAATTTCGACATGATTGTAAAAACGCGGGGATGAAGAAAATTTTCCTCATGAATTGATTCCAATTTTCTTTTTCTTATTTTCCCGAATTTTTTTATTTATTCTATTTTGATCTTCTCTCTCTTTCTCTCGTAGTTCGTTAACAGGTATATTGTATTATATTATATTGTTGTGTCTTGTGGAAAAATTCTGTTGGATAAATGATCAGCGGTAAAAGAGAAGACAGAATGGTGGAGGTAAGGATAGGTGGGCAGCTACCGAGAAAAGTAGAGATTGATGAGCCGGAGGCTGCGAGGCTGCGAGGCTGAAGCTGAAGCTGAGGCAGAGGCAAAGGCAGAGGCAGAGGCGTTCGTGCAGTCGTAAGAGGATTAAAAAATTGTAAACAAGGTAGAAGTATATCGTTGGTACTTCTTGCTAAGGAGGCAAACAAGAAGGGGAGAGAAAAAAGAAAAAAGAAAAATAAGAGAGTGGGTGGAAAAAGGAGGAAAAACCCTTGGGGCCAACCTATCCCATGATATTAGCCAGCTACCTACTCTTCTCGCAATTTCAACGAGGTTTCACTCTCCTTTTCTTTCTCTCTTTCGCTATTTCTTCACAGAAAGCTGTTGAAAAAAGAAGAGGAAAAAGAAGAAAAAGAAGAAGAAAAAAAGAAAGAAAAAAAACAAATAAATAAAATCAAGAGACAAAAATCTTACTCGAGGAAGAAAAAAAAAAGCTATAGAGGAAAGGAAGAAGAATGAATCGCGTTTTTATCAGAAAAGCTTAAAATTGATGAAATTATAAGTAGAATGAAAATTTTTTTAGGAAATTTTCAACGAAAAATGAGAAAGAATCGTTTTTATTTATTTTTTTCCTTGAGATATATTCGCGATGTAAAATTTTGGAAAATAATAAGAATAGGGGAAAATTGTAGCGTAGGTATATTTGCATTACCTACTGTAGTAGGTATATACGTGGAACGACGGGAATAACCGATTTAATACAAAATCGATGCATATAGATATATATGTACGTTTTATGAAACGGTTTATTCTTTCGCTATTTTCCGTTTTCCCTGTCTCGCTAGATATCCGCGCAATTTTACCCTTCAACTAACCCCTTCCACTCGACTTTATCCTATCCTACCCTTTCTATATCCCTATACCTAGTAGGTATGTACTTCCCTCTATCGCGAAATCGTAAAAATGATACATATGCGCCAACAAAAGGGTAAATAACAAAACCGAGAGCGTACATAGGTACCTATAGGTATATACACCTACGTATTTATGCACATATGTTAAAGTACGACAGTTACGTATGGGTTTTACGTGATAAACAAAACAAAAAAGAGGAAAAAATAAAAACAAAAACCGAAGGGGTTCGGTTATCGAAAATGCATGCATACCACCATCAATTAAGGGGTTGTACGGAGAGTTGGGAAAATCATTTTTATCACAACGACAGAAAGCTCACCTCATTATTTCCCATGTATCGTTGTATGGGTTCAATAATTTTTGAAAAAAAAACATAGATCATTGAAACGGTAGGTATAATTTATATTATTATCGATGCAGGTTCTATTTCGTCGTGCGATGAAAGCGAAGTTTCCGTCACTCGAATGAAATCAATTGAACCACAGAATTAGAGTGTCAATTAAACGGACTGCGGGGAATAATAGATCGAGACATAGACGGAGTTCGCGGAGTCGAGGAACTAATTAAGTTCTGTCGATCCTTGGCTCGGACTTGGAATCGCTGTTGGTCAGTTTGAACAAATATTGACAGTACTGGGATTGATCAAGAGTCGTACACCCCTTCGTTGAGTAGTGTGTCGCGTGGTATACGTGCAGGTAGATAGAGTTTTGGGGGAGATATTTTTGTAAAATTGAGATAAACGGCGCGTTTTATTTTTTTATCCATTTTTAATCAATCATTATAGCCCGGCATAGAACCTGTTTGACAAAGAGCGAATATGCTGATTTAAAAAAATTGCGAACGGTCGTATAAGCGAGCTTACGACTTTATGCCATCAGCATCGCAGACTGCACGCGATATGTCATACGATCACTGCCAGCCAACATTTCGAGAAAGCTCCGCGGTCTATATAGATACTATGAGATAAAAGTTCGCGATGTATGTATATCGTACATACGTATGCTTTTGAATTGCAGAAATAAATTGTAACATCTCGTAATGCAGATATATATACAGGTATAGGTATAGGTATATATATTCCCGAGAGCTGGTCCAGGGAGGAGGATTACTCTGAATTAAACTGAACGACATTGTCACGACTCGAGCTGTAGAAAAATAACAAGCGATATTACGTAGTACCTATATATCTCGAGGGTATATTAAAGCTCTCGCATTTCAATTTTTTTTACTTAGATATTTTATTTAAAATGCTTTTTTCATCGTCGACATAATTTCTTCTTCTTTTCTTTTTTCTCTTCCTTCTTTCTCACAGACTTATTTCGAAAACTCTTCAAATTTGGTTGACAATTAATCTTTTCAGACTAAAAATTGGAGCTTTCTTCAAAGCTTCGCTAGCTCGCACGTTATGAGTAGTCGCAATAGTGTGAATTGCGAGATAAAAATTTAAAAAAGAACAAAAAAATGGCAAATGAAAATTGTGGAAATTTTTTTTGAATCGTTAATATTTAAATCAAGCAGGGGGGCGGGGAGGGGGCGCTCGTAATTGCGGTTGGAAAGTTGGGCAACGTTGGTATTCAGGAGAAGCAGAAATTACGAAAAATAATCCGAAAAATTATCATAATAATGGTGGCCGGTTCTGCAGTAGGGGGGGAGGGGGACGGGGGCTTGTAGACGTTCAAAACAACAATGCCGTCTGCTCCTATCTGCATAAGAATATGTAGGTAGGGAACAATGCTTGTGAATTAAAGAAAAAAAAAAAAGAAAAAAAGGAAAAAATTAAAAAAGGGGTGACTGAAACGAGAAGAAGAAGATAAAAAAAAGAAAAAATTTCATTCCGAAACAAAGAAAAGTGGTCGAAGGTGACTCCTGACAAAAAATATCGTTGAGAATAAAACCTCCGTCTTATTAGGGTGGGAAAATTTTATCCGAAACATTTTCCTCCCGGACTACAGGCAAGAGAGATATTCGTGAAAATGTACCTACCGTAAAAATGATGTGAAATAAAGAGACGGATTTAATCATGAGCGGAAAAAATTAGTCCGAGACGACTTCTGACGGAAAATTTTATAGAAGCTAAAAACCGCGTCTTATTTGGCTGAAAATATTTTACTTGAAAAGTTTTTCTCTCGGATTCACGGTGCTCGAGATATATTCATAAAAGTGCATGAAGTTAGAGTCGGCTCAGATCATCGCGGTGTACTATAGCAGCTGTAGGATGTCATGTCGTGCCGTTTGGCAGTAACCCTAAATATTAGCACTGCCACACGGTGGGTCCGTGCCAGGGTTTATTACGTTGGAAATATTGAATTTCTTTATCGATAGAATTATGGGAAATGACAGGTTTCGAGGCACAGAAACGAGCATTACGCGGTCATAAAACACGCGCATTCAAAGGGAGTGTGAATTAGAGTTAATACCCGGTCTTCGAGGGTCGTCGGGGTCCCCGTTCCCTCCTGGTCCTCGAAAAAGTACAGAAAATAGGGGAGTAAAACGAAAATGGTAAGAAAGAAATAAGAATAAGAATAAAAATAAAAATAAAAATAAGAATAATAATAAAATGAAAAATAAATTAGTTTCAAAAGTTTGGGGATGAAAAAATAATTACTGAGTGATTACCCGGCCGGCTATTTAGACGTCGAGAATTGGGCCGAGGCGGAAACCTCATATACCTATCTCCTTAAGCAAGACATAATGCGCCCCAGAGAGATGTGGGATCACCTTTTCATCCCCGTCTAACCCGGGTCCACCCTTCTTAGAGGAGGTTAAACGGCCAAAATTACTCCCAGCAGGGTAGAGGGAGAAGAGTGTTATGTATATACGGTACGGTATAAGGGGCTCGGCTATATTACAAGGCTGTATTAAAAACCTGTGCTGTAGGATATTGCAATGCAGTTTATTAATTACTCGTAAGTATCGAGCGAGAAAAAAGAAAAGAAAAGAAGATGGGGTGAGGGATTCAAAAATTGAGAAAATCGAGAGAGAGAAAATGAACAAAATGAAAATGAAGAATGATATAAGAACGGGGGATGAATTTCACTCCTTCTTTTTATCTTCTAGTTTCTTTATTTTATTTCCTCTTTCTTTTCCACAGCAACCCTTATTCGTCTGACTGTTGCTTGTTTTGCTAAGGTTTTTATTACCATTTCTCGAGAAAATAAATTGACAAGGTAGATGGGCGGGTTGTAGGTATACCAGTAAACGGTGTCGCTCATAACTTGTCAGCAGACACGCGATCCATACCCTCCTCGATTCTTCAACCCCCCCTATAAGCTCGCTTATTAATATGTAAATTAAAGACAGGCCAGAAACCAACGAGCCAGTCAGCCAGCCAGCCGACAAACCAACCAACCCCTATCATAGACTCGATTCTCTACCAGGATATAGATTTGTCGAAAATCAAATTTTCGTTCCGATTCAAAGGGGTGGAAAAAAAACAAAAAAATATATTGACACCGGTTTTTGCATTTTATGTACGAAGCTGAGTATAGTACCGGTGACCGGGATTTGGGGAGATCGAGTGAGTAGCGGAATCGAGACGAGCCACGTTCACCAATTTTTATTTTTTATTCACTTTTTTTTTATCTGCCAAAGCCGAGGCTCTTTTTCCCCTTTTCTCAACCCCCCGCTGATCTCTCTGTCAATCACCCGATTATAGAAGCTTTTAAAAAATTTCACGTCTCAGGATTGCTGCAACCGCGAAGGGTAGTAGGCAGGAGTTTTCTTCCCCCATTTCCTCCCCTAATAATAAGCGTGTGTGCGTGTGGTCGAAAAATTCTAAAAACTATAGACGGAAGAAGAAAAAAGAATAGAGAAGGCTAATCAATTTTCAACGAAGTGAATAAATACCGCATTTAGCTAACTGATTTATTATAGGATATAACATATTTCCGTCCACCAATTTCCATGTGGGGTTGTCGTAATGACGGACCGGTATCTCGAATGTGTCCTTGTCTACATAATATATCCCCAGGACCCCAGCTATCTATATAGCAGCCCTTCCTGGTTTCCTCCCTATCGAATGACATTATAGCAACAGCCAGCAGCAACAGGAACAGCAACAGCAACAGCAACAGCAATAGCAACGCATTACCTGATTGGGACTGATTGACGCCCCGTCAGGTTACCGACTCACCGCCAAACCTATTATCCGCTAATCTAACTGTGCGATATTCAAATTTTGTTGACCGTCAGTTAGGTACCTATGTACAACGTGTAGGTATACATATACCTGCAGGTCGTGATTCGAATATATTCGTTATACCTAGTCGAGATGAATAATTATACCTGCCGAATTTTCTCGGACGTATAAAATGTTCGAGAAGAGAAAAGGTGCTCGAAACTAGTTTTTTGATTTTAGATTGAGAACCGTCAACGATATCGATCAAAAGGTGCGAATCAAAATTATAGCCAATTAAATTTTCTGTCGAAAAGGTAGAAAACAATTTTTCTGTATCTAGATCGGTTTCGCTGTATTTCAACGCGGAATGTGGAACTCATTATCACGTTTGTTACGAAAACGGTATAATGTTTAGCATCGAAATACACCGAAGAAAATGAAGATACGGAAAAAGTGTGTCCCACCTTTCTCATAGAGAATTTATAGAACTTCATTTTTGCTAATAACTTACATCTCGGTATCGTCAACGGTTACCGAGATATCGTCTAAGAACTGTTGAAACAGAAGTTTTTCATTATAGAATTACATTAAATAATAATAATTATTAATATCGTAATTTTTATTTCATTTCTTTGCGTAGAAACGGAAATACCATCTTCTTATTTTTCTTCTTTATCATTATTCCCGTGAAGAAAATTCTGCAATTTCTTCAGAGATGCAACGCAGCAGGAGAGTCAGCTAGGAAAAGGTTCGTTTGCGCGATTTTAATTTCCTTTCATTAAAATTACCACCGCTGCTTGCTAGCTACTGGTTACTGGTTGCTAGTTTCTGGTTGCTGGTTTCTGGTTGCTAGTTCTACTTCTATTGCAAACTGAAAACTGCATAGTAGCCGCTGCACCACGGTGAGGAAAAAAGTTCTTGCGCTGGTATAGAAAAGAATGTCGTTTCCCCAACGGTGTATACTATATGCTCTGCACTTCTACCTCTACAAATACATACATGTATACAATATATATATAATACATATAAATATAGGTATATATTTATAGGCCAAGAACCGAAATCTCTCTTCGTACCAAAATCGGGGTAAGAGTGTCCCGGATAAACGAGACTGCCCCATATATACGCTAGAAGAAAATTGAATGAAGAAATATCCTCCACCTAGCCACTTAGATATGCAGGTATGTATATATGTATAACTATGACCTAGGTATACAATAGTATATGTACGTATATACGTAGCCAAGAATTTAAAACGAGAGATAAAAATGCACGCGATTTATTCACGCTCCCCTATACTGCATAGGTACAGCCCCCTTCCTTAAAGGTATTTAAAAATCATCCCTCTTCTCTTCTTCTTCTCGTCTGTAACTCGGATGAAAAAAAATGGTGTCTTTTCATGATTTTTATTCCTATTCAGGATTAAATTCCTGGTCCGATCGAACGAATCTGCGATAATAGGATATCAAGAATTGTCAAATTTCCAGCTGACCATTGTTCGATTTCGTTTTACCCTTTCCTCTATGTATTTTCTCGCGTTTTCTCTTTTCTCAGTTTCGTTTCGTTCCCGGTTTTAGTACCCTCTCAGAAACGTTGGAGAAATTTATCTACTTGAATTACGACGAAGCACGTTTATCCATCCAACCTAGCTGAAACTCAAAGTGGCTGGACACCGTCCACTGCTCTCCCCTATTCGGGATAAAATCCTTCCCCAATAAAATCAAGACTATATATATAAGACTGTATATGTATATATATACACACCGAATTTCTGTCCTTTCGTTTTTCGAAATTCTCTTGTATTTTCACAGAGAAATCTGCGTTCTTAAAACACCCCTATGTCATGTTATACGTATAGTACATAAACACACACACACACACGCGCGCACATAAATATATATCGGGATATAATATATCTTGCACCCCGGCAGGAAATCCCCGAGCCAAAATTGGCCCCGGTCCCGAATGGTCCGCGACGTGTCTCTGCAGTCAGTTCTCGAAGGGGAGGATTTTGTAAGGCGAGAAATCGAGTGGGTGGGTGGTGCCACGTTTCGTGTTGAAAGGTGGTAGTCCTGGGTATGGGTTGGGTCAAGCGATGGGTCGAGATGATCGGGTTCCCGAGGGTCCCTCGTTTTCGGGGCTGGGGTTTTCCCGATCCAACAGCTATACCTACCCTCTACCTACCCTTCGCGGACAGTGGTAAAACAAAACACGTAAGAAAATTGATTCCCATTTACGGGGGTGCAGGGGGGAGGGCGGGGGGGGGGGGGGCACGGCAGGATCAGGGGATGAAGGAGGGAGGCTTCGACACCGGGTCGTCGTCTAATGCGTTAGAGGGTAGAGAAAATTGGAGAAAAAGGGTGAAGAACGGAACGGAACGGACCCGGACCGTCCGAACCAGATCACCATCTGACGTCACGTACGACTGATATCGTCGCGCAATCAGAAACCCCCCATACGTATAGATATATAATTGTACATGTCTCACGTACATGTACGTATGTATGTATGCTATATATTGGTGAAGAGAATTTTAGGTAATTTTTTTCTCATTTTTATTCAACCCTTTTTGAAGTACGAAAAAAAAAGGTAGGTACACTTTTTAGTTTCCTAGGACCTTTTACTCAAAGTACAGTAGCTCGGGCTCTGAAACAACGCCCAGCCACTTGGTACTGCAGTACAAGGGTGGGTTTTAGATCCCTCAGTGCTAATCCCACTATACGCGAAACCACGATGTCACGTACTGTTTCGAATTGCTTTCCTCAAAGTGGTTGGGAAACGAAAAAAATAAATAAAAAAATGAGGACTAAAAAATAGTTTTTCGATTATATCTCGAGAACTGTGAACGATATCGAGTAAAAGTATATATCTAAATTGAAGTCATTAAAATTTTCTATGAAAAAGGTGAAACGCAATTTTACCGTATCTCGATAGGTTTCGCTGAAACTTGAACGCGAAACGTGCGATCAATTTTGACGTTTCTTAGGAAAATGGTCAGTTAATGTTCAGCCTGAAAATACAGCTGAAAAAATGAAGATACGGAAAAAGTTCAGTGAATCTTATTTATAGAAAATTTGATGAACTTCATTTCCGCTAAGCACCTGTGTATCGATACAATCAACGGTTACCGAGATATCACCTAAAGACTGGCGAAACAGAAAAGAAAAATAATTTTTTTCAGCACAAGGGTGGGTTTTAGGTCCCTCAGTGCTAATCCCACCATACGCTAGACCACGGTGTCACGTCCTGTTTCTCTCCGCAATAGGATTGGCTGTAGCTGCAGAGAGAAAGAAGAATAGTAAAAGTAAAAGGAAAAGCAGGAGTAAAACTATATAAGAGTAAAAGGAAGAGGGAGAAAGACTGCAACTGCAACGGTAGTGTAAGGTGGATACTGTGCTATCTTGTCCGCCTTAACGATGACGTCGTTCTAGGTGGTGCAAGCTTCTGTATCTAACGTGGTGCACGTACTCGACGACTCGAAGAGGGCCTTTGTCACTTGTACCATTCGCTAGACAACACCTATTACGACTGTGTGCTTACTCTGTAGCGATCGTGGTTCTATACTACATCTGCACACGGTGTGTGTCCACCCTCTTTCCATTTATCGTTATTGTTACTGTTTCTCTATCGCACGTTTTTTTTTTTCACTTCACATCGAGTTCATTTTGAGAAAATTTCCTAAATTAAATGAAAAATAGTTCAATTCTCATACTCTATGCGAGGTAAATTATTATTCTCTTTCTCTTCAATCCTCCCTGTGCTCTCACCTCTTTTATACATCGCTAACGATCCGTGGGAGTAGGTATAATATAATTTAATATATGTTATGTTTGTTCATAAGTCCGTCTGTGTAATATCTGCACTAACAATAATTAGAATGCGAATATTGCTGCATGTTTATCCCGGACTAGTTATTATTCCACGTTTCTTAATTGGCTACCATCTGCATCGTCATCATCGTCAGAAAGATCCGTTTTACTGCACGTATTAAAGATTCCAGCTAATTGGCACTGATAATAATAATTATATTTATAATACTGATGATAAGCTCTTCTGCACTTCAATCTATATACATCTATACACATATATACCGGGTGATTCAGGTTGAGCGTGACATATTTCGTGAGAATATTCCCCGCGAAAATCTAAGACTAATTTTCCTTTAGCAAAAATTCGTGGGACCGACAGTTTCCGAGCTACGTAAGATCTCAGTTGGACAATCGCAGAGCGTATAGTCCGCGTACAGACTAGGCGCCCGCTCAGTTCACGCTCATAGAGTCAGCCCAGTCTGAGTTCTGTGATCGGTAGACTTCAATCTTCCGTAACTCGTGAACTATTGGGCCCTCGAATTTTCGGCAAAGGAAAATTGTTCTTAGAATTTGACGGGGAATCTACCCCGAGATGAATAAAAAAAAAAAAGAAAAAAATAACGGTTCGCTCAAGCTGAATCACCTTGTATTATGCGAGCGGCAGTATAAAGGGTTGAAGTATGGAAGTATGGAAGTATTCCTCGGTTATGGTATATATTTTAACAGAATAATTATTCTACCTGGAGAGCATAAAGTAGCTTGTAGGTAGGTAGGTCGGGTGGATATAGGCGGCTTTTACATACCTGAAGCTTAAAATTATAAATTATAGAACAAGCCCCGTGAGAGAAGGAGTTAAACTCGACTGGCGATTATTCATCGTCAGAATGAGCGAGCTTGAGTGTTCTGCATATATATTTATTGTTAACAATTGTTCCTGGCTTATTTAATAGAGACAAAAAGAGGAAGTGAAAGAGAGAGAGCGAGAGAGAGAGAGAGAGAGAGAGAAAATTTTGGCAATTTGGAGTGTGAAAGTTGCACCAATGAGAAGAGATGCAGAATGCAGGGGTACAAAGTTTGAACTTTTAATAAAGTCAGACTGCATGTATATGTATATACACATATGCATTATATGCTACTCGTGCGAGTGCATTTAATTCATAAACGTGATGATGAAGAAGAATAAAGAAGAGAAGGATAAGAGAGATGATGATAATGTCGCAAATGACCTGGTGCAGCCTGGTGCATTTGCATGTATACACATACATACATACACATGGTATATATCAACTAGTATAACTCTGACTCTGACTCTGACTCGGAATATATTATTTTGGAAATGGTGCGGGTTGCATATGATGGAGCGAGAGTATAAATGGGGTGTACGATATTCGAAATGAAACAATGATTATGTAGGTAATAACTGCCCACCGTAGGTAGGTAATGCATATTTCAAATGAACGTATCCAGGTAGGTATATGGTATGGTATTACATGTATTGCAATATTTATACCTGTATGAACCCATGGCTATCGACTAAGGTCTGACCCTGACAATTTCGGATTTTATCAACCCTTCTGTTTTTTTTTCTTTCTTTTTCTTTTTTCCAATGCGTCAATCTTTTAACTCTGAGAGACATCAATTTTTTTGGAGCAAGTTCGAGTTTAGTGTAATTAAAATCCGAAAATCGATACCCTCGAAAGCGAAAAACCAATAAAATAAGATAAAAATAGTTTTACTTCATTCCTATGACTTTACGCGATGTGATAAATAATTGGTAAAATTTTGTATAATTTTTCTTTGTATTAGACTTTTTCCAAAAAAAAAGTAGGTGCATCTCAAAACGATCAATTTTACGCTTTATTGGTTTCGATACGATCACTATACACTCCGTTTTTATTAAACACTGAATAATTATATTCTTCCGCGATTTTCAAGTTTCCGAATTTTTCTACCCTATACAAGAGTTTTAAAATTTCGAACTTTAACCCGGCCCTCCTCCCAATAAAAGAGGATATAACGAGGGTGGGATATAAAGAGGGAAGACTGGTGTACGACTAACATATAAAGTACTTTTATATAAACAGTCGACAATACCACCTCGGGTAATAACTTTGACAAATGGTTTTCGGAGTTATTTCGCATTTACACCTTTTTTCATTATTATTATTATATTATCATTATTATCATTATCATCATTATTATTATCATTATGATTTTTATTCCTCTCTTATTCTTTTAAAAGACAATATATCATATATATATATACACACACCTATGTCCCTAGCTCCTCTCTTCATCCCCATATCATCCCCTGTAGCTGGATACTATATTTCAGTAAGCCGCACAGTTTTATTACTCTTGTTCTACAACTTTTTCTTCTGTCTTTTTTTCTATCTTTTGATAGGTATAATTGAATAATAACGATTATATATTGTACATGTATATATATACATATATATATATGTCTATTGCGTGTCTAAGTAATTAAATGATCGTCCATGTAATCTCTGATATAGAGTATAATGTATACGGTATATGGTACGTATGTACATAGCTGTATATACTATATAACGTGTATGTACTCGTTGTTGTAGTAGCTGTAGAGAGAAATACGCTTTCAGGGAAACGAGGTGACGCGAGGGTGGTTTGGAATTGCGTGAGGTAAAAATGGAAAAAAAGAGAAGAAAAAAAGAAGGAATAGAAAAAAAAAAGAAATAATGAAAATAAAAAGAGCATAAATATTGTTAACAAGGTTATACGGTGACGCGGGTGTGCATGAAAATAATAAAAAAAGCAAAATAGAAACAAGGAAGAAAAAAAGCTGTACGGTGAGTCTTCACCCTTTACAATGAGTAGCTGCGGGTATAATAAAGCGTGAAAATCGATAAAACGAGTATACATGATTTTTCTTTTTTTTTTTCATTTTTTTTTTCATTCTTTGTAATTGGTATGACTAAGCGGGATTTTATGATGATAAAATTGACCTAGTGCTGTTTAAAAAAAAAAATTGATAGGCCAATTTTGGTCTTAGGATATTATAAGGGATGCACCCAGGAGCTGTGGAGGGATGATTTTGAACCACCCTGTACAGACATGAATAACCTTGAAGGATCCGATTGAGGGTAGGTATACTGTGTGGTTGGTTGCCTGTGAGGAAGTTAGGGGTGCCCATAATACGCTGACGTCAGATACACAGGCGTCGTTCACAAAGGGGTTGGGATAGGTCAGGTTGGGTTAGGGCTGGGGTTAGGCCGGGGTTAACGACGAACCCCTTTAACACAGGTGGAGTGAAAAGCGGGGTGGTAAAAGGGGGAAGGCGCAGGCTATTTCTGGTATTATTATAAGCCACATATGATTACCTACACACGTTCTATGTACATCTATACATATATTATGTATTATCTTTATCATGTGCACGAAGGATGAGAGAATGAAATTGATTTTTAGAAACAAAGAGTATAAATAGTTTTATAATATACCATAGATATGTACAGGGCCGACGCGAACTTGGTGATTTAATTTAGGGGATGATTAGGGGGGGTTCAACCTGCAAAAATTGTGAATGAAAAATATTCAAGCTTAAGGTTGAATGGCGCGAAAATAAATTCTGAATAAGTTTTATTAGGAGAAGTACTGTTTTTAGAGTCTTAGAAATTCGGAGTCTTCTTGGGGCTGGGGTTTGGGGTTGGGGTTGGGGTTGGGGTTGGGGTCGGGCGTTCGAAATTAATAAGAAAAAAATCAGACGATCTTTTGACACGGTTTCCGACGAGCTTTCAATCCCCATCCCCCATCCCCATCCCCCATCCCTCATTCCCATCCCCCATTCCCATTCCCATCCCCCCCATGAAGAATGTTCAATTACACGTAGATTCTTGATTCTCTCTGATTGGTTTAACTTTAATTTCATTCCTCTTCTCGTTTAGCGAACGAACGCGAATGGAACGAAATGGCGAAATGGCAAAATGGCAAAGGAGAAGAGACGGGAGACGAGAGTTCGAGGAGGAGGAGGAAGAGAGACGGAGACCCCAGTTGAATACAGCTCTGTTTTTCGGATCTTGACTCTCCCCCTGCTGCCCCCCCCTTTAGTTTTCATCATTTTCCTCGTTTCCCTGATTTTCCTACTCCTGTTGCAATTATTTATGAATGATACACTCATCGAGTTTCATTTATATTATTATTAATTAATATCATTAAGACGAGCGCGGAGAGTTTATAATAATGAAATAAAATTTACGTTCAATTAGATTCCTATTACTTACGATTTATTATAAACTGTTTCGATTCGTTCTTTTTTATTTTATTTTTTTCGTTTTTCTTATTTATCAAAAATTTGACGATTGTTTCTTTTCACGAACTTGTAACAATTCTACGAAAATTATATTGCGAATGAAAATAGAAGAAAATAGAAGAAAAATGAATGAAAATAAATGAGAAAAAAAAATAGAATCCAAGAAAAAAAGAAAGAGAAAGATAAAGCTCTGAAGATGAAGCGATAACTTAGGTCTAAGTGGTATTAAATAGAGAGAGAATTCGAGAGAGAGAGAGAGAGAGTTTGGTCTGACCAAAAAGTAAGTAAGTAGTAAAGAATCGGGAGTACCGAGTAGTTTCTTCTTATAGAGGCTAATTTACCACATATATACCTAAGCTCTGTGTGTTTTAGCACCGACTTTCAAATAGCAGCTAGGCAGTCGTGAAGAAATCCAATTCGATTGGAAGGAAAAAATCAATTTCAAATTTTTTTCAGACATATGATGATGCGATAATCGTGGTCGGGTTGTATAATCAGAAACAGAATGTGAAATTTTTAATCAAAATTCCTTTTTCCTTTTTTCGCTCTTTTCCTATTCTTCTATCTCTGTAGTTGAAAGGAAAAGTTTTTTTTACAACGTATTTAAAAAAATCTCTTTCTGTATTATGTATACGTGGATTTTTAGGTGAATTGTGCTGCAGCACCGGCACCTGAGTGCAGAAAGCTTTTTTAAGGACCTAATTATTATCGTACTTAATTAACTACCCTTAATCAACGGGCAACAGTTTATATTATCTGAAATACTATATAAACTTATGCGAGTGCAGCTGGGTCTTCGTCTTCTTAGTCTTTATTCTTATAGAAACTTTTCTGTGAATTAATTTAGTAAGAATGAAGATTAAGAGTTCGGTGTAATTGCATGAAATCATACCGAATTGAGGATGATGACCGATGAAAAGCTCTGCGACTTTCCAAAGATCTCAATTGTGCAGCTAACTTTTGAAAGTGCTGAAAATCCTTCGGTCAAAGTACAGCTTTTTTATGATATTTCGAAAACCCCATTGATATCGGAGTGAAAGTGTATACCGAAAGTGAAGTCAATTAAATTCTCTACAAGAAAGGTGAAATACACTTTTCCGATATCTCGATTCTCTTCGTAATTATCACGTATATTCCATGCGCTTCCATGATCACATTTTTATCGCTGTACATTTTTGACGCTGAGACTGTATAAATATTCATCCCAAAAATACAGCCTGGCCAATGAAGATACAGGAAAAATGCACTGAACATTTTTCATGGAAAATTCAATTCCCTATCTTTTTTGTTCCCATCTTGATCTTGATATCATCTACTGTTTCCGAGTTATCATAGAAAAACTGTACCTCGGTACCATTGTTCAGTTATTAACGTTCATTATTTCCCATTCATCCCCATTCGACAGGACTAATTGGCTTTTCGGCTTACTAAGATTCGAGCGAGAAAGAAGAGCAAACAGCCCAGCTTCCGAATCCATTCGGAGTATTACGCGATCGTAACGAGGAGCTGGGCGCAAAAGGGTTGCGGAACATTTACCGAGCCGAGGGTGCAGTCGCGGGGGTTTTAAAAGCAGCGAAGTAATTTAATGTGAATATATATTACATAATATATATGTACAGATGTATTCGTCCGTTTAGGTAAAACCTCAGCTGTGTCAAACCTCCGTGATATAATATATTTGCGGAGTCGGTATATTTCCGCGTTCATAAACTTATATACTATCGCTACTATCGCGCTCGTGTTCGCTTTTGCTCTGTTCGCCCGACTAACAGCTGCTTTTTCCTTAATTAAACTAATTGCAAGTTTTTACTCCCCCGCAACGAACGAACGTCTTTTACCTCGTTAGTCGATCCCCCAGTCCCCCCAGTCCCCCCAGTGCAGAAAATACTCGAACCGACGAATTTCTTCAGCCCCTCGAACAACCCCCTGGACCTCGAATCCTCGCACTTTCTATATTCGACTTAAAAATGTCGAGATGATGCGAAAAAGAATTCATTCTTCAATCGGGTGTGAAATCTTTTTTCAACATTTTCTCCATATGAAAGATAATGAGAGTGAAAATTTTTAGAAGCTAAAATAATGTGGAAGAATTTCTTTAGTTCGAAACAATGTAATGAATGGAAAGTGTTAATTCCAGCTAATTACTTGAAGGGCGATTCTGCCGCAGCCCTTCCGGGGGGTTAAAGAAGCGAAAGTGATTGCTCTAGGGGGTGATTCTGCCCTCCAAGAGAGAAATGTCAGACCGGCAATATCCTGGATTCAGAGTTTTGGTCTCATAGTGACGTGGGGTTTGTTGGCCTTCGAAACTGCGCCGCTACGTCTCGCTCTACGTTTCCTTTTAATTGCCAGTCGTTAAGTTAGGGTGGGAAACCCGCGACCCGTAAAAGCTTCAAACTAATAAAAGGGCCAAATATCACTTCATTGTCCTTACCACCGAAAAAAGAAAAAAAAAAAAGCGCAAATTCCAAACGACGTTTATTTTCATTTTTATTTGTCACCCTTACTTACGTTAAAAAAAAAAAAAAATTATTACTTATAAGAATAGAATAGAATCGAACGAAATGGAATACATATAATCGTTCTTTACGCCCGCAGTTTGATTTTATTTAACGAGGGTTTCATTTTACTCGAGAGAGCTAGAGAGAGAGAGAGAGAGAGGAGCATCGCAGCAGTAGCGTAGTTCTATTAATTCGCGATACTCCGAATTCGTTGGAATTGTTTGTTTATAGGTAAGTTAATTGGTGGCTGTTAAATAAACGGATTATAGCTTAAGAGAGTAAAGGCGAGAGAGAGAGAGAGAGAGAGAAAAAGCCCAGACTCTTGGGTTAGGGAAAATTACAAGAAAAGTTTACCGCCGCCCAATCTCGAATTCGAAACGCCTGAGGGCTAGAGGAACCGCCCTTATAATCTCTCCGGTTTTCCAACCCGACTTCAACCCTCGGACTAAATTCCCAACCGCGCATATACACACATATATATATATATACGTATACCTTAAGTATGAGAATTTAGTTTGGCCCGCGAAAAGTATAGCGAAAAATTTTTTCGTATTTCATCATCCCCCGATATAAGTTCATCTTTCTTTACTCAGTAGCATCCCTTATTGGTTCGTCTATAAACGGAGTACGAATAAAAGAAGAGAAGAAAACGAAACAGAAAACACAGGGAGGAAAGATGTTGAAAAAATGGTTAAACGGAAAAGCAAAATGTCCGAAAATATATTTCCGACGATATTTCAAGGGCTAAACGAACCCTGGACTAACTAAACCTAAGCATAGTCCTAGCCTTATCAACCGAAGCGTGAGAAAAATCTTCCGGAGAGACGAGATAGAGAGAAAGAAAGAAGAAAAAAAATATATTCCAGTCCAGACGGGGAAAACTTTTTTTTTTTCTTTTTTTTTTTATCTTTATACATATTTTCTTTTTTTTCTCTTTATTAAGGGTGAATGAAATTCGAGTAGATGTGGAAAAGTGGAGTGGCGAAGCGAAGTTGTTGGGTGGATGGGGTCGGGGGGCGGGGGTTGGGGGTTGGGGGTTGGGGGTGTTGTTACGTCATGTCAGTTCGTGTTACTGTTTGTAGGCTTTAAATAAAACGATAAATTCAACAAGAATGGAGCACGCCAGAAGCTCCCGACCACCCTCACCCCGCGCCCTCGCCTCCCTTACTCTTCTTCTTCTTCTCCGCGGTATTTTTTTCGTTTTTTTCCATTTTTTTTCCTTTCCTCCAGCCCCCAGCCCCAAACTTCCACCCTTCTCCCATCTGTCCGTCAGACCTTTGATTTACGATTCATTCTTTTCTTGTTGCAGTCTCGTGTTGGGTAAACCTGCTACGGGATTTTGAATAGGTAAGGTAGGAAAACGCTCGAAGGGAAGAAAGGCAAAAAATAAAGAAAGTTCTATTTTTTTTCGAACTTAGGAATATTTTTGTTGGTTTAATTTCCTGAATTAAAAGTCAAATTTTGTTTCCCGTGGAAGCGAATGAAGTTCGAATCTCAAGAGGTTCAATTTTCGATGAAGGATCGTGGAATATTTAGGATCAGGGTAAAGCGGTCCTAATTCTGGGTTCAAAAAAAAACCAAAAAAACCAAAAAAACAAAAAAAGCAAAGAGAAGAAAAGGAATTCAAAATTTCTGGAACACCTCTGCGTGTGAATAATGTAATACGAAGTGATAATAAAATATTGAACAAAGGGTATATGGAAAGAACGACAGAGATGGGGAGGAGGGGGTGGGGGCGAGTGTAAGTCCGTTGAACAGGGTGTAGAATACCCGGAGAGGTCAGACGGATGTAAAACGCGAACTATATTACGGAAATTCAAATCCAATTATGCCAGCGGAGATTTGGAGATGAGAGGTCGGGAGTTCCCAGGCTTTGCCTTTGAAATAAGGAACACGCCCTGATCCCTAGGGATTCTAGTTGGCTTTAATAGTTCATTACTACGCGAGTTCGCGATTAAGGACTCGCGCAGTTCCCTGACCAAACCGAAACTCAAACTCAAACTCAAACCAAAACCAAAACTAATTGTAAGACAAAGTCGAGACACAACGTATATTCAATTATATATATGCTGCAGATGAGTGAAAACTAGTTTAGGTAAGATCATTTATAAAAAAATTAGGAAAACATACTCAATGCTAATCTTGCCAAAAATAAAAAAAAAAACAAGAATTGGCAACTGAAGGATGGAAATTTCGAGGGGCTGAATTCGCCCGGAATATACCCCCTCACATGTTTATTTTATACATTTATGTACTATCCTTTTTTTTTTTTTTTTTTTTCCCTCCTTCGTATATGGCATATATCTACGTCAAGAGGAATTCTGCGGTGTTGACAAAAATTTTATCGTTTTATACAACCCTTATATCTTCTATACATATACGTGGGGGTGGTAGTGGTCGGACTTTGAATTATTTAACAAGTGACTACTGTGAGGTAAGGGTGCGGGGGTGTGGGCTGACTCGACTGCAGCTTGCCGGTTTCTGGGCCACACACCAAACACAGCAAGTCGGAAAACCCACCGCAAAATAGGGGTGGGAAAACTGTGAGCGAAGACAAAGTGTGGCCGTAACACCCCAAGCTCAAACCCCAATCCACGAGCTGGGAGGGAGAGGAGAGAAAAATTTTCACATTCTCCTCATTATTTTTAGTCGACAAGATAATTGCGAATACGAAATCGTGTGATTGCGTCCCTCGTTCTTTTCTTCGTTTTCGAAATCTTCAGACACGACGATATCGCGATTTTTCACCCGCCGATTCTCGTTATTGAATTTCGTTTCATTTTTTTTTGACGTTGCGTCTTCATTTTTTCACTCTTCTTTTTCGTCAAGAGCTTTCGGGTTTATAATTAAACCGAGTGAACTTATATTATATTCGTATATATAGGTAGAGCTTGGTAAAGTTGCAGCAGCATAATATGAGGAGGAATAATAATAAAGCGACGACCTCGTTTCTTCTTCTTCTTCTTACTCTTCTTCTTCGTCCACGTTGATAATATATATGCCAAGCT
The DNA here is from genome assembly GCA_963992785.1 of Tenthredo livida. Taxonomy (NCBI): domain Eukaryota; kingdom Metazoa; phylum Arthropoda; class Insecta; order Hymenoptera; family Tenthredinidae; genus Tenthredo; species Tenthredo livida. Next base: position 489,327 of record OZ023072.1, read on the forward strand.
TAAGCAGCAAGAACTTTCATGATTAAAACCTTAATTTATAATTAAACGCATATACTTGCATACCTACATCATCTAGTATATCAGAAAGCAGCAGCAGCAGCAGGAGCAACGTCTACCGCACGAATAGTTTGGGGTAGTTTTACCACCCCGGATGAAGATGGCAAAAATAAGAAGTCTAGGAGGAAGTCAAAAAAGCGGACTTTTCGACTTCCGGAGATTTGGATGCTATAAACTTGCGCATTTTTGTAAAAATTTGACATTTTTCACGTTCGGAATGTGAAAATAAATTGGCTGATCAAATTTCTCCGTTATGTATTCATTTTCAAAAAGCCAGATGTACTAGGTTCAGTACAAACATATCGTGTAACATAGCATACATATTGGTGTTTAGGTACATCGCACCTTGGCGACGAAAGTGAGACAACTCAAAATATGGCGTTTTTGAGATAATGCCATATTCAAACTAGCAAGGTTCGATTCTACAACCCAGCAAAATGTCATTTCTGTCGTAGCCAAAGTCGCCTGGAAAGAGAAAGAAAAAGCAAAAGTGACACAATCGAATGCACCCTTAGTTGCGGTCATCAAGGGCTCCCTAGTAAAGTCGAACAAATCCGAACTTTCATTCGCGTAATCCTAAAGGGATTCAACTAATTGTTTGCCATGAATAGTTTCCTCCAGAAATCGATGGGATGATCTTCTAAACTCTTCAATTTTCTGTATTTCTCCGTATCGAAGAATGACATATTTTGAGTTGTGTCACTTTCGTCGCCAAGGTGCGACATGTATACCATGCTCTGGATATCCTGAGTGCCTAGAAAGTGATTTTTTCTTTTTCCCTTTTTTCGTTTTTATTTTCTTACTTCCACCCTTTTATCCCGTCAGAAGTGCAGGGTATAGGTATACGCCTGACGAAAAACCCCCTCGCAAAGTCGGGTATAGCCTGGTACGGGTGAGCTACAAAGAGACCAATTTAATCTTAATTTTATATTGTCCTACCACTTTGAGACGACGCTGCACACACACACACACATATATATAGATGTAAAATATATGTACCCCTATACGAGATCCTCACTATAGAGGAGGAATAAGAAGAAGAGGAAGAAGAAGGAGAAAATCCAGTGTAGCAAAAGTAATTGCACAATTAGCCCAAGGTATAATACCTGCTCGAGGAGCAAGGCGAGGATGAAGACTTCGAGTTACTTCCATATGAGAACAGCTGGTATCTCACAGCTTGGGGAAATTCGTTGCGAAAAATCTGTGTAACCCTATGTGCATGCCGAGAGTTGGGAGAAAGAAAATTCAAAAGAAAAAAGAAAAGAGTAAAAAATATGAATTTTTTCGAAAGGAAAAAAGCCGAGAATTTTCAATGAGATTTTTGAAATCAATACCTGCTGATGAATAAATAAAAGCAAGTTTTAAATCAGAATATTCTACAATCTGATGCAAGGGGTTGAAAAAGAGGAAAAATATAGGAAAATAAGAGAAATACCTGGTGGAAAGAGGGAGGCTCGCGTGTATAAACAAGATAGGAGGCGAATAGAATCGCTATGGTGAAGTCCTGCAGGAGTAAGCGTGATCGGAATACAGAAAATATTCTACAACGATGCATGTATACGTACAGATTGTGTGAAATACATACATATGTATATGTATATAGGAGAAAAATCTAGGATCGATCATTTAGGCGATATTTAAAAAAGAAAAATCGGATATTCGACTGACCTGAATCTTCTACCATTCCTGTATAGGTAACAAATTTCTGGATCGTATTTTCGGAGGATCTGAATAATTGTATGAAGTAACTATTTTCGTGAAATAAAATTGCGAAAATTGAGCTAAACTAATTTTCCTTATTTTTGGAATGAAATTTTTGTCTCTTTTTAAGTTCTTATTTTTTTATTCATTTTTCCTCATTTTAATGGCAAGACTTTATACTGGGTCCCACATGTTGGATAGGTGAAAACTAGGAGTATGTAGGTACCTGCTCCCGGGGTGAAAGAAAAGCGAGTCAGGAGATGGCCTATTTTCGTTTTTATTAGAGATTTCTTTTTTCGTTTTTTCGTTCTTTTTTTTCGTAAAACCCATTCACAGAACGAGGAGGAGATTTAGTATGTAGTCGGTACTCGGTGTATAAAGAGACGAACGCCCGACTACGACAACTACGACGAATACGACGACAACGCTGCTGAGACTTTAAATTATGCTGTAATTCTACGCTCTAGTATGTACGAGCGAACGAACGAACGAACGAACGAACGAACGTACGAGTGCGAGTAGAGTAGAATAATTGTTGGCTCCGTACCTGTATGAGACATTCCAGTCAAAGATTAGATGAAAAAATGAAAAAAAAAAAAATTAGGTGAGAGACTGAATGTCACACTGTCATGGAACGTCCTATACAATCGGAAACCCCGTAGCATCCCAAGTTCGGAAATACACGGTGCGTTTAATTCCAATAAGAAAATATTTTGGTCTCATTGGCACGTAATGCCGCATATGAATGGCGGATCCTATGTATAGGTCATGCCTTGCCAATGAGACAGAAAAATTTTTATAATCAGTCCTAGTATTCTCAATTTGAAATGGTAGAGTATTGTCGAGTATTCGATCAGAATGTACGTACAAAGAAGTCGTTCGTTGCTGTTCATTTGAAATGATTCAACTTCTTTCCGGCATTTTTTTTCTTCAATTCTTTTCTTTCCTTTTTTTTCCGAGGTTGAGGAAAAGTAATACGCGCGATTCTAGAGCTGAGATCCTGTGGACGGATGCCGCAGCGATGCATCAAGGAGGCTCCTAAGCGTCGGCGACGGCGACGTCGCGTCGCGACGCTCAGGCAAATACTTGAGACGAGTATAATGAGCGAGGAAAGGATGGATGTTCTCGCTGAGAGCGAGAGCGAGACAGAGTGGCGTGTTAATATTATAGGAGATTTACGAGCACGACATGAAACGCTATAATATACGAACGACCATAGACTTTGTAAAGCAGCACGCCTCCTCGTACCTTCATATCTACGTACCAACTACCCACTTTACGTACACTCGTGATATTATCTCCTCATTCTCATTCTGAATTTGTTTTTTTTCCTTTTTTTTCTCTCCTTTTTTCTACAGAAAAGAATCAGTTATCACAATTCGAGTCTTTCGACACTCCAGCTTCCATCCGCACCGTTAATAATCCTGAATCGTTCACGTTCCCGCCGACAGATGGCACCTCTAGAGAATTCCGAGCGCTCTCTCGCAGTTGAAGTAACTCGAACAGTGTAACTCGTTGCCTTCGTTGCGGAAGATTAATTCCACCGATATTTTGACAAGGATCATTCGTCTTGTGATTTGAGGGATAAACAGGAGTTTGGGATGTTTTAAATATGGAAAAAGCGCGATTATATTCGGGTGAAAAAATCTCCGCGTGGAATGCGCGTGGCGAAACGACGAAGCGACGCGGACGCATGGAAAGAGATAAATGAATAATACTTTATTAGGAAAGAGTGAGATACAATGAGAGGGCCGGAACGGGAAAAAGAGGGATGATGGAAATACGTGTCAACAGGGGAGAACGAAGCCGACAGAGAGAGATCCCCATGTGACAAATAAATGTCGGGGGTGGGTTTAGTTTCGGTGTAGTAAGTGAAAATTTCAAACGATAAATCATGGATTCCAACAATCAAATTGTAACATACACACACACGCATATATATATTATATAGGTATGTATATATATATATAATATAGATATATCATAATACTCTGCGTGTAAAACGCGACGACATATCTACCCTGCAACGATGAACGAAAAAATGTTCCATTATTATTTTCCCTGATATTTATTTATGTATGTGTCTGTTTCCGTGTCATAACTATAAAGTGGCAAGAGTATAAAGGCGTAGAGCTGCGTCACACATTTGTTTGTAACTTTACCGCCCGCATCGCGTTTTCACAGTTGAATAATTTAGTTTGTCGCACAAGTTTGCAGCAGCAGCAGCAGCAGCAGCAGCAGCAGTACAGAATAGACTATACTGAGAGGGAGCGTATACAGGGATGAAATTTTCCTGCCGGATGTGTCTCGCGAGTCAACGACTCTAAAATGTCTTACATGTAAATTGGAGTGTTCCGTGAGCAGATAAATAAATACGTTTCAATACAGCGCCCCCTGATACTCGCGTACCTACATATATCCTGCCCATATATATTTACAACGCCAATCGATTTCTCACATATACCTACTAAGAGACTGGAAATTAAATGAGGAAGCAATTACGGGATAGGTAGAGCAATGAAGCGTGAACCGTATTCCCTGTTCTATCATGTCACGGAACGTTACCAAATTTCGTCTGCGTATTCGATGCGATAAATAACGCCGATTTGGTATCAACAAAAAAACTCGAGAGTCTATCAGTTTTTGAATTAGACCCGTTTCAAGTTACGACCAATGACGCTTCGTCGCTTGACCGTTATTTTCAACCATCGGTGAGCCGCGATTGGTCAACTTTAACTCGCTCTCGTTCGGAAACGGCTAGTCCCTCGAAATTATCGCTGATACAAAATCGTCTCAGTTTTTATCAAAGAATATGCCAGTCTTCATATGATGGCTGAATATTGTGAAATGGGTTAAAATTTTCCCTCTATTCGTAGGGTTCGAGCAAAGTTAGGCTAGGGTTAATCGTAGCGGATGGTCAAATCGGTGGAAATTCAACCTCGAACAAATAAATACCTGGCTGTAACACTCTGTGCGGTACGGCGTCTGCTAATTCGTTATGCAATCAAAGTCTTGCTTACTTTAGCTTCGAGGTAAGCTTCGACAAGTCCGACAACACGATGGCTTCTGCCGGACTTTCTGAGTACATATACAACCGGAGGAGATAGTTGGTTACTCGACGGATTATAGAAGCCTACTTAAATAGAATCTGTCCAGGTATTTGTGGACAAACTGGACATCTGTGTACACGTATTGTATATAGATATTAGGGTGGTTCTTAATTTGTACATTTTCGAATTTCAATGCTTCCATGGACCAGGACGTCTCCGAAAAAATGAAACCGAAATTAGAAGAAGAAAAAATAAACAAATAAAATAAGGAAGAAGAAGAAAGAAGTTTCTGCTTCTCTGTTTGTCTTTACATCATACGTCTTTTTTGTTTTTTATAAACTTTTCCATCACGTTATTTTCACCCCTGTAGTTTGCTCAGTGATTCGATGAAAACGACCAAAGTTGAGTTGACCATTAACCGAGGAAAGGGAAGGAAAAGGGAGTAGAGGGAGTTCAGGGAAGAGCGAAGAGGAGCGAAGGGCTGTTCGTGAAAGTATGGGTAGTTTACGTCCGTGTTTGGTCAGGCGATGTAGCTCGTTATGTACTTAGATACGTTGTAGTTTGTACATCGAATGCAAAGTGAAGAGAAGAGAAGAGAAGTGAAGTGAAGCGAATAGAAGGGAAGAGAAGAGAAGAGAAGAGAGAGTTTAGTTTGCCTCCTGCCTCAGGTTAAGGTGTAATCGATACGGTTGTCCATGTCAGCTTGTGGAAAAGGGGGATAAAAGGGGTGGAACTGAAGATTCAAGCGGCGTTTAGTTCTGGCTTAATGAAGCTTAACCCGAGGCTTAATCCGAGATTAAGTCTAACCGTCGTCTGGCTCTACCTCCACCTCAGCCCCTTATTTTACGTCCATAAGTTTAAAGAATAGAATAGCGTGCATATCGACTACATAATATCTCATGGGATGTCATTCAATTTAAACATCGATTTTTTTCACCCACCCCTAGGAGTTGGAAAAATTTTAACGAAAAATCAGAAGTAATTATGAAAAAGAAATAAAATTCGAGAGGGGGTCAGGGTCAGAGACTGTCCAGGTTGATACGGAACTCCCCATGTATATAGATATTGTATACACTTTGGAAGAAGTTCTTCATCCCCTATACCTGCGCAAGAGGGAGGTGAAAAAGTTTGTGGACGATCCCGAATTTTTTTTCTTCTTCTTTTTCTTATTTTATTCCCTTTAAAAATTCACTTCACGAAGGGGGTTGAATTCATCGGCTCCCCGGTTCCTTTTTCGTTCAGGTAGGCATAACCGTATCCCCTTACTTCCCTAAAAGTTTGGTGCGGATAGGTAGGAAAGGTAGGTAGGTAGGTAGGTAGGTACACACTTAATTCGTAATTGAAATTCCATCGTAAAATAAAAGGAAATAAAATGAAATAAAGTGAAATAAAATGAAATAAAATACCTGAATTAGGGACGTAGTCGAGTTCCTTTCATAAACGCGGAACGAAATACCTAGCGAGATGAATGAAAATTGGCAGGAAATATCGCGGCAATTAATATTCTGAATTAAAAATATAACTAAACTCAAATATAAGAACCCCCGCCTGCCTGCTTTCCCAAACCCTCGAAAAGTTTTCTCGATCTTTTCGAATCGAAATCCAAATGTTTATGTTTGAAAGTTTGACAAGGAACCGAGTTTATATTTCGAGTAAAACGACGTCCACCAGTTTTCTTCCCTTCCCTTTCCTTTCCTTTCCTTTCCTTTCCTTTACTTTACCTTCCCTGACGACGACCACGGATCAGTTTGTCAAGTTCTTCTTCTACTTCGCTTTCGGGGCTATCCGAGTGGAAAAATCACTAATTTCCTACCCTTAAGGGGCGCCCTGAGTTCTGCAGTTTATTCCACCTCCTCTTCGTCTCCTTTGAACTTGTTTCATATATGCCGAAACTTATTCCCTCTTTTTCAGTTTCGGAATGAATTCACGAGAAACGACGAGGAACAAGGCCGCCCACTTCCTCGTTGGAAAAGTTCGAATCGAAAAGTGCAGTAAAAGGTGGAAAAAAAAATGAAAATAAATATAAATATAAATAGAGAACGAGGAATGCATATAAACGTAACGGAATAGAATGGGAGAAAAGAAGCACGCAGCTGGATATCGCGAGATGAAATATCGGAAACCAGGAAATTCGAATTAGTTTGACAAGATTGAATTTTCATTTCACGTACATACGTATAGGAGGGGGTACACCTATAACACACACAGAATTATTATTACTGATATAGTTGGAAAGAATGGAATGAAGAAAAACGAAGAATAGAACGAACCGCGCCGTTCTTTGATTCCGCGGTGAATCCCGCTTCGAAAGCTCATCAGCATATATATGGTGCATAACGTGCGACTAATTAAATGTATGGCGATGAAATTTCATCGAAGTTTTAGAACGGGATTGAAAAAAAAAATGGGAAATTGAGAAGCAGGGAAAAGCCCGGTGAAAAAAAATCATCAAATTAGTAAAAAGAATGGAACACCCGGACAGAAATTTTCTCATTAGAAACTAATCAGGATTGAAAAATGTGCGTAGCTATAAAGGTGCAGACGCAAGGTCAAGACCATTCGATTAATTATTAAACCTGGGTCGAAAGGGGGACCCCCCCCCGTTCTCTACCGTCCCCTTTACCTTCTTCTCAATGAACGTAATGAACCTTCACCCAGAGGGCTAAGCCTTTCTCTCGTTCAGTGGCTCCAACCCTTTTTCGAAAACTTCGGACCACCCTCTCCTTCGCCTTCTCTCTCTCTCTTTCTCCCTTTGCTTCGACGTACCCTTACATGCATATAGCGACTACGATACACCAACCACCTATGCATGCATGGATGTATAAATGTATGTATACGTACAGAATCCCCGTATAGAACTGCCCCCTACGTCGTACTACACCATTGTTCTAAGTTTCATCTACCCATTGTCTACCCCCAAAGTTCTAACAACAGTTTGCATTGTTCTAGCCGTCTATCCAGACGGATGGCTCTAGACTCTCTCCACTCTCTCTCTCTCTCTCTACCTCGAGAAATATAGGTCCAGGAGGTATTGGGCTTTCTTTTACCTCACACTTCGTCAAGGGCACTCGTATGCCTTTTGTCAATTTCCCTCCAGTCAGTCCGCAGTGAAATAGCGAAAATTAGAAGAAAAAGAAGAAAAAAAAAAATTGAGAGGAAAGCTCCAGCTCCGGTCTTGCGGAAAAAGCGCCTTGGACCAGCTCTCCGAGGATATCTCTTTTCGACTAATTATTATCCGCGATTACCGAAAAACTTTGAATTTTATTTCAGCCCGAAAATACAGCGGAATAAATAACGATACGGGAAAAGTGTGTGAGATCGTTTTGATAGATAATTTTATAAACTTCATTTTTGATATCTAGTTTTATTTCGATATCATCAATGGTTATCGAGATATAGGCGCGATAGTGATTTCAGCGAATTTTCAATGATTATACATAAAAGTACATAATTATTTTCGATGATACATACGCGCCGTTTCACACCGAATCTAATTCCACTTTCGGGCGAAAATGATGCCACTACTCTTCCTCACAGGACTAGATATCGAGAGAGAGATGGATAGATGGTTTTGTGGTGTTCGAAAGGGGTGAAACCAGGGTTTGGGGGCTTGGGGGTTTTCAGGCCACTACGGATGCCCGGATGCCGGATTATATCCGGACCAATTCTACTGAAATATATATTGGGGTTATAACGGTGAAGTTATTCCAGCGGTTTCAAATTCCCCAGTTTCTACCCTAGTGATAATAATATGCTTTTTCTGCATAGCTGAATGGCCCGACCTGCACTCGTTAAAATTCTACACATGTAAATATCCGATTGACAAAATAAGAAGGAAAAAAACTATATTCGAACTAACGCAAAATTTTTCAATCAAATTTATACCTCGATAGTCAGGTGGGTAGGTGCAACTACTATATAGGCACGAATCAAATATCGAGCAATCTAAACTGATTGAAATTTCGAGTATCTTCTCTCCACGCGATTCCATTGCTTGAAAGGATGGGTGGAGGGTAGGTATAATTGATACACGCAATTCCGCTAACTGTAACTAATAAATTGAAACTATCGTGTATTGCATTACCTAGTCGAGGTAAGGATTCATCCCGCCATATGATATGAGGAATATGTACACCCTCGCCATGGGTTTTGATAATATCACTCCGATTAGTTTTTGGGCAAATTTTGTGGATTCGAGTGACTAATTTTCATCCATAACCACTAGTTCAGATATAATATGAAATCGCACGCTTTATGGAAGAAGTAAAATAAAAAACGAGTCCCCTAAGCCTCCCCCGTCCCCTCGCCCGGAAAAAGGGAGAGAGAGAAAAGAAAAACATACATTGCATCAGAGTGCAGCGCAGTGGGTTAAAGTTTGTTAAATATATATATGTGAGGGTAAGTAGGTATAAGTTTCGTATATTTCTTGTATAATATAACCTCGACGGTACATTATTTTCACTAGGTGCCCCACGGGCGGCGGCGGCGGCGGCGTCGGCGTCGGCGGCGTCTACATGTCTGCAACGATCCGGACTTGAATTTATGTCCCAACTTTTACACCCTGGTGCAGAACCAAATATGAAAATCCGGATATTATATATCGCCTCGTAAGTCGGAGCCATCCTTTATCCAACGTAGGTAGTAGTATACGAACAAAATGTAAAAACGAAAAGGAAAATGAAACACTACTGTATGTATATATTATATACTAGTATACATACCTATACGCATCCACACTAGATATATGTGTTAATTTTTTATCCCGGTATTCGATTTTCCCTTTCCGTACATTTTATGCAAACTATAATAATCGCGTATTTCACTAACCGAATCATCGGAAAATATTGGAGAATGAGAGTCCGGTCTTCCGAATAGAATAAAGAAAAAAAAAGAAATAGAGAAAAGCAGGAGAAAATCAAAAAAACGAAACTGATAGAATAGAAGTAGACTAGTAGATATATACATATATATGTATACTCAAGTGAATGGAGAGGCACGTTTTTTCCTCTTTTTCACTCCTTTTTTTTTCATCTTATTTTTTGCACATCCTCCCGGAGTCGATTTCTGCACTTAGAATGCCATTCTTTCGCCAGTATAAACGGCGAAGCGTGGGAGTCAGTAGTCAGACTAAGGTATACATATATAGACAGCTATCGAGGGGTGATTTTCCAATTAGCAAAGTGGAAAGGCGGTGGTGGTAGCTGCAGGAAACTTGAGCACAGTATGTACCTCTAGGTACTACGTATAGGTAGGTACGTCAGTCTCATTCCCTCATTGTTACGGTGTTGTACGTTTTCTTCCATTTCACTTTATTTTTCTATTTTTTTTTGTTTTCTTCATTTTCATTTCTTCTATTTCTTCTCTCTTTTATATTCACACACAGCCACACTTGGTGGAAATAAATTTACGAAGAAGAGTCTTAGGAACAGGTGTAAACGTGTGTGTAGCTATAGGCATTCTTGGTTCGGTCATATTCGAATTTCGATACTCCCAAGGGCCAGAATGTCTTCGAATATATATATACAAAGAAAAGAAGAAGATTTTAGTCAAAACCCCAGGATCCCATCTCAATTCTAAGCACCTACTGCCCCCAAAGCCTTCGGACTTTCCAATTTGAATAAAACACGATTTTTAGTACTTAGGGTTTATTTTTTACTTCCTATCGCATTATCGCTTCTCTGAATCTGAAACTCCGCACCCTTAGGTAAGGAATCTACAGTGGTATCCGTTATCCGTGAAAAAATTCACACATTTTTTAACGACCAAAATTTCATCCATCACAATTTTGAGATGAGAGATTTTCTTTTTTGGACAAAGACCCGGGGTTTTGGCTATGGAAGCACTGAAATTCGAAAATGATTAAACGAAGGAGCACCTTAGTATATATATACGTATATGTATATGTGTGCGGTCGTAGCTAAGAGTCTTTACCGGAAATAACATTTTTTTCCTGATCCTTTGTGATAAATTTTCAATTTCCGTAATATAACCATACAAACTAGGGAGTCCCTAGGTACAGCTGGGTTTTTTTTGTGTAATACGCAGATACTGTAACGTATGTATATACATTTGTCACAACGAATTCAAAATTTTCCAAAGGAATTATTATTTATTTATTATACCTGGTCCTCATGATTTCAATGGATTTTGAAATTAATGTTACGCACCCCCTGGATACTTCGAAAATATATAGAAAAACAAATTCCTGCAAAATTTGAGCCATGATCAATTCAAATGTTACCACGTGCCCCAAAATTCCGAAAGATTTAAACTCAAACTACATGTGATTTTTGATTTTGTTTTTCAAACTCCTTCGAATTTGACGCAGCTGTTAAATATATATAATAGTACATTACGATACTAGTGCCTCGCCTTCGGCTCGTGCTGCGACCTCACACTCGTCAGAAAAAGTTTTTCCGTCGAGAATAGTACCAAATTTTACTTCATACGGTCTGAAAATGGGGATTTTACCCACGCGTAGGGCCGAGAGCTCAAAAGAGGCACCGATGCCTGATCAATTTTTTTGTCCGACCATAACTCGAAAACGAGTTATTGGATTTCAATGATTCTGGTCTCAATCGACGTGGCTTTTCCAAACTTAGAACTGATTAGATGTTGGTTTCGATCATTTGAAACCGCGAGGAATCTCTCGCGAAAATGAATGAGAAACGATGAGACTGAAATATTTTTTTCGAATTATTATACTTTCGAGGGGTTATCGACTTTTGGAATTTGAGAAAAAATCAATATGGAACTTCAAAAAATTGCGTTAGGTGAATTAAAAATTGATTTCCATGCCAGATAGCAGTAGGTTAGTATAGACTAGCCTGCAGGCAACCTGCCAGACTCGTATAGCCGAGATTTTTAGTTTTCTACGTCACGGCGATGAATTGCCGAAAATTTTTATCCCTCAACCCCCGGATTTCTGCGTAGTCGATACGATGCAGCAGCAGCAGCAGCAGAACCATCACCACCACCACCACCACGAGCAGTAGTATAGCAGGGATGCTGAGAGGAATTTGATAGATTTATTGGCCCTGTATGGATTTCAATATAAAAATATTATACAGATACCTGCACGCAGCGAATCCCATAGGAGAGAGAAAGAGCGATAATAATAAAAAAAAAAAAAAAAAATGAAAAAAAAAACGAAATTCACCGACGACAGAATGACGGATGAATAACGGGATGCCTCTCTTCCCACGACGATATATATATACTCTCTCGTATATATAGAAAAAAGTCTGTGTGTGTGTGTAAGAGAGAGAGAGAGAGAGAGAGAGAGAGGGAGTAATTTGGGAAGAAAAAAAAAAAAAAAGGAGAAAGTATGAAGTTGAAATTTTCTTCATTTTTTTTTTTCTTTTTAGGTATTAGTTATACATAATATAGCTCGCTGTATATTATATGGTCTAATGAGTATAAAATGTTAGCTAATTATGCACAAGGCTTAATTAATTGACCTGCTTTTTCAGAATTCAATTAATTATCCAATCACCATAATTCCTTTTACCTACTAGTGATACTACTACCACTACTTCTACCTCTGCAAGGTAATTTAAGCTCTGGAAAAGACAAGCTGAATAATATATATATATATATACATAGGTATATATTTATTAGAAAATAGAAGTACCGACTCCTCCTCTTACCTAGATCCTGATTTTAATTATAACTCCCTGATCTTATCGTTATATACACGAATACATACCTACGTATATATAATATATATATGTGCAGTAGATATATTCCTGTATAATTGGGAATAGAATCGAAAAATTTCTATGAATTTTTAAATCTTTATTTTATATTTTTTGGTTGGTTCTTTAGTTTTTTTATTCGATGGAGAGGAAGACAGAGAGAGAGAGAGAGAGAGAGAGAGAGAAATTTTCGGCATTACATGTATATGAAAATGGTATATATTTACATATATGTATAGAGGTATAAGTGAAAAAGCATGAGATTTCAATTGAATCGACAGAAGGCAGTTGAGTGATTGATTGACAGCGTAGGGGATGAAATGGGATGGTGTTGTGGAGTGGGAGTGCAGAGGTGGCTTTATACATACGTTTGAAAAACGAGAAATAAAAAAGAAACCAAACGAAGAGAAAAAAAAAAGGAAAAATCCTAAATTTCACGGTGGGAATCACGCGTTAAAAAAAAAAAAAACAAAAAAAAAAAGGAGAGAAAAGAAACAAAAAATCAATGGCATAAAAAATCGAAGCGTGAGCTTGAGCTCTTTCCCTTCAATTATGCACGCCGGTGTATAATGCATTTTACCTTTTATCCTCCTCTAGCCGCAGCTTTTGAAAAGTAAGGGTGGCTCGATCGAATAGTACGAATATTCATTTCAAATTGATAGAAGATAGGAGAAAATCAAAAAAAAAAAAAAAAAAAAGCAGAAAACAAATGGATTTTCATTTTCGCCTATTCATTTTTTGGCAATTTATATAACATCTTTGTACTCGTTACAGTGAAAGAGGATTTTCGAAGCTGTGAGAATCTGAGGCGATTACGTGAATAGAAAAAGGAAAGTAACAGAAAACAATTTTTCTTTTTGGTCCTCTTTTCCTACCCTCAAATTCCTTTATGATTTTCTATCGTGTTACATATAATTCCTTTCTGAACATATGGAAGTAACTTATGGATTTCCGAGGTCGTGTTGGGAGGTCTCGGTAGGCAGGGCAAGTGTTGCGTACGAAATTGTAACCCCTGTTAAAGTTCCAGTGAACACCACCCTCCTGCACCCTTAACCGTCCAACATCCAGCCTCCAACGAGCCACTCGCTTTGATCTTAATTTCATAGAGCGAAAGGGTCAAGGGGATTTTAGAAATGAGAAAATATTACCCCATACACGCCCGGGCTCTGCAAGCTCGTCAAAGCCAGGGTATGAAATGCAACAAATTTAAGGGCTGTTTTCGGTCATGGATTCAAAAATGATATGAAATTTATTCCACTTCTTACCATCTTCGTCACAGATCTGGCTTCTTTATCTTATTTTACGACTTTTCTTATTCTTCTGCGATTCATCCCTTGACCTTTTCAACGCTGGAGGATAATATTTGATATATAATTAGGGGTACTTCACCCCGGAAATCTACGGGGCTTTAGTGTTTGGGCAGTAAATTTGCGCTGATATACAAAACGATGAGTAGACACAGGATGTTGTATTTACACACCTTTAAACCGAAACTGTTACTGTCGAGTAAAGTAGGTAAACCTATTAACTACCCAGTAACTGTCGGTGATATATGTGATAGAAATCTACCCTCCTCGTTGAAACTGGCTAATATTCGCCCCAGGCTTTGATCAAAACTCGTGTCAGGTGTCGTTCGAGTCCAACGAGTAATATATGTGATGTATCACGTAAGCACAGCTCTGATAAGCATAAGCAGTCCATATACCAAATTGGTAGGTAAATCGAAGGAGGCCCCCAACCCCCAACCCCCAACCCCCGAGCGGTGAACCCTCAGCCCTTGAGCCGCGTGGAAATGGGTCAAACTTTCCGTTTTATCTCTATCCAGAAATATTAATAAAACCAGAAAATTTCATCCCCTATGTAGACTGGACACCGGATAGCATCTGGCATGAATAAATTATCGGAAATCTACGTCGCCGCGAATTAGGGGATCCTATGCAAATGCGAAAATGAATTTTTCATCTAATGTGTCGACTACCTACGTACCTACCTACGTACCTACTTAGTCCTAGTCACGGTCGTTATCGTCTATAGCAACGAATCGTTATCGTAGGAGAACAGAGGGGGTTGAAAAAAATCCTAAACTTGAAGTTTCTTGTTTTTTGTTTTTGATTTTAGAATAATCATCAGATTTATAATATATCTTGGAGGGGTGACTAGGTACAGGTGGGCGGACCAGGTGTAACGGTGAATAAAATAAGGGTAGGTATAAAATATTCCGGCGAAAAACCAATTTATTTAAGTTTTGGTAAATAAATGAAGTTTGGGGGTGTAATTATGTCCGTGGTATATTAAGAATTGTGAAAATATGCCCGGGGAATTCTTCTTCTGGTCTCGCTTCTGCTTTTGCTTCTGGTTCTGGTTCTGGTTCTGGTTCTTTCCTCCTTCGACCCCCTTCTGCTCTTTGCTCCGAGTTGAAACTGTTTAAACTTTTCTATAGGTAGGTATAACTGACTTCTAACTGAGGTGATTACACCCTTGGCCTTTGGGGGCGAGAGGGCTAAGAGCCAAGAGCCGAGAGCCGAGAACCAAGAGGCGAGAGCCAGGAGAAGTGGTATACACGGTAGTCGCGGCGCGGAATAAAGCGGGCTGCTTTTCTCTCTTAAATATTACAATACAGAAGCTCGCTGGTCTGAGTGGGTGGTGCCGCATACTATAGAGAGGATAGAGAGAATCAGAGATAGAAAGAGAGAGAGAGAGAGAGTGACGACGAAGCGAGGCGAAGCAGAGATTTCACTCCGGAAGTTTAAAACCGAGTCGAATAGTCGAATAAAGGGCTAAAAACCGAGGCTGAAACCGGAAGTTCAAGGGACGGAAGTAGCACTCGATGTATAAAAAGAAAGGACGCAATCAAAATTTTCACTTTTTATTTTATTTACATCCATAAGCCGGGCTAACGTGCCAATTACAAAGAAAAGAAAAGAGATTAGTCTCTCGTTGTCGCCGAATGACCTATCTGAGTGAATTCGGTGTGTAAAACAGACGAATAAATATAGTAGACTGAAAATGCGATGAAAAAATTTTTTTCACCATACCTGCACCGAAAGTACGACTTTCGGGCCCTGCGTAAACGGGAAGTCGTACTTTCCGATGCAGGGGGTGGTGAAAAATAGTATACTTCACACGGGAGTGAAAAAGGCCATCGCCTTCGGCTCGGGTGTCAATCTCACACGCAGTTTGGGTTACCCTACTTTCCCTCCCTAGGTGAGTAATATACTATTGTTCTCATTGGCACGGAATGCACTGTACAACGGTAGGATTGTATATAAGGTATTCACTGCCAATGAGAGCATGGTTTTTGAACTTCCCGTATATCTGTTCACAGAGAAGGAAGAAAGTTATTGTTTTCACCCCGAAAATGAAAAGTTGAGTTTTCACTAGATCTCTACGTTTTGAGTTAGCCGTTTAAAAATAGGTAGAAAAACAACGATAAATTGGTTTCTACACAGAAGACGAAAAATGAGAATGAAAATGAAATGAAATTTGTGGAATCCGTTGCAGTGACAAACGTATCTAACGATAAAGGAAAAAAAAAAAGACCAAGCGAGAGATGAACGGAGAGATCAAAGGTTTTAGAGTACAGTATGAGGAGCCGGGATGCGATGCCGGAGGTAAAGCTCAAGCGGCTTGCTCCTTCTTGGGAGAATGATTTTTCGAGCTCGTCGAGTCGAGTCAAGCGAATATTTCGATGCAAAGGATTGTGGGAATCTGTGGCGCGCGGTCGTAACCAGCTGGCTGACTGGCTGCAGGCTGGATGGCTGGAAGGAGTCAAGGAGACCGACTCGGCTCGTCTGGCTCCTTCAGCTCTTTCTGCACTATGCGGGACCTCGGCGTACCTGGCTTCCGGAAAACGAGATAAATTCGCAATAGAAACAGCAATTTATTATATTCATATTACTGTATTCCATTTTCCCGAAACTCTGTTTCTTCTTCCCATAGAAATTCCCGAAAGAAAAATCTGTATCAATAAGCAAGAACTCCCCTGCAGGACTCGAGTCCTTCTCAGGGCCGAAAACCAACCCTCTCGTAGCTACGCGCGACTAACGCGTAATAATAATCGATTTTCGATGTAACACCGCCGTTCGCGACCCCGTTGAACATATTATTATACTCAGGCTTCTTGCTGCGTTTCTAGCTGCGAAATTCCATTCGACTAGGTGAACCGGGTGTGTACATACCCATTCGTTCCAATCGAAGATTATCAACGCTCATAGATTCCTACGGAGTTTGAGTACGAAGATGGTGATTTTGAGAAATAATTTACGGAAGGGGTAGAAGAAGAATGAGAAGAGAAAGAAAATTAGAAACGAGACTCTTTTGGTACAAAAAAAAAAAGAAATATTATGCATTATTGTATTAAAAATTAAAAGAAAAAGTTGGCCGGGAACTACGAAGGTGTATTATACTAGGCGAGAAATCAGCACGTGTAATCGCTTTGCTCACGACACGACTGGGCTAAGAGAGTGCCTCATTAGTGAGCCTCCAGCCTTGGCTGGACGTGAATATTCTCCTCGTTCCCAAGAAAGAAGAAAAACTGTTTAATATGAATTGCAACTTGTACCTATGTTAGGGCATATACCCTATCCCACCTACCCGACTACCTACTTGACATGTGCAGTGTATAAATATACGGAAAATTGGCATGGCATAATTAGCGTTGGCCGGTGAGATGGAAGGAAAAAAAAAAAAATCGGATTAAGCAAGATCCTGTTAAACAGGTATAACGCAGGTGCTTTTCATCGTTTTATAAAAACCCATGTGATTAACGGAAGCGGGAGTCAAAAAAAGGGAAAATGTTTAAAAATCCTAACAATTATTTTACGACATCGTATATGAACTGTAATTTTTCAGATTTTCGATCTCCCCGAGTTTTTGTTATCTGAATTCTGAGGTGAATTTCTATATTCGGATAGCTTCTAGACGGAAAAAAGAAAAAAAAAGAAAATTCAAAATGAAAGTAGGCTTGAATCGGATTGGTATAATCGATCATGCGATAATACCGAAAGAATGGTGTGTATAGCATGTGCAGATAGATAATAGGCAAAAGCTATATAGAGGCTTATCTCGTATAGTAGCTTCGATGTATGTGAGATTAAAATCGTGGGGTTTATATCTAGGCGGTGGGTGGCGCTTAGACGGGATTCGATTTGGCAATTTATATGGCAGTTTAAAAGCCCCGGGAGAAACTGGGGGTTGGGGAGCTACGGTGTCAGGTAAATTGCATTATTTCTCAGGCAATTCTACCCCGCGGTAGGTAGGTAGACGGATAGATAGATATAGCAAAGAATATCGTGAACCATGAGCTCGAATAGTAGAAGAATAAGAATAAGAATAAAAATGAAAAATGCGAAAAAATGAAGAAAAAGAAGAAAAAGAAGAAGAAAAGCTAAATTTTGTAGGCCGGCTCGTAAAACGTTTATTGCATCTCTTCGCACGCTCTGTTCGAGACGACCCCGAGGACTCATATAACTTCATACAATATAAATGTATATATATATCTATACATGGAATACATAGAAATGTTTTGTCAAATTTTTTCTTTTTTTTTTCTCCCTTTTTTATTCGGTTCTCTTTTAATCTTCGGTTGCCCTCGCCAACCCAAAGTTGGGATCTACTACTTCTCGCTAAGAGAGGTCTTAATTGAGATTGGCTCCGAGCTCCTCTTCTTATACCACCCTACACGACGACGCCTTCGCCATCAATCATCCATAATACGACGTTTCTAAGCCTGGAGGCAAGGAAGGCGTCGCACCGCATCGCGTCGCGTCGTCGTCGTCGTCGTCGTCGTCCCGCGTATATGTAGTTTGGGAAGGAAATCTTATCCCTACTTTACGGTGTAGAGGTTTCGAGGCTGATATATATAGTATCTCCTCGAAAAAAGTGGATTTTACTAAGATTGTTTAGAAGCTCGGAAATCGAGCCACGCTTTTGTTCTCGACAAAATTTTGAAGAAAACAAAAACAAAAAACCAAAAAAAAATTCATTTTTCTTCTACTGCAGTCGTGGAAAAGTTTCACGCCTCTGAGATAAGCTCGTGGTAATTTTTTGACCATTTTTTCACCGTGAATAAAAAAGTTATTCAAGAAATAGAGAAATTATTAACTCAAAATACGGTGAAATTAGGTTCGGATCGTTATTCTCTATGATTCAAGTGATTAGATAGTATAATTCTTGGCTTATATTGAATTTTGAGTACTGTGCATGACGAGGCGCCCGTGTAGAACTCGACGGTTTGCTAAAATCGAGGTTGTATAGTGGGTGGAGGTAACGGTATACATATACACATATATATGTATATATGTATATATGTATATATGCGGCGTGGTACCGCGGCGCGGGGCGACGTAAAGATGGTAGATTGGTTGAGTTATGGTTTGAATTAACCGCAGCTTCATGCCAGAATTTATAGGGGACGTTAAAAATCTAATGTATTACCTATAGGCCGACCCGGACCCCGGACGCCCGCCTACGCTGTTCACATCGCATTACGATCACTGCAAGCCAGTTGTATGGGTATATGGGGGCGCCAGGGGTTCGTTCGAGTGTGAACAAGAAATTTTTTTCCTCCTTTTATTTTTCACTTTTTTTCATCTCCTCGAGCAGTAGGTAGGGTAGTAGGGATACGTGTTTACGAAAAATTCATGTAAATGTGAACCGATTTGGAAATATGAAGAAATGAAGATTTTTCTCTTCCTCTTCTTCCTCTTCTTGTTTTTTTCTTCTTTCTTTTTTCCTTCTTCAACAATTTATTATAGCTTCAGGTTGGAGTCGAGATAAATATGACGTTGAAGAAACGGAATAAAATGCGATTGAAAATATAAAGACGATAAGAATATTGCGAAAAATGAAGAAGGAGAGGAATTAGGGGAGCAAGAAACGGAGGAGGACCGCGAATAGGAGATTAAGATTAAGAAAAATTTGAATAAAATGTAAAAGGAAATATGAGAAAATGCTTTCAGGTAAAGTGTCTTAAAACAAAGGGAACAAAAAAATCCGCGACTGCATATATAAATCGGAATCAATAATATTCTACTATCGTTAATTTATTATTCAAGATTTCGTCTCTCTTTCTTTTCGTTTTTTTCTTCTTTCTTTTTTTCTTTATTCTGGTACTTGTGGTAGGTATACATTGAATAATTCATCGATATATCGAAGCGTTTCATTTCTGTATACACACAGATATTCATCCTGAATTCCCAGTTCCAACGCACTCGAAATTACGGTTTTATTTATCTGGAGGTGAAATCAAAAATCGTGTTAAGTCTAGACGACTCCGTCCTCGTCCACGTCCTTGTCCTCGTAATTACACAGCGTACGTACAGAATCTCGAAAAAAGTTGGCCGAAAATAAGCACACGCGTACGGGGCCGTATAGCCGCGGTCGTATTATCGCTTGGATTTATCGAACACGATTCGTAATGAGAGATTTTTTTTTCTTTCGTTTTTTCTGATCTTCTACTCGAATTTCAACAAATTTGACTCGGATTACGATTTTGGCCAAAGTTCATAGTCTGATATTGACCTGAGTTCAACTAAACTTATACAGAATTTCGTATCTATTCTATTCTATTCTGTTCTATTCTATTCTCTATCCTATTCTGATGCCTTTGGTCCCTATCTCAGGAGCAGTCAGCCAGGAGCGCGTCTTCCTTCCGTAGATACGCGGTTATTCTACCTATTCGACACAATTTTCCCGTCATTCTATCACAACCGACCCCTTTCCACCCTTACCTACACCCCAATTTCCACGGCTTATTTCGTCCGCCACGGCTTTATCTTATAGGCTTCCCCGTTTATGTGTCCACGCGGTTTATACGCGCCAGGGAATTAACCCTCATACAGATATACCTATACACGTATACAGGGTGACGCAGGTTGATATTATACGTCATATTTTGAGGGTAGATTCCTCGTCAAATTCTAAGACTAAATTTCCTTTACCGAAAATTCGAGGGTCCAATAGTTTACGAGATACGAATGATCCAAGTTTACCGATCACAGCACTCATATGTTACTCAGACTGGGCTGACCATGAGCGTCAGTTGAGCGGCGCCCAGTCTGTGCGATCTATACGCTCCGCGATCGGTGAACTAAGATCTTACGTATCTCGGAAACCATCGATCCCTCGAATTTTTGGTAAAGGAAATTTAGTCTTAGATTTCCGCTGGGAATCCACCCTCAAAATATGAAACACCCTGTACGAATAGGAGGAAAAGAAACAGGACTTTTTCAAATCGTTTCCTCATCTATTCATTCATTCATTTGATGATTATCGAAAAATTGTATACAGCAATAAATGAAATAAATGAATAATAGAATACCAAAATAAGGGACGTCTCTGACACGTCGGCGTCTCCAGGTCGGCGTGAACCTTTTAATATTCTGAAACCGTACCTGTAGTAGGGGTTAAGGTATATGTATGTATATTGTATATAGTAAAATAGGGTTGGTTCGGTTGGTTGGTTATCGGAGAAAATTTCAGGACGACAAACGAGCATTGTAAATATTTCAGACGTGTATATAATATATATACACGTATACCCACATATCTACAGGTATTCAACGAGTTTTTATCCGATTCGTGAAATAAAATGACGTTTTTTTTTCTCCCTTTCCGCTCTTAAGCCCTTAAATTTCGAGGTACAGTCGCAGAGCATAGGAAGCGATGAATCCTCCAGTCATATAAATCCTAAATTGTTTGATAATTTCAAAAAAAAAAATCAGATGTGAAGAGCCGGTAAACAAATGTAGAAAAACATAAATAAAAAATAGAAAATAAAAAATCGACGTGAAAGAAAAAGAAAAAACGGCAATTTTTTTTCGTTTTATCGTCAGCCCCGTGTAGCTTCACGCGTTAATCAACTGCCTGTGCAAATTAGAGAAAGAATTTGGTCGATCATGAACTCAGAATACCTGAAATACCTGTCCCTTTGGCGTGGCATGTAATAATTAGTAAGGATATACAGAGCCCCCTTTTCTCTCTTTATATCTCTTTTCCTCTCTATTTCCGTTTCATCATCGCATACACGTATACATATATACATCTTTCCTTGTTGGTGTAATTGGCGTATAGCGCGGCTTGGCTCTGGCTCACGCAATTGCGATACTGATATATGGGGCATTCCGCGTGGCTTCAGCCACTAAAAGAGACAAAAGGAGAAAAAGATCCTCACAAAATTCACAAGATTTTAATTTTTTCTTACGCGCTTTTGTAACTCTTCATCAAAAATTTAAGACAAGTATATATCTCAACTATTCCGGCCAAAAAAAATTTCAAAAAATTTGAAATCTCGTCAATTTGTTTCTAATCATGGTATAGCCCGATTTACTTTAATTTTCTCAGCGTGATCTATTCCGGTTTTTTCTGTGTTGAATCCACGCGGAATGCCCCATATAGATATATATATACACATATTTATGTGGGTATATGTATGTGAGGTATATGTACGAGTGTATTTGTTCGTTTAACCGCGCCAAAGCACCCTGGTTATATAGACAGTGTGTAACTACTATACCACGCGAGTTACCTGCTTAATTGCTCCTCGGATTTATATCTATCTCACTTTTAATGACCGAGCTATTTCGCTGTAAAGCTTTCTCAGAACTACACGGGCTTATATATTATCTCATCGAATCTTATACTCGGATCGAAATTTTTTCCCATTGATTTTTGTTTCACCGTATTTTAAAGTCTACGATCGTATTGTGATTCGAGAATGTAGTTTTTGGGCTTCATACAGTTTCAAATTCACAGATTTTTAGAATTAGAAATTAGAAATAATTAGAAAACGCCATCGAAATCCACTTTTCTCCGAGTCTCGAGACTCGAATTTTATTTCTTAGCGTTTTCAAAAAATCGGTCAAATAAAACGGGCCGGAAATATCAGAGAGAAGTCATTTTTATTACAGGCAAGTGAGGCTGATGATGAAATTAAAGCGTGCGATCTCGTTCCCGCAGTAGAAGAGGTCAGAGTACGATTCGACGCGGGTTAAAGAGTCTTGAAGTAGTAAAGCCAATGCGTGGTCAGCCGTCGAGAAATACTGTGCACCTAGCTGCAAGTCAAGCTGCTGCAGGGAGCTGAAACGAGCTTTTGAATTTTAACGCGATTAAAAACTCTCGTATCTTTAAGCAAGCGTAAAAGCTTCCGAAGAAGGATTAGCCACGCTATCCATTCCGAAAAAATAATAAAACAAAATGAACTAGAAATGCACAAAAAATCTAGCCTTTCTCATTCCGTTTTCAAATCCCTCGTTTATTCATTAATCTTTCGTATATAATACGTACAGGTATAACCGCGCGTCGAAAGCCTAGTAGCTCGAAAGTTAGTCCACTCGGTTTAATCAGTTATTAATTATCCGAATATACAGATATATAGAAGCAGTACATAGAGCGATTGGGACGGGAGTTTGCCGCATGAATTCTCTCACGGGCCTTTAAATTAATAATATATTGCCTAGTCTCTCTCTATCGTTGACAATTTGTGAAATTGATATTCATCGACGAACAATACAGTATACACCGTGATTCTGGTAAACCCTGACCACATTTTCAGCATCGATTACTCGTCAAATTCTGAAACTAAATTTCCTTTACCAAAAATTCGAGGGACCAATACTTTCCGAGATACGGAAGATCTCGGTTGACCGATCACGGAACTCATAGACGACTCAGACTGGGCTGACTATGAGCGTGAGTTGAGCGGCGCCCAGTCTATGCGACTCATACACTCCGAGATTGGCCAACTAAGATCTTCCGTATCTCGGAAACTATCGGTCCCTCGAATTTTCGGTAAAGGAAATTTAGTCTCAGATTTTCGCGGGGAATCGCCCTGTGTATGGCAATTTTCTATACATGAATGCGAAATCTTGTGAATATCACATTTTGTGGGAATTAACCAGCGGGTTAATTTTTCTATTCAAGTTTCACGACTTCATTTAATTATTAAAAGGATTTCATTTGAAAAACGTTAGGTTGGTTTCAGGCGGTGGGAACGGTAAGCCGCGATGTTAATCCAAATTGGAACAATTTCCGAGCTTATTTCCCCACTTTGTAATTACCTGGTGTGGGTGGGTTGGTGGTGGCTCGTTCGGTGGTGCTACTGCTTTCGCCGCACGACGAAAGCCTATAATTATTTTATTAAACATATTTCCGACCCGTCAGACTGAACGCTCTTTTAATGAATATACACTTATTAACGTCCGGTACTATATACCCGGCCGAACTAAAAAGCCACATTATCATTTTATTTTTAACGAATAAAATAGTTACTTCACCTAGACGAGGATACCGGACTTTCCGAACCCCTTATTCAACTTTTACGTCGCCATGGGTGATCGCGGTGATTGAGCATCAATTCCTCAGTTTCTATTACCTAATTCTTATAATGATAAATCCATCTTTCATGATCAAAATATTTGTGAATGAAGTTATTTCTTGGCAAAAATTAATGAAATAGAAAAATACCTACACCAGGTATTCTTTGATCTAGAGAGATTCCATCAACTTCTAGAAATTACACGTTTATTTACACTGCGAATATAGGTATATACATATAGTATACGAAAGGTAAACCCAAGTTAGTTTTCATTAGCTCAAAAGCTGTAATTACTCCTGGATTGAAGAAGAAGAAGAAGCGTAGAAGTATCTCCTCAGCACGTTACGCATAACTTATAACTTTGAATCGAAAAGAAAGAAAGAAAAAAAAAAAAAAAACCGAGTCTCACCTCCCAGTTGGTTAAAATCTGTACTAGCTGTAATACCTAAGTCAGATTTTGTGAAAATATTTTTTTTCCCTTGCCTTATTCACCCCATTCGTTATTCAGAGAGTATCTTCCCTTTTTTTTGGCCCCCCCATTCGTTCCCGTTGATTTTTATATCTTTCATTTCATTTTTCCCCCCACAATCTACAATCAGAGGAAAATGAATGGAATATCATTCGAGCCTCCTTCCTCTCTAATCACTACAATTCCCGCTATAGGCTCTTGATTCTTAATTTTTAATTTTCAATCAGTTATTACAACGACCTCCCAAACACACAAGTTATTCCTTCGTGTCATTTTTTCTTTTTTTCTTTTCCTTTTTATTTTCTTTCCAAAACGTATCGCATAATCGACGAGAAACTCACGTGTAAATCGGTACTCCATCGTCATTTTTGTACCACAAAACCATATGCAGTTTATCGTGTCTCGGAGGCGTTATGTCGCATGATAATTCGACGTTCTGTCCTTCTACACTCGTCACATCTACCAAAGGAACTGAAACAGATAAAAGTTGATAAAAAATTATTAATATTTTCAGGTTTTCGCTTTTTTTGTTTTTTTTTTTATACATTTCTCTCCCTCTCTCTTCTTGCATATTATACCTACCTATAAAAAGATGAAAAACAATATAATTTGATCATAATAATTTCTGTATATTTCTATATAATCTGTTATATAGTATGTACCTATATACTATATATATTTCTAATAACGACGATACCCACTGCACCCTTGGGTATTTTTTAGCCCACACCACACGAACGTCCGTCCCCCTCGGATTTCATAAAGAAAATATATATATATTATACGACGACTTGATTTGCAATTCAAAATCGTTAGTTCAATAAGTTTTGAAGAAATTAAATTTTTTTGAATTATTATTTCAAATGAAATGAAAGAGAGAAAAAAAAAAATTAAAAAAATGGTAATAAAAAAAATTAAACGAACGTTTCCTCAGTTCGTTTTGCGTTTTTTTTTTCTTTCTTTCTTTCTCTCTCTCTCTCTCTCTTTCTCTCTTTCTCTCTCCTCCCTCTTACCGCCCTTAGATCTGTAGAGAATAAAGAAGCTCTCCTTTTTTCCTTTTTACCCTGTCTCTTTATTTTTTCTCTCTCTCGTCGTCGTCATCGTCGTCTTCTTCTTCGATCACTTTAATTATCTCGATTGTTTTTCCACGAGCTTTTCATTATCTTTCTACTACCCCTCCCCCCCTCCCACCCTCCTGCCGTTCCGTCTTGTTCTTTTGTACGATTTACTTTTAAATATAGTTGGGTTTCTGTATATTTTTTATTTTATTTTGTTCTTCTCCAACCAACCAACCGATAGACGACTATATAAATGATATTTATACGTTCTCGAAGCAGCTGTATAGTATAATAGTACTTTTCGTTACTAGTGCGAAAATGGTGATTATCGACTCGCTTCGCTCGGGCGAAAAACTTCACACTCGTCCGAGAATCATATTCCGCACGTGTATCGGACTTTGTTTTTCAATACAACGGGCATTAATTTGAATTTTATATAAGTGAAGCGTGCGTAAAATCGAACTTTACGCACAGCGTGTTGAAAAAATATATTCAATGTGTAAAAGAAACTGAAATAATTGATGTATAGTACGTATTAATATAAGGTATAATATAATAAGATATATATTATATACCTATACAGCCAATGAATTTCGATTGGTCAGAGAAAAACCAAAAACAAAAAAAAAAGCTACGAACGAACGAATGAATTCGCGTTTTTTTTCTATTTTACCCCCCATTTCCGTTCCTTTCTTCATTACATGCGAGAGGCGATGGTATAAACTAAAACCAAAAGGCGACTGCAGCAGCAGCAGCGGAAACAGATAAAAGGAGAACCAAGAACAGAAGTGAATAACAATAATGATAATAATAATAAAAATAATAATAAAAAAGGAATTGAAAAAATAGACTGGAGTAGAAATCCACGAAACATTTGCTGCAGTATTATATGGGTACTATATTATATATGCATAGGTACGTACTACCTAATATCAGAAATATACAAAAAATGGTACATCGACCATCGTTGAAAGATTGAATACGTAGCCCTTTTTCCAATATACGAACAAAAAACGAAAAAAATAGAAAAAGAAAAATACACTTTGTATTATAGAAATATCTAAAGAGCTCTCTGATATAATATCGAGAATTTATTCTATATACATATATGTATATGCATATGCAGCCGAAAAAAAGTATTAACCATGATACAGCGAGGCATGCATTGATGGTATAGTGATTATTAATACCTATAGATATTAAACTGCAGTCGAATAGAAAGAAGAGAGAAAGAAAAGACAGGAAGAGAAGAGAAACAAAAAAATCTGTGAAAAGCTGTCTATTGACTGAAATTTTCATTATGGGTTTACGTAGTTTTGAATGTACATACATATACCGAAAAACAGATTTTAGATTATATCTCGGCAACCGTCAATGATATCGAGGTATAGGCTTGTATGAAAAATATAGCCAACTAAATAGTCTATGAAAAAGATGGGGTGCATTTTTTTCGTATCTTCATTAGCTTCGCTGTTATTCCAGGCTGGATATTCAGAAATTTGATTGAATTTCTGAAGGGTAGGTGTATGTAATAATCGTGATAATTATCCTATAATTTGAATTTCATAAAATTTAATTCACTTCATTTTTCATATCGAATTTTCATCCCGTCTTTTATTTTTATTTTTATTTTTATTCGGAGATAGACGCATGCAGACGGTGTGGATAAATCACAGCAGAAAAATACATTTCTACCCTCATTCTGCGAGCCAGTGCTATGTGGTAAAAAGAGAGAGAGAGAGAGAGAGAGAGAAAAAAAAAGTAAAACTGCAATAACTTTGGTAAAGATCGCGTGGAATATCGGGTATGGGGGTAGAGACGAGAGAGGGTACGTTGGAAAGGGAGGAAAAAAAAGAGCAAATAATGTAGTCTGAGAAGGTACGTAGATGGAAGTAGGGACTCGCTGCTCGGCAGCGAGGGATTCAAAAAATACTCAAAAGGACTCAAAAGGACTCGAAGGAATCGTGGGGGTTATGGGCGAAACGACTCTGGGGTAGTAGGGGCCGTTAGGCCGTTCAGGAAGTCCAATTTCTTCGCAAATTCCGGTTGGCAATTCAAAAGAACGAGGTTCGATTCTGAACTGAACTCCTGCTATACGGCGATTCTAAATCGCGGAGATACGGCTCCAACGGACCGTCTAAATGTACTACCTACCAAAAGCAGAAGAAGAAGAGGAAGAAGAACCAGAAGAAAAAGAGGACGAAGATCCGTAGGCAGGTACCTACATGACTGTCTTGAAAAACCCTGGAGGAAATCGAACTGCACGCTTCAGAGATGCCGGAAAGATGAGGAGAATCGTTAAAATAAAACTAATATAAATAAATAAGATGGATGCAGGAGGAAAGCTCGTCAAAGATGCAGGAATACACGCTAAAATCGATACCGGACATTTTGCCAAACGGTGAATTGGGTAGATTTTCCGGAAAATTGCAGATTTTTCCTAGTTTCTTCGCATAAATTTGTCCTCTCTGACCATCGAATTGGGGAAAAAATGATATGAGAATTTTTTTACAATTTCATTGAATTCTAGGGGTTTGTTTAAACTATATTTCCCTTTTTCTCTTTCTTGTTTTTTCATAAATGAGAACCCGACGAGTATAAGAGGTGGGTTTAACGTTTGGAATAAAAATTAGCATACACTCAGTATTTATTGCGCAGCCCTGCGGAGCATATAAATAATATTTAACCGTCGCTCTTTATCATATAAACGCCCTCCCCCCTGCACCAGCCCTAATGGTGCTCATTTGAATCCCTGTTTTTCCGCGGTCTAATGGGCTTAGTAAACTCAAAACACGCGGTACTCTTTCACCGTTTACCCCAACCCCCCAGAAACTGAGAAGACGAAGAAGAAGAGGAAGAGGACGAAGAGGAAAAAATAGAAATAACAAATAAAAGGGGAAGAAAACGTCGTTTATAAACCCTCAGCCCTTAAATGAGAGTCTATGATATTCACAGCCGAAACTCCCATTCATAAAGATGCATTAGTTTATTTATTTTTTCATGGGTAGATGGGGGTGGGGGTAAATAGTTCCCTATGGGAAACACTTAACAAAGTTTAAGAGCAGTAGTTAGCGGTGCGAGGAGCACTTAACTACCCCTAAACAACGAACGGGTGTGTTACCTGTCGCGTGGTAATAGGACCGAGTGCCAGAATACCAGAGAGTTGCCACGACCGACGATGGTACCTGTATACATATGGATAGGGGATGGGTGGACAGTGGTAGCTACTGGCCACTGGCCACTCTCAAGCTAATTCATTCCACCTATGTAGTTACATACCTATATTCCACTGCAACTCTGTGTTGCGTCGTTTTGTGTTGTGCAGCTCTGTCCTGTTGTTCCATTTTATTCTATACACGTACATATACGTATGCATGTATATACGGGTGTATTTATCTACCCTATATGTGCGTTTAGGAATTACAGAGTTGCGTTGGTGGTTGGTTGGTAAAACCAGTGCCACACTCTTCGTATACATACATACGTACAAAATACATATAAATATATAGGTAGGTATATACACGGAATAGCTATATAGCCGAGCGTTGATTAAACTCAAACGATGCATTTACTGCGGGCTAAAAGCCACCCCATTCAAATTTTTTATTTTTTCTGATTTTTTTTGCTTGTTTGCTTGTTTGGTTTTATTTTTTTTCCCCTTTTTTTTCCATGTAGGTACATATAGTGACTATTGGTTAGCAAAAATAAGAATTAAAAAAAATAACACCGGACTCGCGCGGTATCCCGTTTCATGCATTTTGATGTTGTTATACCGATGCTGTATAGTACCTATATGTATACATACTGTACACACTTTTATGGGATCTTTCTAACCAACTCTTCCTCCTTTTTGTATTTTTGTTCTTTTTTATATTAGCTTTTTTTACTTATTAATTAGTTTTATAGAAAATCATCAAACTGCACAGCCACCCGCGGGTCTTGTCGTACCATATTCGAAATCTTCGATATTCAAAGGGTTGTTAGATCGTTGAAATGCATCAACTATACCTCGTAGAGAGAACTGACTGGATAATAAAAAGAAAAATGAGAAGAGAAAAAAACAAAAAAATTCTGGAGAGCTTGAAGATTGAATTTTTAATTCGAAAATTATGAGCCATAAAAATCGACGAGAAATTCGAGTTTTACGTACGGAAACAGGCAGACTCGGGAGATACATCCCCTCGTAAAAAAGGAATAAGAATAAGGAGAAGAAGAGGAAGAGGAGGAGGAGGATGAGGATGAGGATGAGGATGAGGAGTACAATGTGACACATTCATGCCAGAGTTCATCGAGGTAAAAGTTACGGTCGTGCGGGTGTACCTAGTTTAACGGACGATATCCTCGGCCGACCTCGTTCTCGGTTTATTCCGTATTTACATATATTTGGGTCGACAACCTGAGACGTGATCAAAAGCTCTGAAACTTTCATAAAGACGTCTTTATGGAGGACTGTATAGGAGCGAGTGGAAGAGTAGAGGGTAGGTGGTAGTAACGTAACGTAACATTCCAGCTCGCTGCCCACGGCGACACTTTATTTCCACGGTAATGCTCATCTCATCCTCCTCCTTATTCTCATACTTTTCCACAGTATTGTCATCTATAAATTTTATAACAATTTTTTCCATAACGATCACATCCACATCCACATTCCCATCCACATCCTCCTCATACTCTCCGAGTCATCAAATACATTCGCAGTAAAAAGTGAGAGCTTCAATTGCGCAAACGAGACTAGGAAGATCGTTTGGATTCGACTTTCAGCCAAACCCCACAGTCGATGGAGACGTTGAAGCTAGAAAGGCTCAGTCTGAGTGGATCGACGGTTTTCCTGCATGGCGACATGTCGAAATTGGCCATAAGCTCGAAGACCAGAAGCTTAGCTGTCATTAGAGCGAACCGATTACCGATACAAAACCTCGGTCCACTGCCAAACGGGATGAAAGTGTCAGGATTGATCTGCTCCTTGTTTTCCGGCAAAAATCTATCCGGGCAAAACTTGTCGGGATTTTCGAAATACTTAGGGTCTCTTTGTATGGCGGAGACAGGCAACCATAGGCTGACTCCTGGTTCAACGACAAAAGGTTTGAGTCCTGGTTCGGCAGGTGGAAGTTCGAACCGTTCTTTGCAAAGCCGGTCGGTTATGGTGGCTGGAGGATCGAGTCTCAAGGTTTCGTTCATGATGGCATCAAGGTACTGCATGCCATGCAGGGCCTCGTAGGTGACGTCGCCGTCGCACTGTTCCATCGCCTGTTCCACTTCGGCCTGCAGTTTTTTGTGGACATCGGGGTTTTTCGCTATGCGATCTACAGCGAAGGACGTTAGGAGAGAAACAGTGTCGAATCCACCGAAGTAGAATATGAAGGCATGTGCGGTCATGTCGTCGTCGGTCAATTTCAGATTCTCGCTTTTATTCCTTGCCTGCATCATCAGCTGAAGCATGTCCGGGCGGACTATGCCATTCGCATCTCTGGCCGCGATTGTGGTCGTGATCACGTTTTTGTAGAACTCCGATATCCTGGAGCTGAACAATTTTAGGTCAAACAGCTTTGAGAGAAGGGGAAAGGACCTGATTATGAAAAGCCGCAGAGATCTGGCGCCCGAGAAGTTTGTCGCCTCTTTTCCCATCAGGAAAAAATCGTTCTCTGGATCCTTGAGGGAATCGACGCTGATTCCAAACGCCGATGTAACTATCACGTCGTTTGTGTATCTCGTGATAAAGTCCCTCATCTCAAACTCCGAGGCTTCAGCCACGCGCTCTTTCATGTACCGGACCGAATTCGAAGAGCACTCTTTGACCAGCTTGAACAGTACCTTCATCTTGCTCGAGGTAAAAGTGGGGCTCAAAAGCGCCCGCATGTCCCGCCACCGTTGACCTTTAAGTCCGAAAAGGTTTTGCCTGAACAGTCGATCGGGCACCTCGTCGCTGAGCATTTTGTGGTCCGGAAAATGGTCGAAGTTTTTAATAGTCACGGACTTTATGAGCTCCGGATCTCGCACGATGACAACGGGGTTCATGAAGTCCAAAAACCCGACGTACTTAGCCTCAGGGTTGAGGTTGTAGGCCAGTGACATGGTCTCGCTGAATGTCCTCTTCCTGAAGAGACTGGATGCCATGTTGCCGAGCAAAGGTACCGCCGGGACGGAGGGGATTCCCTTTTTCTTGAAGTAATTCAAATTCCGAAAGGCGTACTGGTAGGCGCCCAATGCGACTAAGACCACCGCCAACACGACTGTCCATAGTTCGGACATTTCCAAGTTCCCGAATGATCTGAGCTTTCTGAAAGCCAGAGATAGACTGTCCGCAGTCTGGGCGATGTTCAACAAGCAAACACTTTTTTTCTACAATTTGTTATCTGCAATTGACGTCAATGCTAAGATGATGCGCATATTTTTAACCGGGAATCTCATCCCGATAAATTTCATCGTCTAGTTCATTTGCGTGAATTTATTACTCCGGTATGCGGACTAGGTTGAAAACGTATTCTGACACAGATGTAGAGCGTCTAGAAATGCACTTAAGAGATTGCTACTGTCATCCAAGAGATGTAATTAAAGAGCACTATCTCACCGCACTGCGCCGGGTTGTTTTTACTGGGGTATAATATGATCACCGGTAGTCATCGATATCAACGACTCGTAGTTTTCGGAAAAGGTATTTCCCCGGAAGTGCATATGGCCGATCAAAAAAACTTCAAAATTCCAAAAGCTGAAGATCCGAAACTTGAAATTCGCGCACGTGTTCAAATTGATTGTCTTGAGATGCACTTTTATTTACGACATCGTGAAGTCATCGATTGGAGTAAATCAATTGGGTTTCGATTGTAATGAACTAGTTTTTGTCTTCGCATCCGGAGAAGAAGACCGAAGTTACGGGTGTTATATTCAACCAGCTAGAGTTAATCGACGAACACGACACATCGCGGGATTGAACCTTGCCCCTTCAGATATTTCTCTGATAGTGAATTACCCGGTCAGTGTATCTGACCTCGTCGACTGATTAAGGGGCCGTTTAAATAATACGTAACGCTGTAGGGGGGGTCGAGCCAAACGTTACTTCGTTCGTTACGGGGGGGTCGAAAATGGCTAAAAACAGCGTTACGTAATATTTGAACGGCCCCAATTAGGGTTAGTAGTAATGATACGTGAATGAGACTTGATTACGAGAACCCGAGCACACGTTCGGTTATGTCAGTGGGTTTTGATCGGCTGATAAACTGGGGCGTTGAATAAAGGTCGAAGACGAGCTTTCAGCGTGAATGTTTAGAATGTTGATGATGAACATCGGTATAGTGGTTAAGAAGACAGGAAAAAGAGGATGTTTTGTCGTGTTGTTGCAAGGTGAGCGGGAAACTTTACCTACTCTCTCCCTTTTTCTTCTTGTTAGGTATAAACTTATGAACCCGACTATATCTAGTACTGGTGCTGGTGCTGAGGCTGGTGCTGGTGCTGAGGCTGCTGCAGGGATGTAAGATTAATTAAAACATTTTACGAACAATGGTGCACAGTTTCGTTCGGCGTTGAGAGAAAGAGGGAGAATTGCTACAGAGCTTTAGAGCCGCCATTCTACCCCATATTTTCAATTGGCTCGTAAAACTAAGTTCAGTCTCGAAGAGGGAACTGGCATTCTGGGTGGCCTGGATGGGTGCAACGTAAGCCAGTTTGACGTTGGCTCGTCAAAAACTTTTCACACGACTTGCTACTCTCCGCTTCTTACTTCCTACTTGCTGCACCGGGTAAATTCTGTAGAGAATTCACTATATCACTTAGAGAACAGACGAGTAGGGTGAAAAATAGAAGAAAGAAGAGAAAAATAGACTGTATTAAACTATTACGATTATATCTCGAGAACCGTGAATTATGTCGGGATTAATGTGATTATCAAAGATGAAGTTCACGAAATTTTCTATGAAAAAAGTGGAGTACACTTTCCTCGTATCCTCAGTAGATTCGCTGTATTTTGAGATTGAATATTCAGTCATCTGCGATGATTACGTATGCAATCGATGGAATGAAATTTCAAAAGGGTTTGGAATAAACGTTGAAATACAGCGGAACCAATCAAGATACCGTAAAGGTGTGTTCCACCTTTTTTGAAGAAAATTTAATTTACTTCATTTTATTTTCACATTTTTATCTCGCTATAATTAATGGTCTTCGAGATATCGTGAAAAAACTGATCCAGGGCACCTTAAAAAATCATATTCTGTTCTCCTTTCTTTTCTTTTCCCTTTCTTTTACTTTCGGCTGTTAATTAGCTAAAAGGAGGGAAGGATACAAAAAGCCCATTTCATCGCGTCGAAGAACCTCAATTTCTGAGCCTTAGGGGATGAGATATTTTAAGCCCTAAATACACCAGGGGTTAAACCACTTCGTGAAATTTTACACAAGGGATTTCAAGATCTCAAGATTCCAAGATTTCAAGATTACAACATTTTCAGGGAACTACCAGATTTCTCTTTAAAGTTTTACCCATTTTCTTCAGGGTAAAAAAGTTTCGACTCGAACTTTACCATAAATATGAAATTTCAAATGAATTTCTTCATTCGGATTATACCTATCCCATAAAATTTCACATATCTACGTAGCTTCAGCTGTAGATACGGTTTTGTTATACCTACCAGCTACGTTATATCCAAACTAGACTTTGAGATAGAGTGAGCGGTTAACCTTCCTGAAAATACGTATACCAACGCGCTGAACCATTGAAATTGAGCAAAGCGTTGAACTTGCCTCGCCTCGTTAGACGCTTGCTTAGTTAGTTTAAACAGGCCTACCTAGTTGCGTTTACATTCTACTCCCATTGTCGAACTACTCGCCTTTATGCGCTTTACGCTTCCGACCACATAATAACTTCAGAATTACACTATATTTGTCGTTGATATGAACAGCCGAAGTTCAATCAAGTCAAGAATGTCAAAACTTCATCAACTTTTCAACATTATTCATAATCGTCGAATTCGCATCCTCGTCGTTCGAACATTATTCCAAAATTGTTCGAACTCGTTGGTTGAAAAGTTGGTGGAAAAATCTGTCCTTATAATTGTTGAACTTCTTTCATCAACCGTTGAAATTGTTCCCTAATCCTTGAATTCATTTCTCAACCGTTGAATATCATCGAAAACCAAGAAAAAGGAACAAAAGAAAAAAATGTACATAATATGAAGAGTCGAAGTTCAATCAAGGCAAGAATGTCAAAACTTCATCAACTTTTCAACATTAATCCTAATCGTTGAATTCGCATCCTCGTCGTTCGAACATTATTCCAAAATTGTTCGAACTCTTTGGTTGAAAAGTTGGTGGAAAAATCTGTCCATATAATTGGTGAACTTCTTTCATCAACCGTTGAAATTGTTCCTCAATCGTTGAACTTATTTCTCAACCGTTGAATATCATCGAAAACCAAGAAAAAGATGAAAAATGTACATACGTGTGTGTATATATTTCTTATGTAAGTACGGAAACTGGGGTATTATAAAAATGTCTGTTGAGCTCAAGTTTGTTGAACTAGGTGAGAGATTTGAAGATAGTTGAGCAGCACAAGAGCAGCAGTAGCAACAAGGGTTTCGCTGGCTGCAGGATATAGGTATAGCACTGGCATGTACTCTCGTCAAGAGGAGAGACAGAGAGAGAGTGAGAGAGAAGAGAGAGTATATACCTATTTAGGTATTTAGATATACCTAGGCCGAGGGGGATGAGGAGAGGGACAAGTGTATTGTGTTCTCTTGGCGCGACAGTGAGTTACGGAAAGCGGAACCAAGGACATACCCACTTCCGGTTGTAATACAGTTCCTGTACAATGGGTCACAATGGGGCAAGGGTGCCTCCAGGAGAGGTTTCCACCTTTACTCCCACCCCATCATCTCTCCTCTTCATCCCAGACCCCAGGGAATCTCGCTAAATCTAAAGCTGGATATCGCCACCCCCGTCTACGTATAAGTTCATTCGCGTAGAATTCTTTTTTTCTCTTTAAATGTGGGAATAACAGGACGGTACAAAAGCTGTGACACGAAAAAAAATAAAAAAATTTCATCATCCCTTACCTTCGCATCGTGTTGAAGAAATCCTCAACTCAAATATGCGTACAGTGCAAAAGGCTCGAATCAACATTCTGGATAAAACACACTCGAGATCAGTTTTTCGATGATATCTCGATAACCATTAACGATATCGCGACAAAAACTCATACCCGAAATGAAGTAAATTAAGTTTTCTATAAAAAATGTGGAATACATTTTTCCTGTATACAGATCGGTTTCGCTGTATTTTAACGCTGAATATTATTACGTTTATTTCGCTCTGTCGAAATTAATGAAAATCTTTTAATATTTCAGCCTCAAAATCCAACGAAACCAATCAAGATACGGGAAAAATGTACTCCATATTTTCCATGGGAAATTTGTTCAACATTATTTTTGATGTAGACTTTCATGTTAATATCGTTGATTTTTCACGAGATATAGTCGAAAAACTAATTTCGAGTGTTTTTGTTCTCTTCTTCTCTTCTTCTCTTTTTTCTTGCTTTCAGCCACAATGAGGCATTTCGGCGGAATAATTCGGCTAATTTTCACCGTTTATTTCTCGGTATTTTTCACCTCTTCGACTGGCCAAACGCAGGTTTCGATAATGGACGTAAACTTGGGATTAAATTTAAAATAGTATTTATTATAGAAGAGAGAGAGAAGGAGAGAGAAAGAGGATGAAATGAGAAAGAGTGAAAGAAACAAATAAAGGAAGAAGCTAAAGAAGAAAGAGAGAGAAAGCTGTAAATGAAATTAATTACTAAGGAAGAAGAAAAGGAGTTTCTGGTGTGCTAAACTGTGCGAGAACGAAGTTTTAAACAACAATTACAAACTCTCGGATAACTAATCCGCGAAGAATGGTGAATTTATATTTCCTCGCACCCCTCGATATTATTGTCATTATCATTATTGATATTATTATTATTATTATCATTATTATTATTATTATTTCCTATGTACAAATTTTTATCGTAATTAAAATAATAATGAGGTGTAAAGAAGATTTTTTTTATTTCACAATCAACCCGCTCGAAGTATTGGGTATATTTATTTATTTATTGTTATTTTTACGTTTTTTTTTTAATTGTTTTAATTGTTTTTATAATCCAAAGCCCGATGACCCGTTATTATACTTGTACCAAGGTAAACGTCAGATTAACGTCAGCTTATAAAAAGAGAGAGAGAGAGAGAGAAAAAAAATGAGGAAAAAGAAAAAAAGGAAAGGAAATGATGGGTGATTCGTGCGGCCCAGTTCAAGTTCTAATTCATTAATGGGGTACACAACCACCACTAGTCTTTACCGTGGTGTAACGAGCAACAAGAATAAAAAGTAAAAAATAAAAGAAAATAAAAAAAAAAAAAAACATCAACATTTTCACACCCTTATCTCGTAATTTATAAACGAGCCAGGTGAAAGCTCACGATTCTCTCTCCGTCTCTCTCTCTCTTTTTATTTCGGTATATATATACTTCGGTGTAATTATTTAATTAGCAAAGTCGACGTGTGAAGTCGAATAAAAAGTTCCCCCCCCCCCCCCCCCCCCCCTTTTGGTTTTTTCTCGTATTAGTATATTTTTGTATTTCTTTTTATTTTTGGTAATTTTATCACGTCGTTAATTCACACGCGACCATATGATTTTCAAAACCGCGTCGATTGGTCTGACGATAATTTTTCCAGCTCGAATCTTAATTTAGCGAAAGAACGCGGCTAAGTAATTTAAAAAAAAAATAATTTTCCATGTCCTGTTTATTTCTTTATGTGTATGTACTTTGAAAATTTTTTTTAGTTTTTTATTTTTCCTTCCATCTTCTTCCTTCCGTCTCGCTGTTTCGCTAACTTTTTATTTATTCGTCCGTGAACGTAATCCGTTGGCGTGCATTCCGGCGTAACTAATTTTGTGGGGTTGAGGTATAGAAGGTAGGTACGGAAGGTAGAGAAGGTAGAAAGTAGCATACATACACATACACATACCTATACCAATTCGCGATGTATAGTGGTTGGTAGATACAGCTTAATGAAATGCGTGCGTTTCGATACGGACTGTACTAATTAAAACCATGAATAATTGGCTATCTGGTACTCAAACTAATTGATTCCATTAAACCAGATAACATCCTGATTAATACCGAACTGACCGGACTGATATTAATAGAAAGTTATACCGAAATATGAATATTTCAAAGGGACCCTTCATTCGCTCGTCTACCTAGTACTTTACCATCATTTCATTGATACGTCCTCTTTCGCCTGTATTCGATCATCGAACATATTTTCACTCGAAAACTAACTTCTGCTGCACTTCCGCCTATATAATATAAAATAACATTATATAGATCATCTGCAATTCATTATAAATAAAATTTTCATACCCTATCTTGCATCTTCGATATTATACGTAGGCGAAGAATATTTTCTAAGGTAGTTTATAGCGTGAGAGAAGTAAAGAAGAGAGAAAAAGAAAGGAAAAAAATGGTAACGAATGAGGGTGATATATATTTTGAGTTACGTGGTAAAATTTAACGAGTAGATATCTGCACCGAAAGCCGAGATAATCGACTAAATTTATCAACATTTAGAACACGATCCCTTTTAATCCTTCGCCCATTATTCTTCATGTAAAAACAAATTTTTTTATTTTTCTTTTTTTCGTTTTTTTTATTTACTTATACGTATAACTATAGGTAATATACGGTGTACTAAAAAACCCTCCGGAATCTGAGGCATATTAATTTGATTAATTTTATTCCTGTGGGTGAATAATATGTACACTTTAGTCTAATGTGATATTTTTTTCGCGAAAGATCGCAGCTGGATGTTGAAAATATTAAATATATCGGCATTTTTCATCCCCTTGAAATCGTAGGTGTATCTTGGAAATACTTTGACGAAATTTTGACCAAAAACAGATTTGTTGATCCAGTTCATCCCCATGCCGCAGGTTCATAGAGGGAAACGAAATTAAGGGTTGATTAATCGCCTAGGTTTTATCGAGATTCTAAATCTAGAATAAACAATGGGTAGGGTAAAGCCCGGGATATCAGACACGATTAAAGATGCGATCGGTAGTCGACTGGGGTGAATTTCACTAGTCTAAAGTATGGGCGCATGGGTTTAAGGGTGGGTAGGTATTCCTTCCTTCGAGCCTGTTAACTAAGGTCAAAGTGAAATATTGGACTAGCACTACAACAAGACCCGTGTTCTCGACTACCAGCTAGTTTGTATTCGTATGTAAACGGATATATTTACACACCAGGGTGAATTATCATTCGGCCACCACCACTTCCTTGCCAAGAATCGTAAACAAGGGCGGCCATTCCGTATATATATATATATCTATCACACCCACGCCCTCAATACGCAGCTTATAGACTCGTGAGGAATGAATGTGTGTTCAGGAAGTTGAACAGATTCGATATCAATTCATCTGCCTTATCAGCTTCCTTATATTTAATAAAAGACGCGGTTCCTGCGATACGGATGGAACGGAAGGGAGAAGAAAGAAAAATACATTTTCAATTCAAAGAACGAGGGATGATGTATTCGGACGCGGGTCTGCAACCCTCTCTATTAAAAATCCATAACCGTTCGTCAAATATTGGACTTGTGTTATTAACCGACATTCAACATTGCTGCAGTATCCGGATCTTTTCACTCTCGAGTTTAATCAATCGTGGTATAGAGGATTTCCGCAGATTTCATTCCCTCCTCGCCCCTCTGCAGCCCTCCGACCTCCGACCTCCACCCTTCGTCTCTTCTCACTCCCTCGCCTTTCCATCCCTTCATCATCAACCCGCCACAGAACCAAATCCAAAGCCGAGAGGAAAGTGTCAACCCTGTCAACCCTACTCACTTCCAAAACTCTCGCTTTCTTTATCTTTCCTTTGCTCTCTCTGTCACTATCTCGGAAAACTTGACCATCCCGTTGTTGTTGTTGTTGTTCTTCTTCTTGTTGTTGATGTTGCTGTTGAACAGTCAAACTATATGATTTCCCGTCCAACTGTTCGGATTTCTGTCCGAACTTATAAATCCCCCTAACTCGACAGAGTCGGTTTTTTCCTCGTTCAATCCCTCTTCGTTTCATATGTAGGTATGTTACCCTGCAGTTGGTGAGGTAGTCACTCAGTGCTAGGAATAGGAAACTTCAAACTCCTGCTATAATGTCAGAGTGAATTCTAACAGCGAACCTCCATTAGGAAGACAAAACGTTCGGGATTGAAGTGAGCGCAAAACCCCCACCGTTCTCAAATCTAGAGCTGTAAATGATCGGTAGAATGATGGCTTGTCATTTATCCGTTTCATATTCAACCTGGGACCATAGGATCTGACAAAAACCATAATTTCGACCGATTTTCACCTCCTCGAGACCCTAGAATCCAAAAGAAGGACTTCTGAGGTTTCTAAGAAACTGCAAGATCGATGAAAGATGTGATATTTACAAGATTTCACATGTGCCTCCATGTATGGGGAAAATTTGAAGCGTCCGTAATTTTTTTTTTTTGGTTCGCTGCAAACCTTTCGATTTCGCGAGATTCAGAACCCTTTGATAAAAAAAATAAAACGGCAGAAAGAAAATAAATAAAAAATACCAAAACTAGGGGAGGGGGAGGGGAAAAAAAAGGAGAAATTTCTATCCTCCGCCATAGCACGTGTTGAATTTGTAATAAAACGAGGAAATTCTCCCTGAGTCGAGAGGTTCAAACAAACCGGCAATCTGGAACCGGTAAAGTTCCCATCTCAACTTTCGCCGCCCGGACTTATCCGAGTGAAAAATTACTCAAACAACTTTTGCCATGGTTCGCGCTCCATTAAGTGGAGCTCAACAAGTGCCGCAGCAGCAGCAGCAGCAGCAGCAGCAGCAGCAACAGAGGAGGACGACTACTATGCTCCACTACCACTAATACGACGAAAAACACAAAATCAGTGAAAATTTTGCTTCTCTTTTTTCTTCTCCTTCTTTTCTTCACTTGAAAATGATGAATTTTTTGGTTTTTTTTTCAAGCAACGAAACAAAATGTAAGAAAAAAAAGCAAAATGAATGGAATTAAAAAATTCAAAATTCATAAATTTGATGAAAAATTTTTGTTCCGCGTCATTCAGACGGTGCTGTCTGCTTGTTCTGTTTGTTTGTTCAAGAGACGCGGACAGACCTGCGGAGTACAGGTACGGTTGGCCGTTTTGTAAAGCTAAAGTAGCTTCGCTCGGGGCGAACCTTTTGATCTATTTCTCTCTCTCTCTCTCTCTCTCTCTCTCTCTATCTCTATCTCTCCTCTCTCCCTTTCCTCTGTTCGTGTCAAAAGCCCGAAAGCCCGTTTTGGTAAGCGACCTTCCACGTCCGTCCTGAGCAGTGAGCGATTCTATTAAAAAAATTTGGAGAAAAAAAAATGAAGAGGAAAGGAAGAAAAAAAGAAAAAAAGAAAAAAAAGAAAAAAGAAAGAAAAAAAAAAACAGGGGAAGATGAATGAAAAAAAGAACTTTCTGCTCTCTCCGCATGCCCTCAGGCCTTATATCCTACCTACCTACGTTTAGACCGGGCCTTCGCTTTGTCATACCTAAACCTCGCCCTCTTACCTTACCTACGTACTACTCCATACAACCGTGCGTGGGGGAGATTTTTTATTGGAAATTCTTTCCTTTCATACTCTTTTTTTTTTCTACCCATAGACAAGGAGTAAGAAAAAAGGAGACGGAGAAAGAGAAAGAGAGAAAAGTATACGTTGACTAAAGTCAAGACTGTTATTAATTTTCTTATCCCGAATTCGCAAGCCGGCTAAATGAATTTCGGATAAAGATTAATCAGGCGTGTGTGGAAAGAGCTTTTTTGGAAACTCGTGATATGCGATCAAGCTCGGGGTCGAAAATAATCGTGAGAAAAACGATCGAGTTCAACCTGCAGATATCGACATGTGAATTTCAGATCCTTTTCTACGTTTGCGGATTTTCTATTCATCCCTCGATCCTTCTTTATAAAACGTAGATTTTTGATGAAGGGAGAAAAAGTCATTCCCCGATTGGCGACCGATACTTCTCTCATCGCCGACGGGTTTCGCGCGCATTCGGTCAATTGTGATTTGCGAATTCCAATTTGAACGGTACACGAGTCAAGTGTGCTTCTATATCTACTCACCAAACCCTCCTATCTACCTGTCTATGGGCAAATAGGGAATGGCCAGGTCGTATCTGGCGAATGTACTCCGGTCGTAATTGCATATTCACTCGCGAAATGGGGGGAAATTGACTGGCTGGCCTCTGACCCCTCGTAGGCCATACCCTAAACCGTCCCTCCGCTCGTTGCGGGATTCCGCATACCTCATACGTTATCTTGACCGTCAGACACCATGAGGAACATTCTTATAATTTGTCAAAAGATTCATGAAGGGTTTTGAAAAGTTGCCAAAGATTATGCCAGCTAAAAAATTTTTCTCGTCATTATTCTCGCAGCCCCACGTTGATTCCGGAAATCGAATTTCACGGTATGCAGGGCTGAGTACGTGGTATCACAGTGCATTTAAACCCGATGCTAAATTGCAGGTCGGAACTAGGTACGTGGCGTCGGTCTTGTGGGATTTGGCCCTAAATCGTTTAGATTGAGCCGTTCAGTTCTGTCGGAGGTTTAAACTTGCGGTGAAATCTATTAGTAAGTTAGAAAGCACTAGATCGGTAAAGCCAGTTGATTAGTAGCAAGGTGTTTCCCGTTCGAGATTCCGGTCTCATTCCCAACAACTTTCGGGAATTCTAAAGAAAAACCAACAGATCCGATGTATGAGTAGAAAAATCCCGGCTATAACCAGACGGTCTTACCGCTGCAGCGCATCTCTCATCATTTCTGAATGGTCGAAATTTCATATCAGAGATTCGTCAAGGTAATGAAAAGTGGAGATAAGATTAAAGGCGAGGAAAGAAGAGGGTCCAACCCATCTGGCAATTATCTAATAAAAAATATAACGAGTGGGGTTTCAAAAAGTGTTTTATTCATCCCGGAATGTCTTTCCTCGTATTTTTCTTTTTCTTTTTCTCTTTCTTTTTCACCCTAGCTTACGATTTTGGTAACGAGCTCTGGCAGGTAATGGGGGTTTGATTACCGGCGCACGGATGGCGTTTAATGTTTAATAATTTTCTCTCTAAAACAGCCGGGCTTCATAGTTTTATTAAAACCGAGCAGTACGGCGTATTTAAGCTACTGGGAAACGAGCTGCCAGCTGCCATTTTCTCTCACGATTAATGTACCCCGAACCTCCTACAGACGGGGTATAAAAATCCTGTAAAATATAACCAACAATAAGAGGCCAGTCCCTGCAGTAGCTGTACCATACCTAGGACGAAAATTTATTGAACTCCTAGTCGGCTATAAGCTAAACCAGCTACTGGACGGTTTCTCTGTTCGATATCGACCCACAGACCCGGGAAATAAGCCGTTTTTCATAACGTGGAGTAAATGCGAAGTCGAGTGGCTGGAATCAATACCAGACATCAGGATCACCCCTGATAGAAGAAGAAGAATAAGAAGAACGAGGACCCCCTTCTCATTCTTTTAGATACACACACCAATTGCACCCTTTGTAATCCGCAGCAGCCTCCTCCCGGATTCTTATTCGTCTTGTTCTTCGTCTTCTCTCTTCATTCGTTGACGTGTGAGGTACATAACTTAGCCAGAATAGTAGAGCGAAGTGGTAGGGCGAGGATCAGGTATTGAAAAATTGTCAAGCTTCTGTGTAAACGGGAGTAGTGAGTCCCTAGGGAGTGTGGGAATGCCGCTCTGGTGAGAGAAAGTGGTGAATTGTGATCCGACGCGAGTGGAGGATCAGTAGGGTGAAAAAAAAAAAAAAAAAAATGGGGAGGGAAAGAAAAGCGAAGGAAAGTACATTCCTGGGTTCAAAAATCGCTCGTAACATTCTGCTCCGAGCAAATACGGCTGGATCAGGAGAAATTCATTAATGCGATTTAAGCAGGGGTTTAGGAATTCGAGGTGGGGATTTAGGGGATGAATTGTATCCGTAGTTTAGACTATCGCCAAACTTGGGGGACGGTGTTTACTAGAATCAGCCTCAAAGAGCCCGTTGGCCGTTCGTTTATAATTCATACAGTCTATTCTTCAAGGATGTCGTGGAACTTTTTCTCGCCGGTCACTCGTAGAGATGGTGGCTCTAGGGTACGAGTTTAGAAACTGCTTGCAGTTTCGCAAACTTTTTCATCTCCCTGTCGCTCCTCGGAGCGTTAATACGATCCGGAGATCGGTTAGGACGCGGGATTACGCTCGGGACTTCGTAGTCGTCGGGGATAAGTTATGTCAAAAGTCGATTGCAACGGGGCCGAGTTGAACTTCCGGATTCGATTGAGACGATTTGGAATTTTCAGAAACGTTCGTGTCTGGAAGACGAAACGAAGAATCCCAAAAAAGAATAGTTCATTCTAATCAGAACCCATTTTATCCAGCTCAATCCATGACTTCATGATGTCGTGAATAATTGGCAGGATTTTGGGACTTTTTTTTCCCGGAAAGTGCATCTATGAATGAATAATTCAACCACTTATTGGTCCCGATACGATCAATACAGCCCGAGTTATTAAACACCGAATGAATACGTGCGCGAATTTCAAGTTGCGGAATTTTGGAATTCGAAAATTCTTCAAATCGGCTCTATGGGTTTCGGAAAAATACCATTTCTGAAAACTGCGGTGAGTCGGTTCATATCCGAATTCAGAATTGTTCGGGGCTACAATCCGGCCCCATCGCAACGACAATGCGCTCTAGTTTCCCGATATGAATAATACAAGGGCCGGAGTTATCTGCTTCGAATTATCACCGAAGAATAACAAATTGGACACACGGTATCCACATAAATTATAATAACCCGTTAAAGAACCTACAGTGTATGCAATTGGGTCATATTCGCTCGATACACAGAATTTTAGATAGTTTGAAATACGAATGTGCATAGCTAAGTGGTAACTACTTAACGCCAGAATCAACATTTCTGTGAACTATAAAGTAGGGTGTTGGGGTATAAATTGAATTCACACAACGCGCTGTCGTTGGACGTTGCCGAAGGATAGTTAGCTGACGACAGAGTTCATTCCCGAGTTGAAATTTTCAGTTTTTTCCTATATTTATTGATCATTCATTGCGGTGATGAATTTCATAAGCAATTTGCCGTTCGCCTGCAATGCCGAACTGCCGGGGCCAAGTCTATCCGAAATGTGCACAGCCTCGACGTACGTCGTCTTCATGGCTCTTCTCGACACTATGCTACGTTCGAATAATAAAATATCAGGCAGAT
Source organism: Tenthredo livida (assembly GCA_963992785.1). Taxonomy (NCBI): domain Eukaryota; kingdom Metazoa; phylum Arthropoda; class Insecta; order Hymenoptera; family Tenthredinidae; genus Tenthredo; species Tenthredo livida. Next base: position 533,968 of record OZ023072.1, read on the forward strand.
GCGAGCGCGTAAAACCGATCGATGAGCCCGACGAAGAGTATGACTTCGTGGTAATTGGCGGTAAGTCGATACGCGATATTAAAGATGAATTCGATTGGAATAGGAAAGTGGAAATGAATGTCAGTCCTTGAATAAACAACGATGTGCCCTGAAGTAAACGAGTGTCTCTTTCGGTACAGGTGGAGGCGCAGGGGCAGTTGCGGCTGGAAGACTGAGTGAGAATCCTGACTGGAAAGTCCTTCTCATAGAAGCTGGTCCCGACGAGCCTGCAGGTGCTGAAATTCCAAGTTTCAGTCATTTGCTGATAGGTAGGTGAACCAAATATCTGATTGGCGTGCAGATAATCGATGCTGTATATTTTTGACAGGGACGGAAGTCGACTGGAATTTTAAAACGACAAACGAGAGTCACGCCTGTCTTTCAAAGAATGGTTCCTGCTCTTGGAATTCGGCGAAAATGCTAGGTGGAAGCACATCGCATAACGGGATGGCATATATACGGGGCATTCCATTGGACTACGACAAGTGGGCTGCTCTAGGAAACGAAGGGTGGACGTGGGATGAAGTTAAGCCATTTTTTCTGGTGTCGGAGGACAACAGGGAGATAGAAAGAGTCGGAAGATTCTATCACAGTACGGGCGGACCGCTTCCCGTGGAAAGATTCCGGCACATACCTTCCTTCGGAGATTCTATATTCGCCGCATCCGTCGAAGCGGGTTACCCCGTCCTTGGGGAGCACAATGCTGACCGGGTAACGGGATTTGCGGTGTCTCAAACAACCAGCAAAAACGGAATACGACTTAGCAGTGCTGCAGCGTTTCTGAGACCCGTGAGACACCGCAAGAACCTCCACGTATCGCTGAACTCTTTGGCTACCAGGGTGATCATCGAGAACCGTCGGGCAGTCGGCGTCGAATATCACCAGGTAATAATCATCGTCTTGAATGACGAGGATCGATACGTTTTGATGCATCATTAATGCTCTACAGAACGGCAAGCTGAAGAGAGTCCGCGTGTCACGGGAAGCCGTGATATCTGCTGGAACCAAAATGTCGCCCCATATCCTCCTCCACTCTGGTGTGGGGCCCAAGAAGCATTTGGAATCGGTGGGAGTCAAGGTGGTCAAGGATTTGCCTGGGGTTGGGGAGAACCTCCATGACCACGTGTCCTTCACTCTCAGCTTCACCATCAACGAGACAGACTCCAATGACAACAATTGGGCTGTGGCAACGGAGTACTTCACCTTCCAAACCGGCCCCCTGTCGTCCACTGGACTTGTCCAGATCACGGGTAGGATAACGTCCAACAAGACGACCCCCGACTTCCCGGATATCCAAATGTACTTCATAGGGTATAACGCGGGTTGTGCATCAGGTAAAGTGAGCGCTGGTAGTAGCGCCGGACGACGGACTGTGTCCATACATGTTTTGAACCTTCACCCGAAGAGCAGAGGTGAGATGATCGAGTGGGGCGGAATTTATGAGGACGAAGAGAGCGGGGATCGTTGAAATTCTGGGCTTTGGTTTTTCAGGGAGGATCAGCCTGGCTTCGAATGACCCTTTCGCGTATCCAGTCATCTGGGGAAACTATCTGAGCGAGACTGACGACGTCGACGTTCTGGTTCAGGCCATAGAAGCGGCTCTGGCATTGGCTGATACTCAGGCCTTCAAGGCCCACGACTTTACTTTGTCTAATAAACCGCTCGAGGCTTGCTCTCGTCACACTTTCCGAACCGCCGAGTACTGGGCTTGCGCAATTAGGCAAGGTGACGCTTCCGAATATCACGATGCTGGATCGTGTAAGATGGGACCTTCGTCAGATCCCATGGCGGTCGTTGATCATCGGCTACGAGTCCACGGGATAAGGGGACTCCGTGTTGCTGATGCTTCCATCATGCCTCAGGTGAGATCCCAGTTATTTTTTTCATCATCGATGTTAAATGAACAACCTGGACCCTAAATCTGGGTATTTTCCATAGGTCATTTCCGGCAACACTGCAGCACCGGCCATAATGATTGGAGAAAGACTGGCGGACTTTATTAAGAAAGATTCGGAACGCGGGTGTGAAGCCTCTGCCTGCCACTGTTCCGGATGATCAGAAGGAGTATCGTATTTCACGACTGCATTGTACAAATAAAAGCAAATTCTGCTATACGGTGTCGTTTGTTTTCCTACCTACAGCTCGAGTTGCACGTAACTCTGGTGAATGGCGAAAAAGTTAAACAATATAAATCATGTCAAGGGCCTAGACGAAGATTAGGTCATGTTAGCTCTACGTAGAGAAAAGACTGATTCGTGATATGTAGGTCGCATTTGCGTGGTAATGACAACTGTGGGATACCAATATGGATATTGAAGTAGTCCGCGAGGGGGTATGGGGTACAAATGGGTTTTTGCCGAGAGCGGTATCGCTTCAGACATACAACGGAACAAATTGACAATAAGATGTCGGAGATAGATAGTCGCTCGCGAATAGCAGTTTCAAATTTTTATCCATTTATGAATACGTCTGTGAGTTATACTCTTCCTCTGCTCTCCAGGGATGGCGTGGAACTTTACCACGCCGGTCACCTGCAGCGATGGACTTCTTGGTTTCAGTTTAACAACCGCTTGCAATGTCTCGAAGTTCTTCCTCTTCATGTCGTTTATGGATACGTTAGTTCGGACTAAAAAAAAAGTTAAACAACGACTGGCCCAAGATTGGCCTAAGTTTTGGGTAGATTGACCTCATGAAGAACTATTCGAGCCGGAAATGCGAGTGAAAAATAGTTCATCGAATAAACTTGAATGAATTCTGCATCGTGCTATCGTCAAAGCGTTCCTAATGCCTGGAATAGATTACTGATATCTGGCCGTGAAGGAAACTCGAAAGAGTAAGAGTCAGCCTTGAGTAAAATGGCATGCAAATGCACCACAAACTGAAGTCCGCTATCTATATCGTCGTGGACTAACAGTATTCTTATCAACTTCCACGAATACCGCGTCCGTGTCAATTGCGCAAAACTGAGTCGACATGGGCACCTTATCGAACCCGTTACTCGTCGTCTAGTTGTCGTTCTATTGCCACGTAAGTAGAACTGCGTTGAATTTTTACGATTTCATTCAATTAACTTCAGAATCTATAATTGCTATCGACCTAGACGACGTTATTATTGTCCCAGAGCCCAACTACAACGCCGTATGCTCACGGCGAGAGAAATTCGCAAAAATATTAGCACAGGTGCGAGAAAACAGATGGTAAAGTCTGGTAAATTGTGTCTAGGTCAAAATATGAATAATTACCAGTAGTTCTGTGAAAAGTATCCAGTTTTAGTCAAAGTATTCAGTTCTTCAACAGAGACATAATGTACAACCCTATTGTACCAAGAACCTGCGACGCTGGTCCCCTTGGACCGAGTTTAGCAGATCTTTGCAACTCTTCGAAGTTTGTCCTCTTCATGACTATACTGAACGAATTGATACGGTCTAACGAGAAAATATCTGGCACGTGCGAGCGAGTTGAGTCGATCGAGACACCGAACGAAGCCTATGACTTCGTGGTAGTCGGTGGTAAGTTGAGTCCAAAGATGAAAGTGAAATTTAATTCGAACAGGGAACTGGAAACGACTGTCTGTTCGTGAATTAATGACCAAATAAGCCACGACGATGTTCTCTGAAGTGGATGAATGTCTCTGTTGGTGAAGGTGGAGGTGCAGGGGCAGTGGTGGCTGGGAGACTGAGCGAGAATCCTGACTGGAAAGTCCTGGTCTTGGAAGCTGGTCCTGACGAGCCTATAGGTGGAGGGATTCCGCTGTTCATCGAGAAACTCGTAGGTAGGTAAAGAAAAAAAAAACGACTTCGGTCTTCGAACGAAGCAATATGGTTCGTCTCCTACAGGATCGGCGGAAATCGACTGGAATTATAAATCGACAAATGAGAGCCACGCCTGTCAATCAACAAACGGCTCCTGCTCATTATCAGCTGGAAAAATGCTCGGCGGAGGCACGTCTCATTACGGAATGACGTATATACGGGGCAATCCAACGGACTATAACAACTGGGCTGATCAAGGGAACGATGGCTGGACATGGGGTGAAGTGGAGCCGTTTTTTATAAAATCTGAAGACAACGGTGAAATCGCGAGAGTTGGTCGAAAGCATCACGGGACTGGCGGGCCGTTGTCGATTGAAAGATTCCCGTACGTACCTCCGTTTGGGATTTCGATCCTCAAAGCAGCTGAAGAGGCGGGTTACACTGTCAGCGATGATCTCAACGGTGAACAGTTCACGGGATTTGCAATAGCGCAAACTACTAGCAAAAACGGAGTCCGACGAAGCAGCGCGTCGGCGTATCTACGGCCGGTCAGAAACCGCAAGAATCTTCACATATCCCTGAAATCTCATGCTACCAAGGTGATGATTGAGGGTGACAAGGCGGTCGGCGTCGAATACTATCAGGTACCGATGTCGAATTTGTCGATTTTATGCATCAACGATGAACCACCAATCCCGAAAAAATTCTTTACAGAATGGCGAGCTGAAGACGGTCCGTGCATCACGTGAAGTCGTACTTTCGGCAGGCGCTATAATGTCACCCCAGATCCTACTCCTCTCTGGAATCGGGCCCAAGGAGCACCTGGAGTCAGTCGGAGTTCCGGTGGTCAAGGATTTGCCTGGCGTTGGGGAGAATCTTCATGACCACGTTTCCTTTTCCCTTGACTTCACCATCAACGAGTTAGATACATACGATAACGACTGGGGAGTTGCTAATCAGTATCTCAGCAACCAAACTGGACCCTTGTCCAGCAATGGATTGGCCCAGGTGATGGGTACATTAAAGAGCAAATCAGCGACCCCCGACTATCCGGATCTTCAGCTATACTTTAATGGCTACAACGCGGTTTGCGCACCAGGAAGAATCGGCGCACTTCAAAGTTCGAAAAAACGCACTGTGAAAATACGTACAGTGAATCTTCGCCCAAGGAGCAAAGGTAGGATCGGCGTTTTTACTTGGGTCAGCAAGCGCAACGATGAATGGGATTTCGTGTTTCAGGGAGAATCAGTCTGGCTTCAAACGACGCTTTAGAGAACCCAGTGATCTGGTTCAACTATTTGAACGATCTCATGGACGTTCACGGTCTTGTTCAAGCCATAGAATTGGCACTGGCAATGGCTGATACGCAGGCCATGAAAAAACATGGCTTTACCCTGTCCACTACACCCATCGAAGTCTGTTCCAATTACACTTTCCCTAGCACCCAGTACTGGGATTGTGCCGTCCGGCAAAATGCTGAACCAGAACTTCACCAGGCTGGCTCTTGCAAGATGGGACCCTCTTCAGACCCCATGGCAGTCGTCGATAATCAGCTACGAGTTCGTGGTATAAAGGGACTTCGTATTGCTGATACTTCCATCATGCCTCAGGTGATTTCGGGCAACGCTGGAGGACCGGCTATGATGATTGGAGAGCGAGCTGCTGATTTTATCAAGAAAGAATTGGCCTATTAGAGAATTGCTAGAATTGTATTCGCAATGAAATTCGAGTATTATCCTGCTGAAGATATCTTGCAATAAAATGAATTCTGCATTTTTCTGTCTAGTTCATACCCATATTACGATCGTATTTATGAAGATACGGAAAAAGCGTATTCCACCTTTTTCATAGGGAATCGAATCGACTTCGTTCTTGATATTCGCTTTTATCTGTACATCATTTACGGTTCTCAAGCACCGAACTTTGAGTTCAGCATTCTTAGATCCTCGCCGGTTATTGTTTCTGTTTTTCGATAATTGACTGGGAAATTGCTATACTTTCATCTTGTATTTGCCATAAGACCAGGTCACGAAACTTGACTGGAATCAGGTCATGCTATTTCTATAAATGCAGGGTAATAATCTATTCCTGAAGTTGATCATTCTTATCGTATGGACAACTGGTAAGGACCTGAATAAGCAACCAGCATCCGCATCTGGCACTAATTGCTTATTGGATTAGAAATTTTTAATATTTTTAATTTCTGGCCAAACAGAAGACCGGATTGAATTAAGTTATAAATATAAAATTTTATCCAGCAAGGATTTGTCATAGAGTTATAGGTGGAAGAAAAATTTCATCTGGCTTTATAATATATGAAGAAAATTAACGATTTGTTAATTTATTTAAAATTCCGACGATATTCATTCACAATATAGAAACGAATACATACGAACGATTCGATTCAGAATGTGGTAAAATATTTGAGGATTAAAATTGTGAGTAGATAATGTGCAGTGATACGAATATGAATACGATTATACCCATATTGTGAAAACCGATATAGTTTTTGGATTGATGTAGGTAGGTTTGTAATCGCGTTTTACACGCATAACAATGCAGAAATTCTGCGATATTTGACAAAGTTAAACAAAATAATATAACAATGATAATAATTAGTGAATCATCACAGTTGCCACCGCTACACACTCTTGATTGCCGGCCCGCAACTACCAGGTCGATACGAAATTAATACAAATTATTGTGTATTCAAGTGTGACCTATAATTAATCGGGCATTTATTTCGGTTCTGGAAACACCAACATGCTTCGTTTGCAGAAACCAGCTTTCAATGTTATCCGCTCATCACTGCGGACCACCTAAAGATTTGCCAAATCGAGGATGAGGCTTACCACCGAAGCCCAATCACTGGCCAATGCCTTACAAACCGACGCCAAGACTTTCCGATACTTTTTGAGACATGAGTTCGTCGTCTTCATGTCTCTTCTCGACGAATTGATACGTCCTAGCGAAGCAGTTCTACTTTTGAGAAATCATGTAGAAGGTAATGGACACATCTGAGCATCTTCTCTCAACGAATCTTCAATCTTGTCTTTACCCGAAAAGGAAAGGTACGATGATTCAGACGATCGGATGAAGTCGCCTTGTGTTCGAAAAGGAATCAGTCTGGATTCGGAGGAGCCTTTTAGCAGTGAAAATATATAAAATGACTCGATTTAGAATAGAGTAAAATTTGTAGGAGGATTGAAATGTTCAGTGGATAATGCGCATTGATATTGAGAGTTATGGACGGGTGGGATGATTATAATATTAACGGGATATCGTTTTTGAAATCGGGCCTTGGGAATTGTGTTTCCCATGCAACAGTGCAGGAAAACGTTAATATTTACCGAAGGTAAATAAAGTTATAATAATTAGTGAAGCGAGCGAGCGACCGCGGTTTCGATTTTCCTGATTGCTGCTGGTATACGAGGCCCGTAACTTCGGCCTCGATACAAAATTAATACAAATCGTTGTGTATTCAGGTGCCATGCCGCCTCTGATTATTATAACATCATTAATTTCATTTCTGATCGTAGTGTTATCGTGTTCTGTTTGTACCGAAGAAAAACTATCCACGTAATGCTTCAATGAATAACCGCACAAAGTGTCTGCAGGTTCGAAAATTTAACAATATATTCCAAAATAGTCTGTACGACGGAATAAAAGTTATCGACGAACAATGGTATCGCAATCATAGAAGGTATGATGAATTCGTCGATCAAAGTAACCCGATATCGTTTTTGGATTTGGCTAGCTTCTGCAGGCATCGTGTTTCCTGCTATCAACAACACCAAAATGTGGTAATGTTTAACAAAGCTGAACGAAATAATAACAATAATAATAATTAGTGAGCCATCATGGTTGCTGTGCTCTCAATTGCTGGCCCACAACTTTGAGGTCGATACGAAATCGATAGAAATCGTTGTGTATCCAACTGCAGTGGCCTATAATTAATCGGGCATGCATTCCGGTTCCAGAAACATCAGGATGCCTTGTTTGCAGAAACCAGCTCGCGATGGTATCCGCTGATCACTAACCGCCCAAAGATTTGCCAAATCGAGAATCGGGCTTACCGCCAATGTCCCACGACTGGCCAATGTCTTATCTGCCCATAGAAACCACGAAGAAGATGAACCCATTTCAAGGCGCTCGTATTTGCATTAAATTTCTGAGCCTATTCTTATTTTCCTGTCTCTTAGCCAATTATGTCGTATACAGTAATACCTCGAGGGTGACTCGCAGCTCGGGCCTTTCCGGGACAAGCCTGGTAGACATCAGTTCAATATAGACTTTATACAGTGATCGATTTACGACAGCATAATTGGGTTACGGTTTCGGGCGAGACAGTGAACGAATATTTGCCAACGAGTATTATTACGCGAAATATTTTCGAGCTTTTGTTTGCCTAGCCAATTACTGTTCCAGGTGATGTCCTCAATGTGAGAAAATTGAAGAGAAATTAGGGGCGGGAGTCTGGCTCGAAGACTTAGACACATAGGAAAATGTCCAACTGCTACTTGACACAAAACGTGGCAGGATCAAAGTTCCTTCTCCTTGGGATTTCAGTTTGAATTACACTCACGCCTCACTTTCGAGGATTACAGATATTCGCTGAATAATCCTCTCAGAGTGATGGAAAATTTCCTGCTGGACGACAAGAATCACGGTCACTTAAATATAGGGATAATTGGCTCTCTTTTCTCTCCTGCGCTTAAATTCGCAACTCATCATCGTTATCATTGAATATTTTCCACCCGAAACTCAAAGTGGGGTGATTTATGATTACCAGTATCTTCAAGTACGACGATATCACAATTGCGTCGCGTTGATGACTAGCAGGGCTCCTCTTCTCGGGGCAAGACTGGGAGGTAGAGAGTACAAAGTCAACAGCAATCCATATATTACAGCAAAATTAGGTTAATGGTTTGGTTTGGAGTACCGGAACGATGTAGAAGTGTTTGCGAACGAGTCGGTATTAATAAACATAGCTGAAGGTTTCGACAGTTTTATTTGCGTAGCCCAATGAGATTAGGTCACGAGCTGGTTTCGAGAGCGAAGTTTCATATCATATTAGGATCACGTGAAATTAATTCGCGATAGTCGCGAAATGAAAGCGAAATTTAATTGGAACAGAAAACTGTAAACAACTGTCTGTCCATTAATGAATTGCCAAATGTAAGTCACGACGATGTACCCTGAAGTGGTCGAATGCTCTCGCAGTACAAGTGGTGGTGCAGAGGCAGCGGTTGCTGGAAGACCGAGTGAGAATCTTGACTCGAAGGTCCTGCTCCTGGAGGCTGGTCACGGCGAACTTTCAGCCACGGAAGTTCCGATGTTCTTTGGCTCACCCATAGGTAGATGTACGAATTTTGAAACAAAAAGTTCGTCCTCTCATCAAAATTCCAGGAATGAATATTCAATGGTCTATTTCTTAGCGGAACGGAAGTTGACTGGAATTTCAGAACGACGGATGAGATCTTTGCCTGTCTGGCCACTAACGATCCCTGCTCCTTATCTTCGGGAAAAAATACGCGGGGGTAGTACGTCATGGGCGGACATGGGCACAAATGGAGACATTTTTTATGAGAGCCGAAGACAATGGTGAAATCGGAAGAGTACGAAGAAAGCACCACGGGACGGTGGACTGCTTTCGATTAAAAGATTACCGTACCTTCCTTCCACCGGGAATTCATGTATTGCCGCATTCCGGATTCCAATGGTGAACCATCGGTATCATGCTACCAGGATGACAATTGAGACTGACAAGGCAGTCGGCGTCGAGTACTATCATTTCATACGATTTATAGTTATGTGAGGGTGATTTCTGGGCATATATTGGCACGTTCAGGTAATTTCGAAGTCCTTTTGTTGACCAGTGTGCCACTCAGTGGGCCAAGTCATACAGATATTAGGTATACAAACTTCGCATTGGTCCCCACGTATACCAGCAAAATTGAGTCCACTATTCGAGGCGTGATCGTGAACTAATATTTGTGAACCAGTTTTGCCATATTTCGCAAAACGTTTTGTTAGCTTGATTCGCGTCATCGATATCTATTCGGTCACCTGCTTGATTCCGGAAAAATTCGATAACGTATTTCAGCGTTAGAATAAGTTATCTAAAATGTGTATCACAGTTGGAGAAATGACGCTGGGACTTCATCCCTTCAACCCCGAAAGACTATTTCTTATCTTCTGTCTCTTCAGCAGTGACTCGTAAAGTTGCTCTTCTTGAGCCAAGTATGGGAAACATTAGTTATACTTATAGACTATTTCCAGTACCTGAAACACGTATTGCAACAGAATTGGGTTGACGGTTTTGAGAGGTGAAGTGAACGGGTATTATCATACTTCGTAGAGTGTGTAGATATATGGTATTATTTGCGTGGCCGGTATCAGTGAGGTCATATAGTCGACTAAACCTATGTACGTAGCATACATTTCACAGTCGCTGTAGTGTTTCAACAGTTGGAAAAAACCTAGTTGACTGTAACGGTTTCAAGGTATAAAATACGCTCATACGATCCGTTGTCACAGGGGGTAGTGCAAGTAAAAGTGTATCACAAATTAAAGTGACCTGCAAGTCGCGCGTGAGTATCAGTAATTAATTGCAAAATTCAAATCCTCGTCTCTACAGCAAAAATGACGTACAGCTGCACCTCTTCGTTGACCTGCAACGTTACTCTCCCGGGTCCAAGCCTGGCAGAAATCTGTGGAGCCTCGGCGTTCGTCGTCTTCATGTCTCTCCTCGACGAATTGATACGGTCTAATGAGAAAATATCTGGCAGATGCGAGCGAGTTCGGCCGATCGAGACTCCGGACGAAGAGTATGACTTCGTGGTTGTCGGCGGTAAGTCGAGTCGCGAGATGAAAGCGAAATTCAATTGAAACAGTAATCTGGACATTACTGTCCGTCCATGAATGGATGATCAACTAAGCCGCGACGATGTGCTCTGAAGTGGACGAATGTCTCTCTTGGTACAGGTGGAGGCGCAGGGGCAGTCGTGGCTGGAAGACTGAGTGAGAATCCTGACTGGAAAGTCCTGGTCCTAGAGGCCGGTCATGACGAGTCTGCAAGCGTTGAAATTCCACTATTCACCCCAAACCTCGTGGGTGGGTAATACATCGAACCATTCAATAAGCTCCCTTCTCTCAATTGAATTCCAGCGATGAATCAATGGTCTGTTTCTCACAGGGACGGAAGTCGACTGGAATTATACTTCGTCAAACGAAAGCTACGCCTGCCTTTCGACGAATGGTTCCTGCGCAACAAGCTCAGGGAAAATTCTCGGGGGAGGCACGTCACGCACTGGGATGTTATACCTCCGGGGCAACCCGACGGATTACAACAATTGGGCTGACCTAGGAAACGAGGGCTGGACGTGGGAGGAAGTTGAGCCGTTTTATCTATCGGCAGAAAACAATGGCGAGATCGAGAGAGTCGGAAGGAGATATCACGCAACTGGTGGACCGCTCTCGGTCGAAAGATTTCCTTACCTACCTCCCTTCGGAAAAACAATCCTCGCCGCATCTGACGAGGTGGGTTACGGCATCAGCGAGGATCTCAATGGCGAACGGATCACCGGTTGTGCAGAAATTCAAACCGTAACGAAAAATGGAGTCCGACAGAGCAGCGCCTCGGCGTATTTGCGCCCGGTCAGGAATCGCAAGAATCTTCACATATCTTTGAATTCTCTCGTTACCAGGGTGATAATTGAGAACGAGAGGGCAGTCGGCGTGGAATATTCCAAGGTAATTATGTCACCTCACCTCACGATGATCCATAGCATCGAAAGCAAAAGATTAGCTGAATGTAATACCCGATATGGACCATTTGGAACGAATTCTTTACAGAACGGCGGATCAAAGACGGTTCGTGCATCCAAGGAGGTCATAATTTCGGCAGGGGCTATAAGGTCACCTCACCTCTTGCTCCTCTCCGGGATCGGACCCGAGGAGCACCTGGATTCCCTCGGAATCAATATGGTCAAAGATCTGCGTGGGGTTGGGGAGAATTTTCATAACCACGTAGGCTTCAAACTCGACTTCACCATCGAGGAGGCTGACAAATACGACAATGACTGGGCCATCGCTACAGAGTACCTCGTCAACCAGACCGGACCCTTGTCTGGTCTTGGATTGATCGCGATGGTGGCTATATTAGAGTCTGAAACAGCGAGCCCCGAATATCCGGATCTGGAATTGGCCTGTCTTGGCTATTCAGAGAATTGTGCACCGGGTGAAGTCGGCGCTCTTCGTAGTGCGGGAAAACGCACTATGTCTATAACCGCGATGAACATGCATCCGGAGAGCAGGGGTACGTCGATGTATTGAATGAAAGTTTTATTACGAGCGACGTGAAACGAGGAAATAATTGAGTTACGTATCACCCTTTGCTGTTCCGCAGGAAGAATCAGCCTGGCGTCGAAGGATCCTGTCGAATACCCTGTGATCTGGGGAAACTTTCTGAGTGATTCTACTGACCTCGACCGTGTGCTTGCAGCCATAAAGAAGGCCTTGGCATTGATTGATACCAACACTATGCGTGCCCACAATTTTACCCTGTCTAATGCACCTATCGAGGCCTGCGCCAGGTACAAATTTCTCAGCGACGACTACTGGAAATGTGCAACGAAACAGAACACCTATCTTCAACATGACGTTGCTGGGTCCTGCAGAATGGGACCTTCTTCAGATTCTATGGCAGTCGTTGATTCTAGGCTACGAGTATACGGAATAAAGGGACTCCGTGTTGCTGATGCTTCCATCATGCCCCAGGTGAGTTATGAGTCAATTTTTAGGGGGCTGGTTGAAATTCAAAATTTCAATGTTACCGACTTACAGTTTTGAGCAAGGGTATTTTCCCCAGAGTCTGCATAGTCGATTTGGGGAAACTTCCAAACGAAGAACACCATAGATTAAAAATTCCGAAAGCTGAAGATTCGAGAGGCCAAACCTGTGACACTTGAAATTTAAGATAAAATGGGTCTCGATTGGAATGAACTATTTTTTTAGAAATAGATCGAAATTCTGAGATTCTTCAACTTTCTCCACAGCTGACTTCCGGCACCATAGCAGCACCGGTTATGATGATTGGAGAACGGGCAGCAGACTTTATCAAGAGAGATTGGGCTCGGAAGTCTGAGAAGAAGACTCACATTCATGAGAGTTCTTCGAATTGCTACTTGATAAGAAAGGATCAGATTTCTGAATCCATACCCTCGCATGGTGATTGAAATCAACCGAACCGTATGATTTTTGGAAATAGAGAATGAATTGAAAGGATTTATATAAAAATAAATTTAACACCGTACTGTCGTTAATTCTTAAACCTATTCGTTCGCTGAGTCTCAAGATCCTCGACTTGTCATGTTTGAATGGTTTTATTTGTGCAGCCGATACTTATCAGGTCATGTGCTCGATTACAAATACCTTTGATAGTGTGATGGGACTTAATGATGCCATGTAAAAGTGATTACGAAAATGACATTTCGTAATCGTACAGATGTTTTAACAGCTGGAAAATACCTAGTCGAGTGTAGGGAGTTCCTAGTATAAAGCTCGATCTCACGATCTCTGGTCATATGAGTAAAGTGAAGTCGCTAATGCAGGACGTGTTTATGGCGAATTAAAATTCGAGTTTTTCGTAGTCCCAGGCGATTGAAATTTTCAAGTGAGTTGAAATGATAAAAGTTGGCGAGTTCGCTAGCAGCTTAATCAATGGAAAAATTCAATTCCTCATCTCCTTAGCAAGAATGACGTACAGCTGCACCTCTTCGTTGACCTGCAACGCTACTCTCCCGGGTCCGAGCCTGGCAGAGGTCTGTGGAGCCTCGGCGTTCGTCGTCTTCATGTCTCTCCTCGACGAATTGATACGTTCTAATGAGAAAATATCTGGCAGATGCGAGCGAGTTCGATCGATCGAGACTCCGGACGAAGAGTATGACTTCGTGGTTGTCGGCGGTAAGTCGAGTCGCGAGATGAAAGCGAAATTCAATTGAAACAGTAAACTGGACATAACTCTCCGTCCATGAATGAATGATCAAATAAGCCGCGACGATGTGCTCTGAAGTGGACGAATGTCTCTCTTGGTACAGGTGGAGGCGCAGGGGCAGTCGTGGCTGGAAGACTGAGTGAGAATCCTGACTGGAAAGTCCTGGTCTTAGAGGCTGGTCATGACGAGCCTGCAAGCGCTGGAATTCCACTATTCACCCTAAGCTTCGTGGGTGGGTAATACATCGAACCATTCAATAAGCTCCCTTCTCTCAATTGAATTCCAGCGATGAATAAATGGTCTGTTTCTCACAGGGACGGAAACCGACTGGAATTATACAACGACAAACGAAAGCTACGCTTGTCTTTCGACCAAAGGTGCCTGTGCGTTGTCCGTGGGAAAAATGCTTGGAGGAAGCACGTCCCATAACAACATGTTATATATACGAGGTAATCCAACGGACTACAATAATTGGGCTGACCTAGGAAACGAGGGCTGGACATGGGATGAAGTCAAGCCATTTTATTTACTGGGTGAAGACAACGGCGAGATCGAGAGAGTCGGACGCTTTCATCATGCAACTGGTGGCCCGCTTTCGGTCGAAAGATTTCCATACCGACCCCCCATAGGAAATTCGATTCTCGCTGCGTCTGTCGAAGTGGGTTATGGCATAAGCGAGGATCTAAATGGTGAACAGCTCACAGGTTTTTCAGAAGCTCAAACAACAACGAGAAACGGAGTCAGACGCAGCAGCGCTGCGGCATATCTACGTCCGGTTAAAGACCGCAAAAATCTTCACGTGTCCCTGAATTCTCATGCTACAAGGATAATAATTGATCATGATCAGGCAGTCGGCGTCGAATACTATCAGGTAACAATGTCACGTCAATTCCCGGAGATCCATGCTATTGATGACATCCCTTACAGAACGGTGAGATGAAGACGGCCCATGCATCCCGTGAAGTCGTGATTTCGGCGGGCGCCATAGCGTCACCCCATCTCTTGCTCCTCTCTGGAATTGGACCCAAGAAGCACCTGGAGTCAGTCGGATCTAAGGTGGTCAAAGATTCGCCCGGAGTTGGCGAGAACTTCCAAAACCACCTGGGCTACAAGCTCAGCTACACCGTCAATGAGCCTGACAGATACGACAACAGCTGGGCCATCGCTACCGAATACCTCGTCAACCAGACTGGGCCCTTGTCCGGCGAGGGACTGACAGGGATGGTAGGTGCTTTTTATTCCGAATCATCGAGGCCTGAGTTCCCGGATATCCAGTTATGGTTCCGTGGCTATGAGGAGAGCTGTGCACCAGGTGAAGTCGACGCTCTTCGTAGCACGGGAAAACGCGCTGTTATGATATCTGCGATTATTCTTCACCCAAAGAGTAGAGGTGAGTACGTCCACGTGGTGAACGAACATTTTTTCACGTACGAAACGGTATAATGCGAGTTGATCCTCTAGGAAGAATCAGCCTGGCGTCGGACGACCCTTTCGAATATCCACTCATCTGGGGAAACTATCTTAGCGAATCTACAGACATCGACCTCGCCATTAAAGCCATTAAAAAGGCCCTGGCTTTGACCAACACCAAGACTTTGCGCGCCCATAAGTTCACCTTGTCTAATCCGCACATAAAGGCATGTTCCAAGTACAAGTACCTAAGCGACGACTACTGGAAATGTGCAATACACCAGAATCCTGATGTCCAAAGTCACTTCGCTGGTACTTGCAAGATGGGACCGTCCTCGGATCCCATGGCAGTCGTCGATCCTCAGCTACGAGTCCATGGGATAAAGGGACTCCGTGTAGCCGATGCTTCCATCATGCCTGTGGTGAGTCACGAGTCAATTTCGACAAAAAATTTGAGCGTTTCATCGACTGTATAAAGAAAAAAAGAAATTCATCATATTCGTCGACAGCTCATTTCAGGCAATACTGCAGCACCGTCTATGATGATCGGAGAACGAGCAGCGGACTTTATCAGGAAAAATTGGATGCAGAAGTCTGGCGAGAAGACTTCCACCCATAAAAGTTCATCCAAGTGTTACTTGGTAGCTAAAGATCATTTTCCTCAATACTTGCCATTTGCACATTGATCAATCGTGTAACAAGTGTGATTTTGCCTTTCTTTTCTTTTTTTACTTTTCTTTTACTTTTTTGACAATAAAAAATATAATTATTATTCATTACACTGTTGTAATTAATTCACATATCCTAATAGATCCTTGAGTCCATAAAATGAACATACCTACGCCCAGACGTGGACACACACACACACATACACATAGAGGCTATAGCCAGGAATTGTTTTACGACTAGTAAAACTTTTCCCCGCTTCTCACATATGTTAACAATTTCGCGTATAGCCGCTTATATACTTGTATAATACATATATATATACTTCGAACTACGACGCACACTTAAACTGAACTAATAACTTAACTTGACAGTTTTAAGTTTTAATTAACCAGCTTAAGCGAACTTTCATTCGATATTAATTTATAACAACGAGAAGTTTCGCGAATCGATTGGCACTACTTATCATTACCTTTAATATAGTATATTCGATGGATTATGAAATACTCTTCACCGTTCAATATAAGGGATGAAAGTTACAGTTAATTTGAAAAAAAAAAGAAAAGAAAGAAAAATGGGAGCTGACTCCATGATCGGTGGCTTTTCGTATACGATTTAATGTAATGCAATGAACTTCTCGAAAATCTAATCGCAGGATGAGGGGATCGCGTGAAAAAAAATTCGAGTATGTTAAAATCGTAACATTTTCACGAAAAATAAACCATAACTCATTTTCGTCGGTATTCGTAAAACAATTCTCTCAGCTCTGTCTCTCTCCCTCTCTCTCTGTACCTATATATCTGTTGATACTAGGTATACACCTTCGCCAATGAAATATGGTAAGACCTCCTACAGCTCCTATCTCTTCCTTTTTACCTTCTACCTATTCCTTTTGGAATCCAGGAAGCTATGGCATTCCTCAAAGTAATCGCATACCATTAGAGAAATAATCGCGCCTGACAATGTCCCGACCATCGATCTTCGGCTGTGCTCAACGTTTTTTCAAATTTTCATTCCTCAGGATTTTTTTTTTCAATTTTTTTCCTCTTATTTTAAATTTTCTCTCTTCTCTTCATTTTATCAGGAAAATAATGCGAGAGATTCACTCAGATTCTTGAATACATACTTTCTCCCACGACGTATTTATATTTCATTCAGTAAAATAATTCGGGAAAATGACAGAACGAAAAGACGAAGAAAAATTTTTTTTTTATTTTTTTTTCTCGTTTTTTGCAACCCAGGTGTAGTTCGCCATTCTTTTCGCCCCCACTCTCCCTCTCTCTTCCTCTTTCTCTCTCTAGGCATCGAAACAATTAGGCCGACACCATACGTGTTCGAAATGCTTAACTAAACGAGACAGATCGTCGAGGGGTAGGAGGATTTGAACTTTGATCACCCTAAGGATTAACGGTATAGGCAGTCGCGTTTGTCCCACGCTAAAGGCATCCGAAATTGCATTATCGCTGGCCAATTTGATGACAAAATTCCTGCCTTGACTAGATAAACAATTACAAAGAGAATATACGGGGTATAGAGAAAGAAGAGAAAAAAAAATAAAAAATAAAAAAAGAAGACGAAAAAAGAAGCATTGGAAAAACTAACGCTTTTCATCATCAGCTCACATTATGGAATTGAAAGTACAATTTTGTCACCCTCTTTTTTATTTTCCTCTCGCAAATGGAGAGAGAGAGAGAGAGAGAGAGAGAGAGAGAGAAAATAAAAAAAGTAAAAAAAAAAAAAAAAAACCTTTCGGATTCAACGAAACGTTGGCAATTTTAGTCCCCGGTACAAAAATCGTGTAGATTTCAATTCTCATTTTCGCAAATTTATAAGGGGTAGGTAGGTGTGTTAAAATAAAGGTGGAATATTTAATTCGGGGACGAGAAAATTTCACCGTCTCTTTACTCGCTAGTATCAGGTATATATTGTATACCAGCTAGAGTTAGGAACTATAAATTCGGACTTAAAGTTCGTTTAATCCGCTTTCCTTTGTCCTAATCCGTTGGCAGCATAACTCGGTGTTAAAATTGAATTTTATACACCTACTCACAGTGGTGCTGCTACCATATGGATTCGGATTAGAGCTTATAATTATAATTCGTCGTTTTAATTTATAACTTTGAGTGAAATAACGGAAGAGAGAAGAATTTTGACACACAAGTTATTAATTGTCTTTTTTCTTCCTCCATTTTTTGTTTTTTTTTTCTGTTTTTTTTTTTTTCATTTATCAAGTATAATGACTATGTAGGTATTTTGCTCCTGTTGACGATATCGTAAACGATACTTATTTACATTTACATTTCGTGCTACTACCTAGAACTAGATCGATCTATCCAAGTTTCGTTTCTTATCTACGAGAGTTTTATCTTCAAAAGCATTTATTTCAACCCTGCAGGTAAAGGTACTAGTCTTATCCAGAACTCGTCGCTCGAGTGTCAAGCATCCTTCTCTTTCTCTCTCTCTCTCTCTCTCCTTCTGGGTTCTGGTCGTGGACACTTACAAATGTTTCAACCGCATGCACGAACGAACAACCCTCAAAATTTAAAGGAACGTAAAAAAAAAGAAAAGAAGAAGAAAAGAATGCTACAATCTTCATCAAATTTTCAAAAATTATACTCCCACGCTAGAATAGAAAAAAAAAGTACAAGAACTATGAAAAGAAACTATGCAAATAATGCACTCAACCCTTCGGAGGTGCGTTTCAATTTTAGGGGATGATCGGTGGGATTTAAAAAGTCACACTAACGCTTGCATTTAGGCATCCGACTTTTAGGGACTTTTTATACGACTTAACGAAGATCACTATTTCGAACGATAGAGTAACGAGCTATACCCACATCCCCAATCAGATACGAAAATTAAAGCAACCAATCTGCACGTGTATTTGTTAGAATCATGTATGTACTCCAGCAGGTTTTGAACAAATAAGGTAAAAACCTTTACGGCACGTTGTACAAAATTATATTTCGCAAGCGGAGGGGATTTTTAATTCCGTGGTTAAAACACGGTGCGGGTAATTTTTTTTATTTCATTCTTCTTGTCTCGCCTGCCTATAAACTCGATATAACATTTTCGGCTCTACCTACCTAAATTTTTTACTTTTTTTTTCATTCTTTATCTTTCTCTTTCTCTTTCTCTCGTGTATAGGTGGTTCAATTTTGCTTTGGGTTTTGTTTGCTGCGAACACTGTGTGAAACGGTGGCGGAGAGAATGAAAAATGAAAAACCGCCCTTTCCATATATATATTATATACTCACACTCGCACTCGCTCATATACTTACATTCACACATGTACCTGCAGCACAACTTCAACGTGGGATAACGCTTATTAAAATAACAGGAAAAGAATGTAATTAAGGTTTTAACCCGACTGTCGGCTGAACTCTTTACTACCCTTTAGAAACGGCCAGGTAAATCCCTGACGAATTATAAACTGCCAGCGTCATTCGTTAAAGCATACAACAAGCGAAAAAACTTTTTCTGTTCTCACCCCAGAATTAGAGGAGCACAAAGCCCCGAATCTTCCTCGTTTATTTATTTATTCACTTAATTATTTATTCATTCATTTATTTATTTATTTATTTATCTATTTACTTGGACGGACAAGCAGGAAGGAGACGTTTGATCATCTACTCAAAAGAGACTAATAAGGTCTTAAATTAGTGGCTGGAAAGAGGAGTAAAGAAAAGCAAAATAGAAGAACAAGGTATGTAGGTATATGAGGAACCTAAGAGTCGATATGAATTATTATTTAAACCAGATCCACTTTGCCTCTTGAGAAAATCATCCTCTGCGTTCTCGCTGCACCTCATTACGGAAGGTGCGACCTAGTTTCATCGTTTCTCAAAGTATAACGTTGGTACAACAATTTTTTATCCATTTTTTTTTTTCCCTCTTATTTTAATTCGTTTCCTTTTTTCTTTTTCTCTTTCCTTCTTCTACTTCTTTTCCTTTATCGACAATATAAATGCGCACTCGTGGAGTTGCCTTCTCTAGCTACTAATCAAAGGGAATTTTCTTTGGACGCTTTTCATCGGTGTATTTTATTTTTCCCCAAGATATTTTCTTTGCCAATGATAGAAAAGCATGATATCTATATATTCAATTCACGTTTTTCTATCCATTGTTGAAATGACGTTGTAGCTGACGGTGAAACGAGACCAACGATACCCAACAAGGTACCATTCCGATCATTCGGTCCAGAGATATTCACATCTGAAGCTGAGCGCTAGCGCGAGTAGCGATATCATTGTATTTAGAAACGCTGTATCTCGTTGTTCAATCGTCGGGATAATACCCGTCGGGTGTCGTTGGGTTCGTATCAATTCCCGCTACATTATCAGGCAGAATGATCTGTAACTTTTCTAAGAATAAGAAAAAATCTTTGTGGCAATTGGCATGTGCGAGTGAACATTGCATTGGTCATTCCCGAGGGATCGTTTTATGGGTGTTTAGAGTCGTCAAAACGTAACCCTTTCACGTATTTAATGTTATTTATAATATGTACGTACAGTAGGTGGTGCTGTTTGCTATGTTTGTACCACTCCTGATGTGGGGTAGAAAGTGGTTACAATTTGTGTGCAGGAAGCGCGATGCGTGTTAGTAGGGTACGTGACTACGGTTGATTTCCGACGAAGGTAGAATTACGTATTACTTATTAACGTTAATCGCGGTACGAAACGACGTTGTAAATCGAGATACACATACCTACATGCCCGAAAACATTGCGCATGTAATATGTAATGTTGTTTCCGCCGTCAAAGGGCCCAAATATAACAAATAAATAATCTGAATTCAGAATTTGAACGATAATAATTAAACCTAGTTGAACCTTTTCCTTCTTTTACCCTATACTAAGTAACTTTTACCTCGCGAGTTTTGTCGAGCTAGTTTATTAATTTACCACCACTGATTCTCCTCCCCGTCGTGCAGCACAGTTCTATAGTTGTTAATAACAATAATAAACTCGAGAGCTTTCGCGAGTTTCAGATCCGTACTGGGTAGCTACTCTGCGATTTAATCCCGAACGGCAATTACTGTACAAATTTTAGTCGCACTAAAGTTTGAGGATTTTGAATCGAGTCTCGCGCTATCGTTCAAATTTTAGATCTCTGTTACCTGCATCCTCGAGATATACGGTCTAGGATATTTTTTTTACAGAACAAAACGTAGCCGAAATCGATGCGGATCCGACGATACCTGGAAAGTATCATTCCAATCATTTAATCGCGAGAACAGCCCAACTAGCGTTTGCAATCACTAGCGCGAGTGTTCAAACTTTAAGTGCGAATATCTCGGACTTTAGTCATCGGAATGACACTTTGTTCGGTATCGTTGGACTCGGCTCGTTGTCCTGCATAAATTTTACAGCATAAGAAACAGATGGAAAGAGAAAATCTAGTCTTCTTTTCTCAACGTTTATCGTTTTTATGACCTCGGCTACCCTGTAGTTATGTAGGAAAGAGAATGTGTACATTTATGAAATTATCACGTTTGAAAGTCTTTTCTTCTTCTTATTCTTCTTCTTCTTGTAGTGTAACGACTAATTATCACGTCACAGCAATCTTTATCTTCGAAGGCGTAGCTACCCTAGAGTTGGGGTGCGGGCGTACCTATATCCACCCAACTGTAACACAGATTTTAGATACGTGTGCGACCCTTTCTCATGCATTTCATTTTTATACCCGATTCTCTACGATTATAATTGCCGGCTGCACGCAAACGCGTATACGGAAGTTAACTAATAATCGCGATAAAACTTCCGTTTAACTCCAGTTTACCAAACCCGTATAAAACATACCTCTACATACATATATGTAGGTATACCATACGTTGTTATTTTTTAATAAAACCGAAAACCGTTTGAAAAGTTCATTTTTATAACTTCATTTGAGAGAAAAAAGAAAGAAAAATCTCATGTCAAATCAGCGAAACTACTCCACTTCGCTGTACAGGGTATATTTCCTTTGAGGTGGAACTAAATTTGATGAAAATATACAGAGTAGATACTTCGTTAAACTATAATTACGATACCTACGGATGGTTTCGCGTCGCGAACCTCCCAGTATACGTATAAGCAGACGGTTGTAAACAAAATCTGATCAAAGTTAACTAAACTTGACTCAAGTTAACTTGAAGTTAAGTTAAAGTTAACTTGTAAACGAGTTGAGGTAAGTTTTCACACCGTATTGCAGCAATCGCTATAAGTTGATAAGATATCGCGTCGGTAAAATTTTTATTTCAAACTTGTTTTTCCTCGTCTTATTGTTACACCTAACGCATCCGAAACATTTATTTTTTCATTTCCATTTTGTTAATTTATTTTCTACAGAAATCGAGAGATAAGAAACGATGATAACAAGTATATGGCCTGCAGGTATCGTTATCAGAAATAAGAATATAACTAGAAGAGAAGAGAAGAGAAGAGATGATGGGAGTTGAAACGCTGCATGTTATACCGTTAAGGATATAAGAAAAAATAAGGGCGCGTACCCTTAGGCGATGAATTTCAAGGTTCATCAGATTTTGATGAGAAAAAAAGAAATTATACCTACATAAGGAATTCAAATGAAATTTCTTTTCCTCTTTTCCCTCTTCGTTTTTCCAACACTTAAAGAAAGGGGTGAATTAATTCATCAAGGCTCTCGTTATCGCGGGGCGAAGTCCTCTGTCATCGCGATTCACCTTGATTCTTCATTCGTCTCTAGAAGTTAAAGTGCTCTCCTATTATTCGACTGATTGTCAAATTCTGACGTTGAATACTGTGAAAGCAACGAAAACAGGAAATAGTCATTATACTAAGGGGGGACGCCCGAAGAATGACGATACGTAATCGACGATCAATTCTTCGCTGGGGAATGAGACACCTTAGTATTCTTGTCAGATTCGCATTTCCTGATGATTCGAAATGAACAAAATGAACAAAACAAAAAAAAAAAAAACGAAAAGAAATAAATGGAAGGTAAAGGGTTGAGAGAAGGTTCGATAAATGAAAAGGGATCGATTTTTTGGGTGCCTGGAGCAGATATGTGGGGTAATCCCTAGCCGGAGCATCCCTCGGCAATATCTGCGACACGACATGACGCACGAAACGACAGTTGTGATAATTTGGGATTCATAACCACCCCCCTCGTAATTTCCCACGTATAACCCTTGCCTATAGGCGAGGACTAAGTAACCGAGATTCAACACGAAATAGTATACGCATATCTTGGTACAAGGTAACGTAATGTACCACCAATAGCGTACCTACCTACCTACCTACCTTCTGATAACGCGGAAATAGGAGAAGACGTCTCTTTGTACCGTACCAAACTCCAACCCCCAACCCCATGTAACAAACTGATGCTAGTATGTGGAGGAGAATATATGCCTACTATACGTAGGTATAATAGGCACCGGAATTATATGTGTTCTGAACACAGAGATGCCCGCCGCCTGATATACGAAACCGGCTATTTTCGAAACCCTACCATCTCCTGTGCTGTGAATACTCGAAAATCAACCACAAGAGCCGGAAAATGAATTCGACGACGAGCGATGTATCAAATTTTGTTCAGTCTCTATCGCATTTATACGTGTTTTTATCGACTGACATTTCAGTTTTAACACGATTTCCGTACATTTCAAATAACTTCACACTGATATCTACTAGTTATCATCACGATATTCAATCGAGTCAACTAGTATCTGGCTGTTATCGTAATGATATTCGGTTCAACCGACTGATACTTCCTTTTTATCATGATATTAATCACTTTTCCTCAACTGTAGATTGATATCTGTTATCTATATACTAGTTATCATCACGATATTCAATCGTGTCAACTAGTATCCGGTTGTTATCGTAATGGTATTCGGTTCAACCGACTGATACTTCCTTTTTATCCTGATATTAATCACTTTTCCTCAACTGCAGATTGATATCTGTTATCTATATACTAGTTATCATCATGATATTCAATTGTATCAACTAGTATCTGGTTGTTATCGTAATGATATTCGGTTCTATTGACTGATACTTGATTCTCATTATGGTATTAGTCGGGTTTCTTCAACTATGAACTGATATCTGCTTGTTATCGTGATGATATAGATCCAGATTCGGTATCCGGTTGTTATCACGAGCTAATTCATTTCCACCAGAATAATAAACTAATACCACCTCACTGCCACGATGATATTAATCTATAAAAATTGATATCAAATCGTTATCCATCTGAAATTTGGTTATCAGAATGAAAAGTATAAGTGATTCAGATCCAGAAGTATCATACTGTTTCTGCATTATTGAGAGTAGAACGCGGGGAGAGCTGCAGAGAGCCGTTAATAATCCTCACCGTTTCCTTCTCTTTTATCTTTTCCTCGTATATTTCTATGTAGTGAGATAAATAAATGAGAATCGAACAGTCTCGCGTTAGTATTGGTAAATATATGTTTTATTTGTTTCGATGCAATTATAATATCCGTTTGTTTTGTTTCCATTAAAATTTCCAATTCCAATTCCATTCCCATTTCCCCATTTCCATTTCCATTTTCATTCCTTAGCCGCGGTCGCAGAAGCAGCAGAAGTAGCAGACGCAGAAACAGAAACAGCAGAAGCAATAAGGGTCGTTTTGCAGCTAGGATAAAAATTTGTATTATTCAACCGTGAGCCTCTCTTATTCTTATTCTTATTCTTATTCTCATTCTCATTCTCCTTTGTGGACTTACCGCAGTAAGGAAAATACCCGACCCACACCATCCACCCAAGTTTCGCGGCTGAGCACAAAGGACCACTTGTACAATGCCCGTCTCAATTATTAAGACGCGGGGGCTCTGAACCACTTGTCTTCCCTTCGTCAGCACCATCCCCGTGGTAAGATTACAGAGAAATCCGATACACACCCCCTCCCGTTTTCATACTTAACAAAAGTAAGCATAACAATGTCATGCCTATACCCTGATGCATTATAAGGAGACAGAATACAACATCTTCTGTACCACCCGCATCGCCACCGGGCACCGCATTAGAACAAGAACAAGATGAAGACGAAGACGAAGAAAAAGAATAAGTAGAAAAAGAAGACGAAGATAATGAATAATAAAACAACTCAATTATGAATAAAACATCGAACTCTGATTGGAATGATCCCGAAGCCAGGCCAGGGAGTTACAGGAATCGTATCTGTTTATACGTACAAATTTAGCTACCCTACCACAGCGGGTAGTAATATATACACAGAGCATGGCTCTTCCGTTAATTAATTACATAAAACCGGATCAATATACGTGAAGTTACGCAACCGAGTTACGTGTCTATAAATCTTTGGGGATCTTTATCTCGATGTGTGTTTGTCTGGAGTGAAAATATTTTGGAGATAAAAGTTGCGTATTTAAATTATCTGAAAATTTTCTTGATCGTCTATTTACGATGGAATCGACATACCCGGAGATAACAAGGAAGATCTAGAATGATCAGACTGGCTTGCGCATACTACATGTCTCTATGTCTCTTGTACCACGGTGGCTGGTATCATCATTATATGATAACGAATATCGTTCGTCGACGACAACGCCCTCTTGATACTACAGGAGCAAGGGGATGTTTATAGAACCGTGTATACGTGTCGTGAGTAGGAGTAACCGTACCGTAACGACTGTTTTAAATTTCATGAGCGTTTTCTGCACCACCCGAATACATGCATATACCTACCTACCCCCTACCCCATGCCCATCTATACTAGTAGCTGTATGTAGGTACATGAATACGTGCGGTGGCGGTTGGTCCCAGACCAGCAAAGCAAAGCAAAGCCAAGCCAAGCCAAGCCAACCCTGCAAGCCCAGCCCAGGATGGATAGGTACTCCAGACTTTTACCAAGTGTAGATTTTTCAGAGAATCGTTATGTAAAAAGTGAGGATTTACTCCGTACCTATACCTCCCCCATCTAACTCGGAAAAATACACTTTGACATCATTCGCGTTTCGGAGCATTACGTAATCACACACCCACCTGACTCAACGAGGGTCCACCATCGTTAGGGATTATTACAGGGTTCGGAAACGATCAAAGGGCAGCTGTCCATCGAACATCTCTAATCAATTTCAATCGGAGTTAATTATCATTTTAGTATCAGACGATGGGAGTAAATATCATTGATGTTATTCAAATTCAATCATCGTCACGGTCCACTTTTCATCATCACAGGATTCGGTACCCGCGAATATTTGGTCACTTCGTTTATTAAATGATAAAATTCAGATCGAGCGACCGATATTCGGTCATTTTCATCATGATATTTAGTCACATTCAGCATTTTCGAAAATCACATACAGTCATAATGATAAGTATCAACTGATATTTCTATTCTACGATAACGATATTCATTTGTATCATAGGATACTCTGCAGTCATCCTGAAAAGTGACATTCTCTTTTCACTATCACTGGACTTGGTACCAAAAACTTAAAATTAAGTTTCACAAATTGATATCTCGGGGTTATCGCGACGATAATAATCGGTTATTCCAAGCTGTCAATTAGTATTTTGTGTTTGAAATAACGAAATTGAGTTCTAGCAACTAATACTCTGTCATATTCATGATGATGTTCGGTTTTATCGACAGATATTCAGCTGTCATCATGACGATCAAGCTGTCAACTAGTATTTCTGTTTTTAAAAGATAAAATCCGGTCATGGCAGCTGATACTTCGCAGTTATCACGCTCAATTATTTCACTCTGTAAACTAGTATCCCTCGGTTTTAAAATGATGGAATTAAGTTGTAGCGGCCGATGTCTTGTCATTTGATCAACGATACTAGCGTATTGTAGATTAATAATAACAATAGTACCCCTTCGAACGCTAATACGAATTAGAATCTGGTCTCCAGAGTTCGAAGCCTCTGAATAATACACTTGGACGTTATTGATGAGCGGTTACATAATCGGGAAAGATTGGACGATCGTTAAGGGTTATTAGAGGGTTTGAGGGCACGGAGTAAAAGGTGAGTTTCTCCCCGAAAATCCCTGATCAATTTCTACCCCATTATAACATAATGTCGAAATAAAATCGATCGAATTATTATATACGTCGTCTACGTTCTTTATATCCCTTCATCGACGATACAAAATCCCTTCAGTCCCTAATTTTTTGTTATTTTTATTTTTATCCCTTTTTCTTTATTTTCTTTCCCTTCTGTGTCTTCCTCCCTAAATACTTAGGGCATCTGTTTTTTCGGCGTGAAATATAACACTAAAGCGAAACTTAGAGCCGAGAGAGCTGAACTTGTTAAATTCCTTTGGCAACAAATCTAGCGTACTTTGTCACTGTCAGTGTTCGTCGTCGTCGTCCTTTCGCCCAAAGTTCCTGCGAGGGACCAGGACCAGGACCAGGACCAGGACCAGGCCAATCCTTACGGCACAATACATGCGGGTTGGTTGGATCATGGCTCGCTGCTAGGTCTTACTGAGGCTAAACTTTTACTTGGTGTGTTCAAATATTTTGCTACCCCTGCATCGCTTCGCTGCGGTGGTCGCCGGGAAAAAAAAGAATAAGAAGAATAAGAAGAAGAAGAAGAAGAAAAGTACCCCCGTCGCTTCTAGGTGTATACCTTACTACCTATAAAAAATTCTTCGAAGAACGGTAACGGGAATGGGAACCTGTTATCTAAGTTAGGGTAGCGAGGTGGTCTTCGGCTCACTTTCGGAAACTTTTTTTATATTTTTTTTCCAGTATTTGTTTTCTCCGCCTCCTTCTCTTCCTCAAAGCTTTTTTTCACTTTCCCTTATTCTTTCGCCCACGACAAGTCGACGACCAGGACCATCCCCCTCACGATCCTCTTCTTCCTCTTCTTCTTTTTCTTATAACTGGTACCCAAGCATCTACAGCATCTAGGAATAAGAAAAGAACTTGCCAAAGATCCTCCCACGGCGAGTAAGGATCAAAGGACTTCTTCCTCCTCTTATTCCACCACTTCTATTACTTCTTCGTCTCTTTTCCCGACGGCCATAGGTCACAGTTCTTAAAAGCCAGTGAGCCGAAAGCCAAGCACTTGCGGTAGGTGGATGGGTAGGTAAGGTACTCGACAAAATTCGAATCCTCCGAGCAAAGAAACCCGACAACTTTTCCTACGTCCTGTCCTCTTCGTGGGTGTTTTTTTTTCCTTCCGTTCTGTCATTTTTTTTTCGAAAACAAAATCTCAGTGGTAATAAGAGAATGGAATGAAATAACTAAAACAAATATGGAGAGAAAAAAACACACACACACACACACACAAACAACGCGAGAGAAAAAAAGCAAACGAGGAAACATTAAGCATTCAGAGATGGATAGAGACAAAGTGCGACAGACAAGACAATGACAAGAGGATAAGACGAAGGGTTGAAGAAAAAGTAAAAAAAAGGAGAAAAAGACGAAGAGAAGAAAAAAAAAAATGAAAATGACAAACGTACGTTTGTCTCTGACAATGGCGGGTTACTACAACCACCTCTGAAACTGTCTTGCCCTATACGAGGAATGGGTAGGTGTATGTACGAGGGAGATTCGTTCAAGGGTAGTTGTAGCTGTATTATGAGGCGGGGGTGGCGAAAAACCTAGCAATTTTTTATCGACAGGATCGGCGTAGCTGTAGCTATAACCCTACCCTACCTACTTTTATTCGAACTGGCTAGGTCTGCCGCTGGTTCTGCTACCCGTACTACATTCACGTTCACACATCTTCGGTTATTTATTTTACTCTTTATCTGCAGCCATGCCATTTTTTCCCCTGCGATCCATTCTTTTCCCGTTTCTTTCTTCCTCCGTTTTCTCGTTCTCCGTTCCCCGTTCTTCTTCCTCTTTTTCTCGATCCTCTCTCGCCGGTCCTTAAACGCCCTAATACCGTCGCCCACCCCTTCTTCTATGGCGGAGGTATTTCACCCCTATATCCTGGACCAACAACCCCCGGACCATCCTGGAGGAGCACCTCGGGCTCGGGCTCGGGCTCGGGCTTGGGCTAGGGCTCTCCCCGACAAATTACGGCTATTAGAGAGCGATTGTTTTTTCGGCAGGGAACCACCAACCACCAGCTACTACCCCTAGAGGATAGAGGAGGAAGCCCAAACGTGTTTTGTTTTTCCAACCCAATCAAAATCACCGTCGTATCTCCTATATACCCACTACCTTATTGGATTCCTCTTAATCCACGTCGGGGTAGAGAAGAAGAAGAAGAAGAAAAAAAGTAAAATGAAGAAATAAAGAAATAAAGAAATAGATAAACGAAGGCGGAAAGATAGGAAGGAAAAATCGTGTGAAGGTTCATCTAGCCAAAGGTATAGAACTGACTAGGAACACCATATCTACGTGTGTAACATACGTGGATTCGACACATATATAGGTATAATCTATACCCATGCACCTACCAATACGAAAGATTGATGTAATCTTAGAGACTACCGGTAGGTCTTCGCTGGAGTTCGATCGAAGATAAATATATACATACATGTAATATAGATAGGTATATAGGTACCTATGTAGTTCACCAAGGTACACTCTTCGATACGGTGAAAGGCAGGTAGAAAGTATAACTAGGACTTCTTATCAGTTATATACCTACCTAATAGGTAAGAAATTGGGACACATTGAAGAAAGAAAGAGAGAAAGAAGAAAAGAAGAAAAAAAAATAATATCGAAGTCATAGATGTGCGGGACTCGAGATTTGTGATCAAAGTATACTAGGAGTCTAGGTAGTACTTGTTACCATTACGATTAGAAAAACTTTCACCCACTTACTTGGAGTGATTTTTTTCTCTCTTTTTTATTGCGTTCTTTTTTGATTTTTATTTTCTGTTCTTACATGAATTAAGAAAGAAACAAAAAAAAAAGAAAAGTTTCTAAACTTTTTCACGATATTAAAATATGTATAAATCGTAAGTCGCGTGTTTAAAGAGCGTTACTTATATCGGGGTAGTGTACAGTAGCTGGAAGTACCTATAGTATCCTATATACCCACCCGGGTATAGTACTACGAACGTGCATAGTGGCTAGGTCGCACGATCTGCCCTATTCTCTCTCTTCCATAACACGATAATTAAATCGGTTCAGTATAAGGCACGAGGCAGAAATAAGGAAAGGAATCTATCTTTTGAGGGTAGATTCGCTGCGAAATTCTAAGTCTAAGTTTCCCTTGCCGAAAATTCGAGGGACCGATAGTTTCCGAGTTACGGAAGATCGAAGTTGATCAATCGCGGAGCGTATAAGTCGCACAGACTGGGCGCCCGCTCAACTCCCGCTCACGATCAGCCCAGTCTGAGTCGCCTATGAGTTCTGTGATCGGTCAACTGGGATCTTCTGTAGCTCGGAAACTATTGGGCCCTCGAAATTTTGGCAAAGGAAATTTAGTCTTAGAATATGACGAGGAATCTACCCTTAAAATATGGCTTGGGTTAAACTGAATCACCCTGTATAAGTGACACAACGAACTCTACAAATGACGCGTGAGAATTAAGGTGCTTATGCTACTCGACGCTACTCGCTACTTGGTACTACTGCTGCTGGTACAGATGATAAATTTTAAATTAGGCTCTTCCAGCTGCCCTCCGAAACGACCTTTCTAAACTTTCCGTCTGCAACCTCTCTCGCGGTTTGCGTGGGCGTAAAAAAGCCTTCTCTCCCTCGGTAGTTGTACATATATACATAATATATATATAAATGTGTATAAAGGTGCAGGATGGAGGGTGGGACGCGCGGGGGGGTATGAAGGGATTGAGGGAAGAGAATATTTCGCACCGTTTCCTTATTCCCCCTTTCACGTAGCCAAAGAGCATTGTTCTCCGGTGGGAACGATCTGCTACTGAAAAGCCCGAAAAGTTTGTGAAACTAGAGTGAGAGAGAGAGAGTGAGAGAGAGAAAGAGAGCCGGAAGGACTTCATCGCGACTCGTAACAGCGGAAATGCTCGGGACGTTTGATAGAGATAAATCAAGTCCCTTTACCCTCCCAACGCGCTGAGGGCACGCAGGCTGGATTATATAAGATATTAGATATTGATAAATTATATGGTGCTGGGTTAAAAGCCGGATGAGTGGAGGGGATCCGAAAACGGTGAAATTCTTTAAGATTTGATTCTCTGCAAATTTTTGTCATCAAAAATTCATTAGCACTGCAACGCTTGGCTCGTGACTAATTAACAGCCTCCTTAGAAGTCATAGAAGTAAAAAAGTTCGTATAAGTTTGAAAATGAAAATTTTCTCAAAGAACATACCTAAACCGCGGGGAGAAAAGTCCAACGAGCTTAACACTGCCCGATATAATATGAGAGATGAAAGGGTAGAAAAATATTAATTTTTCATTGAAAAGACGAGGATATATGTACAGGGTACGGCTTTCTTCGTCTTTTCAACTTTATCTATCTACGCGAATATATGCGATGGAACTAATTTTGCAAAAAATTCTACTTGGCTGCGGTCCTACACTTTTCAAAATCGTTTTAAACCCTTGCGTGACTCTATCGACTCTCCCTTAACTGGTTGGGTTCATTTTCGGGGTCGAATTTTGGATCGACTATTCAGAATTTAGATAGATCTACGCTATTCCTATTTATGCGATTATATTCAGTACACCACTTCGGTAATACCGGTATTACAATGATGATAATGATAATTTAATGATGTGCTCTCTGATCCTTGATCCGTTCCACTCAATCAAAAAAATATAATAATAATAATAATTAAATTTGACTGTTTTGGAGTGAAATTTTTAACTCTCTTTTGTAATTCACCCTTCTAATAATTACGACGATTATCGCCACTCGAGACAATTTCAAGGATTTAATTATCGCATTTTAATCATTCTTTGTTTTTTGGTCCTTTTTTGTTTTCCCTTTTTGATTTCGTGGTACTCGAGTTTTGAACGTGGGAGAAAAAGAAGAAACACAGAAACAAGATGATAAAGAAAAAAAAAAGTGTGAACCGCGTATAAAGAGTGTTTAACACCGAGTACCTACCCCTTATACCTACGGTTATATACCTATGTACATTATACATAGATATATAGCTACAGTTCGTTGAATTTATTTGAGGTATTGAGTGAGGTGGAATAACGAGAATATAATGGGCGACGTATTTATATTTCTGAAAATATGAGAAAGAGATAGGCGTATGGGGTTGGGTAAAGGGGGGTTGAGAGGTGGGATATTTATTATCTTGCTCGAAAATTTTCATCGTAATAATTTATAACACTGTATACCGGGGGCTGCATCAAAGGGAATACTGGTTTTCAGTCTAGCTTTACGTTTCCATATACATATATATATATGGCATATGTATAGGTACATACTATAGTATATAGGTGTGTATATAGGTAGGTACGTGCTTCAGACACTGCACATTACAGTTGGAAAAGCGCGTTCTTCTTCGTCCGTTAAAAGTGTGTATAGATATATATGTGTATGTATGTATGTATGTATGTATGTATGTAGTACGTACGTACGTATACGTAGTTACCCCTGAACAGCGAAAGCGACAGGTACATCCCTTTGAAATTCATATATAGAGATCTGAGCAAAGAAAGATTTTTTAATATCACTGAAAGAATTCGACAAATTCTTTTATCACTCGACGATTCTGAAATTCATTTATATTTTATTTCACTTTATTTTATATCGTGTATCTTTTTCTCGGTTGGCAAGATGAATGGGAAATCATACGATTTATGTTGCAAGAAAATTGAATAATGACAAAAAAATAATGAATAATAATTGAGGAAAATCGTTGATTGCAGCAAAGAAAATTAACAATGTAGCAAGAAAGTTGAACGATTTTTGGAGAAAGTCGTGAATTGTGGCAAAGAAAATTGATAATGTTGCTATGCGAATGATAATGTTCCAATAGAATTGAACAATATTGAAACATGAAAAGGTAAGGGTTGGAAATATGGGTACTAAAAGAGAATTGATAACGCTCAAAGAAAGTTGAATAGAATCGTGAATTGTGACAATGGAAAATTGAATATATTGAAACAAGAATTGGATAATATTGGAGAGTGAATTGTAGCAGAGAAGAATTGAACATGTTGCAGTTAAATAAAATGACAAAATGTTTGATGTGAAAAAGGAAGAAAGTGAAGAAAGATGGACGATGATTATATTGACGAATAAAAGTTGAAAGAGAAAATGAAATTTTCTTAAATTTCCTCGTAAATTAAAGTCGGCAAAAACAAGCTGAAAATTGAGACGCGATAGTTACCCCGTTATCTGGTTGTGCCAAGACCAGATTGCAGGTAGTAACAGCATCGCGATACGGGGGTGTAAGCGATCGAGGTAGGCATCGCGAGAGAGAGTGTGAGAGACAGAGAGAGAGGAAGAGAGAGAGAGAGGGCGAATTTCGAGGAGGCAAACTGCTGCTATCTTACGCGTCAGTAGTATGTAGGTACGTTGGCAGTATCGCCCCCAGGTAAATATAGAAGCTACATCACCGGGTTTCGAGGGTAGGGGTAGGGGTTGGTTTAACAAGCGATGTTATCTATTCGAATGAATACCGTTATACCCACTAGGTACACCCCTACGCAGAAAGATTCGACCCAACCCCCAACCCCCAGCTACCCCCTACCCTTCAGAGATCATATCTGCCATCTACAGCTCGGTCTGGACGAGCTGAAGGCGGGGAACATCTTCGGGTACACGCTGACGTAAGTCATTCTCTATGTGCCTGCTTGGAGGAATAAACCGTTGGTAAGGGTGGCAAGAAATTTGTGAATTTTTTTTTAGTCGAAAGAGAATCCATAATATCAAAGATTATTCACCGGAAAATTGATCGTTTTCAACATTGTTGATAATGTTGCAGGAAAATCGAAGAGAAATTTTACATGTTGCAGGGAACTTGTATAATACTTTGAATAAAGTTGCATATCTTAGTAGGAAAAATCGCAACGTTGCAGGGAAATTTTCGGAAGATGCTTCATGATTTTTTTTATAGAAAGTTGCAAGTTTTGAACCGAAGTCTTGCAACGTTGCAAGAAAATGATGTATTGTGGCAAAGAAAATTGATAATGATGGATAGAAATGACGAATTGTTGAGGAAATTTTAAAGGTTGTAAATGTTGCAACGAGATTTTTGATCGTGGTGATGAAATAGTTAATCATGGCAGGAAAGTGGTGAATGTTGCAAGCGGATTACAAGCCTGATAAAAACTAGATTCGAAAATCGCTGATGGATGTTGAATAGAGGTGGTCGAATCAAATCTCTAAAAAGCGTATATAAAAACGTCGACTAATCCTGCAGCGAAAATTGTTGCCGGTTAGAAAAAGTTGATCAAAGTTCGAGGTAATAAACCAATTTGAGAAAGGGCTTTTTGACGAGGTAATTAGGTATCCCGTATAGTCGAAAGGGTTAGAACCAGCTAATTTCGTGGATTTGCGTTTGCGTTTGCGTTGGCGTTTGCGTTTGTTTTGCAATATTCCCACGAGCATGATAAATCAGGTTGTTAATTAACGTCTAAACTGATTAGCGTCCACCCCTAAAACCCGACCTACCGACAGACTTGTCGACGAATTCAACTTGAGTTGAAATTAAAATAAGAAATTCGCTGTGCAGTTCACTTCCTCCTTCACCGTTTTCCACACAAATTTTGATTGAGCAAGGTAAGGGGCCACGAAGGTATGGGTGCTTTCGTTAGATGAGGGTGCCGGAATTTGAATACTTAATTTCTTATCGGGTGTTTCAAAGGCGACATCATCTTACACTGGCAATATTAGATCATTTTCTTAGTGCTCACGGGGCCCAAAATTTAGCAAAATTTTCCTCAATTTGGAAAAACCTTCGAAAATTTTGAAAGGATTGTAAGCTTTCGAAAAAAATTCTAAAAATTTCGTGAATCTCATTGACGAATTGATAAGAGATTGATAAAAATTGTTTCTCCCCGCAAGAGATGCGGAGGATTTTCTTTTCATTTTATCAAAGTTCTCTTCGCGGGAGTGCAGCTGGTAGGTATAGCTATAGTGGTAGGTAATTTTTAACCACCCTGGGAACTGCTTCCGCTCTTAATGTGAGACTTAAGCTAAATCCGGGGCTCTGAGCTTCGTCGACGACATCAAGCTGGTTCCCTGTTATGACGTCACGCGCGACTTAATCTCCCCTATTCCGTATAACCGAGAGACTTTGTTAGACGCTCAGCGCTGCAGGGCCACACCGCGTTTGTTTACTTCAACGATTATTACTATTGTCATTATTAATTCGGTGAAACCGAGTCAAAAATTGAAGGTTTGAATAAAAACGTTCTCCCTATTTTTTTCATTATTTATTTTTGCACTTACCAAATTTCGGACAGGATTTTATCCCGAATGATTATGACGACGATTAGGGGTGCAGGACTTTTACTCACCTGGAACATAAAGAATAGGAATGACATTATCTGTACATTTTTATGAAATTGATTTTATATTTTAAAAAAATTTTCAAAATCACTTTCGAAAACACTTTCGGGATCACTCGTTGCAAATTTAATCATTCAGGATCTGCAAAAAAGCGAATGAAGTGTCTGAAAATGTGATTTTTTTTTTCTCTCTTTTCTTCGATTTCAGTTCGATGATATTGAATTTGTTTGGGGAAAAAATTGAGCCACCCTTAGAAGGAGAACCAATTTTTTGGTCTTGAGTCGCTATGCGTATTGAACCAACCAAGCAGCCCACCAGTCACTCAGTAAGTCAGTCAGTCAGTCGAATGTTCGGATATGTAATAACCGTTATTAGAGCCGAATGATTGGCTGGCGTATATAGGGGTTGATACCGTCCTGCACCGTTTATATTCATGAACCTAAGTGATTCGGTCAATAGTTTAACTGGCTAAACTCGAGCTGAGGGTTGCGGAAACAAATAGCGTTTTGATGACACCGGAGAAGATTTTGTCCCCAGTTAGAGTAAAGTGCAGTAATTACGACGTCCCCCTATCCCTTCCCACCTATTTCAACCCTTAGCTAAATCCTCGTCACGCGATATCCGCCGCGCACCACGACAAATGCTTTTATTTCCTCAATTATTATTTTAATTATTATTATAATTTATAATCAACCCGATAAATGAAAAGTCAAGTTTTCCTTGGATTTTCACGATTCTAAGCCCAGACAATCGCCTCCGACAATTTTCACGATATTTAAGTCAATTTTTTTTTTTATCCAAACAATATCTCGACAACGATCAATCCACGGATTTCAACTTTCGTTAGAAACCAATTGACGCGGCTTTATGCATCTTAGGAACGATCAGATTCTCGATTTTTTAGACGCGGCCTTCCGGATTTTCTGAAAAATCCTGAATCGTGAAAATGTCTAGATTTGTTCGTGGAAAATAATTCGCAGATTTCTCTTCGCGTTTATTTTTTGTAAAATTTTCTCATCTCACCCTTCATAGATCTAATTTGATGAGATTAATTCATTCTCCAATACTCTGAGCGGACACGTCACGTTTATAAATAAATATGAATTTACCTATATATATATATACATATAGTAGGTATATATATGTAGAATGTAGGAGTGAATAGGAGGAAAAGCTAACGCCGTTGATCACACTGAAACGACGCGTCGCGTCGCGACGCAACTCGCCGAGTTCTACCTATACAATGTACATATACATATATACATATACATATATACACATATCTATCTACCGCACACGCAAAACCCAGATTAATATCACCGTAATTTGTTGGGTAAATATTTATTTCGTGTTTAATTAATCGTTAGCTTTTAATGGCCAAGCACATATTTTCTACGCCCGCTGTTTGGTATCTCGTTAGCAAAAAAAAAAGAGGAAGAAAAAAAAGAAAAAAGGAAGAAGAAGAAGAATAAAGATCGAAAAAAAATTTGAAAAAAATACAACGATGACAACCATCAACCCCCACCGGGGGCTGTTACCTCGTTATAATAAATCCCGTATTTTCGTCTACCCGAATAACTATAATGAATGTATCAATTTTTCTTTCTTTTTTCCATCTTATATGACTAATTTTTCTCCCTCAGAAATTCAATGAGAAAAGATAAATGTGCGCGAAAACGGGGAAAATTCACGAAAACATAGAATGAACAACAAGAAAACTTCGTTTTTTTCTTTTTTTTGTTTTTTTTTTTTGTTCTTTCTGGTATATTTATGAAAAATTTCTTAAACGAGGGAAGAAGGCGGGCCAGCTGGGACCAGGGCAAGACTTTAGTCGAACTATGCTAGGTTGAGTAGCTCACGCTATACCTAAGCCAGGGTCACGCCAACCCCACTAATTGCATGTCCGCCTAAGGTATATCACTACTCTGTGCCAAACCCAACCCCCTAACTTATACTCCTCGGTTTTTCTACCCCCCTCCCCGTTAGGAGTAAAGTGGCGTGAGTAAATCCTTTCCCTATTTGTTTCTTGGAAAATTGCATAAAAATCAGAAGAAAAAAAATGAACGGATTTGCCAATAATTGTTAGAAATTTTCGATTTTTCCCATTTTTTTTTTTTCAATCTGTTTCAAGGATATTGTCCGAAATATAGACTGGCGGTGGAGAAAGAAGAAGAAGAAAAAGAAAAAAAAATATATAACGTTCGAATTTAACGAAATGTGGAAATTTTTATCACACCCATCTCATACGCATCGTGTATATTTCACATTTTTCATTTCATCTCGCAATTCGTTCGAAAAAAATTGTCGAATTTTTTTGTACAGGACCCTTTCACATTCGTTTCAATTCGTTTCTTCTGATCCCATACAGAGTCTCGAAATTGCGTTGAAGATTCGTGAAAATCGCACAGTCAGAAGAAAAGAGAGTAGAAATTTTCCTACTTTTCAAAAATCGCTAAATAAATGACGAAGAAAAAAGAAAACGGATTCATGGGGTGGTTTATTTTGGGTAAGGTAGGGGTAGGGGGTGCAGCGAATTCGTGAGGTGAATTCAAACTCGTGTCAGGGTAAAAAGCTATGTGGTAGTTTATTAATAGACTACAACCTGAAATTACCAAATCGTAGAGGGATGAGGGTTCGGGGTTTGGGGATGAGGGTTGAGGGTTGAGGGTTGAGGCGAGATGGAAACAACCTGCTATTTTCAAGCACGATTTCTCGGAGCTTTAGAACCAGGCCTAACTTATACATATAGCTTGATAGGTACATATACATACGTACATGTACATACCTACCTATATGCCATATACCAAAAGGAAAAGACACGGGGAGTGAAATGGCTGTGATACGATACGGGGCAAGCGTTAATTCCATAACATAACACAACATGATGGTGTAGGTGTGGGTGTAGGTAGGTACGATTATGGTTGGTAGGCAGGCAGGCTATCCTTGATTATAGGTTTTACGAATAAAAAAAGAAAAAAAACGAAAAAAGGAAAAGGAAAGAAAGAAAAAAGAAAGCTACGCATTAGGTAATTACCCGATTTACTCTAATTAAACGGTGCTATACGCGGAGGGAGGGAAGCGATTCACACGATTTCTGAAACTGTTTATTACACTGGATATATATACGTATACCTATGTATGTATGAATAAATACGCACATGACTATATGCGCAGGGTATTCATTATCCACTACGCTATGATATGCAATTACCGAAATTCAACGATTTTCATAACCCATCATCGACTTTACTTTTTTCTTTTTTCCTCTTCCCTTTCTCTCTCTCTCCTTTCTCTATCATTCTTTATTTGATCACGTACGATTTTCGAAAGAATTCTAAAACATTATTATAAATTAATTTTTACCTGAAATAGTTTTTTCTGCGATTTTTTTTCTCACTGAGAAAACGAGCTTTTCCTTCTTCCGGGTTGTACACAGGGTCGATGTTTTGGAAAATTTCAAAATTCCAAAAACAAAAAATCCAAATATATACGTACAGTGAATTTCATCCCATTTCCAAAAATATATCGCAAACTGTACGTAAGGATGATCATTTATTTTTCATTTTTTTCTCGAATCGTATTGACGAGGTATACGGGCGATGAAAATTTGGAAAATTGATGCAAGCTCCGCACAGCCACTCTACTATGTTTTTTTCTTTTCCTCTTCTATCTCAAAGAATATGTTCAACTTCCTAGTATGTATGTATATTTCTATACATAGGTACTACATATAAAATAAACTTTTGTATATTAACGGTAAGTAGAGAGTTTGTGAGAAAATCGAAACTTTTCATCCTATATAGGTACCTACTATGGCCAAAGGTATGTACGTACCTACTCACCCCTTTCTCTCTATTTCTCAGTCTCTCTTTCTCAGCTCTCTGCAGCCTCTCGCATATATTTTAAGTATTCGTTGAAGAACTTGGCTACACTTCAGGAAAAGTGCGAAAATATAAAAACCGAAAATAAGAAACTTGCCCTTTTCGCTTTTCCTCCTTTTCAATAATTTATAAAAAACGAAGAGGGGCGAGGGAGAGAGAAAGAGAGAGAGGGGATACCTGAAAAAATCTATCGTGGAGAAATTTATTCTATTCACTCTATTTATTCATTTACGGTTTTACACATTTTTTGGTTTTTCCGTTTTCCATTATTCACTTTAAATCTGCGGTTGAGTTTTTCACGCCGGATAACCGATCTCTGGTTTGTTCGCTAGCTCAAACATACGTTCATGTGTGTACAATAAATATACAGTATATGATATATATACAGGGTGATTCAGGTTGAGCGTTTCACATTTTGAGGGTAAATTCCTCGCAAAAATCTGAGACCAAATTTCCCTCACCGAAAATTCGAGGGACCAATAGTTTCCGAGATACGTAAGATCTTGACCAATCGCGGAGCGGATGGGTCGCATAGACTGGGCGCCACTCAACTTACGCTCGTGGTCAGCCTAGTCTGAGTCGCTTATGAGTCGTGTGATCGGTGAACTCAGATCTTCGGTAGGTCGTAAGCTATTGGACCCTCGAATTTTCGGCAAATTAAATTCAGTCTGAAAATTTGACGAGGAATCTACCCTCAAAATACGGCTCGCTCAACTTGAATCACCCTGTATATACACACCCTGTTGGTTTAACTGTAAATATTTACTTTCGAAAACATGACTTCATTACGTCAACATACACACACATGCAGGTTTAAAAATCCTGTTGTCTGTATTTCCGTGCGTATGTGTGTGTATGGGAATTGGTAAAGGCGTGGGTGTGTAGGAAACATCGCGGGCTCGCCACCCTAAAAGGGTATTTTACGCCCAGCTGTCAGTCGAACAATTCGAACCTGTCGATGGGCGCGAGCCAGTCTGGCAGTTGGCAGTTGGCAGTTGGCAATTGGCAGCTGGACTGAGAGGGTGGAAAGAGTGGAGAGTAGTAGCGATAAATTTACTATTCGTTTCCCTCGTTTCATGGTCGGCTTTACAACACGTAACATGAGCTTGTATGTTTCCCTTTTCTCACACTAATTCGCCTCATCGATGTGGACGAATTAGTTAGTTAGAAATCCCTTTTTTCGCCCATTTTCTACCTCTCTACGTTTATTCAAATATCTTCTTTGTCAGTCGCGATGTCACCTAGCGATACACCTCACAGCTTTAATTACAATTCACGCCAGTGTATCGTCGAGGAACGTTTTATACCCCCGAAAGACCGACGAAGGGAAGAAAAACTACCCTTAAATCCCTTGATCGAATATCTTCGCTCTAAATATGCCAATTTCCTATACATCATACTTTCTTCCTTAATGAAAAGAAATTTGATGTGTTTTTTTTTAATTTTTCACCTTTTTTCTACAATTTTGAAATTCATTTTCCGAGTCCTGGAAAATTTGTCGAAATTCCTGTGTTTCTCTTTTCCCATTTTTGATGAAATCGTACGAAACTGTTTCTCGATTTCTTATTTCTTCAAAGAGAGAAAGAGAGAGGAAGAGAAAAAATGAAAATTTAGTTAGTGTTTAATATATTCAGCGTGAAATAATTCCTGATGACAACATCCCCACGGTTTGGTTAGTTCTTCAAAGTCTCCGGTGTTCACCTTTGCCCGGGACTCGGGGGTTTAGCCCAGCCCGGCCCCTCGCACCTTGATAATTTAACTTGCTAATGTACCTACTCCTAGGTATGTATGTATTCATTAAATTCATGGTTTTATCTTTAAACCGGTATGTAGTACCTGTAGAGGGTGGAAAATTTCTGACGTTATAAACGTGTAAGGTATTAGATTTTAGGTTTTCATTGTTAAATAGAAAACGAAAAAACTACCCTATATTCTTCTTCTTCATTTTATTTTCTTCTTTTCCTTATTTTCTTATTTTCTTATTTAGTCAAGACAATATTAATTATCACGAATATACGACGTTGGGTAAGAAAAATAATAGGAGATTGTCGACGAATTCAGGCGTCTGTATCACAAGCTTATGCGTAGGCGGGGCTGTACGAAAAAAAATAACCCGTAAATATCTTGGCACGCGATATTCTAACTCCCAGGCTGTCGACCTATGGCGAATTATACAAGTAGCTCACCAGCCCCCTTCATATGTATATTACGAATTAATTCCACCACCCCTCACCACTGCCCAGGAACTGAACTGAAATGCGTTATATCTACCGTGAAACGTTATCAA
Organism: Tenthredo livida; assembly: GCA_963992785.1. Classification (NCBI taxonomy): domain Eukaryota; kingdom Metazoa; phylum Arthropoda; class Insecta; order Hymenoptera; family Tenthredinidae; genus Tenthredo; species Tenthredo livida. Next base: position 575,325 of record OZ023072.1, read on the forward strand.
AGTTGCGAAAATAATCAATTCAAAATTGAACCATTTTTTGAACAATTTTTTGTGAGCTGAACAACACCGAAACATGAATGAACTGTTAGCTCAATCATGAGGAAAATAGTTGAAGAGTTTTCTGGAATCATTTTAGGAGCTATGAAACATTCCGAAATTATTTTTTAAGAGAGAAAGACTGGCGTGAAAAATGAGCTTGACAACATTCGGATGATTTATATTTAGCTCAAAAGATAAAGATAGTATGAAATGATATTGAAAACTATGAAACGTGTTCAAACGAGGTGAAAAACGAAAGAAAAAGCCTAGCTAAACCGAGCTAAGATAAACTCGAGTTGTGGCTGCGATGAGCTAATGAATTTTGAACTCGTTTTTAACGAGCTCGAAGATGTGAAAATGTTATAAAACATTTATAAGAGGGTAAGACGGGTTGAAAGACAGTAAAAAGATCCACAAGAGTTAAAAGTGGATGTGAAATAATTTTTGACGAGCTCAAAATAGTGAAATAAAAAAGTAAAGAAGAAAAAAGAAGTTTGGAAATTGTTTAAAAAAGTTTGATGAATCGTAAGACGATTTGAAAAATTGGAGAAAAAAATGTAATTCAGGGAATAAAAAATGCGTTCAGAAATTGCGAGCTTTAGGTGTTGAGATAATTTATAAGGTGAGCTAGCAGAAGTTTAAGCATTAATAAAAATGCGTCAAAAATGATTTAGCCGAAGCCTGCAGTGAATCATTATACGAAAATTTTGTAATACAAGAATAAAAGGTAAATTTTCATTGCGTAAACGATAATAATTAAAGAACCAGCCTACCCTGGCGGGTAGGGTACAAAATTTACTTTCACGAGTTACGGTTCGTTGATGCGGTTAATATGACTTTGGTAAATAATGTGAAAAGTAGAGAGATGCAGGGGCAGAGAGGCGAGTAAAAAGAGAGAAGAGTAAAATGGGCGACAAATAGTCTCAAAGAGAAGGGTTGTTTTATACGAGGTTAAAGAAAAACATCCGGTAAATTAAGTCTGGGGTTTTTTTTTATTTTTTTTATTTTATTTCTCCCTTTTTTTCATTTTTTTATTTCTTGTTTTCTTCTTCTTTCGACACCCCCAACGGGTCCCTGCCTCCTGACGATGATCATCATCATCAACTCGAGAAAATAACGTCAGGGCGTTAATCAGGGGCGACAACCTCAAAGTTTCTTGGGTCGAGTAGGGGCTAGTTTTTTTTTTTTTTTGTTTTTTTTGCTGTCTTTTTTTTCCTCTCGCTCTCTCTCTCTCTCTCTTTCTTCTTGCCCATTTTTTCACCTACACTGCTGCAGTTGAACGAGCCCCAGGATTGAGGGCTGAGGATTTTCACAGTAAGACGTCGCCCTGAGGTAGGAGGACCGTTAATCTGACCACATCATTAATAACATTCACGTTCGTTTCTACCACCGGTGGTGCAGGCTACAGTTTCTCCAGCACCCACGGTCCTTCCCCTCTCAATCATCACGTGTAAAAAACCCCTTTACTTTACCTCTTTTTTTTCACTTTTTCTTTTTTATAACAAATTAGGAATTTTTCGATTCATTTCTCCGTCGCGAAATTGAAAGAGAAACTCATTTCCCGATATTGCCGCTCATCCCCCTTCACAATATGGTTACGAATTCATACAGATTACGCATTATATACAGAGTGACACAAGTTGAAACGGCCATATTTTGAGGGTAGATTCATTGGCAAATTCTGAGACTAAATTTCCTTTACCAAAAATTCGAGGGACCAATAGTTGCCGAGCTACGGAAGATCTTAGTCGACCGATCAGAGAACTCATAGGCGACTCAGACTGGGCTGATCATGAGCGGGAGTTGAGCGGCGCCCAGTCTATGCGACCTATACGCTCCGTGATTGGTAAACTAAGATCTCACGTAGCTCGGAAAGTATCGGTCCCTCGAACTTTCGGTAAGGGAAATTCATTCTCAGATTATCGCGAGGAATCTACCCCTAAAATATGGTCCGCTCAACCTGAATCACCCTGTATACTTATATAGACCTGTGCTTTTCGCAAATGATTCATATATAGTTTTCGCGTTATAAATCAGCGCATGACTCAAGATTTATGCTAGTATACTACGAAGAGCTACTTATACTAGTATGGGTAGGTACTATACGTCTTATTATTAATGTATTATAATTGTTTCTTGCCGCGCGAACTCCTCCCCTTTCTCTCCCCTATCAACTCCAACCCTTATATATAGTTTGCGTAATTAACGCCTGCCACCTTATACTTCGACTAGACTACGTTGGTTCCTTATTCTGGTAGTCGTATGTAGTAGTATATAGCCAGATAGCTATTGTAATTCTGAATGTACACCCTTATATCCTACATGTGTGAAAAAAATTAAAAAAATCAAAAACACATTCCAAATCAGAAGCTGCAACTTTTTTTTCTGACTTTTCTACATTTCCCAAAATTTCAAGCAATAATCTTCTTACAATTCTTGTAGATAAGAGTATGCAATATTATATTTTGAGTATTTTGTTTTTTGTTTTTCTATTCTTTCCACCTTCTTCATTTCTTTGAACACGTCTGCTTAACCGTGCGTCCACAGAGTTATGAGGGCATGTTAAGCCAGTTACGATGTCTCCTGGGGTGCGAAGCCCTCGGCTAAGCTCCCTTAGGTGCAGAGGCTACCCTGCAGACGAGGCGAAGATATGATAATAATAATAAAAAAAAATAAATAGATAACCGTAACCGATTAGGGACGTGGGTGATGAGGGGGTGAAGTGTTATTGCCAAAGATGAAAAAGATGAAAAAAAAAATAGCCCATGGTAGATTCAATTTTTTTAGTTCACTCTCATCTGTTGTAAAAGAAGCTGCAGTCTGTTGAAAACAGAATAGAATTTTAGGGTACGTTTTTGTTGGATCGTGGAGAAAAATTTCTGCCCAAATTTTGTAAAGATCGGTCGAACGGCTCGTCCTGAAAATCGCGAGAAAGGAAAATGTCGAAAAGTTATAGTAAAAACATAAGCGGTAAAAAGTATTTCCATGATATCTCAATAACCAAAGATTTTATCGAGATAAAGGTGGACATCAAAAGTTTAGTTTATTAAATTTTCTACCAAAAAGATGGGGTACGATTTTTCCCTATCTTCATTAGTTTCACTGTATTTCGGGGGTGAATATTTAAACATTTCAAGTCACTGCAGTGCAGCAGAGAAGAAAAATTTCCAGGCGAGGGTCTGGAACGAGGGTGACAATTCGGCAGAACTAACCAAGATACAGGAAAACTGTATATGACCTTTTTTATAGAAAATTTGATCAACTTTCTTTTTGATTCTTATCTTTATCTCGATATCATCAACGCTTTACGAGATACCATCGAAAAACTGATTTGAAGCAGTTTTTCGGCTGTTACCTATTTCCTTCCAATTTTACTGTACTGCAGTGAAAAAATGAAGGAATGTTGAATGAATGAAATTTCGGTCTGTATGCGCGAGTGTGTATGTGTTACGTTATAAAAGTACGAGCGTATAGACCCGTCGAGTGTTAAATAAAATAAAGGTTGGAATTCGCGGCGAATAGAGGGAGAGAAAGAGACAGAGAGTGATCCGCGAGAGAGATTGTTAAATGGTCGTGTTTCCGGTTGTTAATTGGTATTCGCGTCTGTCGGGCGAGTTGGGCGTGTTAAATTTCTTGGATTTCGTGGATTTCGAGTGCACCCTTCCACCCTCACCCTCACCCTCGCCCTTTCGGCATAGTCCGAAGTTCATCGATCCCCTGCCTCTCTTCCTCTTTTTTCTCGAGTAGGAGAAGGAAAAAAGAAATCGGAGAACAGAGAGCGAGAGAGAGAGCGAGAGGGAGAGAGAGGAATCCACCCCACCTCATCCCATACCTTTAACCAGTCGCTGTCGCTGTAGGTTGGTAGGGTAGGTGTACGTATAGGGTAGTACGGCTGTCTCAGTTTTTTTTGCGCGCTGTTCGTTTTATGCCGAAGCGATCGTATTTCTCAGAAAATCGCAAGGAATTCGCTGCTATATACCCGCCTTGTGACCACTCTCAAACCGCCAACCCTGAACCCCGAACCCCGAACCCTCAACCCCTGACCAACCGACCGACTTTGGGACTGCGAAACTACGGACTGGCCTCTTCTCTCTCTCACTCTCAGCTGGTCCGTCGCAATATCGCTAAATAAAATTCGCCTCGCCCAGAGCGATGCCGATATACGATATCGATACATGAACATGGGCGTTACGCTGAAACCGACCAACTCAACTTTTTTTAGAAACTCGTTTTATTGATGCTTAAAAAAAAAAGAAAAAAAAAGACAAGGACAGAACATATATACTTTCACTATCGGACGGAGCCGGGTTGAAGTTCTGCGGATTTCGAAATTCCAAAATTCGTTTTAGACGATTTCGAATTTCGAGAAAATCTGAACTTTAGAACATTAAAAATCCCGAAAATATCGTTGAGAATTCGAAGAATGTTACAGTTTTTTTTTTTGTCTTTCTTTCGGTTTTTCAATTCATTATTTTTTTTTGGTTTTTTTTCTTCACTTCTTTGGTTTTTCCAGACAAGAGAGGATCGGAGAGAAGAGAACAGATGAAGAGGAGAATGAAGAAGGGGTAGGGGTTTGATATCCAATATTATCGAAGAGGAACGCGCGGCGAGTGACGCCAGGATGGGGTTTGGGGTTTCGGGGTTGGGGGTTGGGGGTTGGAAACGCAATCTCGCCACGAGTTCGATTCAGCGGGGTACGAGACGAGCCAGGGGTTAGGGTGTGTGCGCGTCATGTTTAAGCGGCAATTTTGGCCTCCACCCTGTGCACGATTTTATCCCCCCCCCCCAGCCCCTCCTTTCATCCCTCTTCCCGGCGTCACCCAAGACCCCTGACTCTCCCGCGGGAGCCTTACGCCTTACTTTTCCCTTCTCCCTTTTTCCTTTTTCCCTTAACCCTCCGCTGTCCTCGTCCCGAGGGAGGGAAAAGAAGGGAAGAAAGAGAGAGAGGTCGGAAGGGAAAGGGAATAAAAAAGAAAAACTGGCATCGACGCCTGTCGCTGACAGATAAAGATACACTCATGCAGGTTGAACTCATGCTGTGGAAAAATCTAGGAGACCAGGAGCCGCGAGCCAAGACCGGGACCAGGACCAAGGCACCCTCTAATACATTGGTATAAGGTATGTAAGAGGTGAGACGGGGGCAGGGTCGTCGAAAAACGAGAAATGTTTAAGAGGAGAGGGATGACGAGGAGGAAAATCTAGGGACGTCGACTTTTACATTTCAACCCCCTTATCCTATACGTTTCTATAGAGTTATCCATCTATATACTACACACGGTATAGTAGTAGCTATCTGGTCTATAAGGGATGTTTGAATCTTGGTTGTATTCATCTACGTGTTTCAGGGTTCGGTGCTTCGAACCAGATTTCCGATGATATCTCGGAAACGGTGAAAGATATCGAGGTAAAGTTGCTTATTAAAAATGAAGGAAATTTCATTTTGCACAAAAAAAGTGGAATACATTTTTCTCGTATCTCGATTGTATCCGTTGTATTTCTACGTGGAACGCCTGACTTATGATCACGTTTATTTGGCTCTGCAATGACTGAAATTTTCGCAATATTTCAGCCTCGAAATACAGCGAAACCAATGGAGATACAGAAAAAGTGTATTTCACTTTTGTCATAGAAAATTTAATCGAATTTATTTTCGATCTGAACTTTCATCTCGATATCATTCACGGTTTCTGAGATATCATGGAAAAACTGATTCCGAGCACCTCAAATTGTAAAATAAAAGAAAAGTTATAGGACTATTTCTTTTTATTTTTGTTCGTGGGATTTACTGTCTCAAACACTCAACACAACTTTTTTCCTTTCTTTCACAGAACGAATATTATCGTATACGTGACCGAATATAGTCACCCAGAGATTCGGAAAATGGGACGTTTTTTTTTTCTATCAAAAAGCGGGGCGGTGAAAGGAAAAATATTTCACAGGCGAAGAGGCGAAAAAATGAATTTTTTTTTCTTCCTATTTGAATGTATAATTCGACATTTTCTATCTATTTACAATAAATTGTTCTCCTCGTAATCGTAGATTTAGCAAAGATTAGTGGAATCTGTCAGATCGGAATCTTTCATTTTTTGAAAAACTATAGCTATAACTATAGTTATAGAAAAATGAATTTTTTTTTCTTCCGATTTGAATGTATAATTCGACATTTTCCATCGATTTACAATAAATTGTTTCCATCGTAATCGTAGATTTAGGAAAGATTAGTGGAATCTCTCAGATCGGAACTTTTCATTCTTCGAAAAACTATAGCTATAGAAAAATGAATTTTTTTTTCTTCCTATTTGAATGTATAATTCGACATTTTCCATCGATTTGCAATAGATTGTTCTCCTCGTAATCGTAGATTTATAAAAGATTAGTGGAATCTCTCAGATCGGAACTTTTCATTTTTCGAAAAACTATAGCTATAGAAAAATGAATTTTTTTTTCTTCCGATTTGAATGTATAATTCGACATTTTCCATCGATTTGCAATAAATTGTTCTCCTCGTAATCGTAGATTTATAAAAGATTAGTGGAATCTCTCAGATCGGAACTTTTCATTTTTCGAAAAACTATAGCTATAGAAAAATGAATTTTTTTTTCTTCCTATTTGAATGTATAATTCTAAATTTTCCATCGATTTACAATAAATTGTTCTTCTCGTAATCGTAGATTTAGAAAAGATTAGTGGAATCTCTCAGATCGGAACTTTTCATTTTTCGAAAAACTATAGCTATAGAAAAATGAATTTTTTTTTCTTCCTATTTGAATGTATAATTCGACATTTTCCATCGATCTACAATAAATTGTTCTCCTCGTAATCGTAGATTTAGGAAAGATTAGTGGAATCTCTCAGATCGGAACTATTGGTCTCTCGAATTTTTGGTAAAACAAATTCAGTGTTAGATTTTTTCGGGGAATCTACCCTCAGAATATGACACGTCCAACCTGTATCGCCCTGTGTACATGCTATGTGTTATACATTGAATAATGGTAAAAAATGTTTATAAGAGTCTGTGTTACAGAAATATACTACTACTCGCGTTTCTCTCTATAGCCTGAAGCTTATTGTAGAATTTTATCATCGCCTAGTGTGTAGTACAGTATAAAATACAGTGCAGTAGCGAAGCTCACTTTCAGCTCACTGGCACTACGGTGTATAACGGAAACGGAAGTAGATGAGAAACAGCACCGCCAGTAACAGTGCCAGTATCGAAGAAGACATTGCGAATAAAGTAAAACGGTGGTAGAGTGAGTAAATGTGTGTGTACGGTAGATAGGTAGGTACAAAGTATGTATGTTACATGAAATTGAAGGCAAAGCGAAATAAGTCTCATTCTCTTCATCTTTCCCTAAAAAAAGAAGAAACAGAAGAAATTTTAGTCCAGGAAAAGTCTAAGGAATTATATCGTCGACGATCAAACAAAGTCTGAGAAAAATTAGTATTTTTTATTTCGAAATTAGGCTCGGTCGAGATAAAAGAAGAAAAAAAATAGCAAAAAAATTTCCAATACTAATCACGACTCGATAAATGTGGCAAAAAAATTTGCGATAAAATTGCGAATTCAAATGGATCGCCCTCGTATGTACTATAGAGCCGGACCTTGCCTATTCTTATACCCTGCACCCTCTGTAGGCATATGACTTTTCGATAATGAAAAACTGAAGAAGAAGAAGAGAAGAAAAAAAAAAAAAAAACTCCTCATTCTCGAATGGAAGAATTCCACTATTTTCCTCGGTATTTCCGTATCTCGTACTTCACATCGCCTCTTTTCTTACCCTCACCACGAAATTATACATACGTGTAACACACACACATATGTATACATGTATATTATACGTACACCTCGTCACTCGCAAACTCTGCTAGTATGAATTCCATTTAATATTAACAAAGGTTTTCTTCGATCGCGTGTCACATAGATATAGGTAACACAGGCATAGGGGTAGAAACGGGAGCAGAACAGAGAACCCGGTTCAAAATGAAGAATTCGAAAATAAAAAAAGGGAACCGGGATTTGGGGTCAAAAATTGTGGTAATTCTCGAAAATTTTGTCAAAGTGAAAATACAGGGTGCAGATTAAAATGAGAAAAGAAAAATCGATTCGTATTTACTCCTGTAATTCGACAGCCAATCTACCCTTAAAATATTGCCACCTTATTCCGAATCACCATGTACACAAATGGGTATATTAGCTGTGTTAGACGTCTGACTCGTGAGGTATTAACGAAAGATCGACGTTAGCAACGCGACGTCGAGCGTCGCGTCGTCTCACGTAGTATACTTAATAAGGGGTTGGTTTGACATGGTGGAAAGGTAAGGTAAGGTAAGGTAAGGTAAGGTGAGGTGAGGCAGACGACGACACTTTCACCCGATTAACATGCAAACGAATTTAGATCGGGTGAGATCTACTCTCTCACCCTCGCCCTCACCCTTAGCTATATCTTCCATGCTTTTACACTAAAATTCTTGATGCCTAGACGCGACTATTTGACGTAGGTATAAGATAGGTAGGTAGGTAGCTAGGTAGGTAGGTAGGTGGGTGCCTTTAACATACCGAGAATTAGAACAGAGTAGAATAGAATTAAATTGGAATTACAAGAAATTAAGAGAGAGAGAGAGATAGCAAGACGACAAGTTTAATTAGATACAAGCTGGAAGCTGGAAGGTGGAAGATTGAAGAAGATGAATAAGAAGGAGAAGAGCGTTTATAAACGAGAAATAATAATAGTTAATTAATTAATCAATTAATTAATTAATTAAATAATTTTCGTGTGTCAAGGATAGTTCATTGATTTCAGGGTGGATTTATAGAGACTCGAGATTTAAAATTCCATGGTATTTCGATTATCATAAAAATCTAGTTGCACGTAGGTGTGAATCCGATAATCTTGTTGGCGAATAAGGAGCAATAATTTATTTAGAAGTTCTAAATCAGAGCTGGTTTGGAATGGGATACAAGCGGATGTTAAACCTAGTTGGTTTCCGTGGATGAGGATAAGGATAAGGATAAGGATGAGAATGGGGCGAAATAGGAAGAGGATCGGGTAGATGACGGTGACGATTTCATGATAAAGGTGGGCCTCGAACCCGAGCGAATATTTGAGGGTGAATTCTTTGGGGGATTCAACGATGATCTCCGGGCGTTCACACGCTACGTGAATTCCCGGATAAGGGTAGGTGTAGGAAAAAGGAACGTCTCGATGTCTCAATTCCTATTAAAATAAAATTTCAAAAATAGAAATCAAAATACTGTTTGAAAATCGGATTCTCGTTGATGAATAAAAAATAGCTACAGCGTTATCATAAAGTCGAAAATCTGATCGGTTCTTGCGCGGAGATCTGGCAGAGGGGAAAGAGAACGTGATAAGAAAAGAAGAATTTTTGTTTTAAATACGCGCAGCTAGATGGTCCAAAATCCGTATTCTACACCACCGACGACCGACATCCCCTTCTCCTCCCCATCCCTATACACACGAATCTCGTCGTTTATCTATCTTGTATAACAGGGGGCGGACAGCGGTCGTCGAGGAGTACGAGTACGAGAACGAGAACAGGGCCAGCTATCTAGCTATACTAGGGTAGGTACTGGATTTATTTGGACAGCAAGCAAGCAGGACACACTGCACCAGTACCAGCACCACTAGGAGTAAACGGAAAGCTACATTCTACATTCTATAGAGTAGTCAGCAGTCGTCGACATGTAGGTAGTACATACCTACAGACTAACGGCGTATATGAATACACGGCTGTATAATATATGTACAAATTGTATATATATATGTATATAGGGGTGGATGTATATAGGAGACAATTTTAACCTCCCGTTTGTTCGTTTCTGTTTTAACAGTACCTACACCCACCCAGTCCTTCTCCTCCGTCTCTTTTCCCTGTAGATTTCCCGCACTGACCATGCGACCCCAAACCTCGACTCGTATTCAACCCCAACCCAACCCCGAACCCAAACCATTTCCATCTCACTCCCGAACCCGAATGGCACGATGAAAGCGTGCAGGCGCATGCATATTAATGGGATACAAGTACCTCCGTGTCTGACCAGTGTAGAATATACAGTATACACAGATTCTTGCGTGTATAAATGTAGCAAGTATAGAGTAGGAGCGAATGTACATACCTACCACCGTACAGGATCGTTCAGATTGGGCGAGCCATATTTTCAGGGGAGATTCATCGGCCAATTCTGAAACTAAAGTCCCTTTACCAAAAATTCGGGGGACCGATAGTTTACGAGATACGGACGATCTTAGTTTATCGATCGCGGAGCACATGGGTTACTCAGACTAGGCTGACCCTGAGCGTAAGTTGAGCGGCGCCTAGTCCATGCGACTTATACGCTCCGCGATTGGTCAACTAGGATGTCCCGTAGCTCGGAAACTATCGGTCCATCGAATTTGCGGCAAATGAAATCTAGTCTGAGATTACCGCAGGGAATCTACCCTCAAAATATGCCCGGCTAGACTTGAATCACCCTGTATAAACGAACGGTATACCCAGCGCTGGATTTCACCCTTGTTTTATTGAGAGAAAAACCAACTCATTTCATTCAACAATTAAATCCGCACAATTTTTTTTCCCGTTTCTTTGTTCTTTTTCCAACTTTTTCCGGATTAGAATTGAAAAAAAAACAAAAAAGGGCTTCACGTTTTTGTTTCCCTTTCGTTTTTCTTTTCGACAGCGAAAATCAGAACTATCGAATTATTTCGAAGGGGAGAAAGATTGAAAAGTTTGAAAAATTTATCTACGCGTATAATACGGTAATTTTTAGGGTTTTTTTTTTGTGCCTTTTTGGGATTTTTATAGGAAACCGCAGTAGGTACCTATACGTAATCTATATACCTGACAACGCGGTTAAGCCTTAAAAGATATCGACCTGGAGCTGGTGCTGATCAGGCACTAAAATCTTTCTAGCGAACTTAATACCTCACCAGGACTAGATAAGATTATGGGCGTCCCAAACGATATCAATCACAGTCGTTACCTACAACTACCCTATCCCATCCTACCCTAAGGCTAAGGCTACGGGCTGTAATGTGAAGGTTATAAGTCACCCCACGTCACTCACGACAGGACCGACCTGAAACCCCCTATATCTACCTTCGCCTTCTACCTATACGACCGCGAACTTTAATTAGAGATAAGCTTTTATCATCCACTGCACTTTTACGTGCAACTCTGAACGTGCAGCCTTTTATTTTATTCCCATTTCAGTCGGTTCTCTTTTTTTCCTTATTTTTAGTTTTCCTTATCTCTTTCGCCTTTTATTGAATCAGTTTTCACAAAGCTGTAGATTACACGGATTTTGATGTGTAATTGAAATTGAACCAATCATTTACAGGATCATTCAGCTCGAGCGTTTTATATTTCGAGGGTGGATTCCCCGAGAAAATCTCAGACTAAATTTTCTTTACCGAAAATTCGAGGGGCCGATAGTTTCCGAACTACGAAAGATCTTAGTCGACCAATCGCTCCAATAGGTCGTATAGACTGGGCGCCGCTCAACTAGCGCTCATAGTCAGCCCAGTCTGAGTCGTCCATGAGGTCTGTGATCGGTCAACTAAGATCGTCCGTAGCTCGGAAACTATTGGTTCCTCAAATTTTCGGTAAAGGAACTTCAGTCTCATAATTTCGTAAGGAATATTTCTTCGAAGCTTAATCTTTCGAGTTCAACTAGAGTCCCAAGACCGTATGAAAATCGTTCGAATTTATAAAAATTCGTCACTCTCCAACCTTTTCGAAAAATGAAAGAAGAGGAGGAAAAACAAACAAACAAAAAAAGAATGCCTCGTTCCGAACCGTCGTAGGTACCTATATTTCGTTTGAAATTTGTAAAACCATACGGAAAGGCACCAGCTGTCCGTCCTCCCTGCAGGGCTGGCTGCTGCTAGCTTCTCACTCGGGCATAAATTAGTGGTGAAAAGTTAATTGGGGCGGACACTGGCTGCTCTGCCATGCCGGTGTTGTTGCTGCTGGTGCTGGTGCTGGTGCTGGTGCTTGCAGGCTTTGCTATATCAGCTTATATACCTCCAAAATGGTACAAGTTACCGTTACCCGATGCTACCATTCCCTTGTTGTCACACTACTCAGTCAGACCGTAGCCATGACCTCCTGCTACTCATTTTCCACCCTTTCCACCTAGTTTTCATAATTTATTTCTATACGAAATTTCATTTTACTATATATGTATGTATGTACGCAGGGCATTCCATGCCAAGTCACCCAGTCTGTGACCCTGACCATGTTCAATTTCTTTCACATTTTAGTTACATACGACGTCTCTCTCAAAAGCTGAGAGAAGATTATATCGTAGTGTGTGAATTCTAGTTTCAGGGAAAGTAAAGGTGCAAGGGGCCGATATGAAGGGTTGGAAGAATGTAATGGGGGGTTGGGGTGTTGTTGGGTAGTTTTATGTCGATCCAGGCAAAGCCAGGGCAGGAAAAGTCGAGTAAAATCGCATCGAGTCGAGTCGAACCCCGAGCTTCTATGGGCTGCCATGACGCTTCTCCCTTTCTCTTTCCATTTTCGTTACTATATTTGCTACACTTGTCGTCTTGACTGTCGGTGTGAGACCCGGCACCAAAGCGGACACGGGCATAGCTACTATACGCTATAAGATACGCGGTTTATGACGGACCGTACCGGCGAAAACTGGGCCGTGGACGCGTCGCGGCGTTGGACCCGGACCCGAAAACACCCCTAGCGCCCGTCCTGAGCCGCCTATCGCGCTAACTTTATACTCTACGAACCACCCCGGCGTGACTGCGCTTCAGATTTGAGGGCTCGTCGACAACTAACGTCCTCGAAAGTATGTAGTATATAAAGATAAAGTTGGGTTGGTATATAGCCAGAGGACGTAGCATTAGGGGCTGTTTTATCTGTAACTCAGAGTTGAAAAAGTCATACATTTTTTCACTCAAAAATTCCAAGAGAAGATGAATTAGATTTGATCTGGTCGATCTTATCATCCGATATGCACCTCATAAGGTCGATGGGGTAGTTTTCTAGAAATTGCGAGAAAAACCGCAACGTAGAAAAGTAAAAATAGGGGTAAAATAAAATAGAGAAAGGTGTCTGACCACGGCGTAACATTGCTTTCGTGCATTAACACTTACGCGATGGTAGGTTGGCAGGTAAGTAGCTGTACATATATGTAGGTATAAAAGGTATATAAAACCTGGTGAACTTTATCACTCCTTTTAACCCGTTTTGGGATTCCCATCACCGCACGAAACCGCCACAAAACCAAGTCGAAAAAACGAAAAACAGAAAACCGAAAAAAAAACACGATAAGCAAAAAGACGAAAAGAAAAATTCTGCACTATCACAGACAAGCAACTGTTGAATTGGTGGTAGATGGGTAGGTACGTATAGTTATACTGTGAGTATAGTGGCGCTAATGTAACCGTATAAGCGTAGAACTGACTGCCTTGCCTCATGCCTGTACTGAGAAAAGTAAAAGGGAGCTGGAAGCTGGAAGCTGAAAGCTGGACGAAGAAGAATAAGAAGAGAAAGAGGAAGAGAAGATGGGGAGGCTTCTTACGAGGCCAAAACTCTTAGCTACGCTACTTAAAACACCTTCTTCTCCCTTGCAGGACTCTCAGCCTGTGCTTTTGCACCCATATACTCTTCGGGGGTTCTCTTCTCTCTTCTCTTTTCTCGTTTCTCGTTTCTCTGTTCTTTATTCGCGCACGTATCTCACTAACGCGGTAGTTTAGTCAACGGGGATAGGTAAGCATGGAGATGAGATGAGATGAAGAACAAGAAGACGAAGGAGATGGAGTGAGGATCGAGAAGGAGACGTGGGAAAAACGATAAAATAACCCAGAATGAAAAAATAGATAATGGTACTCAAACTGAGCGAATGGAAGAGTAGCAGAGGCCCTCGCCTTCGAAGAATGGAAAAATACACTACGACGAAGATACGAGGGTGCTGAGATCCCCGGTGCAGAAATAGGTGGCGCAGAAGCTGGGGCGATGGAGAAAAGCGAAAGAAGTGGTTCCCCGGGTCACAGGGCTTAAAAAGATTCCTTCGAGTTTCGCACCCTGGCGAAATACCGCGTCAAGGGTACTGAGTATGTATAGATGACGGAGGGGAGAGTAACAAAAAAAAAAAAAAAGGAATTCGAAATTTTCAAAATTTTCGGCACGTTATCAGTATGTTTTTATTCATCCTTTTTTTCTTCGCTAATTTTTTTCTCATTCTTTTTTCTCTTTGCCGAGAAATTTGGTGTATGAAAAAAGGGAAGAAAGGGTTTTTTGATTGTCATTTATGGGGGGGAAAAAAAATAAAAAGAAAGAAAGATACAAAATTCGAAAGAAGATTAAAAAATATGTATAGAAGAAGAAAAATAAGAAATTGAAAAAATGATGAAAATAATCGTAATGAAAGAAAAATTTGAATGAGGAATTAGAGCGAATGATAAAAATATCGAAAAACATGAAAATGGGAAGAAAAACGGAAAAAAAAAAAAAAAAAACATAAAACGGGAAACAGCTTCCAATTATTATTCTCCCACGGGGGTTTTAGACTATATATAGGTGTATATATGTATATATATACGTTGAGCTGGTTGATGGACAGGAATTTTATCGCGGCAGCTGTTTTATTTCCGGTGATAAAGGTCGCAGCTTTGAGGGAGAAAATTGAAATTTAAAGGGCTTCGTCTCGGCTACGGTGCGAAGATTCCCGCAGAGTATACATATATATAGCGTCCCAACGAGTTCGATATGAAAAATGCAAAAATAAAAAAATAAAATGAAAATAATGCAAAAAAAAAACAGGAAGAAGATCGACAATTTTTCAATCTTTTGTTTTTTTCAATTCTTTCGAATAAAATGACGGAAAAAAAAATTGCAGAATTTGGGAAAAAGAAACGAACAAAAAAAAAATCAAAATCAACAAAGAAAAGCAAAAGTTAAGGAAAAGAAATGATAAATATTTAAGCAAATATAGAAATAAAGGTAAAATAATGTACAATACGAAGAACAGTGCAGGGAGGGGAGGGGGTGGGGGGTGGGGGAGGGGGTGGAGGAAAAAAGAACAAAAAATGAAAGATGAAAGGAAAATGTACGAAGAGAGGTGAAATCTGCGGTATACCTATATCTATGCTTATTCAGCTATACATCCGCGTACGCATGGCTGATTGGAGATTCGAAGAATTGATGGGGAAGATATAAAGGAAAGAGAAGAGAATATTGAAAGAGTGAAGAAAATAAGAAAACAAAAATGTAAAGAGAAAGGAATATGAAATTCGTAAGATAAGGAAAACGAAAATAAAAATAAGAAAACATCTACCTATGCGCAAAAGGTTGAATCAAAAAATTCGAGATCTGTATACTTTTCAAATTTCCGATCTGAGTAAAGAGAATGTTCGATATCTCAGTGGAGGAAATGAAAAAAAAATGATGAAAAAATCGTATCTAAGTTGAGAGATCGAGCTTTGATTTGTTTTTTTCATATCACTCTACATTATTTTTTGCGATTCTGGTTCCGAATTTGTTTGATTGAGTATATAAGTACGATTTCGAATTTTCAGAAACGTTGAAGCTTAGAATATTAAAATTCCGAAAAGACGGGATGCGGACAGCTCAAAACTCCCGAAAGTCCAGACTACCCAGAGCCCGCAGGAATCCAAAAATTTCGTTTTATTTATCAAAATGCAGCGAAGACAAAAAATAGTTCATTCCAATCGAGACCTCAATTTTATTTAGGTACTTCGATCGATGACTTTGTGACAGAATTTTACATGCATGTGTATGAAATGTGGGGGAAAAAAAATAGAAAACAACAAAAAACCACTCGATAAGATAAAGAGAAGAAAAGAAGAGAAAGATGAAGAATCGTTTGTTTCCATCACCAACGGATAGACGGTATAGGTATATAAATACACATATTATATACAGGAGAATCGCGTATTGTATATAAATATACATAAATAAATCCATGTGTATGAATATAGGTGTATATACATATATTATATACCTTTAGTGTGTGAAGGAATCGTTCGAAAATGATATGCGGAAAAAGCATTGAAAATCTTCGAAGCGACGTCAATCAGTACCGGAAAATCTTTCTTCCGTAAAAATATGTATCTGAAAATGATATCGAAAACTGTGTACCTACCTACCTACCTACCTACCCGCAGACCCTGCAGCCCCCAAGCCACACCGAGAAATTATTGGAAAAACGCAAATATGTGAATATATATTTATGAATATACATATGGGGGGTATTCTCGCTTATATCCGCGGGACACTCTTCTATAAGCGTGCAGGGTGATCGGTTTTTGTGTCACATGAGATTTTCGTTTTTGACCAACCCCCGACGAGAAATCTAGAGTCTCATTGCACACCCTGACAGGTATATCGACTGATTCGTGAATTATCCGATTTTCAAAATACGATGAAATCACTTTCTGATCCTCAGATCCTGAGAATTCCGAAAAACATTTTTAACCAGTGCTTCAGGGTTTCAAAAAACTCGCACCTTTCCCAGCCGCGCGTGATAACATAAAATTTGGGAAAAAATACTTTCCCTCAAGGCCTCATCCTTATTTTTTATTTTTTATGCTTTTCTTGTATCTAATTTTTGTTACGGATACACGGTTATCGCTCGTAACTGTATAAAATTTGTGTCTTTTTTAGCCTCGTCAGTATCGCGACGCGAAAGTAATACTTTCTTACTACTGTTGCTGTAGTACCTACCTCCCATTGCTGCTGCCGAGTAAAGATAAAGCGTTAAATAGGTGTAGAAGAGATGCGTTCGCCAGTATAACACTTTTATGAGGTGGTTTTTTTTCTTCCTTTCTTTCTTTTTTTTTTTTTATTCACAAATTTGACAAGATTACTTAAACACTTTACAAAATTTTATTACCCAAACTGTTATACTTTTTATATTGCCTTTTGGTACTAGGTAGGTATGGATTTTGTGGCTATTGCGCTAAATGGGTACGTATACCATAAAATTTCGCGATATACTTGTATGCACGAGGTACGTATTCGACGTATTAATTCAACCACTTTAAATCTCTATTCAGTTGAAAATTTTAATTTTAATTTTATTTTTTACTCCATTTCACGTATTCATTGATACGTGACGCGTGTTGAGATATTTTTTTTCATATTTTTATCTCTCACTGCAGATACCTATCGAGATATGAATTTTTTGATATTCACACACTGGCCGGATCAAAAAATGTCGAACTTTAATATCTTCAACTCTATGCGACGAATTTTCGAAAGCAAAGACTCGGCCTGCGATATAATTTTGGACTAAAAAATTTTTTTGATTGCCTCACATTAAGAAATTAATTGATAAATAATACGTTTTGGGTCATAATTTTCATTCAAATTTCATCTACCTATATAACATATAATATATATTTACGCATACCGCACAGGGAAATTAACTGGAATTTCACATGAAATTTCATGAGTCACACATGCACACATAAGCATACGCATACACGGTTCACAAGACTTCATGAATTTCCTGGAACATGAATTCATAATATTTTAATGAAATTATACGGAATTTGATTTCATTAAATTTCATGAGAATTCATAGTATAAGGTTCTGATGAAATAGAGATCTTATGGTATTTCTCATAAAATGACAAATATCGAACTCGAGGCTGGATAAAATTCAAAATTCAAAATTCAATACAGGAAAGTGAAAAATGGATCGAATTTTCCGGGAAAAATCTTCATTCCTTGTTCTGGGTTCAGATTGTAGGTAAAAAAATTGCAAATTTAGAAGCAATGGTAGGTATAGAAAAAATTTGTTTTCTTTTTCCTTCAATTTTTATATTTTGACAAAATAACATATATCTCGGCACTTTTAATCCATCTGCTACACATGTCCTACTGGAATCTGTATTAATCCGGATCCTGCACCCACGCGTTGGTTAATCCTTCTCTCTCAATCCTAGATTTTCTATCGTTATAATAAAACGCTGACGGATTAAAGGGGTAGCAGGTGTCTGCGTGCGTCGAGCAGCCCCAACCCCCAACCCCAACCCCCAACCCTCAACCCTTCCAGTTTCTCTTCCACTGCTCCGATGCTGCCCCCATAGCAGTTCTATTCTCTCCAGCTAGGACAAACGGAGAACTTACGGTCCTGCACCCCCGAACCTAAACGATATAGGTATGGGCATGGGTATACTAGGGGTAGGTTAGTTAGGCGGGGGCGAGAGGCGATGAATAATTACCTAGGCTTAGGCTTGACGTACATACACACCCACATTTCGGCCATATATCCCTCTCTCACAACCTGCAGCTATCCTGCCCTTCTTCCAAATGCCTTGTTTTCACAACCCTTGTATATTTGATACCGATTTTCGCACGGAAGGGTAAGTCCGAAGATTCGATTTTTTACTATTTTCTAAATCAGTGAATTTCGATAAATCGAGAAAGAGGAATAAATAGAATGTAGAAAAAACGGAGAAGGGAAATTCGGAGATAGATCATAGTCATCCGTATATAGTATATTATATACCATTTCACGCAACTTTCATATTTCTTATATGTGATATGATATAATATAATATAATATTACATAAGCTATAAGTTGGCAATAAGTATGCGGGTTTCGCACTCGAACCATTTGGGCTCTTCCTGAAACGCGCGTTTTAACACTTTCGCATAAATATATTTATACCTGTATAGGTGTTAGATATATACGTATATATATACTTTACATGTCTACGTATACGCAGTTTCACCCAACCGTTCTTATATGTGTGTAATCTGCAGTTACCAAATTCACCGTACCTATGTGTCTGTAGGTATGTATGAGGAAATTCGCAATTTTTTATATTATACCACGCATATAATATCGCAGAACGCGGAGTGAAACTAAACGAAACGAAACGAAAACGTGCAGACGAAGATAATCTGAGAAAGTAGAAACCAAAAAGATGATAAAAAATAATAAAAAAAACGGTGAGAAACTGATCATCGAATAGACCAAATAAGGAAAATAGAAAGTGGGAAATAATTCATAAGGATGAACGTTACACCTACTTCCGGTTTCAGCATATCTTCTTATTTTGCAGCTCTATATACTATTCCTACTCTACCACGTACAGGATAGATTCCTTGTGAAATTGTAAGAATAAATTTCCTTCACTAGAAATTCGAGAAACCAATAGTCTCCGAGTTACGGAAGATCTTAGTTGACGGATCACAGAACTCATAGGAGACTCAGACTAGGCTGACCATGAGCGTAAGTTGAGCGGTACCCAGTCTACGCGACCTATACGCTCCGCGATTGGTCGACTAGGATTTTCCATAGCTCGGAAACTATCGGTCCCTCGAATTTTCGGGTAAAGGAAATTTAGTCTTGGATTTTCGGGGGGAATATTTTTCTCAAAATATGCATTGGCCGATCTGAAGCACTCTGTATACATATATAACACCCTCTAAGCTACATATATGTATTATATACTATCTATCTATCTATCCATCTATCTGGGCAGTGATACGCTGCATAATTCACAGGGTTGTCAGCTGAGCGCGCGAACGCGTTCCATCGTATAATAGCTTCTGGCGTTAGCATAGGTAGCGCGGGCCGCGACGTCGGACGTCGCGACGGCGGATAGCCCGGTTCTATTATACGTATGTAGGTACCTACCTTTAGTAGTCTAGTACCTGACTACAACGAAAAAAGATGTAGAAAAGGGATGAAAAGTCGAGTTTTCACTGGATCCCCGCGTTTTTAGCATCCCAATAATTGGCTCCGACAATTTTTAGGATATTGTAGATTTTCTTGTTTTTGATTTTTTCAACCGACGGGGTTATTTGGCCAACTTTTTTGGAATCGGTTCGTTCGCTAGTCTTCCAATAAAAATCAGCATTAATTTCTTCTTGCCACTGATGTTCCTCGAAATTGACTACATTTCGGGTTTTCTTTACTCTCTCATCGGCAAAATGACGTCCGTAAATTTTTCCAATTTATTTATGCCAAAATCAAACAGATATATAACACTTCGATCAATATCGGAAAGCAAATAACGCGGAACTATAGCGCGTACGTAAATACGAGGATAGGCTATGACCACCGTGACGTTATAGTGTCCACAACACCAGCAGGTAGTAGCTTGCCAAGGAGAGACATCCAGACAGACACCGGCTCTGCCCATGCATAGACGTTAATTTCAACAAGCCAGCTTTAGCTGGTGGTACGGCCATACGACCATGCAGTGGTCAGTGCTGGACCGTTATACCTATCTACCTGGATGCATCTCCCTATACATACACAGATTGACGTTTCCTCTCGTTGTTTAGATTTAGATTCTAGGATGCGGAGCAGGATCTGTATACGTTCGCGTTTCGCTTTGGGTTTAGGTTTAGGTTTAGGGTTTCATCATCAATTTGTACGGTCATACGATTACGGTGCAGCAGAGACCACGTAATATACAGGGTGATTCGGGCTCAGCGAACCAGATTCCCCGCGAAAATCTAAGCCTAAATTTCCCTTACCGAAAATTCGAGAGATCAATAGTTTCCGAGATACGGACGATCTTAGTCGACCAATCGCGGAGCGTATAAGTCGCATAGACTGGGCGCCCCCCGCTCAACTTACGCTCATTGTCAGCCTAGTCTGAGTAATCTACGAGTTCTGTGATCGGTCAACGGAGATCTTCCGTTGCTTGGAAACTATTAGTCCCTCGAATTTTCGGTAAAGGAAATTTAGTCTCAGAATTTGACAAGGAATCTACCCTCAAAATATGACCTGCTCAAACTGAATCTCCGTGTATAGGGAGATTTTTTTATGTCAGGGTTCAATTGGCAGCTTTGGTAGTTGGTATGTGGCAGCTAATTCGGTAAAGGGAATTCATTCCTAGTTGTAATTTCCTGGTTTTCGTAATGTAATTTTAACTGATTGCTTTACCTACGCACGGAGAGGGAGACCTGATTCTACATATACCTGATGAACCCACTAGAATTGTCCTCGTTTGCGGGAGATGGACGAATTTTTCCACGACCACCCCCCAAGTCGTTTCTAAATAATTCTAAAATTTGATTTATTTCTTTCTTTCGGAAACGATAGGATAGAAATTTCTAGTCGCTGCGTTAGCGTTCCGAAATTCTCATACACGTACTGCGAAAACTACACGTATACCTACCTGGTATAGGTAGGTACGGGTTCTCGACTTTCGCGAAAGGTTTTCGAGAATTGCTCTCGAGGGATCGCTAGGCGAGCAGCTAAGCATATTTGATTTTACGCCTCCATCGGGTCGCATCGTCAGATTCCAGAATCGTTTGTCTTAAACGACGCAAGAACGGTGAAACATATACGTGTAAGAGAAAAAGTAGAAGAAGAAGAAGAAGAAAAATAAAGAGAAAATTACATGAATTATTTCTATATTATATAAAAGAAAAACTCGTACCGCGGATGCAAAAAGGGAATGAAAAGTTCACTTTGCTTGAAATCAAGATCGAAATTTTTCTGCATAGATCGAGAAAAAAAAGAGAACTATCACATACTGAAATTTGAAAGAAACTACAGTAAAACGATGAGGACCACTTGGTATGGAAAGTATAGATATATAACGACTGTATATGATAATATATATATATAGACGTTTGTTAAATATATGTAATAAGTTATACATATACATATGTACACGTATATATATATTTAATGGTGGCTATAGGGATTTATAAAAGATGCAGAGAAACCTCCTCGTAAATGGACGATGGGCCGCGCATATAGGACGTTGGTCGGTTTGTAATGTTCGTATAAAGTACCTGTATATGCCTTTATATACCTATATAGGTAGCTATATCTACCCGGGAATATCCTTAGGGGTAGTATCAATTCAGTCGATTCACAAGTGATAATGTTTAATTGATGTTCTCTAATGCTACTGACCATTTTCCGTAATTTTATATGCAGGTATATGGAGCATATATGTACATTTTATGTATATATAATATACATTATATACATAGTCAAAGGGGTAGCTAGATAAATTTATATACATAGGATATACATATATTTATATACATTATCGAAAATCGAATCGAACCTTATATTGGCACTTAGGAACCTGAAGGAACCAAGAGACGAAGTCACATATACATATATACCAGGTAGTATATAGTACCTACTATATATCATTATACAACATGATATAAATAATATATCTTTACGATTTTTTTTTCTTTCCATTTTTCATTACGAGAAGAAGATATTTTTTTTCCTCTCCCCTTTTTTGGGTTTCTTATCAAAATTTATAGCAAGAGAGAAAAAAAAAAACGAAAAACGATTTGTACATTGAATTTGGATAATAGATGCCCGTTTTACCCGGGTTCTTTTTTTCTTACATATTATATGGAGTAGGAGGAAAAAAAAACCAAAAAAAAAAATAAAGAATGGAGTAAAGGTAAAACGGAAAAAATAAAAAATAATGTCCGATCGTCAAGTTAATCGCTATACGTTACGTTTTCATTAAGATGATAACCCGAGCTTTTCTCATCTTTGCCAGCTAGATAGATAGGCATGTCTTGGAAAATGTGAGGAAGAAGAAGAGGAGGAAGAGGAGGAAGGCAGTTTGAAGATGTTGCCATTAGCCCCTGGATAGCTCGGACTAATTGATCGCGTCACTTAGGACCCTAACGCAGCCTTTTTCGTCGCTTCTATAATTCGTTCTACCTATTCTCCTCGTTCGGTCATAAGGGGCGAAAAACAGTAACGAGAAAGCCGAAAAAGGAGTGGGAATGGGGGGAGGAGAAGAATTGAAAAATCGAAAAAGCTGCTCTGCTCCGAGCGAGAGGATCTCGAAAAAAAAATAAAAAAAAATGAAACAAGAAAAAAAGAAGTACAAATAAGAGGAAAAGAGCGCAAAAGAAGTAGTAGGTAAAGGGAAGGGAAGAAAAACCCTACTCCACTTCAAGGACAAAGCGGGCTGCTGGTGCTGCGAAGCGACGAGGATACCTACTCGATTCAGACATGGGTACCTAGTATACCTATAGGTACGTATGTATGTACCTGTGAAGTACACTTTTCTCTCTTCCTTTCTTTCTTTCTTTCTTTCCTGCTTTTCAAGGAAAGTGACTTTACGCTACGTTCTACTTACTAATACTAATATGTACACAGGTGATACACGCAGTTATGTGCGCAAGGTATGCGTACACCTATGGGGTGGGGGGAGGGTGTGAAATAGCGAATTTTCAAAATTTCGAATTGGATATTATCGACTTAGTGTACATATTCGGAAAGGGTATTTTCCCGGAGGGTTCAAGATTCCGGAACTTGAAATTCGCGAATGTGTATATCCATGCAGTGTTCAATATCTCGAAAATAAGGGCTTTTTGGAAGAAGGAAGCTCTCAAAATCCCACCAATTATTTACGACATCGTGATCGCGAAATCATCGATTGAAGTAGATAATCAAATGACCGTCTCTATATTTCACCCTCACATCCTTGAAAATAGTTCAACATTTTTGGATTCTTGGTCTTTCTGGAGTCTGGTGTTCTTATCTTTGATCCGTCCATTTTTTTTTTTTTTTTGTTTGCTTCTTTTTTTCTACCATCCCTTGTTCTATATATGTATATATATACTACACACACTTGTCGGGAATGAAAATAAAACCCACCCTGTATACAACAGAGCGATAAGTAGCTACACATCTGAACCCCAAACCCAAACCCAAACCCACTCTCTCTCTCTCTCTCTCTATTTGGGTATATATATATGACTTGATCCGTGGCAAAAAGCCGGGGGTTAGGGTTTAGGGTGGTCGTGTAACCCTATATACATACGCACACACACACACACACACATACATACGTTAAATACATAAATACAAACATTGTCTCGACTCGCACTCTCGAGGTGATGCTAAAGTGGTTTCATCTGTGTATCTCTATATATCACTTCCATCCATCTCTCCCTCGAAGTTTCGCACTAGAGCTCTTAGCTCAGCTTAGCTTAGCTTAGCTTATACATATACCTTTATATAGGTATATACCTGTATAAAATATACATATATACATTCGCATTATTAAACACACGTGTATGTATATAATAATAAATTATTTATACATTAGAATAAAATAATCAGTTTTTGGTTTTTCCTCACCCTCAATTTTTTTTTTTTTTTCGTTTTTTGTTTTTTCTATTTTCGTTATACCTATTTGTATAGATTATACACGTAATGCATGTACATAGCTGCAGCGAGATGAAGAAAAATTTAATTAGATCCGATAGAACGAGGAAAGAAGTTGGTTTTTTTAGGAAGGAAATGATCGCGTGGGAGGGAAAAAAAGTAATAGAAAAAAAAAAGAAAAAAAAATTGAAAATTGAATAAATAAATAAATAAAGGTAAATAAATCGATGCTTAAGGTTAGTTATATTTTTTTAGAAATCTCGTGGGAGGCTTCGTCTGACTGTTACTCGCTGTTACTACTATACTCACTACTGGACCCGCGCGCGGTGTTGCTGACTGCAGGGTGGGTTGATTCAGGTTTGGGTTTTCCGGACAACTTTTAGATTGAATTTGTTTTTTTTTATCCCTTTTTTTCCCCACGATGTGAGTAAATAACCGAGAAAAGACGTGGAGAGAAGAAAAAAAAAAAAAATGAAAAATAGAAGTAAAAAAAAGGAGAAGTAGAAAAAGCAGAAAAAAAGAGAAATTTTTTTTTTTTTTAATTAAAGGAAAAAAAAACAAAAACGAAGAATCTAATACATAAGTAATCGTCATGTACGCGAATAAAAAATTAACTCGCGCTATCGCTGAATAATTGTTGCGACAAAAAATTTCGTAAATTTACACGCGTAGGCGAAGAGGAGAAGAGAAAAGGGAAAAAGAGAAAAAAAACAGATTCGAGAGTGATATTCAAAGAAATCAATATACGTAGAGTGTCGTAGAGTGTAAAAAAAGAAGTAATTTCATCCTGAGAGAGAGAGAGAGAGAGAGAAAGAGAGAAATAAGTATTTCTATAAAATCATCAATCATTAATTATCAATATAAATTGAAGAATGAATCAATAAATTGAAGAATGAATCAATAAATTGAAGAATGTATAATATAGGGACGAAGAAAAAAGATAAACCGGTACGACCATGCGATAAAGGATACTTCCGAAAATCCCGGGCAGTGTGAGGAAAAAAAAAAAGAAAGAGATAGAAAATTGAATAAAATAAAGTAAAATAAAATAAAATAAAATAAAACCAACGAACGACGGCGTTACCTCCAATTCGATTTTGGTACGGCTTGTCTTGGGGCTAAAATAAATTCGAATTTCACTCATACCAACCCCTGCGACCTCGATCAGCGACAAAAGCTTTTTAAAAGCGGGATTTCAATAGCTGAGAATTTCAATAAGAGAAAAAGATGAAGAAGAAGGAACGAAAAAGAGGGGGAAAAAGTGGGTATGAAATTTTGAAAACGAGGAAAAGAAAAAATATATACACACATCCATGTGTTAATAATTAATTAATATGTTAGGATGATAATTTTAGAAACTATACCTAAGTTAATATTCATTCATTCATATTAATTATTCAAACAAATTGTCATCGTCATTATTACGTTTGTTATTTTTGTTAAATAAATTGAAATACCGAGATTTGTTTACTGCTGCTACTACTGCAGGTTGAATACATTATAGAGTGAGGTGAAATTCAATTCCAACCCTGTCAGCTCACGGTATACATAGTGTACTGGCTTTTCTGCATTTTGATAGAAGACATTTTTCACGACTTACTGCATGTAGGTATATACATCGTTAAGTGTGTGAAAAATACAGTGCTCAAGATTTTTGGAAATTTGGAAAATCGGAGCTCGTTTTGGCGACCAGGGAGCCAAGGAGGAAAAACCCTTTGGGGATGAAAACGTGAAAACTTCTTCCAAAATTGTTTCCAACGAATTTTTCAATAATCAAAAAAGAAAATCGACCGAATCCCAAAAAATTGTCGCAGATGATTTATCTCGATCCTAAAAAAGCGGGGATCTAGTCGAAACTCGACTTTTAGTTCGCGGAATGATTATATAATATTACTTCCCTCTTTTTTTAACCAGTATAATGTTAAAAAGAAGAAATAGAAGCTTTCAACTGCTCCGACCTATTCCTGGTGGGAATAATTCCACGAATTTCTACGATCCATTAGGGAAATTGAAACCATTTTCTTTTTTTCTTTCCCTCTCTCTCTCTCTCTCTCTCTCTCACAATCTCTAATTTTATAGACAAAAACAACGCATTTTAATGAAAGACTACGAAGATCTACGATTTTATTTTGATCAAAAGAAACGAAAATTTCTAACTTTTCATCGGAATCAACAATCTTTGATGACAAACTACAAAAGTCTACAATTTTTCTAACGAAAAGCTACAAGAATCTACAATTTTGTTTTTTTTTCCAACGAAAAGCTACAGGGATTTGCAATTTTTTGAATGTAAAACTACGAAGATGTACGAATTTTCCAGAAAAAAAAAGAACGCGAATCGTGAAAATTCGTAAGGGTTGAAATTTCTATGTGTATTGCGATCTGCCCATAATCTGTAGCTATCGTGAGCTACATGGCCTGCGTTCCGGTCCCACGTCCGCGGGTGAAGACGTGTCGAAACTTTGCCCGACCTGCAGTTCCCGAGGGTTAGTATAGGGGTAAGGGGTGATATTCCTATAGGATGGGTGGGCGACAGGGGTAAGAAGAGCAAGAAGAAGCGAGAAGCTAGAAGCTAGAAGCTCGGAGCTAGTTTTCCCACCTCCTCTACCCTCCGCCTGAATCATCCCCTGTGCTCCTTAGCTCTTCTGGCTCTATACTGCAGGGAAACAAGCTTAAGTTCCATGGGATTTCCCAGACCACCACAACCACCGCCGCCACACTAACATACTCGGTAATATATACCTTGGCCCTACTACCTAGTCTTCTACTTTTCGACTCGCCGACGCGACGCCCGGGCTGTCATAAGTCAGGCAATATGGCGTCTTAATGGTTCGAAGGCCAAGTGTCACCAACCGGGAAAACTTTACTACCCTTAGCCAGTTACCTGCCTCTAATACCGGCGCCTGGCGTCCAATAAATTATTTCTCTTTCCTATTATTTTATTTTTTTGTTTTTTTTTCCTTCTTCATTTTTTGGACTCTTTTCTGTTTTCTGCCCCCCTTTCTTTTCTTCGTATATTGAAAACGAGATAATTGAAATTTATAAGATTTTTTCAAAACTTACCCAATTTGAACGACGGCAATTGTGTTGTTTTTGACGATAGTACATTGCAGGCTGTTAGTCCGATGATAAAACATATCGAACACCACATGATTTTTATAGATAGAAACAAAATTTTCACTTTTATTTTATTTTATCAACTTTTTCTTTTACTTTTATTTGATTTTATTCCTATCACACTAAAATTTCTCTTATTAAGTATGTGCTTATGATTTATCTTTCTTCGATCGAAGAATCATACACTGTGATTTATTTTTTTCTTTTTTTTTTCCCCCTCTCTCTCTCTCTCTCTCTCTCTCTCAACTCGAGGGTGTATCTATGATACAGTAAGTTAACACAACGATTCTGAATTCATTTCTTTTTCCTATTTTTCTTGATTGCAATATTAATGATTGTTAATAAAATAAAATGAAATAAAATAAAATAAAATAAAATAAAATCGACGTAAAGATATAAGTAATAATTAATACAGAATATATTAAGATATTTTTGATTAGTTTATGTACTATCAAATTCGTACGTTGAATCACAGAACTTTTCTTTTTTCTAACTTTTTTTTCCCTTCTCTTCTCTTCTTCTTTTCTTTTTCTCTTTTTTCTCTTTCCCTCAAACAATTTATTTTATATCATTTAACGAAAATCACACACGTACCACTCTAGTTACACACAATACAAACAAACACCCACGAATTATTTATTTATTCATAATATTATACACATTGATCATTATTAGTATAGGTATATCCGTAATTTTATACAAACAACGAAACTCAACCAACAAACAATAAATCATCATCATTACTATATTATTATTATTATTATTATTATTATTATTATTAATATTATTGATAATATTAGTGTAATAAATTAAATTAAAATTAAAACAATAATAATAATTGATTGATCGCGATTGATTGATTGATTAATTAATTAATTATCAATTTATCATAAGAACAAGAATAGGAAAAAATTCTTTCTCATGTTATAATTATTATTATTAATTTTTTTTCTCATATACGTTTATTCATATAAATTAAAATATATTATTCACTCTGACCTGCATACCTGCAATCACATTAAAATCAACTACATGTATATGTATATTGTATATATATATATATACATACATACAGACATAAATATAATATAAACTCGTGGCTGAAATAATAATAATAATAATAATAATAATGACAACAAAAAATTTTTTAGGAAAAGAACATTTTTTTTAATTACTTTTTTTATCTGTAGAAAAATTAATTTTTACTAAATGATTGATCGATTTGTTATATGTATATATATTTTTTTGTTTTACTCTTTTTTTCTAAATTTTCTTCTAAATTATTGTAATTATTATTATTATTAATATTGTTGTTATTATTATTGATATAATTATTATAATCGTTTTGACGGGGGATTGGAGGGTCGGAGAAAAGGGAATCTCTGTGTTTCGCGTATGACTGACCCTCGTAGGTATAAAGCCTCGATCGGGGGTGTACGTATCGTGACGCGACGGTCTCGCGTGCCTCGTATTATACGCCGACTGTATAGTTATCGGCCGGCGGCGTACGGCGCACTGAGAGACAGATAAGGGTAACAGAGTCGCGTCGCGTCGCGTATAACGTAGCGTCGCGGCGCGGGTACGGCGCGAGGCGACGCGGCGCACCAACAGCTCCTGACACCCTCCCCACCACCGCCGTCACCGCCGCTGAAAAACGAAGAAAAACAGAAAAAAAACAGAAAAAAGATAGAAAAAAGATAGAAAAAAATCCCACAACTCTACCGAAACCCGTTAGACACACACACACACACACACACACACCCTCTCCACCCCCAGAAAGATATATACCTATATATAATATATATGTGGACAATTATGTCTTAGAAATATAAATTTGGAAATAAATTAATTAATTAATCAGTTCGATTTAGGACGCGGACGATTTTTTTATCGGACGCCCCCCACCCCCTCAATTTTTTTTGAAATTATTGATTTCACAATCAAATACACAATAATATATATTGATAATACAACCGAAACACGTGTATTTTGAATGGGGAAAACCACCCTCTTGGTCCGAGGGGTTAGAGTTGAGATAAAAATCTGAAAGAATTAAGAAATTGTTTTTGAATTATTTGAAGCCGATTTGGGGGGCGCCTGATGAAATATTATTTCGAGCCCTGTGCGAGGACCACCCTTATATATGTTATGTAATTGGGTTGTGAATTTTCCCGATGATATGAGGAAAATTTCACCCCCGAATGTATGAATATACCTGTACGGATTCTTGAGATCGAGAATCCGTAAGAGCTGATCCGCAGGGATTTTCGGGTATATAATCCAGGGAATTACACCTTTTATATATGTATATACCATGTATATAAATATAGTATATCGATTCTATTGATATAACGCACCTCGTCGCCGCGAAATGTTAGCCGCAGCTAACTTGTGTCTTTTTTTTTGCTTGCGAATAAAATTTTACAATTGAAATTGAAGAAAAGTGAAGAAAAATACAGATTTTATGAAAAAAAAAAAGTTCTTCTCACTCCAATAACGAAGAAAAGAAATTCGAAAATAATGATAATAATGATAACACATAAATTATAACAATCGTGGTGTGAAAATCAATTGAGACAATTGTTTCAAATCTGTTTTTTCGATTTTTGATTTTTTTCTTTATATTACCATCTCGAAATCATCTCAGGTTTTTTTTTTCAACATTCTTATACTCAGTAAGAAATGCGTCCGGTTTTTTTTCTTCAGATTTTTTCATTCAGCCGTTTATTCTTTATAAATTTTTGAATTTCGTTGATAAAGCCCCATTTTTTAAAATCTGAAAGAATTTTTCAAAAATCCAGGAGATAATCTAGAACAGCCCCCCCATTCTCAAAAATGTGGGAACAATTTTTCTTCTATTTATTTTTTCACCTTATTCGAAATTTCGAAATTATGAAAACTTTTTAGCCGCACTAGACGCGGCTAGTCGTAGTAAAAATTTCCAAATTCCGATATAGGTAGAAAAAAAAATGAAAAAAAAAATTCTTAACACATTTTCGAAAATGGGCTTTCTCAATGGAATAAAAAAAATGTGTAAAAAATAAACGGCTAAATTAAAAAATCAGAAAATCAATCTGGACGCATTTTTCACTGAGTAGGTAGAATGTTGAAAAAGAAAGAAAACTGAGACAATTTCGAGATGGTCGGGGTTAATTAGCACTGGTCGAATTGGCGTGGAAGGCCCCATATATATATTTAAAATTTGTTTTTGCGGGAAACTGTGTATATATATAATATGTACGATATATAGATATATATATATCGGTGTAAATATAATTATATACATATACTATTAGTTTCGAAATCCACCTACAGCGTCGCTACCTCGCGATACGAAAAACTATTTTATTTAGCTCAATTTTAAAACTATGTATAACTCGCCCAATCTGCAGTCGGAAATTTACCGACTAACGTAAAGGCATCCTGTTGGACAACGTCCTTACCAACGTTTGTAATATGTATGATACGTACTATACGAGACGAAAATATGAAAAACCAAAAAAATAAAATAGAAAATAAAAGACCGGAGAAAGGAAAAAGTTACGAAACACTTCGAAATTTGATTTTCATGATTTATTTAATTTGTTTTCTCATCATTTCTCGTCTTTTTCGAAACAATTTATTCTTCCAATTTCATCATTTTCATACCTTAGCCGAATGATTAACATTATAGAATTATATGAATTATTGTAAATGCGATGAAAAACGAGGAATTGTATTTTCTAATTGCTACATCGTTTTTTTCTCCATTTATTTATTTATTACACATGTAGACGTATGCTATGTATGTATATTGCATAATGTATATTGCATATTAAAGTTATAATGTTCGATACATAATATTGCCACTGCAGTCGTATAAAATGAATTTCCGTTTATCCAAAACGCGATATAGGTACTGTATTTTATATAGATATACTGTATTTACCAAATTCATTAATAATTATTACACTATTTTTGCCGGCACCTCGAAACATGTTACGTCCTCCTTTCCATCCTCGGTCAATGCCCAATGAACTTTCGTGCTAATCTGTAATCACACATGAAATCATAAAATTTTCAACATTTTTCATTTCAACCCTTCAGAGGTAAAAGATAGGTTACTACTACAGGGTGGCTAATTCCAGGGGATGATTATTAGTTCAACAAAATTGAAACAAATTTGAAGTGCTCTGCTCGAGCCATCGTATTTATTAAAAAAAGAGCTCTCAGACAGTCTTTCGATGATATCTCGGAAACCGTTAACGATATCAAGATGAAGATCTGGATAAAAAATGAAGTCCATTAAATTTTCTACAAATAAGATATTCAACATTTTTTCGCTATCTTGATCGGTTCTGCTGTATTTTAACGTAAAAGTGTTGATTTTTTGATTGTAGAACGACTGCAAGCTGTTCAAATGTTCAGCCTCAAAATAGAGCGAAGCTGATAAAGATACGGGAAAAATGTGTTCCACTTTTTTTATAGATAATTTAACGATCTTCAATATTGATATTCGATTTCATCTTGATATCATTCACGGTTCTCGAGATATCGTCGAAAAACTGATTTTTTTTATGCAATGTCATGCATTAACGAAAGTCAGGAGGTGTACAAACCCTTGGATAGACTGTAAGGACGGGGAATTTGCTTCTGTAGATATATTTCGTGCCCTTGGCGAGTGGACAGCTGGCCTTCGTCCCATCATCGAGGTAGATGGAGTTGCAAGCGTTTGCTCCGTTTACACCAATAAATGGAACCTTAATTCCAAGTATTTCGGCATTGACCGTAGTGACCAAAGAATTGATGTCTTTTCTTGGCGTGAATCCCAGGTCTACTGAGACTTCAGATCTGCGTTTCAATACGCAAGGCGGACTGTCACAAGCGCTAATTTTCACAAGGTTTTGATCGTCGAGAAAACGACCTGTAAAATACAAAATGAAATAGAGTACTAGATTTTTTTGTTCCACATTTTATTTACACACAGAGTAATTCCTTGTGAAATTCCAAGACTGAACTTCCTTTACAAAAAATTCGAGGGACCGATAGTTTACGAGATACGGAAGATCTTAGTTAACCGATCGCGGAGCACATGGGTGACTCGGACTAGGCTGACTCTGAGCGTAAGCTGAGCGGTACCCAGTCCGTGCGACCTATACGCTCCGCGATTGGTAAACTAAGATCTTCCGTAGCTCGGAAACTGTTGGTCCTTCAAATTTTCTGTAAAATAAGTTTCGTCTTAGAATTTGACAAGGAATCTATTCTCAAAATATGGCCTGCTCAACCCGAATAACTGTGTATATATGCTCAAAAGAAGAGAAAAAACCAGACGTTGAAATTCTGTAGATTTTCTGTTTTGCATCGTATTCAAATAATCGTAATCTTAGATTGCAAAAAGCACGAATGATGTATGAAAAAACTAATTCGAGGGAGGCTTCTCTATCTAGTTAGTATCAATCAATAATCACTCTGTGTAGGTATAATGAAATTGATCAATTATCCTTGACGCGATCTCCTTGACAATAAAGTAAATAGAAGAATAAATAAATACATAAATACATAAATAAATAAGTAAACAGATGAATAAATGAATGGCAATGAGTTATACAAATGTTCGAGATTAATCTGTGCTCAAAACCAGAATAGCTACGTTGAATAGCAGGTATCATCTTTTTTTATTCATTTTTTCAATTTTTTTTTGTTCACTTCTCACGTTTTTTGTATACTTTTTTTGTTCAATCGCAAATGTAATCAACAAAATTATATGACCGTTTCAAATTCCAAGGCTAAGCCCAGCTACTTCTTCTCCTTCTTTTTCACACGATCTCTACGGACTCATATTATTATAAAGTGAAAGTATACAGAGAGCGCAAAGTCGAACTTCCATATATACTATATATGTACGTAACGTGTGTATCTATGTTCTGCAAACATAACTGTACACGTGTATACGTGTATTCAAATATAACAGCTATATATTCGCGGTACGGTATAGTAAATTGTAGAAAATTATATGCTGATACAAAATCGAAATTGAAAAATAATAAAATAGGAAAAGAAGTCGTAGAATATGCAAAAAAAAAAAATTGACACATCGTTTAATACCTATTTTGATTTTTCTTGATTTTTATTTTTTTTTTTTGCGAAATTTCTGTGAATCCACATCGCAAAATTATATTACTTCAAAAATTAATCGCGAGAGAGAAGAACGGTGGAAAAAAGAAGGGGGAGAGGGAGAAAAAAGAGGTTATCAGGGGCGCGGTATAAATTAGTAATAAACGTTGAAAACGCGTACCAACCCCCAATTCGAAGTGGGGGATGGGGCAGGGGGGGGGGGGGGGGGGTGAATAAATTAAAACGAATTCGCCTCTTTCCATCGCGCGGTATATGGGGTGAATGAAAAGCGTGGGGGATGAAGAGGTGGGAAAGGCGTCACCGGAGCATATTTCAACGATCCAAAAAAAAAGAAAAAAAAAGAAAAATTCACGTAGAGGGGAAAAATACGGAAGGAAGGAAAGAAGAAATAAAATAAAATGAAATGAAATGAAATGAAATTGGATTGGATTGGATTGGATTGGATTGGATTGAGGTAATTATTTTCCCCCTTTTTCGTATTTTTTTTTCAAATTTTTTCTATCCCTTATCTTTTCCGATCTAATCACCAAAATTTCTGTTTTTTCCTTGGTCGCAGGAATTCGGGGGGGAAAAAAAAATGATAATTCAGTCTCGTCCCGTTCTTGAAAAGCAATGTTTTCGTACTTGTACGTAATATACAGCGTCACGAACTAGTCGAGAAAAAAAAAAAAAAAATTGTGTGAATAGAAGAATAAAATTGGCCACAGTGTAGTATAAAAACGTAAATCGACTCGGTTCGCATGAAATGCATCATAACATAAATACCTGTTGATTATGCAATGAATAATTATTATTCGTTTGACGAGGATGAGAGAAAGATGAATTTTTTCATTTTCTTACTTTATCTCCTCGTTATTGAAAAGCGACGTCATCTAATTATTATACAAGTTTTATAGTCACAAGTTTATATTCACAATATTCCTATATAATATATAAAAATGAGTAAGCAAGTTTTTTCCTACCAAGGTTCATAATCAATTTGTCACATCTGGCTGACGAATGAGGAATAAAAAGAATAAGGGGAAACAAAAAAGTGGGATAAAAGTGGAAAAGTGAAACATAAAACGAATAAAAATCGAAGGAGATGATGATCGATTGAACGTATTCTAGGAATATGGATGAATAAAATGAAACACGTTTTCAATCGAAGAATGATGAACAAATATGTGAAAATTTGGTCATTGTTTCGTACTGTAATATAAAGATCGGAGATATCTACAGGAATTTTTGAAGTGTTTTTCTCTTATCTAAAAACAGACTTTGGTAATAAATACAATTTTTGAACAAGCGCGTCAACATTTATATGAAAAATACTTTGTGGGATAATGTCTTAGCCTTGGCTTGTATATACAGTGAAAAGAGATTAAGATCGACCTTTGTAATTTGTTTTGTCTCATTAGTGGCCGAAGTAATGTTGAAGAAAAAAAAAAAAAAATTATCACGTATACTTCTCTAGTATTTTATTATTATTGTAAATAAATATATCGAGTATAGGTCGAGGATACGTGATATTATATTCCTTAAACTTCAAGTCTCGAAGATGAAATTAAATTTTTTTTTCATCGAATCTTCGATCGATCGATCGCGATACAAAAAAGTTATTCACTGCAATTATTCCTTTCTTTTAACAGACAATGGGACAGAAAACGAAAAACACTTTTATAAAAAATTGCGAAAAAATATGTAGCTCCTTTTTTCTATTTTCCTAATTTTTCTTTCTTTCCGTTTCGATTCGTTTTTTTTTTCTTTCTAGAAAGTGTATATTCTACAAAATGAAATGGCGAATTGAAAAATTGATAATATATAAAATTGTATAGAATATAAAATTGTATAGTACGTATATTGTATGTATAATATGAATACTGACCGGTCACACAATCGGCAACTTGGGAGGCATTAGAAGCGGTGGCGTATACCGCGAGTAGTACGATAACAGTTTCTCTAATCATAATTGTTTCGAAGGTGAAAGTATATCGAAGAATTTGTGCGTATATGTTGTATAGATATAACAATAATGGCAAGAATAAATTGATGAATATGTGAGAAATACGAAACTACGAAGTGCTATGGTATAGCGAAGAACGAACAATAAGCAATTAACGGTGTACTACGTGTATCTACGTTCTTCGTTGATGTCTTCTAAATGACTGACTGTGACTGACTGACGGACTGTGAACGATCCTTAGACTAAGGAAGTAAGGAAGGGATCGTGATTCGATCGTGTCCGAGTTATAGCCGTCGAGAAGTGAGGGACGCGGTCAGCGCGGTGCGGTGTGGTGTGGTGCTGCAGGTAAAGAGACACGACTAAGTCACGTGTACAGAGTCATTCAAGTCGAACGGGCGATATCCTGTGAGTAGATTCCTTGTGAAATTCTGAGACTAAATTTCCTTTACCAGAAATTCGAGGGACCAATAGTTTCCGAGCTACGAAAGATCTCGGTTGACCGATCACGGAACTCATAGGCGACTCAGACTGGGCTGATCATGAGCGGGAGTTGAGCGGGCGCCCAGTCTGCGCGACTCATACGCTCCGCGATTGGTCAACTAAGATCTTCCGTATCTCGGAAACTATAGGTCCCGCGAATTTTCGGCAAAATAGTTTTATTCTCAGATTTTCGCTGTGAATCTATCCTCAAAATATATCATACATGATCTGAATCACGCTGTATATGCAAGTGAGTAAAAGATCCTATAAAGAGGCGAAAAGAGAAACGGGATCCCGGAGAAACTGCATCGGTATTATCGATAGGATATTGAGATCGCAGTACTTTGGATCTTGAGTTGAATCTTTGGTTTTCGGGATTCTCGTCTATCCGGATCAACAGATCGGAATACTATATAAAAAAAACTGCAGCGAGATGAACGCAAATACTATGACTCATAATTTTTTGCTTTACCTACCCACAACCTATGGCTGTATAATATATATAACATATTATTAACATACTCGATACGATTGCTTGAATGTTATTATTTTTTTTTTTCTCTCAACGATGTTGTTTCTCATTTCATGTATAATGAACGTTCATCATCACCCTATATTATCGGGAAAACAAAAAAAAAGATAAAGGATGCCTTGAAAATATTTACATACCAAATGGTTCCAAGAAAGACTGAACTCTGTGTCTGTTTCGTTTAATTTCTTTCTTTGTTGTGTATCACGATTATTATTATCATTATTGTTATTAATTATCATTATTTTTATTTATTCTTGATTATATTTTACGTAAATATTAAAGCTCGTTAAATTTATCGACTCTCCCCCAGTTTATATAGGGTATGGGGTATGTTCTGCCTGTACATGTATAATGAGTTGGAATGAAAAAATGATTTGCGAATGAAAAATAAATAAAAGAAGAAATGAGGCGAAAGGTATACTTGGTGAGGATAAAAGTTGGAAAAATTTCACGGAAAATCTTATTAAAACTGAATATTCCCTACGCGTTTAATATAATGTACAAATAAATTCACAAGAATGAACAAAAAGAGAAACAGAAGGAAAGAAAAACCTGTTTTTTTTCTCATTTTCTACTTTTCTTCGTTCATTGATCGAAAATTTTCAAGATTAATTAAGAATCGAAAAGCCGAAGAAAAGGAAAGTTGAAAAATCATGTAGAAATGAAATTTGGCTATTCTCATCGATTTTATTTTCATTTTCATTTCGTTAAAAAAGTTCAAATTTCATTATAAATCTCAAATTTATATACACACCGCTTCCTTCATTCTAATATATAAATATGTATACCTACATAATATTATATACATATTTCTTCAATAAAAGTTCGAACAAAGCGAATTTGTCTCTTTCCTGGTACATAGCTGTACGGCTGTATATATACATACTCGTCATTATAGATCGTGAAATGAATTATTAATTATTTCCCCGCACTACACCATATATGTATATATATATACGTACATACGGATACCTTTATATAGGTTTGCGTGCTGATCGCCTTGACTCCGCTCATGGCTGCTCTGAACTCGGAGCAGATCGCAATTTCGTGATACTATTGTAAATATGGATATATGTGGGTATCATATCATACACATGTATCAGGTACATCTATAGGTGCACAGAAAAGTCGCGATAAAACCTCGCGCGCGAAGTATATGCAATAAGGAAATTGTCCGGATCGCTAATGCAGTAATAAGGAAAAGATCGTAAACTGAAAGAGCAAAAAAAAAATTATAAAATTTCGACAAAAACCGCGATTTAGTACCTACATTTTTTAAAAGAGCTTACTATCTCCCACAAGGCACAATGTCATCCACAGGACATCCACTGTACATCTCTTACGTCCGTCGCGGATATCCCTAGAACATCCCATTATATACATAGGACGTACCCAGGATGTCCCGTGAACATCCAAATGTCCGCTTTCAAGATATCCTTGGGATTGTATTATGGAATATCCTGTGGATATCCGTGACGTCTGTTGTACCGCAGTGGTACATCCCAGGGCCCTGTATTTGCATCCTTACATAGTCCATAATACATCCATCGGATGTCAGGACCTTTCGTAAATATTCGGAGAGAAATGGAATAGGTTCGTGAAAGAAAGTGAAAATAAACTTTGTATGTTCGATGAATATATTTTTTAAGTTATATATATATATAGTATATGCATATGTTTATATTTATTTAATATAATAATATAGCATATCTGTATCCTCAACTCGGCTCGGGTTCGGTTCGGGGACTTGGCTCGGGAGATTTTTTGGTCTTCAATATAATTTTCTTGGCCCAAGTGAACCTTTTTTTCTGTCTATGATCGAATGGGGATATCCCCAGGACGTCAGATATATCTTGGTAATGTGATGGAATATCGTATGGATGTTTCGATGATCCTGGACGTATACAGAATATCCAAAGGATATCCGAATGATCCTGGATATA
This sequence comes from Tenthredo livida, assembly GCA_963992785.1. NCBI lineage: Eukaryota > Metazoa > Arthropoda > Insecta > Hymenoptera > Tenthredinidae > Tenthredo > Tenthredo livida. The sequence continues at coordinate 613,631 of OZ023072.1, forward strand.
TATAGGCTGTATAAGACATTAAAAGGACATTCGATGGACGTCCTGTGCTGTGTGGGCTTCATTATTGATCTCCGATTTCCAGATTCAAGAATTTGGACATGAAAAGGTCCAGATATTCTCCTCCGACAGTTTTTGGGATACGATCGATTTTCTTACCCGAATAATATCTCGACAACGAATCAATGGATTTTTTACCTTCGTTAAACAAATCGACGGGATTTCACACAACTTAAATCTCATCCGATTTTGGAATCGGTATAATTTCTCAGTAAAAAAAAGCCTTCAATTTTTTAATCACCTTGACATTTTTCAAAACCAGTTTCATTCAGCCTCTATTTTTCTTCAGCTTGATAAGAACCACCGGAATATAATTTCTGGTCCGTCGAGGTCAGAGCCGAATTAATTTTGATTTTTTTTTAATTTATCCAAAACACGATTTTCGAGAAAAAGATGTATGATTTTTTTTATTATTATATTCTTCCGCCTCTTTCTTCTTCTTCTTCTTCTTCTTCTTCTTCTTATCTTTTGCATCACGCTATAATTCCGGTCGTATATTCTTCGCATTTTTACAACTACGAACCTGCATGCAATGCAATGCGATGGATAAGTGCATCAGACGCGTTTAATTCGACACCTATTATTACGAAAATGATATAGTTACATATAGGTAGAAATATGAGGTAAATTAGTGTTATCTGAGAATAAAACCTGCAGTCACGTAGGTATATAAGATAGACAGAAGGAGGATGGACCCACAGGTTTCAAATAACTCCAAGTTATTATTTTTTTAATCATATTTCAAGGTATATATAATGTAAAAAAATAATCAATATGCAAATGCATGATGTAATAAATATGCATAAATATACACGTGAATTAGCTTATCGTTCATGACTCTATAGGGTTCAATAAATTTTCTTCAAATACCAAACTTTCACAAATTCCATAGATTGCTTCTGACCACATGTATATATATCTATATATAATATATTATATAAAAAATAATCGGGACTGTACAGGACGTATATTGAAATTCGATCTGATAGTGATAGAATTTTTGTTTCGTCATTTTCGAACAAAAAAAAATACATAAAAAACGCATATGATGTTAAAAATAGAATTGTTATAACAAAAAAATAATCAAATATTTAAAGATGATTATCGAGATGACAATACAATCAGTTGGTAATGCTCGAGAGTCCGATTGTCCTAGATACGAATTAGTGTAGGTGAGATTATCAATACGAATTATTATTTTCGATTAATCTTGTCATATATACGTATAAATATTGCTTCAGATAATAGACACGCGATGTGATTTTAAATACGATATATAAGGGTGAAGGAATTCCGAATTTAACGTAGTCTGGTCAGCGGTCAGCGTTGCCTTAACAAGTGGCGAATTATTTCATTATTAAATTTGATAAGAAATTATATTTGAAAAATCGTTCAATTTTTCAAAATGACTTCGTCACAATTTTTAAGTTTCAAAAGACACATTCTCGCCGATAAATTTATCGGATTATTGTTTCTCGGAGTTTTTATAAAACTTTCGGATTCCGGATACGTGCCTTTCGAGGACTGCGGTAAGCGAAATCCTTCTTCTCATTTTTTTTTTTTTTTTTATTTTCATTTTTTCATATCGGTATATCACATTCTTTAACAAAAAAAAATACAACAACGACAAGAATTGTTAGAAGTTTATGAAAATCATCTACGTATTATGAATTCGATGGAGAAAAATGATTTCAAACTCTTCGGAATTGAGAAAGAGAGAAGAAAAAAAAATAGACGTAGAATTTTTTATTTTTTTTTCTCCCGCTTTCTCTCTCTCGCTCGCTTTTCATTAGTTGATAAAAAATTAAAAATTTCGTGTCTGTAAATAGGTATTTGTATAAGGTTAACACGCGACATTCTCTATTACCGGTACTGAAGCTGCTTTCAAGAAGAATAATTGTTTCATTAATTTCCGGCACGTTGTTAGCGTGTGCGTTGTCGTGCAACAACTGCTGCGCATATACTGCTTAATTTCCTGTGTTTTCATCATATACGTGTGTACAACTCTAACACATATACGTACACTATGTATCAATTATATGCCCATGTATGAATAGTATAAACCGCGCCCCGCACGAAGATTACATTATTACATATATACAGGATGATTCAGGTAGAGCGTGCCATATTTTGAGAGTAGATTCCCCGCCGAAATTCAATACTAAAATTCCTTTACCAAAAATTCGAGGGATCGATAGTTTCCGAGATACAGAAGATCTTAGTTGACCGATCGCGGAGCGGAAGGATCGCACAGACTGGGCGCCGTTCGACTTACGCTCATGGTCAGCCTAGTCTGAGTCACCTATGAGTCCGCGATCGGTCCACTAAGATCTTCCGTATCTCGGAAACTATTGGTCCCTCGAATTTTTGCTGAAGGAAATTTAGTCTTAGAATTTATCAAGAAATCTGAAAAATGATATCCTGTAAAAATATGGCCCACGCAACCCGAATCATACTGTATACATAGGTATAAATCATTACAGAGTAAAAGTCCCTGCGCAGTTCAGCAGACGCAAAAATAAATCGCTAATTCAAAAAAGTGAGAAAAACCAGATTTATGTAACAGAAATATGAGAAGATTTAATGAATCAAGTTTTTCTCACGCAATAAAATACAGGGAAATACTTAGAGTTCTAGCTTTTAAATGACTGATCAACTAACTAATCACACACGTACAGTAGGTACATAGCATATAATCGTCGCGATCGATTATCGATATAATAATCACTGAAGTATGTCAATCAATTTGTATCACTCTGATTAATATCGTAAATTGATTTCCAGACATGTACCTACCTATATACGAAAAATTCAATGATTCAACGCGGTTGATATACAGCTGCATATATATTTCGTACACTGATTCATTAGTGATTTGCAGATTTTGTTACAATAAGATAATACAATTGTATATTTCTTATTAGATAAATAATGAAGCTCTTCGTCTGTCTGTAGATAAATTTTCGCTGAAACAAAGTGGAAAGAAAAAAAATTAATAAAAAACCATGTATTGCAACAATTATCGAACAATTACATCTCAGTATCTGTCTTGGATAAATATATACCTACGCAACTAGATTGGTGAGATTTGACGTCAATAATTTTTTTTTTTCAAATCGATATCTAGTTATGCAAACCTACGTTCTTTAAACATGTTGTTATATTTCATAGATTTCATAAGGATATCGTAGTATCAATTGATGGATTTCTAGATCATGTCAATTCTTTTTTTTTCTGATGCCCAAAAGATATTGCGTGCGAATTTTCGAAAAAATTCGGCCTCGTTATCGAGAAATATTAGTACGAGGAGAAAGTGAATGCTTCTTTTATCTAAATAAAAAAACTACCAGATCAATCGATTCGAAAATTTGATAAAATCTAGGTTGGATACCGAAATTCCATCGATTGAAAAAAGAAAGGAATTTTTCAAAACCATTGATCGGTTCCCGAGATGCGATTGGTTGAATAATAAAAAAAAAAAGTCGGATTTTTAGCAATAAATGAAATTTTAAAATCTTAAAAAACTAAAAATTTTCTTTCCTGTTTTTTTATACTTTTATTTTCTTCTTCTGTCACAGGTTCAGCCTTCCACTTAGAGAACATCGAGGTCGCAGGTTGCTCGTCGTATCCTTGTCATTTTGCAATTGGATCGACGGTCACAGTTACAACGCATCTAACGATCCAAGGCATGAGAAGTAGGTATCGCTTCTAATAATTAGTTAATTAATTAATGAATTATTCGATCAATCACTCGGTTCAATAAATTACCAATATCGCATTGTACGAAATTTTTATTCCCAGATTTCAACTCCGACGTAATCCAAAAAGTATATTTTGTCGTGAGTAGACTCTTACTCGAAGTCCAGGTATTCCCCGATCCCTGCACATCGATTCGATCAAAATCAAATAATACATCATGCAATGTTACGATTGGACAACGCGTTGCTTACGAGGCAAATATTACCGTGGCAAACTTCCCACCCGTAAGTTGAATAACAATTTAATTTAAAAAGAAAAAAAAAACGAAGAATTGAAAAAGTGAAATTATACCGATTTCTGCCAAAAATTTTTCAATCAAAAATAGATCCAGTTTGATTTCTTTCTTTTTATTCATTTTTTTTCTCCTTTTTCTCTCATTATTATGAATGAAATATCAATAACTAATCATTATTCCTCTATTTTTTCAGCTACCTGCGACACTTTTTTGGACAATTTCTGACGAGGCCACAAAGGAGCTGGTAGTCTGTTACAGGACGACGGTCGTCTTAACGAATCATTAAATATTATTTCCTATGGAATTCAGGACGAGGACGTCAAGTTTATTTAAAACTCATATATATGTTGTGTATATATATGTATATAAATATTATATATGATATTAGATATATGATATGTTAAAAAAAGAAACTGAACATCTATAGAGAAACATGTGATACAGAAAGCGAAAACGAAAAAATAATCAAAAAGGCAAAGTGGTAATTTGGTATAAGAATGTTTCTACATGATAATGTGAAAAAAATCTATAATGTTCTTACGAGTAACTGAGAAAATCTGTTTCTTCGATGAAATTTTTTTCCAAAATTTACAATCATTTAATGAAAAGATTGCAGAAGTTTACAATTTTTTTTTATTCCTTCTATATTCAAAATCCCAGACAACTACAATTTCGTCATAGAACACTTTGAGTGTTATAATTTTTCAGAAAATTCGTAAGATATCATGTAGGAGTAGAAATATTGTAGGTACTCCGACTCTGACGATGATGATCGTTATATCGACAGCTGCTATCCCAGAATCTTCCTTTTCGTTTTCCCAACAGATGAGAAACTGGCAACTGCAGTAGGTAGTGAAATTTTCTGTTCTTCCAACATTCGGCAATTTGCCCAATCAATCAACGATCGAATCGTCTAATTTTGTTATCAACATGTTGGGTAGGTAACATGAGACCGAAATACAGGACAGCAGTATAATTTCACAAGAATTTAACCGAAACGCTACGGAATAACGAAGACGAAATTTCGCGTCTAGTTAGAGTTAGGCAACCGAAATCACCGCGATGATTTTTATTGGAAAAGTGTTAAAAAATTTCAGAAGCAAATTAGAAACGTTGAGCGGTGCGCCTGGGTAGATGCAACTCGTACATCGCCGCGTAACGGTGTATCGCAGTAGTCTATCTGCAGGCGCCTTTGCTTCGGCCTAGGGTCAGATAAAACTGGATTTACCCAAATGCCCGATAACGTTAATTACAATTTTTCTCTATTTTATGCTCGCAGCCAGCTATTCAAAATCCTATTTCAAAGCTGAACCCTTTCCCAACATTCCGAACCCTTTTTCTCACTGTACACTGTACACTTAACGAGTATGTTATGCCCGACGTCAGAGGAGCGGGTGGGCCGCAGGTTTGCCCTAGCATTCTCTAATTACAACGATTTAGAACAATTAAAGTCCAGTTACCGTCCAGCGCACGTGATAGGCGGTTCGTTGGTATGTGCACGTAATTTCGCGCTGAGTACTCACCTTTTTTTCTTTATTTTTTCAACTTGCAGCCTTTAGTTTAATTTTTAATTTCACCTTTTCGAAACATGTATGTATGTAGCACCAACTGCTTCGAAAGAAGCTTAATATTCGATAGAATTTTCCGTATACCGACGGCCACTTCTGTTCTCATAACGTTTTAAAAGAATTTTTATCGTTACATACGCCACGAGTTTCAGATAAGGAAATTCCTTGGGAACGAAAAGCTCCTATACGTGCGTATGTTCCCATATAGTTGAAACAGGCGCTTTTAATATATCTTTTCTCGTATGCGGGTATACGTAGAACAAATGATAAATTATTCATCAATGTGCGAACGGCGTATGCAGTAGTTAATATAGAAATTTGTTAACAAAAACTACGACATACGTAGTGGCTGGGCTTTTTTCTTCTTCTTCTTCTTCTTCTTCTTTATTCTCACCCTCCGAGGTGTTATATCCCTGTCTAAAAAGAAGTTGTATAGCTTTGCATAGCTTAACTTAAACACCACCCTTGGAATCGTATATATATATATATTATATACACGCATATAGGTATACATGTATCAGAGAACACCCTTGCAGCCTCGCGGTCTCTCATACTCGACGACAAGATGATAGATGAGCCCGCAAACTACTATGTTACCAAAATGACCGGTTTTTGCTAGAATAATATCCCCAGAATTTTAGCGGTTGTATATTCTCCCCTTTGGCTCCTCGACGACGTACTGTAACAGAACTTTTTTATCCTGATTATTAAATTCCGGTTTGGTGGATATTTCCTGGCCCCGTCACATTCTTGGCTTGAAATTTTTTCCCACCGATTTTTTCGCCGTTTCTTTTAATCTAGAAAGTGCGATAGTCAATCCGCGTAGGTATATATATACCCAGAATGTTGTGTTGTATTCCTTCGTCCTTTTATTCCCTTTATTTATCAGGGAAGGAGCTGCACGTTCGCTATGTCCGCAATCTCCATTAGTCGGATTCGTTCTTCCCGCATGGTTTCTCGCATTTCGATAAGCTGAAAGGTTGAACACTTTAATCAATTGATTGATTGATTGATTGATGGCCAAAGTGCAACGCGATCTATGGGATACTGAAAATTGAATGAACCGTTCGTTCGTTCGTTCGTTCGGTCGACTGTTTGTTTGTTGCCGAATTGCTTTGAACCAACATCATCATAGTGGAGTAACGAGATATTAAACTACCCTCTGCCCAGCCTCTCGTTGTTTAGATTGAATCTGGTTCTGAAGAGCGGAAATCCGGCGATTGATAAGCGAGAATTCATCATCCCCTGCGTTCGCTTTCGGTCCACCCTGCGGGAAAAATTCAGAATTTTATTGTCTGCGGCTTCGAACAGATATTTCGGACGAAGTTTACAAGCGACAAAGGCCGGTATCCGGCGTTATTCAGCTGCCCGATCCTTTACCAAGTTGCATAATTTAATTCGCGCATAGTTCGCTGGTTTCCGGTACATTAGAGCCGCGTTCCTTTGCCTCGGTTAAGCGTGCGAATTCCAACTGAGAAATTGGTTAAATGAGAGTAGGAACGCGCACGCGGCTTTATAACGCTGCAGGTGGCGTTACGAAATTTTCTAATCAAATTTAGCCCAGCTATTCTAAACACCAGAGATTTAATCCAAGTATAATGAATCTTGAGCAGTCCCTCGCGGAGCTACTCACACGAAATTCACTCCCATTTAGAAAAGGCGAGCACCGCTCCTCGGCCTGCAGGTCGACGTCCCGAGGGATTGATATTTCTCGGCCCAATTTCTGGAGCGATAAAATAACGAGCTTAAAACCTGGTATTGAAGTAGCTGCTGCAGGGTAGAACCTAGTCAGTCAGTCAAGTATAACGTACGTTAAGCATATTCGAGAGTCTCTCCATCCCTTTATTCAGGCAGTCTCGTTCAGCTCTGATATTATTTCTATCGTTTCTGAGGACTTCGAGTCCTTGGACGTTCACTTCAGCCTCGAAGATCCTCGACGATAGTTTCTGCGACATCCTGAAAGTCGCGGTTACGTTTTCGTCAAAATTTAACACCATGAAATTTGAACTTTTCGGCTCCAGGAACGTAGCCATAGACGGCTTCACGCTCGTTCTACCCTCTACGTAACTGATGAAATCTACGACGCGTTTTACTGCCAAACTTTGCAGGTGGATATAGTATTTCAACTCTCTGTCCGCGCGTACGTAATCGCCACAGTCCATAACTAAACCCTCCGCTGCTGCACTTTTTGAAACTCCTTCCTCCTTTTTTGCCAACAGACTTTTAGATTGCTCTTCAACTTCGGACCGTAATTTTTCCACGGTTTTTACCAGCTCCGCTCTATCCGAGTTTCCCTTCTTCAGGATGTCTTTCAGCTCTTCATTTTCAACCTTCAGATCATCGAACGAACATTTTCTCATTTCCAAAGAGATCGAGGCTTTGGTGAGCTGCTCTTCAACCGTCTCCAATTTTCCCCTCAAACCTTCGCACTCCTTCACCTCTTCGTTCAATCTGTCGATTTCTGTTTTAGACCTTTCTGTCACACTCTTCAGCTCTTCCATCCCACAGCTCAGTTTCCGAAATTCATGTTTCAGAGCGTCACGTTCAGCAATTACGTTCCCCAACTCTGATTTGCACGCAGCATTATCAGCCTCGAGTTTAGACAGTTTTTCTTCCCAGTGCTCCTCGGTCTGGGTGTTTCGGGTCTTCACTTCTCTCGTTTCATTCTCTGCAATTACGGCTCTAATTTCTCGCCGCAAATCTTCGACTTCATATTTCAGTCTGGTGTTATAACTTTTCAATTTATTCAACCGTTCTATGAACCTGGCTGCTAGATTTTCGGCGTCTAGTCGGTTCCGAAGATCCGATATATCATTTTCGAGCCTCAACTCTGACCCCTTGACCGAAGTTTTCACCTCGGAATTGAAATCCGCCGAACATTTCGGCCGCACCGGGTGCGAGGTGAGCCCCTTCAGTTCAGCCAGTTCCTCCTCAAGTTCCTTAATTCTTTTGACAAAAGGAGCGCTCTGGTCTCCACTGGCCTTACCCAATTCGCTTAATTTGAACAACTCCTCTTCGAGATTCTCGCACCGAAGTTTCAGCCCCTCGTTATCAAGCGAAGCGATGGACAGCTCGGTCTTTACGGCTTCATTTTCTTCCAAAATTTTGACTATATGCTCGTTCCTCTCCGACACAATGCATCGCATCTTTTCAATTTCATCGAAAGCCCCGTCTCTCTCAATCTCCGAGTTTAACACCTCGGCTTTTACTCTGTTCAGCTCATCTCTTAGTCTCTGAATATCCCCCGCCATGGAATCGGAGAGTTTTAGCTGTCGTTGAAGATCCATCACGGTTTGATCGCGCTCTTTCAACGTCGCTTTCAGGCCCTGATAATCCCTAGTTGAATATTTAATTCCGTCCAATTCCTCGGACTTCATTCTATACGCAGTTTTAGCTCCGGTTATTTCGTTCCGCAGTGACGTTACGACAGCCTCCTTGTCTTCAAGCTCTTTCCGGTTTGCATTCAGCGCTTCTTCCAGTTCCTCGACGCGTTTAACGACTCCTGAATCATCCTCAAACTCTTTAATCTTACGCTCGAGTTCTTTCACGTGGAAACCAAGGCGTTCAATCGTCTCTAGGTACCCGGAACGACCAGATACCACCAAGGAGTTAGGCGCAGACTCGAGAGCAGCCTTCAGCCTTCTACTCTCACCATTAACTCGGATATTTTCAAGGCTCGATTCGTCCAGCAGCTCCTTCATTCTCGTCAGCTCATTCGACAGATCGATCACAGTACCGCAACTCCTTGACGCAACGTCAGCAATGACACGCTCCATCTTCTTGTCGCCGTTTAAAATCTCCCTCAGTTTTACTCGCAGTCGGCTCAACGATGAGCAAGAAGAATCGTCCTCTGCCTCCTGAATCCTCAGCTTTAAGTGTCCAATTTCATCCTTGAGCATCCTGCGTTCCTCTGCCGCCTCTTTCCTCGTCTTTATCATCTTCTCTTTCAGTCTCTTGGCGCCAGAGCAAGTGATCGCTTGGTCAGATTCAAGTAGCGCTGCTCTCAGCCCGCGGACGTCATCTTCTAATCGATCTACGGTCAATTCCAATCTGTTGATCTCCGAACGCTGATGAACCACCACAGGGTCCGGCTGCAAAGCATCGTCTGGAATTTTTCCAGATTTTTTGAGGGCTGATTTTAGCCGCTGGATGTTGCTCTCCAACATTAATCGCTCTGACCGCCAATCGCTCATTTGCCTCATCATGGAATTGAGCTTTTGGAGGGTTGCTGATGCCGCTTTCGCTAGCTCTCCGTTATCACCAGTCACCGATATTCCGAGGAACGGTGACCTATCATAGCTGCATTCTCCAGACATGTTTTAAACTTTTTACTCGAGTCGGGGCAGGGATATTCTGTTTTTTGATTTTTTATACGCCATCTTAATGCCGCATTGTATTCCGAACGAATTTTTCTAACCATATATTTGTCAGACTTGAAAATTTTGTGAGATAGAACTGCGAATGAAACGTCAGAATGTCATATGGGAAATAAACAGTCGAATCTGCAACGTTCAAAATTCAAGAAAACTTCAACCTCAATTATACCACAAGCCTGGCTATTTCCAATAAATTTTCTGTTAACAACAAGCGTAATAATAAAATATTGAAAGAAGGAAAAATTAAAAACTGTTCGATTCGAAGGAAAGAAAAAAAAAAAAAAAATTATCAATTAGGGGAAAAAGGAATTCCTGAAAAAAAATTTAACCTTTAAAATGTTTGATGCCTAATATAAACCAATTAACTAATCATGGCGAGTCGTACCACGTGTCAATGCGGATGCACAGACCCGCCGGAAATGACAGCCGTAGATCCTCCCCACGAGGGTTCATGCGGTTGCAGCTACAACCCTTTCGCCGATCAAGGGAGAGACGCAGAAATTACAGACTTATCATTCGCACTGCGTAAATTAACCCTGATGAAATGCCAGATGAAAAAGTGGAGAATGGAACGTCTGCAGTTTGAGAGCGAGGCGAGAGGTTTGAGACAGGTGCTTGCAGCCCACGGTGCGTCTCCTCGGACGGTTCATAAATTGCGATAAAAATTTCAGCGATGTAAATACTGTGGGAAAATTGTTTGATTTTTGACGTAGGTTTGAACGACGATATCGTGAGACCAGATCCTCTCGTCGCTCACCTTCGAGAGTATAATGCGAGGCTGGAGAACGACAAGGAGGAGCTTGAGGAGAGCGTTAAAAGCCTGTCCGAAACCGTATCAGAGTATGAGAATCAGGAGAGTTCGTCATCCGAAGCTGTGAATAAACTGCGTGACAGAATTCGAACGATTAAGGAAGCGAACGCCGTCGAGAAACGAAGGTGACGATATTTATGGTGGTTGTATCATTTTACCAACATTAATCATTAGGTTGAAAGACCTTATAGCCGCACTGAAGATCCAGCTGCAAGAAGCCCAGAACGAGTCATCGTGCGCTGCCCTGAACCGACTTCGCGCAAAACTGAAAGAAATGATGAAAGGCGGCCAGGAAGCTGACCAAAGGGTATCCATGGTGGTCCAGCGGTCGATAGAAACTCTGACTGAGTTAACGGAAAACGTTGATGACCTTAAAGCCGAGATCGAGAGACTTAGAGCTGAGATAAAGAGGCTGAAGGATTTGCTGAAGACATGCGAGGATCGGAAGGACGTTGGGGTCGAAACGATCGTCGTGGATGCTAAACCGGTGGAAAAACCGCTTGTGGAAATGGACGTCTCGGAATTGTTGAACAGGATCAAGGAACTTGAGGCGCTGATAGCTCAGCTGAGAAAACAACTGGTTGATAAAGATGCTGCGATTAATGACCTCCAGAATGAATCGTTTGAGGTCAGTTCAGAGAACAAACGTCTATCCGTAGACCTGGACCAGATGAAGGTCAGCTTCAACGCTGTTATGCAGGAGGTCAAGGCTATGAAGGATGAACTTAAGAAGAGGGACGTCAAGGTGGGTTTGATGTTTGCTTTAGCGAAATGAATGCATACTGATCAAATGATCCGAACTATTCCAGGTATCCGAGCTTCTCAAAGACCTCAAAGCATCCGCGATCGATATTCTGGGATTAAACAGACTGCAGAGTGAAATGGACGCAATCAAGCCCCAGATGTACAATCTCGGGGTGGAACGCGACCAGCTATTATCTGAGCTTGGTAAAGTGCGGGGCGTTGTATCGGAGCGGAATGATCAGATCATTAAAATACTCGAGGAAAGGGATAAGCACGTTAAAGCACTGGCCAGAGCCTCGAACGCAATGCAGGCGACGGTTGAACCGCTGATGGAGAAAGAAGCGGCTCTCAAAAACGAGGTCCAGGGATTGAAAGACCGGATAGAACAGCTTGAGCGAGAGCTAGCCGAGCTCAGGAAAAAACTGGCTCAATTAGAAGCGGAGAATGCTGAGATACCTGGACTAGTCGATAAGATTAAGGAGCTGGAAAATGAGCTAGGAAAGCTAAAGTCTCAGTTGGCCGAGGCGAAGTCCAGGATGGATGAACTCGAGAAAGAACTAGCTCAGGTTAAAGCGGAGAAAGCAGAACTAGAGAAAGAGCTTGGAGAGGTGAGGAAGGAGATTGAAAAGCTGAAGGAAGCGCTCACTGAGGAGAAAGCCGCGAAAGAAGCTGCTCAAAAAGATCTTAGGGATTGTAGAGCCGAGAACGAGAAACTCAAAGCAGAAAATGAGCGGCTAACTAATGAGCTAAACGCGGTTAAAGCAGAGACCGACAAGCTAAGAAACGATTTAGAGAAACTGAGAGAAGAGATGAAAGATCTGAAGGCTGAGAATGATCAGTTGAAAAATCTGTTGGGTGTGGCTAAAAACGAAATCTACAAGCTCAGAGGTGAGCTCGAGAAGCTCAAGGCAGAGAATGAGACGCTGAAAAATGAGGTAGAGAAACTGAACGGAGATATAGGTAAACTGAAGACAGAAAATGACAGCCTCAAAGCAGAACTGGACAACCTTAGAAACGAGCTCGCTGGACTTAAGGACGAAGTTGAGAAGCTGAATAATACTTTAGCAGCGGCTAAAGCTGAGGCTGAAAAGCTCAAACAAGATTTGGAAGACGTGAGAAATGAGCGCGATAAATTAAGGGCTGAGAACGATCAGATCAGGAGTCAGTTAGCCAATGCTGAAGCTGAGAATGAGAAGTTGAAAAGTGAGCTCGAAAAACTGAAGGGAGAAATAGATAAACTAAAGCAAGAAAATAGCGATCTCAAGGCAGAGAGAGACAAGCTGCAAGCAGAGCTCGAAAAACTTAGAAATAAGCTCGGTGAGCTCGAGGCTGAGATTGAGAAAGTGAAGAACGATTTATCAGCGGCCAAGGCTGAGGTTGAGAAACTCAAAAATGAGCTGGAAAAAATGAAAACAGATCTTGAGAAGCTCAAGGCAGAAAATGATCAGCTGAAAAACGAGCTAGTCGACGCTAAGGCAGAGAACGCGAGGCTCAGAAAGGAGCTCGATGAGTTGAAGGGAGAAGTTGACAAGCTGAGAGAAGAGAATAAGAACCTAAAGGCAGAAAAAGACAGGCTTGAAGCGGAGCTCAACAGTATCAGAGGAGAATTAGATGGTCTTAAGGGTGAGAATGAAAGACTCAAGGCTGACCTCGAGAAACTCAAAAACGAGCACGAAGCCCTGAAATTGGAAAATGAGAAGATGAAGAAGAGCTTGAGTGACGCAGAGGCGAAGGTAAAAGCGCTCGAAGCCTCGAACGCCGAACTTGCGAATAAAATTTCAGAGCTAAAGAACCAAATTGATAAACTTGAGAACGAGTTGGCGTCAGAAAAAGCTGCGAAAGAAGCAGCGATTAAGGAATTGGCGGCCATCAAAGCCGAGCTGAAAGCTCTGCTGGCAGAAATGGACAAACTTAAGGCAGACTGCGACAGACTGAAAGGACAGGTCGACGATCTCACTAAACAGCTATCAGATTTGAGAAATGAATTCGATCAGCTCAGGTCTAAGTATGCCGATTTGTCGGCAGAGAGAGACAAGCTCAAAGCTGAAGTTGATAAGTTGAAGGAAGAAAATGACAGACTGAAAAATGACCTGGAGAAGTTCAAGGCAGATCTCGACGCGTTGAAGACAGAGAATCGTACGCTCAAGGAAGAGAATGCTAAATGGAAGGAAGAAAACGAGAAGCTGAAGAAAGCATTGAGCGAGGCCGAAGCTAGGATGAAAACACTTGAGGATGAGGTGAGGGCATGCGAAGAGGAAAAGGCAAGGCTGCGAAAAGAGATCGAGGGCCTGAAAGATCGGATTGAAGAAATGAATAAGGAGCTCGCTGCAGAAAAGACTTCGAAAGAGGCAGCCTTGAAGGAACTTGGAGCCCTCAAGGCCGAGCTAGCTGCACTGAGAGCAGAGCTGGATAAAGTGAGAGCAGAAAATGCCAAGCTTAAAAGCGAGCTGGATAAAGTGAGATCAGAAAACGACGAGCTCAAAAATGAGAGTGACAAAATGAAAGGCGAAATTGAGAGACTGAAAGCAGAGGCTGAAAAATTACAAAATGATCTGAATACCTTGAGGGCAGAGAGTGCGAAGCTTAAAGAAGATCTGGAAAAGCTTAATGCTGAAAACAAGACTCTCAGAACTGAGAATGACAAATTGAAGGGAGAAATGGATCAGCTCAAGTCAGAGAACGCGAAATTGAAGGATGATCTTTCTGCTGCTAGGTCAGAGGTTGCAAAACTCAAAAACGATTTCGATAAACTGAAATCTGAACTGGATGCGATGCAGGCAGAGAATAACAGAATGAAGGGTGAACTTGATAGGCTAAAATCAGAGAATGCGAAACTACAGGAAGATCTGAATAACCTGAAGGCAGAGAATGGGAAGCTCAAAGAAGAACTTGAGAAACTAAATGCTGAAAACAAAGCTCTGAGATCTGAAAGTGATAAATTGAAGGGAGAACTCGATCAGCTCAAGTCAGAGAATACAAAATTGAAGGATGATCTATCTGCTGCTAGATCAGAAGTTGCAAAACTCAAAAACGATTTCGATAAACTGAAATCCGAACTGGATGCGATGCAAGCAGAGAATAATAGAATGAAGGGTGAACTTGATAAGCTGAAATCAGAGAATGCAAAACTACAAGAAGATCTAAATAGCCTGAAGGCAGAAAATGGAAAGCTCAAAGAAGAACTTGACAAACAAAATGCTGAAAATAAAGCTTTGAGGTCAGAGAATGATAAATTGAAGGGAGAACTTGATCAGCTCAAGTCAGAGAATGCGAAATTGAAGGATGATCTTACTGCTGCTAGATCAGAAGTGGCAAAACTCAAGAACGATTTGGATAAACTGAAATCTGAACTGGATGCGATGCAAGCAGAGAACAACAGAATGAAGGGTGAACTTGATAAGCTGAAATCAGAGAATGCAAAACTGCAGGAAGATCTTAATAACCTGAAGGCAGAGAATGGCAAGCTCAAAGAAGAACTTGACAAACTAAATGCTGAAAACAAAGCTTTGAAGTCAGAGAATGATAAATTGAAGGATGATCTATCTGCTGCTAGATCAGAAGTTGCAAAGCTCAAGACCGACTTGGATAAGCTGAAATCTGAACTGGATGCAGTGCAAGCAGAGAATAACAGAATGAAGGATGAACTTGAGAAGCTGAAATCAGAGATTGCAAAACTAGAGGATGATCTAAATACCCTGAAGGCAGATAATGCGAAGATGAAGGATGCCCTTGCCGCCGCTAAAGCAGAAGTGTCAAAACTCAAGAATGACTTGGATAAAGTAAAATCTGAGTTGAATGCGATGCAAGCAGAGAATGATAAAATGAAGAAAGAACTCGATGGGCTGAAAGCAGAGAATGCAAAACTACACAAAGATCTTGATGCCTTGAAGGAAGAGAATGCCACGCTGAAGTCTGAGGTTGACAAACTGAAAATCGATAGCAAAAAGTTGAGTAAGGATCTTCAGAATGCGAAGTCAGAGTTTGACAAGCCGAAGGCTGAGGTCGATGATCTGAAAAAATTAAGCAGCGAACTAAAAGGTAAACTATTCGGTAATCAAAATACTTGGTGTATTCAGAGGCCCGCTTTTAGTCGGTCCTCCCGGATCTTGCATACAACTTTATCGATCATTTTCATTATGTTAAATCTTTGTAAAAAATGAAGATTATGCAATTTGATGTAATTTTTAGGACCGAAAAAACCTCGTTCAGAAACACCGAAGAGACTCGACAGCGAAAGGGCGAAGGAAACCGGGAAGAAAGAAGCACAGATTAGAGTACCGCGTGATGTTACATCCGGGAAATTTTTTAAAAGTGATCAACGACCCTCGGTAATAAAAAAGGACCAAAGTTCACAGGGTGCGGATTGTGGCGATTACGAAAATGCAAACGAACAGCTGAGGATGAACATGAATATGCAAGAGAGAGGTATAGCCCGGGCGTTATACCTATAGGGTTGTGTTTTTACGCGAGTAAAATGAAAAAGAAAAGGGGTAAAGAAAAAAGAAAAAGAAAAAGAATCAATTATCTCTTGTATAAACAATTAGTGAGAATATAAGTGACGATATTAATTACGCAGCTGTACAACGGATACGAGACTTTGCGATGTACGTTTTGGGCGAGAGGAGTTCACCACCTGATCAAATGGCCCAGAAATTAAAGCGCCGAATGTCTTTGGTATCGGGGAAAAAATTGCCCGAAGACATAGTGCAGCTATTGGAGGAGTCGGAGTTCTTATCGGATTCGATATTCGCCGCTGAAACCGACGTCCAACGACTGGTCGAACTCTTCGAGGAACTGAAGAAGCTCAGAGATCAAGTGGGTCTCGAACTGAGTTTGAATTGCATATATTTTTTTTGATTGATCAAGGATCTCAGAAATTACCTCGTTTCAGGATACCCAGGACGTGCAGGATGGGTTCGGTGACGCCTTCGACGCCGAGTCCTGGCTGAAAGTAAAAAGAAACCACGGGCTAGAATTTTTCTTTTTTTCTTTTTTCTAAAACGTTTAAGTTTTTTCATATTTACGAATTTCCAGACACTGACGTTAACGGAATTGGCCGAACTCCACGACAGGATATGCCTCGTTACTTCGTGCATGGTCCAGCAGGACATAAACCCCGAGGATTACGTCGACGGTATTGAAACCGACGGAATTTGTCGTCCCTGCAGCAGTAGTTTACCGGAGGAATTCACCGACGATTCAATTCCCGACTACGAA
The DNA here is from genome assembly GCA_963992785.1 of Tenthredo livida. Taxonomy (NCBI): domain Eukaryota; kingdom Metazoa; phylum Arthropoda; class Insecta; order Hymenoptera; family Tenthredinidae; genus Tenthredo; species Tenthredo livida. The sequence continues at coordinate 630,398 of OZ023072.1, forward strand.
TCGTTGAACAGAAGAATAGGAGCGCTCCAAATGCAGATAAACAAGAAACAGGACGAGGCGGCTGAGAAGATGAATAAAATGCGTAAAACCATGTGGCGGGAGCAGGAAAATCTGATAAAATTATCCGAGGAAATGAACGCGCAAAAGCGTAGGAATTTATCGATGAAAATAAAAATCAACGAAAACATAGACGCGGATGGAGGAGAAATCGGAAAAAATGAAGAAAAGGAAACGGCGGTTATTTGCGATCGGAAACGCATCCCAAAGTTCGTTATTCCGAACTATTTCCCTCCCCTCGTGCCCTTTTCGATTTTTAATTTCGCTATTTATTGGCCGCAGGATCAGCGCGATAAAGGACGATAAATTTGGGGAGAATAAGGGGAATCCAGGACGTTTTATTGGCACCAATTCGAAAGGCTGTAACATCCCGGTGAATTGGCTCCCTCGCTTTAACCCCGATGAAAATGAGGCCGATTCAAGATCGTCTTTAACCCCGGTTAGGGTTCGGAGGCAAAAACCACCACCTTGTTCGGCTCCGGTTAGACACGCGGATGTGCCTTGCTGTGTGAAGCCTTGCTGCCCTTCGGCTATGAATAGGGATACATTGTTCGGTAAAAAGCGGGATCTGAACACCGTGAATAATAATTGAGGAAAGAAAATGCGAATTATTTGTCAGTCGGCTGAACGAAATTTCAACTTGCTACAGTAATCTGAATAAAAGGTGAAATAGCTGTATGTGTACGCGATTACAGGAAACAGTAACAAGCTCATGGTAAATCCGACCAGCTAACAAACCACCGGGCTATACGTTATCCTCTGATTCCCATGGCTTTTGAATTTTCCGGTTACTCGGAAAGCCGAACTTAACTGAACTGAACTGAACTGTACCGAACCGAACCGAACGGAACCGTAACGTTCGATGGCGATTAAATGGATAAACAAATTGATCCTCTCGATGTATTGGACGCTGTGCGACTAGACGCGAGCAGATACGACCCTTTTTTTTCGAACCAATATCGAACAAGGTCCTGGAAACCTAATTTCCTCAATCAGGAATCGAAAAGAAAAGAGTTAAGAAAACTGATTTCCCGCACTAGGGCAGAACAGCTCGATTCCAATACTCGGTAGAAATTTGAGTACAAAGAAATACTTTTCCTTTTCAAAACCAGGAAGTTAAAAAATGCAATCGAGTAATAGAAACGATAAAATATCTCCTTCGTGGTCCACGGTGCAGGACAAGTACTAAAGTGAAAAAGCTAAGCGTTGTAAAAGCTACGAAGTATATAGCTGTAGGTAGGTAGGTAGGTAGGTACTGTTTAAAATTCTTCACAGCAGGTAGGTAGCATCGCGTCAAGTTTATCCCTTTTTTCATTTTCCTCTTATACACATTTCCTCGGGGGTCATCTTCCCGCGTATATTTATCCATAAACCCGCAGACGAAGGAAGGGAGAGAAAGGATCTTTTCGAAAAAATGAAATGAAATGTAAAAAAAAAATCCTATTCAGATTTTCGTACAATACTATTCAACGTCATTCGTGTCCAGGTTCAATAATACACCCAGGCCGTGGTTTTTATTCCGCATCTTTCATACAGGTTCATACATATGTATAGGCATGTGTGTGAGTTTTGAACAGGAAATTATATACGAGGTAATAATTATCCCACGGTAATTACGCGCGCTCAGATCGATTCGATAAACATAAATAGGTGAATATTAGTTATAAATCTGTTGAATCCTATGGTATGTGATCGTTAAGTACTCGGGTTTGAATAACACCCATTAAACATTATGAAAATTTTTGACATTTTCAAATATATCGTTTATAGTTGACCGAAGTGCATTTAACGCTTTGATTTAATTGTTTAATTTAGAATGACGCGCGAGCTGATGGTGGGCCGCTAGCTCGTTGGTTCGGGCGGAAGTAATCCGATCCCGAAAACCGAGTGAATTCGATATTTCTTTTTTTTTTATTACCCGGAGGATCAGGATCAGGACCAGTATGAGTATATCATGAAAGTTAAATATTTGGCCGCGTCGGCGAATTGAGTAAAATTAATGCATTTGTATCGGCGATTTTCGCTAATCGGATGGGACGACGCGCGTATCATGAATCAGCGGTTTTCGCTTTTTCCCGCGTTTCTACGTTCTCGAATTATTCCCACGCCTGCGGTGATGTAATCGCACTGGTCGCTACTCGGAAATATAGGAGCAACGCTAAGTTATTCCACGGATCTATGTGATTCGATATTCGTGACGTTCGGAATGGGTTGGAAAATGCTGTGGAAAAAAAAATAGAAAAAATAAAATAAGATAAAAAATCAAATCAAAATAAAAAAAGACGGAAAAAATGGAAACGAAATATAATACGTAGCGATGAGCCGCGGAATCAGCTCGCGTGTTACCGAGAATTTGCAGCAACAGCAACAGCAGCACAACGATTGATGTAAACGATAAGATCGGCAAGCACGGCACCGCGGCGAACCGCACCGAATTATTATTTTTTATTTATTTTTTTATTTTATTTTTTGCGAATTTAATGGATACAAAACAAGTTGGCAATTTGCAATTGCTGATAGAGTAATTAGAATTTTGGTCAAACTCTGTTATGGAATTTATAATCGGAACGAATTCTACGGCTAATTGCCATTGCATACAGAATTCATTAATTGATACGCAGTTCAGAAAAAGTGAATATACAGCTAGGAAACTTTAAGGGAATTTCATTTTCCGTACTTGGAGATTTGAAGATTTTGAAAATCACTTTTTCAATGAGCATTCTAACATGATACCGATCTCGCTGGCACTCATAGGTCCTTCACCGTGGCATTTTAAGTAGAAAAATGCAGTATGTCATATGACATGCGTTCTTGATGCTATGATCGCGATAAAATTGCACATTTGTCATGTGAACGATATAAAATTCGGTGCGGATCGGTGCGGATCGGTGCGCCGCGGTGCAGCGCGCACCGGCCTTGATCGGGCCAAAGGTATAAAGTCAGGTGTCACGCGCACCTTGGGACAGAATTTCCATCGCCATTTCGACAGCAGAGTCCGGAGAGGAGTGATTTTCCAAAATTTCAAAAATACGGAACAGAAGAGGAAGAAGGGAAGGAAATTTGAAACAAACAAAAAATCAAAAAAGCTGAAAATTCGTGTCAAGAATGATTCTGCTTGGACTGCTATTCGGGCTTTTGTCCGTCTCCCAAATCGAGGTGAGCAGAGTCGTTCGAGAATCACCATAGAACATATATTTTTGGCCATTCTGATTTTATCGAACATATTGACATCGTGAAGCCATCGATCGAAGTGAATAAAATCGGTTCCGATTTTTGGACATGGATTCGGAATTTCGATCTTTAGAACTTGAACCTTTATCAAAATTCGAAATCATCTTGAAACAGAATCGTTATTCCAGGGGCTCGCATACTACATCGAAGACGCTTACCTGGACGAAGTAAGCGATGAATATTTCGACGTTTCAGGAACCCAGTTGGAAGTTGTTTGGGTAGGGGAACAGGATAGTGGAGTCGCCATGAACCTTACAATGATTAAGCAGCTACCAGTAGATGTGGTTGTGAGTTTTTAAATCAATTAAAAAATGCTGGAAAAATAAGAATAAGAAGAACAAGGAGAGAGAAAAACCCGTAATTTTCATCCCCTGCGCAGGGCCACTTCAACTTGTACAGAAAATCCATGGGAGAGTACAAACCCCCTTCTGATATAACCGCGAATGCTCCATGGTGCGTTTTGTGGAAGGATCCCATAATGTTACAGAGTTTGGCAACAGAGTTGGGCATAAGTGCCGACGATTGTCCACCACCGGTCGTAAGTCTGATGATATTATTTGTATCGTATGATGAACAAATTGATAGGTGAATAAATAATAGAAATAAAAAAATTATCCTCAGGGTTATTACCACACGAATTATTGGCAGCCATCGACTGAAAAAATGCCGGACTATTTTCCAGGAAGTGATTACAAGGTGACGTACTCGCTGACGCTTAAGAAGAAGACTCTGGTGTCGCTCGTCCTCTTCGTAACACTTGGATAATTTTATTCATCAAAATACCATTTTTATAAAAATATCATTATTTTTTTCTATAATTATTATCTTCACTATACGGGGGTTACGGCTGAATTCTGAATAAACTGAATTTATCTGGGATCAGCGAAGTTTCTGATTTATTTCACGTATGTTAGTAGGATGTGAGATGGAGAAAAAAAATCATACATGTGCGTAAGATCGAAAATAATTTTCGACCTAGTCCGAAACGGGTAGGATGGTGTACCAATCAGTTCTGAAGAAACTGCGAGTCGGAGGAATCCTTCTCTATCTTCGAAAACATCGGGTTTCAAAAGGGGTTGAAATTTCCGGCTGGTCAAGTTTCCGCTCTATTAGCGCGGCTATATTATCTCATCCCTTATTTCGGCGTGTAGTTCGTTAGTTCGCGCGCAGTATTAGATGTCGAATTCCTCTGAACTCTGAACTCTGAACTAGCGAACGAGAACGAGAACGGGAACGGGAACGGGGAACGAACGGAACAAACAAACGATTTAATTCCCAGTGGGAATTTGCGCGGCAGTTATCACCGATCGTTACACAAACGTGGTGGTCGCCTTGCCAAGGCTTGGCCTGGGCTATGGCTATGGCGATGGCGATGGCGAACGTTCTGTTCCGTTTTTGTCCCAGGGCGCGTACCTACTACGTGAAATTATTCGGAAATACGAGCTCTGGAATCTCGGGGGGGGAGATTTCGCCGCTGCAGGTTCAGCGGCTATATGGAAAGAGGAAAAAATAAATAAAAACCAAAAAAAAAACAGAAACAGAACCAGAAAAAAGTAAAATTTCACCGTTTTGGTCGATCTGTGAATAGCGCGTGATTCGACCTCCCCGCATATGTACATATACGTGTATACACGCGGGATTGGACATTCCGTGTGCGAGATGTAGAAGAAAAAGAATGAAAAAGTAAACTAAGGGAAGTAAAAATAAAAAAAATTCAACGAAAGAGATAAAGAGATAAAGAGAAAGAAGCAGGAGAGCGAGTGTAAGCGAGGTTTGTCATTTTTCTCAGGCCTGGCAGCCCGCCCAGGGTTCCTTCCTTTTTGTCCTCCTTCAGGGCGTGAATCTCAAAGCAACTGAAGGCGCGAGGATGAGACACGGGCAAAAAGACAAAGAGAAATCCTCAGCGAATAATGAAAACTCCTCGCCGTCGGTCCTACCTACCCTATATCTATCTATCTACAGAAGGTTGAGAGGGACGCACAAAGGAAGCGCGAAGTATCGAAAACACGAGTATCCCCGCGTGCTACTGCGCCTCGCGCGAACGATCATAAAATGTTTAATACATTTGAATTCGTCGGAAACTCACCATCTATATATTAGTACATAAGTATGTACGTAATATTATTCAGAAATAACTACCCCGAACTCTCGGACGATTTTTTTCTGTCTTTATCTTCAATTTATTTCATTTTTTCTCCCCTCTTACTATATTTGGAAACCAATTTGAAAATCGATTTTATTCTAAATTCCACAAAACTACCCTTGAATTCGAAAGTTTCAATTTTTGACTGTTTCTTTGAAATTTTGCTAGGTAATATATCTATCGCTCTTCTTACATAAGGGTGTTCGTATACTATATCAGTTTAACGTATGATTCCTCCAGTACCTATATACCTATATGGTAGGTATATAGACATATATACCTACCTATACACACGGTATAAAAAAATAGGACCTGGGGTAAATTTGTTTTTGTATTAATAAAACATCTCCGCTTGAGAATAAGCGCATGGGGTAAGGGTGGGTATAAGGTATAAGGTATAAGGTATATATGTATATATGTATAGGTATGGGTCGTCGCATGATGACAGAAGGTGGAGAGACGAGTGGGGCATAAAGTAAGCAGAAATCGTGGGCTTGGTGCAGGGTGTAGGATCTTAAGGGATGGAAAGGGAAGGGTTTCTCTCGCCCATCTCTATTCGAGCGAGCTTTTTTCTTATCTGGTCCTGTCCCTGCACCGCGCCGTTCCAAACATTCTGGGACGCTAAGGGATGAGACGAAGGATGAGGACGAGGACGAGGACGAGGACGAGGATAAGGGTTGGCGGGGAGGAGGTGGCGGCGGCGGCGGCGGAGGGGGATGGGGATGGGGATGGGAGGGAGTGAACGGTATAGAATTGGTAGGACAACGCGAGGGATGACTAGCGGTTAGGGGTACGTTAACCAGCCGGAGGGTGACGGAAATGCCCGATTTACCCCGAGGAAAACCGAAACAGGTACACCCCGCGTCAGTTTGCTTGCCGCTACGCAGCAGTCAGCGCGCGAGACCCAAAAACTTTACTTTTAAGGGTTGAGATTTTCCGACGGAACGAATAATTCGGCCATTTGAATCGAAAATAGTAGAAAAAGAATTTTTTAAAATTTGAAAAAACGCAATTAAAATTGAACAAAAAAATTATCATCGTTATAAAATCGTTCGCAATAAAGCAAAGAATTAATATCGCGAGTTTTACCGACCCTTAAGATGTGTATTTGAAAAAAAAAAACCTTAAAATGATTCGATAATTTATAATGAAATAAAGAAAAATAAGTGAAACACAAAATTAATGAACTGAAATTTGTATAATTAAATATAGGAATAGTGGGGAAAAAAAGGAATTATTAGATCGTTTTTGCGTGACAATTTTAAATGTCATTTCGCACGATATACGAACGTGCCAAAATAAATTTTGGCTTATCAAAAAAGGAATAGTTTTTGTAAATTAGTGTTAGAAAAATGGTGTGAATTTATTAGATAGAGTTTATATTCATTTTTTTTTTTTCTTTTCTTTTTTTCTTTTTCTTTTTCTTGTTCAGTTTATCAACCGAGACAAGAACCGAAACTGTCCTAATCACAGCATATAGTACAGGTGTGCAATATGAAGAGACTTTACTTAGTGAGCATTTTCATATTTGCTAGTGCCGAAGTTCTGATAACTGACGTCGACAAGCCGAGTAAGTATTTTGTAAAAAATGAAAAATGAAAAATGAAAAATGAAAAATGAAAAAGATAGAAACTATCCGGAGTAATGGAGAAGAAAAAAAAATACGACTGTACGCTGATTATATATCATAGTGGTGATGTGATTGACGTTACGTACATACGTCAGTTGTACCTACAGTGAATTAAAAATTCAGAAACAGAGAACTAAAATGAACGAAAAAAAAAATAGAAAAAAAAAAAAAAAAAAACGATTCATCAACGCAATAATTATCAGGGAATTGAGTTTGACAGAGATAGAGATCGGCTTGGTAATTGACATGTTGTTCGTTGTTCTGTCATTTGACTATAAACACCGTAATTTTATCATCCACGGGTGTCACGTCGTATAGCGTCGTGTCGTACCTACGTATATGTATAGACGCACATACCTATATACATAAAATATCTAATAAGTAAATTTATCGAAGATTTAATCAATCGGGTACTATATTATAAACATATATATATATACCTACATATATGTATATGATAATTTATTTAACGGTACCCTCGGCGTGCCCACGCCCAATATACCAATTGAATATTAAGATCGCCTCGGGGGGTTGTAGAAAGGTCGCGTTTAATCATGTGAAAATCAGAGTCTAATTTCATCTTAGGTATATAATATATATAATTCTACGTTAATATGTACGATCTTTCCCCAGGAATTTCTAAAAAAATAAAAATCTCCAATTTTCTTTCTCTTTTTATTCATGGAAAGTTATTAGATGTTCGCATCTAGCCAGATTTTTGGTAATTTTGTCAGGATATTTTCAATTTTTTTTTTTTTTTTTTTTTTCTTGCTCGGTGGTTGAAGTGACGCGAAACGCCCCCCATAAACCTACGATATAGTTGAAAAAAGAATTCGGCAGCTGTTTGATAGGAATAAAAAATAAGTTTACCTATGGAAGTTTAGAAAAGTTGTATAGCTAGCCGTTGCGCCGGGATTGCCGCGTGTGAAGACTTGAAACTTTGTACAACTCTGTATAGGGGTAGTACTAGCATGTTGCTAGAAAACAGTTTCTCTCGCAACGCGCGTGTTACACGATTTTCTATAATGTACCATGTGACGCCTATATCAAGATGTGAAATTAGGAAAAAAAAAAAATAATAATAATTAATAAAAAATCAATTGATCGATCGGAGATTCGAACTTTCTTAATAAATTAATGCGGCAATATTTCTCTAGCCGTAATAACTGCGCACTGGAAATATGTGATCGCGGAAGTGAAGAGACATTTTTCTCGATCAATCGTTACAAACGCGATCTAATTTCTCACCCCTTTGACGAAACGGAGTAATAATTTCTGAAATTTCATTCATTTATTTATCGCTTAATTTAGTCTGCAGGTTTTTACATGTCTTTCCCTGATCCCATAACATTATGTATAGGTATACGATCCTCTTGAGTAACGTAAGGGCAAAGCCTACCCCCATCGATCGAGTAACTATTGACGTGTACACAGCTACTACACCTCGCGTGTCACGTTCTTTTATTACCCAATTTAAACCGAATTTATGCATTATTATTACTGCGATGAAAATCGCTTTATTTTAAAACTGTCTGAAACTGTCAGAATTTTTTTCATTTTATATTTTTTATACCTGTAGTATACATGTGTGTGTATTATATTCGGGTAAAAATGGTGCTATAAAATAGTATTTTCACGATATCTCGGAGGCCGTTGAAGATATCGAGATGAGTTATCGGATCAAAATTAAAGTCGATAAAATTATCTTCGAAAAAGTGTGAATACATTTTTCCTGTATCTCGATCGGTTACGCTGTAATTTTAGATTCAAACTGTAAACACTTTCAGAAATTGTTGAAAATTGAATTAAACAAGGGCTCGGAGAGTAAACGCTAAAATACAGCGAAACGAATGGAGACAGAGGAAAAAAGTGTTCCACCTTTTGTGTGGAAAATTTAATTATCTTCAATTTTGATTCCCACTTTAATCTCGATATCGGTCGCGGTTCTCGAGATATAATTGAAAAACTGAATTCAAGTGTTTGTTGACCCAGGGGTAGCTCTGTTTTTTTTTTTTCCGTTTTTTTTTTCTCTCCCGCGTCGGAAAATTTTCGTATATTTACACAGCACCGTTTCGGAGATAATAAAAGACAGATTATAGAATCTGAATCTCGCGATATTAATAATAATTTAATTAACGGTGAAAATTTTTTTCCATTTCATTTATAAATTCGTACCTACGAAATTTACCCCTGTGGGTATATATTGTACAATATACCCCGAGCTCCGCCCACGTAGGATACTTTAAAGGTAGGTAGGTAGAGTTGGCTGAGTAAGACACCGCTCGCAATTAAGACGCTACCCGGCCCAGGGCAGTTCCTCTTTCGGAATGAACCCTGGGCGCCAAAGTTATGAACAAGTTTAATTTATTTGGCCATCTCATAAATTTGCAACTTGACCGGACGCCTCAGACCCGTGTAACTACCCTGCAGCACCCTAAGAACAAGACGCCGCGAATGGAATACACCCTAAATCAAGTTACGGTTCATTATATTAAGCGCTAAAACTTTATATTACAAAAGGAAGAAGAAGAAAAAAAAAGAGTGGAAGAACCAAAAAAGGAAAAACGAGAAAAACGATTCGATAAAATTTCTTCTAGAAACAAAGATACCTACTAGGGGGTTTAAGCAGCGGTTAGTTAGGATGAATCGGGGCGGATTTGCCCAGGGGTTGGTATTACAGTATATGGATTGAATGAAATAAATAAAGAAAGAAATGAAAGAAGTGGAGGAATCGCGATAAAAGAAATGAAAGAAAACGGCGGGTCCGGTAGTTGACCAGGTTTTCTTAGGATTTATTTTTCGCCACCTCGCGTTACTCAATCGGAGACAATCGAACCGAGTAGACAATCGTCTTGGTTTGCAATCAGTCGGGCATTGAACGGCCATCTTTTCCAGCTGCTCTTCAAGAGAGGCTGCGGCTTTTATCATAGAAGAAATAAAAAGAAGAACAAGAACAAGAAGAAGGAGAAGGGGAAAATAAAATTAAAAATTAAAAATCAAAAAAGGAGAAGAAAAACCAAAGAAAAGAAAAAAAAAATAGAAAAAAATCATCCCCTTCGTCGTCACGCTCTGTATATTAAATTTATCTCGAATAAGGAGACGATCTTAACCCCGGGGAATTAGATTAAGGGGGTAATATACGTCTCGGAGACTCGGTTTTTCTTCTTTTGTTCATTTTTTTTCCACGTTATGTAGTACAGCTTCAATACTACCCATACAGTATATTTTCGAAAACTTATTTCACATTTGATATTTAAATGCACTCCTCATTTAATAGAATACTTCTTCAAATCGTAGCAGTGACTTGACGAAAAATGATTCCCGAGATGTTTGAGAGCCGAAAAAGGAAAATTTTCCAAAAAATAAAGAAAGAAAAAAACAACCCTCGCAGACTGAGAACGTGAACGAGTGATTTTTCTGCTTTCACCCAAATGAAAAACAATAACTATAAAGCTTCTTTTTTCACCCTTGTATACACATACATATGTCTGTCTGTCTTTCTGCAGTTTTATTTATTTTTTTCTGTTTTCTTTCTCGTTTTTTTATCTTTTCTCCGTTTCTTCTACAGTCTCGCTTGTTTGCTGACTGAGATATTTCTTCTTCTTTACCCCGGCTTTACCATCATCTTGCGCCCGGTTATATTGCGGTGCTTTTTGTTTGGCTAGACACTCGAGGGTCTCTTTCCATCGGTTGATATTGCATTTCCCGGTTTCTCATTCATCATTTTTCGCCGATTTCATCCCGGAATTAATCCTAATGTATAATCCTACGTACCTATATCCATGTTTAATCGTCGTCGAATATTCCGTAAATCGTAGTAGGTATATAAATTCGGCCTTCCACCTCCTCGAAATTAAAAAAGCCCGTTTTACCAATTCTAATATCAATAATGTACAGAAACTGAATAAATTGGGACTATAAAACGCAATCGTAATGATTATATATGAATAAATCGGTATTAGTAGGTATCGCAGATGCGGTGGCTGCTAATTAATTTGTATTTAATTCCCCATAGATTAAAAGAGAAAGAAAAAGAAGACCAGTGGTCATTTATTCACGGGAAACATCTTCTCCTTCTATTTTTTATTTTCATTTTCATTTTTATGTAGGTACCTCTACTACCTTTTTTAATTCACTATAAATTAGGAGGTAGGATTTCAGCCGATTTTTTAATATATGATACGCCTATATAAATCCTGAAGAGGCTTCACAATGTTCATCTTGACAAATGCATGACACAGCTGTTAGATTCTAGTAGATATTGAGTATGGGTACCTACCTGCCTGCCTACCTAAGTTTTAAGTTTCACCAACAGGTAATCAATATTCAACGATTTCGACGGGTAGGTATAGAGATATTAAATCGTCTAGCCATATCAGGCCCTGCTCGTATCTGCTCAAAATAATATCAACGAAATTTAATACGCATTAAATAATCCGTTGAGATGGAGGGAAAAAAAAACTTGCCAATAATTTATCACCTCGTTATTCGGATCGGTATTTTTGCAACTCGACAAAATATCTCGCAAGATCAAGAGCCACACGATCGGCAAGGTCGACGGGCAAGAAAGGCTCTTCGAAAGACCAGCAGGTGCGACAAAACCGGTCGCACAGCATCCCGAGGCAATTTTCATAATCATCTTGCGGGCATGATTCCGACTAATTTAGATAACCAGAGACGAAATTGAACTTCCAGATTTGGAACATACCATGCCGATTCACACTTTTTCGAAGTTCGTTTTCACCCGAGAGTCTGTATAGCCGATTGAAATAATTTAATCATCGATTGAATCTCGATCGTGATGACTTTCGAACTTCGGGGTTTTGGTGTTCCGAACTTCGACGTTTGCCAAAATTCGAAATCGCCGGATATATTGCCACCAACTGCACAAACTGATATATTACATGAATCAAGTCAGCTGTTCAGGAGCCGAAGAGCAGCATCGATGGTATACTAATTATTCATTCCAAACACACAAGTTGGCTTGTGGAACCAGACTTGATGTTAGTTGTGTGCTTGGTAAACAGATTTATACGCACGACGTGCATTATAGATAGTCTAATGGTAACTGCGGTGCGGAAAATCGAGGAAACTCGAATCCAGAAACCAGAAACCAGAAACCAGAAACCAGAAACGTGCGTGCAGCGTCGACAGGCCGACTGGTATCGATGCTTTAACGTCATAAGCTCCCAATAAGGGTTGATTTAGCGCCCCATATCTCCGCCTCCGTAAAGCACAAACGGATTCAGAAATCCCTGCGGGATATTAGGGGACAGAAACCGAACCGGGATTTCGTTATCGAGGTAAAATAAAACCAGAATCGAATAATTCTTCTAGCTTTTTGAAAATACTTTTCAAATTTCTGCATTCACGCGCATTCGTGCCTTTTTATTATTTCGCCGGAATTATCATCCCCTGGAGAGTACAGAAGGAATCTACCGTCCGGCATTGAACGAGCCAATAAAATTCGGGCCGCGATGGCTACGATCAGAGTATAAATCGGCAAGCTGACCAATTAATTGACTCAATGGTCAGTCTTGGTGCTTGTGCAGCAAGCAGCAATGCGATATACACGCTAGGTGGGGATGATTGGGGTAGGTCGGCTGAGTAATACGTGTATATCATATATGTATATAGGTAGCGGTGTGGGCTTTGGCCAAGCTTTGGCCAATTTGCAGTAACTCGCGAGTAGCTAGTATATCGCACCGTCATTTTGACCGTTCGTTGTTTATCTCTTGTGAGCGAGGCGGACAGCTCGAGCGTAAAAATATCCTCCTCTTCCTGGAAACGAGTGTAGGAAAATTAATTTCGACCCAGAGAATACCTACTCGGTCTGGTGGGATCGCAACGCCCATCGTAGCCTCAAGCGACGTGTGTACCAAAAGAGAGGAGAAGAGAAGAGAAGAAAAATAGAATGGAATGGAATGGAATGGAATGGAATGGAATGGAATAGAATAGAATAGGTCAGGGGACGCGGACGCGACGTGGGGGCTTAGCTTTTTTATTTTATACACCTCGTCCAAATCACTCTGCCCGCCAGAAACTCTGGCCCAGGAGCGTTAAAACTTATTAAACCCCGTAATAACGAGAAGAAAAAAAAAGGAACATACGATAACCGAACATATCTCCCTCTCCTCCGTTTTGCGATTTTATTATTCGTGGCAAATAGTCAGTTCGAAACCTTTTAAAACCCGGAAAACACGACTGCAGGCGGTACTACGGCATTTATATAAGGGTTGCGGATCAATATCAGCGAAATGTTACATCGCGATGTATAATTTGGTTGATGTGTTAAACGTGCAGGCGATTGCAGCTGTACGTCCTAGTAGTCGAAGAGTCGGAAAGGCTCAGATTATTGGATCCTGTCTTTCTTACTTCTATTTCACAGTACCGCTGACAGAGGTGCAGGCCGTTGCTGGATTAAAAGCCCACTTACCGTGCGAAGTGGCGCCTCAATCCAGAGGCGATGTACTATTCATGGTCCTATGGTACAACGAAAAAATCGACGGCGAACCGGTGTACAGCCTCGACGTACGTGGGCGCGGATTTGACCAGGCTAAATTATGGTCGGATCCTGACGCCTTCGGTGAACGTGCCTTGATGAACGTTAATTCGAAGCCAGCCGAGCTCGTTATTGATAAATTGAGGCCCGAAGACGCCGGCGTATACAGGTGCAGAGTGGACTTCAAGAACAGTCCGACGAGGAACGTGAAAATCAATTTGACGATTATCGGTAAGCCGGTGGTTCGAGTTGTTATCCGAGAGACTCAATATCGGGAATTGACTAAAGTAAGAGATTAAACCCCCCAGTTCAACCGGAGCGGCCGGTCATCCTGGACGGTAGTCGACGGACTATCGAAAACATATCGCCGGTCTATAATGAGGGGACCAATCTGACCCTAATATGCGAAAGTTCGGGCGGCAGTCCGGCGCCCAGACTGATTTGGTACTTTGGGAACGATATGATGGACGAATCCTTCGCCAAGGACGACGACGGCGTGACCGTCAACCGACTTGAGGTCCATAAAATCGGCAGGGAATTCCTTGGGGCGAGGCTCATATGCCAGGCTAGCAACACTCTTCTGGTTCCAGCGCTGACCAGTGAAGTCATAATGAACGTTAATCGTAAGTTGAAGAGGTCGACGTCAATGTGTTTAATATCTCCGGTTCTATCGATCGTGTCTTAAATTATTTATGGCGTCATCAAGTGATCGATCGAAATCGTCTCCTTTCGTTGTGATTCCAGTAAAACCATACGCGGTCAATATCACCAGCAAAGAGCCTCATCTGTCGGCGTTCAGGGCATACGAAATAAACTGCACGAGTTTTGGGTCCAGACCAAAGGCTGTTATAACTTGGTGGAAGGGGGATCACCAGGTCAAGCACATGGCTACAAACGTGAATATTGAATTTGGGGTTTAAGACTTAAGTTTGGTGTGTGTGCCGGGGCAAGGCGAGGTAAGTAAGTATGACGATTGTCAAGCTGTGCGTAGTTTGCAGAGTTTCGAAACGTGACGAAAAGCATACTGAGCTACGTGCCGACGATAGAGGATGACGGGAAATATCTGACGTGCCGTTCCGAGAACCCGGAAGTACCCAACAGCGCGCTTGAGGACAGATGGCATTTGGTTATCCATTGTGAGTTGAATTCGTGACAATGAACCCAGTCAGGGCTTTGCAAACTCCAACCAACACCGTGCCCCACACTCGCTCTCTTCAAATCCTCGGGGTGATCTTTCGCTAGTTTCTCTGTAGTCGTCTCCAGCTCGTATCCACCTCGAAACTCGAATATCCTCCTGCCTATGCTCTCGAGCCATTAAACCTCAAACTTGAGAAACATTCGCGGCTAATTGAAGGGTTCTGTTCTGCGGTTCGTGGAATAAACGATGTTTCTAAATTGAACCACACCCTTAGCAAGATCGTGCCCGAAATAAGAACCAGGATTATAAATATGCGAGGCCCGAAAAGGGATCAAACAAACACCCGAACTCCCAAACTTACAATTCCTCCCATCATCCGCATTAAAATTGATATCATATTTCCCTCCGCAGACTTACCGATCGTCACCATCAGGATAGGGTCGAGCATAAATCCGTTTGACATAAAGGAGGGGGACGACGTTTACTTCGAATGTAACGTCAAGGCTAATCCAAAGGCGTACAAACTCTCGTGGTTTAAAAACGGGAAAGAATTACACCAGAATGTATCACTCGGCGTTATCCTCAGCGACCGTTCCCTCGTACTCCAGAGTTTGACGCGTCATTCGACCGGCGATTACACATGTCTGGCTGCTAACACCGAAGGGAAGTCATCCAGCGAACCTGTCACCCTCGAAGTGATGTGTAAGTAATTCCTCCAGGACGAATCGGGAGCTGCATAGTTATGCCGAATTCTGTTCTGTTCCCAGACGCTCCCATATGCAAGGATGGATCGGTGATGCAAGTGGTGGGTGCCCTCAAGCACGAAACCATATCTCTGGTTTGTGGTATACAGTCGAAACCCGCACCGATTAATTTTCACTGGACTTTCAACAACTCTGGAGAGCTCGTGGACGTGCCGTCGACCAGGTACTCTCAGGTCGAGACTCTCAGGTCATTGACTAATCAGTGGCACGGTTCAAGACTGAATTACACTCCGTCGACGGAAATGGACTACGGGACCATCGCGTGTTGGGCCAGGAATCGCGTCGGTAGACAAAGGAGCCCGTGCCTATTCCAGATCATCGTCGCTGGAAGACCTTACCCTCTGCATAATTGCACTGCTGTACAATCAACGGGACCATACGCGTATCGAATGGGTGAGACGATCCTTCTTCCCATTTTATCGAATCCACGTGCAGCTCGTGCAGACGACGGCTCGTTGTATCGAATTCTTATTCTTATTCTTATTCTTATTCTCATTCTTATTCTCATTTTATACTTTCTGTTTGTTGCATCGCCGCAAGGACTAGACGAGGCGAAGGCAACAGACTCGAGAGAAGCGGATTGGCTGATAGTAAGATGCGCTGAGGGATTCGACGGCGGTCTGCCAGTGACAAGTTTTGAATTGGAAGTTTACAGTGAGGAGACCGTTTACCACGCGAACACAATATACTCGAACCAAAGCGACCGAGGCAGCTTTCCTGGGCCAATATTCGAGGTGCCAGGTCTCGAACCCGGGCGAAACTACAGGCTCTTACTATACGCTGTTAACGCTAAGGGGAAAAGCGATCCTGTTGTCCTCGAACCCATCACCCTCAAAGGAGTAGCCATGTACACGACTGGTGAGTGCCAAATCATTAATTTCGTACTTTTTTTCAAAGAGCATATTTATCCCCCCCAAAAGTTTACTTCCATCGGAACAAACACCATACAGGTTCAAAATTCCGAAAGCTGAAGATCCGAAACTCGAAATCGGCGCATGTATTGAGTTCAGAGTACGCGAAAATTGTAAATCGTAAACTTTTCGGTATAATTTTGACAAACCTCGTGCAGTTTGTTACCAGCGTACATTTATCGTCTTTAATTTCCATCCTCATGAGTTATTCATGTCGTTTGGTCGCGTACCCCAGACCATTACCAGTACCTGCAGAATATCACGCGTGTACATGTACCCCGGTACACTATGCTACCGGGTTTAAAGCCACACTGCAGCAGCAGCACGACGTGGCAAAAACCCCTCCGCTAAAAGGCAGCTGCTCATTCCGATGAAGGTCCAGGAATCGTGTACATCTATAACAGCTCGAGAGCTTCTGGTTTCGAGAGTAAAGAGGGGGCCCCGTATCCTCTCTTTGGTATATCTGCAGCAACGCGCTAACGCTAACGAACCGGTGCGCATCTTGAATTTCAAGGACGAACCGCAACTCCTGAGCAGTTTTGTTGAAAGAATGAGAAAGGCGGGAGGAAGGAAGCCTTAATCTAAACTTTCGTGATCCAATAATGGACCAAAGCAGGAGTTGCGTTCCCTTCGAGCGGATCCAGCGAAATGTCATTCGCATTACTAGTTTAAAAAATTTTTTGAATTTATTTAATCTTCTCATTCTTCATGATATTCTTTACTCTGTACCTGCTGTTTGTACCTTCTTGATGCTGTTCATGAAAAGAAAAAATAGAAACGAGAAAACATTTCATTTCCCAGGTAGGGACTCGTCGGAAAACACCGACTACAGCCTGCTCGTCGCGTGCTTTGCCGGGGGCATAACCGCGGTCTGTATTCTGGTCGTTGGTATAACGCTGACCCTATATCGCAGGAATCATCCGACCCTTTCGGTGAAGGGTGGTGGAGATACGCAGCAGGTCCTTGAATACGAGGTGAAGGAATCCCGCAACGTGCACATTTCAAAAGATAAAGACTCGAAGGAGCAGATTGTCCTCGAGTCGATTGACGACGACCCGGACGTTATACCGAGCAAGATAGACCGAAGGGCTGATATATTCGAACCGACATACGCGACGAAACCGGAAAGGATTAAAAACTTCTCGAATATTGAAAACGGATTCGGTTACCCATCGCCGTCCTCGGTTCTACACGGTAAAGACTCGTGGATTTATTCCGAGGGTTTTACGGAAAGAACGTCGAACGGCAAAATCAGCCCAGTAAGACCAAACACTCTTCCCGTTCATCGCAACCATGATATTTACACGAGGAGTTCCCGCGTCCAGGAAAGCTGTATATAGGTAATAACGAATAAATCTATCGCGATTCATCCAGCGAGTAAAAAAGGCAGACATTTTTTCATCGACATAGACACAAAGAAAAAATCAAAAAAAAAAAAAGAAAAAAAAACATAATCTGAGGTAATAAAATATGAAGCATTAATTGTATATGAGGATATAACAATGATGTATCTATAATATCAATGTTTGTACATATATAGACAATAAATCATCTTGTTTTTAGATAAGCTGTACGTACATTGAATTCAATATCTTGTTTTTTCATACGTTTCACATGTGTGTACCCAATTTGGATAAATTATTTTCCTGCGATTATCTTCGTATCCTTTTTCCATCATTATGGTTTTTGCTTTTTTCTTTTTCTTTTTCTTTTTCTGTTATTTAGGTATTTCGTCATTTCCAAAAGCGTTAAAGAGAATGTGTGGGGCATTATTCTTTTTCGAATAGGAGAATATAGAACTGGTCTCGAACAAATCTCGGTTGAATTTATTATTCCTGGAGATGTAAAGCTGGCGGGGGTGGGATTGGGGTTGGGGTTGGGTGTAGCCGGTGGAAGAGAGCTGGGAGGGTAGTCAGGTAACGGGAGAGCCTTTGGAATTGGGCCATTCATATCCATCCGGCGTTAGGTGTTGTTTTGCATACCATTTAAAACCGCCATTTTCCTCTTCAGCCTGCAGAGCCACAAATATCCATTTCGTACCCCAATTCCGGGCTCTCGAATACGTGTAAGGTACGTGTAGGAATGTAGGTACGTTGGATGCGATGTTGGAGTATAAAAAATAACGAAATAACGAAAAAAAGAAATAAAAAAAAGGAAAAAAGTCAAGGAAACAAAAATTTTGAGGTAAAAAAAATGTCGACACATTTTTTTGTCACGATCACATCGTTCAACTGTACCTATAGGTATAGTAATACAGGCGAAATACTTTAATCACTTCGTATGACACGATTCCGGTTTGGAAAAAGCGTATTTCGAGGTTTTCGAAAACACGAACGATAAACTGTAATCGGTGTCAAATGACTCTGTGTTCATCCCCCTTTCCCAAATCTCCCCCCCCCCCCCCCCCCCTCTGGCGCGTATGAGAGAACAAGAGCAGCAGCACCAGCAGCAGCAGCAGCAGCATCCTGCAACAGCCGCCATTATCTCCCTCGTGACTCTAGTTTTCCCCGACTAATTATTATGCATTGGTATGCAAATGAATGGGCATTTAATAGACTGGGACGGTTTGATGTGGCCTGGCGATAAAATGTCTGGGGAAATCGACTAAAATACAGATTCGGTATAGAGCTGCAGCGTTAGAGCGAGTGAGATGTTTCTCTGTGAATGCAAAATATTTGCAAAAACGAAGAGAGAACATGGGAAAAATAAAAAATAAAGCTAAACAAGGACAAAGTGTGCGTAACGACATACCTGTAGGTATATGTTTTCACCATAGGTGAGCAAAATTATTAGAAAAATAAAAATAAAACATATCTGCATAAATATTTTTGCACTCCAGCTTGCAGTAACGATAACTCAATATATTTCCGTACCGCGAATTCACTATATATATATAACTACTAGGTTTTTGCAGCGTTTTTATTCAACTCTTTTATTCCATTTTTTTTCTTTACTTCAAAGAAGCTAATTATGTATAGATATTTTTTTTCTTTCTTTCTTTCTTTCTTTCTCTCTTTCTTTCTCGCTTTCTTCGGTACCTATGAGAATTTCCGTAAAATAAAAAAAAAGCGAGAAAAGAAAAAGGAAAAAATAACTTGTCTAGCGAGGCAACGGCTTGAGGAAACGACCTGGAAGAACGCAGGTATCGCGTCGTATCCTCCTCGTTGGTGTAGGTATACCCTTTATCACCCGACACCTTTTCTCTTCTGGATAGGCATATATGTATACATGTGTGTGTGGATGTGGATGTGGATGTGTGTATGTATGGGTAAAGGCTGGTCCATTCCCTCTCGCCATAGCACGTACTATATACAATGACAATTCCTTGCTCCATTTATTCCGGGTCATCCCGTGCTATACTCGTTCCTATATAATATACCATATATATATATATATAGGTATATATAACCATCTAGTACATTGTTCATTGTGCGACAATGAAAACAATGAATTCCCGTTTACCATAACGTTTACTTCATTTTAGCGAGAACCGTTTCTCAACCCTCTATCCACCCTCGCTCCAACTTGTATTGTCATTAATGGTTCGAGGAGCTTTTAAGATCATTTTACTCGCTGAGGGGTTGATTATTTTTTCATTAGATATATATATACCAAAAAAACAGTCGAAGAGAAATAATATACCTATACTATAATTGATTTCATGATCAGAGTTCAAAAGGGAGTCAGAATTCTTCCTCTCTGGATTCTAAGAAGGGCGTATTTTTTCCCTTACCACCTTATTCCCTAACCCGAATACAACTGTGTAATTTAAATTCCTCGCGAGCCGTTTCACTGTAATCCGAGATCAAGAGTTTAGGGAATTGGAAGAAGAAGCTGCTGCGCGCATGGTGCAGCTTTTCTAACGAACATTGAAAATCGTTTTTCTCCCCGTTCAAGTAACACCCTTTTTTTCTTTTCCTCCCTGCTCGTCGCGCAAGATCCTTTTCGTCCTCTTGGGAGCATTGAAAATTCGAATACAGCCGAATCGGGGACCACCCTAATTAATTGGCTTGAGATTAGGATTAGGATTAGGTATAGCCATACTACACATCGAGGAAGGTAAGCCATGTACAGATTTATACAACATCTTCCTATACACGTATATAGACACACCGTATTGTATAAGAGATCGGCGAGTTTCCCGAAGGTACGAAGGGGCTACAGGGTCCTTCGCTTTTCTCTCTCAAGAAGTTTCACACCTTTGAAGACTGCGGCAGCTAGGAGGTGGAAAATAGCTAGTAGAAAGATAAGTGGCGCATGGTATAGGCGAAACAGCCCAGCCATGCAGCTCCAGCACCAGTGCAACCAACGTGTCGGCAAAGTGCTGAGAGAAGAAAAGTCGCGAATGTGAAAACTCCGTTTCCTGTGACGCGGAATATTTTTATCGAATTTTTCTTCTTCCCTCAATGTTACGCGTTCCTTTTTTTGTTTCTGATTCTCAATAGAAGAAAATGCGATCCGGCATATCGTATGGAGTCAAAAATCGACGTGAAATTTTCCGCTTTTTTTATGTTTTATTTTTTTCTCCCCCATGTCGGTCGTCTTCACGGTCCTTGCCTCTTCTTCGAGTACTTTGAATTGCCGTTGGGCCAAGGAGTCCCTCGGGGCAGATAGAGTCAGCTTTAATACGTTCCAACCAGCAATTTTACGCTTCGAGCACTTTAAAAAAAACCGCACGAATGACGAGGGGGCAGATAGATATAAGAAAAAAATAAAATACGAATACAAATACAAATACAAATACAAATAAATAAAAAATAAAAATAAAGAGGGAAACAAGCGGGTTCACATAATTTATGTCATATGGGATATTTCGCGTCGCTTCAGTCACTGAAAATGAAAGAAAAACAAAAAAATTCTCACAGAATTACAACGAATTGACGAGATTTCAAATTTAATTTAGAAAAAAAAAAAGAAAAAAATAATTTCGACGGAATAAAATTTCTGACTTTTATTCGGACGTCGTCAACGCGTTCGTTCCACACGAACCCGTGCGAGAAGTTCGACTATACGTACGCAGGGTGCTAACTTGTCCATTTCAAACCACTTATTGAGTTCCCGCGTCGCGTCGCGTCGTTTCTGGCTAAAGCTTGCACGCGGTTTTGTCCTAATTTTATACAAAACTTGATTAAAACTTTTGTCCGCACGTTACCAACGGCAAACTTTATACCGAATTACATCTACGGGTGTATAGTGTATACAGTTATACAGTATAATTATCGTAGCACAATCGGATTGGACGTAATACTGTCCAGTGGGATGAAATGACCGGGTGAAAAGCTCGAAATTTTAAGATAGATGCGTCGAATCAGTTTTTCGAATATATATCAATAACCGTGAGTGATATCGAGATAATAGCGAATATCAAAAATGAAGTAAGTTAAATTTTCTACAAAAAAGTTAATTTGCATCTTTCTCGTATCTTCGATAGTTTCGATGTATTTCGAAACTTAATCACTTGGCGATTAATCATCGCGTTTATTTCGGTCTATGCACAATGGCTAAATATCCAGCCTCGAAATACATCGCAACCGATAGGGATACAGGAAAAGTGTGTCGAATGTTTTTACAGGAAATTTAATAAACTTCATTTTTGATGTTCACTTTTATCTCGATATCATCAACGGTTCTCGAGATATGATCAAAAAACTGATTTGAATCCGAATTACTCCAAGATATATGTATACGTATGTTGTCCTTATGGGAACGAACGAACGAACGGAAGGATGGAATAAAATTTTCCGAAAAATGTTAAACCGTTGATCTTTAACTTAACTTGAGTGAAACTGCTACTACTAGCCGCCAGTTTCTTTACAACCGGATGGTAAAAAAATCCTTCGAGCTTAGTATCGCCCTCTGTATCGCAGGTACTCGTCCCGTTTTATAGCGTCCGCCAACATTCCCCGTCGAATCCTGGATTTCGTCAGCCCCAAAACCGAGGCTTTACGACGTGCCAGACACGCCATCGGCTTTCACGGGCCAGACCGCTCGTTTTTACGATCCCATGAGCGGCAGGCGAGCTAGCGATCCCACAGCCTCGGTTCCCACTTTCCGAAACGAGTGAAAGCTCAAAAACTAAAAAAAACTCAAAGAAGAAGAAGAAAAACTCAAAAAAAATCATCGTTTACAAAATTTATTTTTTTCAACTTTCACGTCATACTCCGATTCCTCGTCTTCTTCAACTTTTTCATTTTTATCATCCCTTCAATAAATTGGATGAAAATTTCTAAAAATTGTGAAAAAACAAAAAAAAGCATGTCAAAAGCATGTGTAGTATCAATTCAATGACATACATTTAAACTAAAATTCGAAAGAGAGAACATACGCGTTAAGTAATCATCGTAAGCCTTTCAACGCTGCAGAGCGATTCTTAAGTAGTAAAACGCCGAGATTGTCAGACCAGCGAACAGTGAAATTATGATGTGTCTACGAGCCTGGGATCGCTAGCAGACCCCTCGTCCTTTTTGGAGTTGACGCACATTGTGTATTTATATATATATATATATAATATATTTATATATGTATATATATATATATATATTTAGCATTAGGTTAAGTATACACGAATTGTGTGATATAATTAAATATCGAATAAAGCAAGCAAACAAACTGAGCCAAAAAAAGAAGGAAAAAAAGCACATGTAAGCACAAAGAAAAAAATTGGCGAAATTACGCGGTGGTGATTTGCGCTGGCTGATTTATTGCGCTTTTTGTTTTTAAATTATTTTATTTTAATTAAAAACAGGCGAGGTTTTCGATAATTGGATTTCCATCTACATTATTAGACACACATTGTTTTAAATTGTGAAAAATAAAATTTGCAAAAATGGTTTACTACTAGGTATACCAATATCATCGGCCTGTTAAATATACCTATGTATGTATATATGTGTGTGTGTGTGTGTGTGTGTGTGTGTGTAGCGAAATGTCTATAAAGTGGCAATTAAAATCGCGTATGAATGTATCTACACGTGTATTTGTAAATATTTATCGGTTGGTTTAATAATAACACATGTATATACGTATAGTATGTATAGGTATAGTGTGTAGTTATATACATCGAGATTTGATACCCGGTATGGCACACGCGCTTTAGTCAGTCGAGCAGAGGGAGAGTGAAAAAGTAAAGTGAGAAAGAGGTAAAATAAAATAAAATAAAATAATTTTATGACGAACAATATGGAATCAACTCCACCCAACCGTTCATCGTCGAACGTAACATCAAAGGCTGTCTAGCTAGCGTCTCGTTTTATTACCAATAGAATTCTATTAAATGTTTTATACATGGGTACGATTCGTGTATATTACGTAGTTTGATACACAAAACTACTACAGCCACTCGATTCTTCATCTATGTAGGTAGGTACAGGAAAAATCTCATAGATTTCTGTCCATTTTCATACTCAAATTTCATTTCCCATCATGGGAAAGAACGTTTCGTATTGATGCACCAGAATTTTCTCTCCACCCGTGGAAATCCTTGATTTGATCTTTTTCTGGATGGAAAATGTTGAAATCGGTGAAAATGGTCGAAATTCTATAATCCAAATGAAGAAAACGACTTTTATTCCCGCGCGTAAAGTTCGGCAATAATCTCTGCGCGTTCTAAGTCTTTGGGAATTTGCCTTTACAAACGCTCAGCCTTCGCTGCTGCAGATACTCGAGAACGTTAGTTTCGAGTAATCCGCTAAGTGCTAGCCGGTACCCACACAATCCGGTTAAGATGCTTACCGGCTCGCCCATCCAGACTTACGGCTTTTGAATCAACTCGGTACCACCATGGAAATCTAGCTCTGACTACCCCCGCGAATTCGGCCTTAAGACAATACACACATAGAAATACATATCTGATAATGGAAATATGACAATGTCAAGTTTTTCATGAAAAATTTTGTACTTTTACTTAATTCCGTTAGTTTGACGTCGTACAGAAATTTACCCGACGAATTCACCCTCGAGGAACCCTCAATACAAATATAGAAATATCGGAAACAGGGAGAAGGAAAATATGAGAAATACGTTCCCCCATGCAGACTGGATCTTTTTTATTTATTTTTTCTCCATCCCCTCTTAATCCGCGCTTACAAAGAGGGATTTTTATCGTCTCGTCAAGTCATTTTACCTCCCCATGAGCTTCATTCCGGCCGTTGACTTTTTTCCTGGCTCTAACCCTCGGGGTCGAGTGTTATTCTTCGTCTTCGTAGAACGAGATCTCTCATAGAGTTCGAGCACGCGGTCAGGCAACTATCGGCCTGCCTACCTACCCTTAGCTGCCCTCTTGGACAAGGGTTGGATAAATTCGTAGAGACAGCCAGACTGAAGGGAGGAAGCCACAGGGTTGAAAGTGCGCCCGATTCGTTCGATATCTGCCACTTAAATAAGAGAATTGCAATTATTCATGTTGCGATACTCGAGAATTGACAATACCATTTCTACCTCGGGTCTATCATATCATTATTGTTGTTCTTTGTTTCGCGTTAAATAATTCAGACGGAGAGCAAGAACTGAGAGATCGCGAACTTTAACAAACTTCAATTCTAAGAGAAAACTGCGCGCAGCTGGGGAACCGGCTATAGGAGAACATCGTAAACCACTCTGATTCTGCTCAAGTTGGTCCTCCTCATCTTCCTCATCTTCCTCATCTTCCGCAAGAATTTCACCCGTAATTACATACCGCGGCCTGACACCCGATACCCACAGCCTCGCCAAACTATTATACTAATTGACGAGACAATTAGCCCCTCGAGTAGTTCGCCGATCTGATTTCCTCGGAAAACTGACTACTTTTCTATAATTCGACTTTCGGACGTTTGTCAATTAGGAAATTAGGGGATGAAATTCCGAGTCGAAACGCGACCTTGGCCCCTCCCTTGATCAAACAATTCCATCGAGTCACGTGGTGAAGGTAATCGTCCCCATAATCGCTCCCTAATAAATAACCTTTTGTCTGCGGAATTGCTAATTTTCCAATAGCCCGGAAGCAAGTGGTTCTCGCCCGTATAGGTCCGCGTTCTTGTTCAAGAGAAAGCTGAAAGCGGTAGCAGACCTTTGTCTGCCTCGGTGGAGAGCTATTACCTCGCATTCATTACCTTGTACCTACCTACACCGGCCTCTGTGTGGCATTAGCTACTTATGACAGATTTAGCCCTTTAGCCAAAATCGGACCGATCGAAAACCTGTTATTTCATTATTCAGGTCGGCGATAACTTTGCCGCGAACTGTATGCAGTCTATGCGTTTCACAAGACTGCGTATCGATTAACGTTCCCAATTTTCTTCGTCTCGCCAAATTAGTTTCCGTTCCATAATTACAATGTGCACTGCATTTATGCCATTACACTCTATAGCTATATTTTTTTTTTTGTCATTTTGAAACTGAAAAAAATGTGACAAAAATCGATGGGTAAGAAAGCTTCGGGGGATAGAGCGTCCTCCTCTTCTTCTTCTGCTTTTTCTTCTTCTTATTATTCTTACTCGCTCCTTTAACCCCTGCGGTAAAATCCTGACCCAGGATATTATGCCACTCACGTATTTCCTAATGATTATTTTTCAATCACAACGACCGTTTTTCCACCCTTCGTACCCCTATTTTCTTCGCCCCTCGCGTTCATGGCTTGCGAGAGGGGGGAAAAAAACGAACAAAAAGAACAAAAAGAACAAAAAAAAAACATATTCTACTTCGAGAGTGAGAGTAATAAAACTTTTCATTTTTTAGTCCCATCCCCTCCCCCCCCCCCCTCCTCCATTCGCTACTCGTTTTCCTCCAAGAATTTAACTTTCATATTCCGTTCAACGGTGACCTTTTGCGGCCCCGCAACTCGGCGACTAGGTATATTCGCCGTACAGTGATAGACGAGAAATTGAAAGTGGCGACGTTTTTTCCATTTTTATTTTTCCACGTAAATCGGAATTCTACATCCCCAATTTTATGCTTTGCCTGATTTTTAAAGACGCACAGTTTTTGTTCTGTATTTTTAATGAATTTTAACATCTCGCGATTGTTTAGATATTTAAGCTGATGAAAGACGATGCGTTAAGAAGGCCGGAGGCAAGTCTTTGAGTCTGAGCCTCTCTCTTTCTCTCTCTCTCCGTTTGGAAAAAAGAGGAAAAAAAAGGAAAAAAAAGAAGAAAAAAAAGGGAAAGGTAGACTTAAAAGCATTAAAACCTTAAAACCCTTACTGAAACGGGTGAAGGAAAATATCGGGGAGCTACCCTGCGGCCCCAGGTCTCTACCGTCGATACATTATCAATAAAAGTCTCGAGACCGAAGAGCCGGGAGGGCTAACTTTCGGATAGAAAATAAGAAAGACAGGAGCTCACGATCAGCTCAGCTCAGTTCAGTTCAGTTCAGTTTAGCTCGGAGCGAGGTTTAGGGGTTAATTTTTAAGGGACGCAGCGTATTTTTCCTTATTTTTTTCTCTATTGCTTTGAAATAGTTTTATTTTTCATTTTCTATTTGTCAGAGAGGCGGCAATATTTTATCCACCTATACATATCGCACCTTGGCGACGAAAGTGACACAACTCAAAATATGGCGTTTTTGAGATAATGCCATATTCAAACTAGCAAGGTTCGATTCTACAACCCAGCAAAATGTCATTTCTGTAGTAGCCAAAGTCGCCTGGGAAGAGAAAGACAAAGCAAAAGTGACACAATCGAATGCACCCTTAGTTGCGGTCATCAAGGGCTCCCTAGTAAAGTCGAACAAATCCGAACTTTCATTCGCGTAATCCTAAAGGGATTCAACTAATTGTTTGCCATGAATAGTTTCCTCCAGAAATGAATGGGATGATCTTCTAAACTATTCAATTTTCTGTATTTCTCCGTATCGAAGAATGACATATTTTGAGTTGTGTCACTTTCGTCGCCAAGGTGCGATATGTCGCGAAAAAAATTTTGGGCTAGCCCCCCAAAATTAGAATTTCCCGGTTCTTTTTTTTGCGATCGTTTGCGTTTCGTTTGCGCATGTTTGCGCCGCGATTACTTTCGTTCACACCCTCACCCTTCCTCAGTTATGTTGCGAAAAAAATTTTGGGCTAGCCCCCCAAAATTAGAATTTCCCGGTCCTTTTTTTTGCGATCGTTTGCGGTTCGTTTGCGCATGTTTGCGCCGCGATTACTTTCGTTCACACCCTCACCCTTCTTCAGATATCGCACCTTGGCGACGAAAGTGACACAACTCAAGATATGGCGTTTTTGAGATAATGCTGTATTCAAACTAGCAAGGTTCGATTCTACAACCCAGCAAAATGTCATTTCTGTAGTAGCCAAAGTCACCTGGAAAGAGAAAGAAAAAGCAAAAGTGACACAATCGAATGCACCCTTAGTTGCGGTCATCAAGGGCTCCCTAGTAAAGTCGAACAAATCCGAACTTTCATTCGCGTAATCCTAAAGGGATTCAACTAATTGTTTGCCATGAATAGTTTCCTCCAGAAATCAATGGGATGATCTTCTAAACTCTTCAATTTTCTGTATTTCTCCGTATCGAAGAATGACATATTTTGAGTTGTGTCACTTTCGTCGCCAAGGTGCGATATGCGTCTATAATAAATCTCTCTATCTCTTTTTATCGGCTCGGATAGAATATTGGCTAATTTCAAATTCAAAGAGCATTTTTTATAACGAAGTCGAAATCCCCGTGTGTTACGGATGAACCGCGGTACTATATACCAGCTTGTGATCACGGTGAACATGTGTGGGTAGAAAGTTCATTAATTAACTGGACTCGTCAGCTCATTCGCTTGCTGTACAAGCTGGTTCAGGTTTAACGTGCGAAATTTTTAGGGGAGAGTCCCAGCGAAAATCTAGGAATAAATATCCTTTACCGAAAATTCGAGGGACCGATAGTTTCCGAGCTACGTAAGATCTAAGTAGACCAATCGCGGAGCGTATAGGTCGCGTAGACTGGGCGCCCGCTCACTCCCGCTCATGATCAGCCCAGTCTGAGTCGCCTATGAGTTCTGTGATCGGTCGACCGAGATCTTTCGTAGCTCGGAAACTAGTGGGCCCACGAATTTTTGGTAAAGGAAATTTAGTCTTAGAATTTGTCGAGGAATCTTCCCTCGAAATCTGAATCGCCCTGTATAACTGGTCGATGTATTTTATACGTAGATATTCATGTAACAGGTATACGCGCACGTACTGCTATATGTGTATTTAAGCTTGTTTCTGTGTTGCGTTTCCGGGCTGATTACGAGACTTAGACCTCGGGCCGAGATATGATCGTAATTTATACGACAGTCGTTTGTTTTAGTCCCGTCGCGTCAAGATAAGAGCTGGAATATGCTCCGCTTATTTCTCATCTGTCCCCCGCCGGATATCTTCCAGCATCATTCCTCCACCTCTTCCTCCTCCTCTCCCTCTTCTTCGTCGCTACCCTAAAACGGTGCGCTGGTAGGTTCTGTGTAGGTAGACGTACCAGCCCGTCACAGAAGAGTCCAAATTTATAATTGCCTCCACCCGGAATTACTCCCATCAATATATTTCCAGGATAATACTAACCCTCCGCTACTACCCCATTGTTAACAGAAATTGGATTGAATTCCTCCTCCTCCTTATCATCCTTAGCTCAGATTCTATCTCATATTATCATCGTTATTATAACAAATATAATCAACGCAGGAATATCAGTTGGAAGTAGAAAATTCCGCATTCCCTTATTCCTGCATTCACCCCGATTTCGACTTATTATAAACTCGAAAAATCCACCCCTCGTTCTCATTTCCCATTCGAAGAACTGCGTGGTGTGATAAAAAAAAAACACGTAATGCTTGTAAATTGAAACTACAAATTTCAGTTTAGACCAATTTGATTAATGTCCCATATTAAGTGGTGCCCAGGGTTTTTCACAGAATAGTTGGGTGGGGTTGTTAATTTGACGAATTAACGCGCGGATCTCTCTCGAGGATCATTAGGCAAAGCGTCGACGGCGAGGCGTTGATGAGTATGCGTGAGTAAGTAGTTTACTAATACCTGCAGCTTCGCATGTTTAGATATGGTAGCTAGGGCGTCATAATCTACCCTGAAAATAAATAAGGGGGTAGGAACCGCGAGTGGCTTTCTTACCCTCAATGGTGTCAAACTCCTTCCTCTCCAACCATCAAGTGACGTTACGTTACGTTACGTTACGTTGCATTACATTTCGTTACATTAGATTGCGAAATGACGAGGAAAGTAAGGAAAATCAGAGTAAAGGAGCAAAGGAGAAA
The DNA here is from genome assembly GCA_963992785.1 of Tenthredo livida. NCBI lineage: Eukaryota > Metazoa > Arthropoda > Insecta > Hymenoptera > Tenthredinidae > Tenthredo > Tenthredo livida. Next base: position 659,980 of record OZ023072.1, read on the forward strand.
ACTGCCGTTGCAGGGTCGGTTCTTCCTCGTCTCCTTCTCTAAGTGACGTGGGATCTTCAACGGCTGGTGAGAAACTGCTAACGCATCCATCATTCGATGTGTACTGGCGGTGGCTGAGCTGATGGTACCATCGTCGTACGTTTACGTCGAGGTGATAACCGGGTGGCAAAATCCCACCCTGCACCCCATACACCCACCTATCTACCTTTATTCCCTTCTATTTGGTAGCGAAAGACGGATGACCTTGAATAAGAAGAGGGGTACTGACGGTGCGCAAACATCGTCAAAATGTTGAAAAAGGACCGGATAAATTAGACGGAAGAAATTTTTGGTGAAAATAAAAACGTAGTGCGTAAAAATCTTCATTTCATTTGATGTAGGAATTTTGATACCCAGGTGGTATTACTTTCGGGGTTTATACAGGGTGACTCGGTATCTTGGTCTCAGGTGTGGGTATTACGGGCATCAAGTAATTACGTTGGTTAATGAGAAATGGGGCAGTTATCGTTATAATTTCAAGTACGGTTTAGACTCGAGTCACTCGACTCGGTAAGTATGATAAATTTTCTACAATTTCAAGCCAAGGCGATGGCAATGGCAATACCATAAGGCAAGGAGCCGTATACAGGGTGATTCAGGTTTGAGGGTAGATTCCTCGTAGAATTCTGAGACTAAATTTCCTCTACGAAAAATTCGTGGGACCAATAGTTTTCGAGCTACGAAAGATCCCAGTCAACCGATCACAGAAATCATAGGCGACTGAGACTGGGCTGATCGTGAGCGGGAGTTGAGCGGGGGCCCAGTCTGTGCGACTTGTACGCTCCGCGATTGGTCAACTTCGATCTTCCATAGCTCGGAAACTATCGGTCCCTCGAATTTTCGGTAAAGGAAATTTATTCCTAGATTTTCACGGGGAATCTATTCCCAGAATATCTGCACTTTAAACCTGAATCACCCTGTACAAGGAATGATGTTATAGGTATGTTATGCCTGCGTCTATATTCGTAGTCTGTCTCTTTTCGCCTCCTAACGTTACTACTAATACTAGGAAGGAGTATTCGCTGCTCTAGAGAATAATTTACAAGCTTAATTACAACCGGGAAGAAACTTGCGTACCTACCTTACACCCTCCTTCTCCACGCATCTATTCATCTCTTGAGTTAAACTTCACCCTCAGAGACCATATCGAACTATAGAAGTTAATATTACACGATCTTAAAATTGGTGAGAAAAGATATTTGGAAACCGTAGTTCAGCTATTGATCACATCGATTTTAAAAATTAAAAAAATCTCATTTCAGTGATGATCAGTTCAAAGAAATATCAGCGCAGCAAGGAAGAGATTGTCGATTCCAAAAAACGATTGACTCTCAAATTTGAGCTGAGTAAAATCCTATAGATTTCGAAAAAAAATTTGACCACATCGCAGAACGTGGAGATTGACTTCTCATTTTCGACGTGAGTATAATAACTCTTTTTCCCAAATAGGGTGAGTTAAAAATTCATAAGTTGTTCTTTCGAAAGGTTCATTTCGTAATATACACACACATACACATATATATATATATATTATGTATCTAACTAACGTTATCCCTTTTTTTTTTCTTTCCCTTTCACCCGTATATATGTATGCGGGGTTCCTTCAGCCGTCGTGGGTTCGCGTTTTGATCGAAAACCGTGTATTTACCCCCGGGCAATAACGTTAAAACGTCGGAAATTGATCTGTGTATTTTGACAGAAGGAATGGAGGACGGACGATGTGGATATATATATATACATCCATCGATTCGAGTCCTAGAGCTGCGAATCGATCGGTCAATATATCCTCAAGCACACATACCTTCTTCTTCTCACTTTTCCAATTTTTCCTCTTTTTTTTTTCTTTCTTCTTCTTTCTTCTTCTTTCTATCATTATTATTATCGTTATTATACTTCGTTTTTTTTTTTTTTTTTCTACTGGAAATAATACGCGTTTCTTATAATTGGAAAGCGAGCTTTTCCTGCAGAAGCCGTAGGATAGGTATACACACTCCATTTGAGTAAAAATTTCCCTCCGAGCTAAAATGTGTGTATGTATAGATGTATATGTATATATTTATAGCACATTTTCATTATACAATTTTCTCTGCAGTAGGTAGGTATTCGTATATCGAATAAGGGTGAAATTTCAATATTATTTTAATATAAATAGAAGATCTGTCGATATCAGTTGTAGAGAAAATTTTTGTTCAAAAATATATAACAATAAAAGAAAGAGGAATAGAACGAAGCCAAGCCGAATCTGGTGAGGAATAATATAAAACCGTTATAACTTAGGGGATGATGATATTTTATTCCGTTCCTCGGCTATGTCCCCGTCACAAACCTCGATTACACCCCGGATCTTGAATGCGGGTCAATAATATGCAATATCGATATCCCCGTATTTCCCTATACTATAATGGAAACGAGCAATTTGTTTATTACACAACAATCGGCTGCGTTTTATAAAGCGTGAAAAAAGAGAAAAGAAAATAGAATAAAAATATCGAAAGAAAGAATAGGTACCTATAAATTTATTGAGGAAATTGTTGAAAGGGGTGAATAAAGTAAAATAAAGAAAATAAAATAAAAATTGTAAGAAACGAGGTAGAAATCAATGAGCGATATTATTTCCCTTTGAGGGTTTATATCTACCCGCGTGGATTCGAGGATATTGAAATTAGCCCTCGAATACGATAAGGTGCATGACACAGAGCTAAGGGGTGGATGGCTAAGGGGTGGGTTTTGGTATAGAATACAGGGGTCTATATTAGATTTACATGTAGATGGTGCTCAAGCAGGTGATGTGGGGGTACGAAAAGGGGGACTGAACACTCGTGGTAAGACGCCCCCGAGGCGCAAATTGAAAATCAGAGCCCAACCAACCTAAGATGGAATAAATTATACCCGCGCCCCCATACCACCCCCGCAAACTACCTACCTATCTACGTTACGGAGGCAAGTGCTTACACGGTTCTTAACGGTACTTATATAACGGGATTGCAACGTCAAGTGAGATATCATAGCTTAAGGACAAAGAAAGGAAAAAAAAAAAAAAATTCAACAGAACATAAGAACAAGAACAACGAAACGGGAGGTGAAAAGAAACACTTCTGACGCCATTTACGTCGAGGTAATTGTTTTTCGATTATATCTCGAGAACCGTTAATTATATCGAGATAAAGTTGAGCATCAAAAATGAAGGAAATTAATTTATCTATCAAAAAGGTTCCATACATTTTTGCTGTATCTTGACTGGTTTCACTGTAATTTAACGCGGAATTTGCGACTCATTAACAGGTCTGTATCAGAATGACTGGGAAATGTTCAAATATTCACTCGCGAAATAGAGCGGAGCCGATAAAGGTACGGAAAATATGTATAGCACCTTTTTTGCAGGAAATTTAATCGCTTTAAATTTTGATAATCAACTCTGTCTCGATATCATTGACGGTTTTTCAGATATCATCGAATAACTAGTTTAAAGCATTTCAAAATTTTTGTCCTGCTATTCGGCCGGACTGATAACAACAATTCAGACCAGGGATACTTTAATCTGTGAAACAGAGGCCTCAGAGTTTTGTCTCTCTTTCTCGAGAGAGAAAGAGAAATAGAGAGAGAGAGAGAGAGAGAAAAGAAATTAGTCTGGTGGAAAACAGGACGTCACGTGCTCAGTAGGAGGTGAAAATTCGTAAAGCGCGCAAGGGCGAGGCAGTCGCATTGTAATTTGGGGAGTTAACCCTGTGCCGAGAGTAAGAAGAGGCGAGAAGAGGCGAGAAGAGGCGAGAAGAGGCGAGATAACTGAATTGGCTCTACGCGATTGTTAATCCGGTTAGGCTAAGTTTTCGAGGACGATTCGTTCCTTCCCTCGACAGAGCGACAAGTTTGTTGGCACACCCTGGGGAACCGGAGACACCTGGGTCGGTTCAACCCCTTATTCCCATTCCCTAAAACGAACGAAGAACTCGAGTGGATATGGGCGGTGCAGCAGCGAGTCCCTGTTTCCCTTTCTGTTTCTATTAAAAACGATTAAAATTTCACACTCCGAACTTTTTCACCCCTTTTCTCCGTTTCAATTTTCATTTTATACTTTTTCAAGGCTCCTAGACGAGAGGAGAAAACGGTTTCATGGAGGAGCTAATAGCCGGGTGTTTATGCGCGGAAAAATATTAGAAAAAAAAAATATATACCCACGGACTCGGTCCTTTTTTCCAGCTCTTATTTCGGGCACTAGCTCAGCTAGGGGTCTATTAAAAAGTTCGAGATAGCTTTGGCCGAGTGGAGGGTCGACGTGGTCTGAAACTCTGTGCGGTAGCGAGTTCCGCTCTATTTACTACTTCATAAAAATCTTTAAAATCTTCACCCTCCACGAGGCTGCGTAGGTATTCCCTTCTCTATATACCTTCGCGAAACGCGAATTTCTGGGTTTTACGCGGAACCAAAAAGAGAAAGAAAAAGAAAAAGAGAAAAAAAAAAAAACAACAACACCGCGGATTTTATCCCACTTTGATGAATACCCTCCCTTTCTCTTTCCCTACGTTTCTGCGCGGGGTCGCTAAAACATATCTCATTCTATAAGCAAGTACACACATGTGCTACGTATCTACACCTATAGAGTCCCCGTTTGATCTCAAACCCCGGCCGCACCGCTGCCGGTGTTTTTTCGCATGAAAATAAAATAACTCGATAGCGAACTTTACTTTTGATACGAGGATTTTTCATGACCCTAATAAACAGCTACACTCTACCCTGCGAGAGAAATAATTTTCGGATTCCGCGGTTCCGAACGAAATATAGTATCCGGTACACGGTGCTGTACACAAGTTATAAAGGCTCGATATTCTCCGCATGATTTCGATCATATTTTTTTTTCAAACCCACCGCATTTCGGTATAGATCGAAAATTCGATGAGGTCATCTTCGGTACGGCGTCGATGATGATAAAGGGTGAGTGCAGGGTTTGAGAAGGGCTGCGGAGAGGGTAGATGTGACGATAATAAACCGATGAGGGTGGACGGAGGAAGAGGGGCTGGAACCGATTTACGATTATGATTTATACCCCAATATAACTTATAGCCATGCAGGTATAGCCGCGTTATGTAGTATAAGGAAGTGAAAATTAATATATAAGAGGAACGGGGGGGTAATCCGTCCCGTCTGTCCTCGGCAAGACTTCGGGGTCTAAGGTATGCAGGACGTAAGAAGTTCAAGATCCTTCCCTTCGTTCCTGCAGCAGCAGCAGCAGCAGCAGCAGCAGCGATTTAAAGGAAAGGCAAATAATTCTTTTGTGTATTCATATCCAATCGAGCGAATGATTTCTTGAAACCGATTGTTCTGTGCGAAAGTTTCCTATACCTTGGAAAACCTTGGACTCTTCCGATCACAAAGCACACCCGAAGGAAGAGAAAGAGAGGTACCTAATAGGATTGGGAGGCTGGGAGGTTGGGCGCCGAGTACGAGATGGAAGACTTCATCACCGCAACTGATTGCCCGATTTGTCACCCGCTAACGGAGTTCAGGATCCCAACCTTCTAATGGCTGATAGAGCCGACGAACCTGATCTGACGAGGTGGTTTAGCGCTTTCTCAAATCATTCCCACGGCCGCTGATGATGATCATCCTGCGTAGAGCTGCTACGCCTTTACTCCGAGTACCATCAATCCAATTACCAATTCATCCCCTATACCATACCACGCGTGTCTCATTTCTCACCTAGAGAACCGAAACGAATTTTTCCCCAAATTAAATGCGATCATATCGACGGATCAATTTATCATAAGGATAATAATAATATGCGATGAGACAAAAGTGAAGATAGCATCCTTCGCGGATATTACATTTCAAAAATTTCTACGTTTCGAAATTGAAAAATGATAAAAAAAAAAAACGAAGTTTGAAGACGTAGTGTGCGACCCTCACCCCTAGTCCACGTGAGTTTATTTCGAAACGTGACATCCTCGCGGGAAAAACGAATCCAGCGTAAAGCTTTCGATGATTTTACAAAGCCTCGCATACGTATATAGTCGTCGTTGTCGTTGTCGTTTTCGCGTTTGCTACAGCTAAATAAAGGAGAAAATACTTCAAACGTGTCTTTATTTTTTCCTTTTTCTTCCTCATTCTTCTTCGTCTTCTCCTTTTTTTGATTTTTCTCTTTCGAAAGCCTGCGTTATCTTCCGAAGAACTCAACTCAACGGGAATAAGCGAGGTAAAAATACATATTACGTAAAATAGAGAAGAGTACGTTTCGTCAAATTATATTTACGCAATTTTTCTTAGCATTCGTCATTAAAATAACTGCGGCTTTAAATTTCGTCGCCGAAAACATTTTTTAATTTCGTCCCACAAATGAGAGAGAACAAAAAAAAAATAAAATAAAAAAATAAAAGAACCATGTCTGCACTCGACTCGGACAACGGACGACGCGCGACGGGACTCGGACAAGGGTGCAAAGAGGATTTTCTTTTTATTCAGTTTTCCCTTTTTTAGTTCTCTTTTTTTCTCTCTCCCTATTCTCTTCTTCTCTTTTTCACCTTATTTCTACGGCGTTAAGCTCTTAATCCTTGGCTGGTCTACCTCCTATCCGTTATCGCATTAATCCTGAAATTCTACCCCGCCGCATAGGGCAGACGAGGAAGTGGTAACCGGCGTTGTTATATCCCTTTTATTTTTTACTCATTTCATGTTTTTCTTTCATCTTTAATCTTTCCCTCTTTCTCTCACTCACTTTCTCCCAACTAACCAAAGATTTATGGAGTATTAGTTAGGACTTTGTTATTCAAATCTCGTAAATATAATAATAACGATAACAGCTGGATAAGGGTTGGTAAGCGGTTCAACTGATCCCCATAGTGTTAAACTCCGGCTGGAAAAAGCATCAACCCCCCCGTTGCCTGTTATTATTCATTAGGATTTTAGCCACCCCCTGAAGTATTATTATGTTTTTTTTTTTGTTTTTTTAATTTTTCTTCTTTTTTTTCCGCAACTATACGGTCCAAGAGGGAGAGAAGCGAGAGTCAAGTATAAACGAGAAGAGGAGTAGCGGCGAGTTGCTAAAAGCAGTCCAGTTTTTTTTATTTATTTTATTCTTTCATTTCAGGGAAGCAACAGCAGAAGAAGAACAAATTTATGGCCAACTTTTCGTCGCTAGACAGTTTCATTCAATTCAAAAAAAATTTGAGAATTAGGAAGAATTTTTTTTTCTTTTTTTTCAATGCAAAACAAGTAGAGTTTCGGGTCCTATAGGTAATTTCGTAAATTACAAAGGGATTCCATGGCCATCCAGACCTACTTCCCTTCTCTCGCACAATATCGTACGCATTATTTACGTTTATCCTTTCATTGCTTCCGCTTCGCCACGTCTCGCTCACTTCGGGCTCAACGATGGTGGTAGGCACCCCTAACTGTGGTACCACTCACCAGCACCCCTAACTCTACTCTACTCTTCTCTTCTCTTCTCTTCTCTTCTCGGGTTATTATTTACTGGTCGAACCAACCCGGACGCCTACTACTTCTCGCTTAATTTACTCCAGCCATGCAAGGGCCAGGGCAGACCAGCAGGATATTAAATATCCACCTCTCATCTATTGCCAATACCGTTACGTGCCTCACTGAATATATACCGTTATTACCACCGAAGGGATCGTCAAGTATAGTTTCTTTTTATTTTTTTTTTCTCTCTTCCTCTCATCCCTTTCGTTATTATCAAGAGGGGTAGTAGGCACCAGAAAAAAGAATAGAAATAAGAAAAAACTGTTCCCCGATTCATCCCGCACCGTTCGCATTAATTGGTTGCGGATAAAGTCTCTCCTCCAATTTGGTATATCGGATCTCAATTCGCGGAGACTCTGTGGTAATAATATGAAAGGTGTTTTTTGTTTTTTCATACGAGGAGGAGGTTCCATCTAGATAAAAATTTCCCGCATCTCTATACGTAGGCAGGTATATATCTCTTCGAATCGGGTAGATATATAGGCGTGTGTACAAGTCGGATGTTGTTGAAATGATTTGACATTTCGACATTCGGTAAGCAGTTTACGTTATATCCACCTACCCACCTATTCCATAGGTCGTGGCTATGGGGGTGAAAATGGGTAGAAATCGAAGAGCAGATACACCCCCTACCCCGCAGCACCTACTATGCCGATGGCAAATCCGAGGGAGAAACTCGGGCTGAGGTTGGGGCTGGGACTGGGACTGGGCTGCTGATATACACGAGCGAACGGAAACGGCTTACCGTATTTGCAGAGTCGAACCAACATGCGAGTATGCTCACCTATCCCCTATTCCATCCCCTTCGCCCACCAACCTACCTGCTTTCTTGCTCGCTACCCCTACACGGTGAAATTCGCATCAGTCCAGGTACCTCATGCGATATATTAAATATACAGAGATACAGAGAACGGTGGACCCCGAAGGATGAGACCGAACCAAAGAGAATCTTCGCCCACCTCTGGTGTTTGCATTTCTATGATTTGGTTTTGCACTCGGGGTGCAGATATCATATCACCCTTATTCTTCATCCCATTTTTAGTTAACTTTTTCCCATTTATTTTCTCCCTCGTCGTAAACTATCACCTGCACCCGGATAGTTCGGCCCCCCTCCCCTGTATATACTAGGGTCTGTTTGGGGATCCGGGAGATCTTAAATCCACGTTATTTTCGGTGGCCCATGAAACCCGGGCTTGGCCTGGCCTCGCGCACACGGTAAAACCAGAAATAGTGGAGACCGGGGCTGGATGGTTCCCGGCAGTCTATCTGCTCTTAAAACAAAGAGCATCCCGTAAACGGGTATTTCTAATCATCGCGTAAACCTTGGGGAGAAACCCTTGGGCCAGTACGCTATTCCCTGAATGGCTTCGGGGTTTGTACAGCCGATAAAACACCCTCGGTTTAAATGACACCAGACACAATATCGCCCCTCTCCTCATTTTCCTCCTCTTCATCGTCATCATCATCATCATCATCATCGTCACCATCATCATCATCATAAGAAAATCAGATCGCGTGCGTATTACCAGAATACAATTTTACTTCCAGGTGTCTAACATCAGTTCTTAACGGAGATTCAGGTGTGAGTTGACAGTGAATTCACACTTACATATACACATATGTGTGTTATACGCAGCGAGTGTTCTCAGTAAAGCTCTAAAGCAGCAGAGCCACTAATTCTGCTAACAGAAACGTTGTGCTGCGAGGATTTGAGGAGGTAAAACACAACCTCATTCATGCTATTTAGATAGAGTACACTTAATTGCACTAACTGGTTCTGAATGAGGACGGAAATAGGTGCGTGTACGTAACGAGTTAGAGTAATTAGCGACATGCGTAGGGTGAAATAACGCTTTTTACCTTTGGTCATTGTAGGTACCTGGTATAAAAATCATGAAGAAAATACTTGTCAAAGTTACAAATTTAATTAATGATTCTTCCTCGTTTCCGGTCATCGGATAAGATCCTAATTTTTCTTCTTCAAGTATATTCTTGTATTCCTTTTGTGAGTATATATCCCATGCGGATAAGGTAAAGCGAAAGATCGATATCCTCTTCCGGCGATTTTCTCGATTTGACTTATTAATGTCACTTTGGTGTGCTACAACAGCCTCTTTATCATGGCATGGCTCCGAGACGAACCAAGAGACCCAGGGAGTTTGGATTACCGGGGTTTTTGTTCGAGGTTCGGTAAACACGATTCTCTTACAAGTCTAACGACGGGGGGTAGACGGGACCGGGACCGGGACCAGGAACAGGAACGGGAATGGGGACGGGGACGGGGACGGGGATGAAGCGGAAAGGAAAAGGGAGAAAGGTAAAGGGTATAAGGTGAAATGGGGGAAGATGACACAACGTCCCGGATGACACTCCTGAGGTTTAAGCGCTGACATCGGATACAATGTTTGAGATGCTATTAGGAAAAGGGTTATCAACCGGGAGAATACAAGATCGAATCACCCCGTCGTAGAGAACGCTCGCGATTCCGTATATTTGTCTGTTACAAGCGGTAGCAGCATCAACAGCAGCACCAGCACCAGCACCAGCAGCACAGCAGCAGTAGAAGCACCAGCTCAAGTTGTGAGCTGAACCGACCAACCTCCGACCTTTCGATCGGCCCATACTATTCCCAACACGTTCCAACCCTAGAAGAGGTCAAGCCTCGAGAGACCGAGGAGTTGCAGCAAGGGACTAGCCAGGCGACGTACCTAACGGCGGAAAAGGGTACGGTGGCCCCGACCTAACGTGGGTAAATACAATTTTCAACGAGACAGAAGAAATTTCGACCACTCACATCGCTCGCCACGTTGAAGAACGTCGAAGAGTGAATTCTACCGTAAAACTATAGCCGATAGGGTCCCTTCTCCTCCTCGCTAACAAATATCTATCTATCTATTTTCGATATATTTTCACGCGTTTCGAAACTAAGGAAACACACAGGACAGAAAATTTCGGATCAGACTATTAGCCGAGTCGAATAAGGCCGGATTTCTTCTAATGGAAAAAGTAAGCCGTTCAGAAATCAGGTTTTTCATTATTTCTCGATAACCGTGAGCGATATCAAGATCAAGGTTCGGATCAAAAATGAAGTGAATTCAATTTTGTATAAAAAATGTGGAATACATTTTTTCTCTATCTTGATTGGTTTCGCTGTAATTTGGCTGATTATCACGACTTCTCCATTCTACAGTGGCTGAAAATGTTCAAATATTCGGCCTCAATATACAGGGTAACTGATAAAGATACAAAAAAAATGTGCTGCATCTTTTTTACAGAAAATTTAATTTCCTTCATCTTAAATTCCCACCTTTGTCTCGATATCATTGACGGTTCTCGAGATATCATCAACAAACTGATCCCGAGTACCTTCCTTCCTGATTTACAAACCACTTCGACGTCCATCATGGGATCTGGGTCTCAATTGAAACAGTTGGGTTTCCGGTGTCAGCTGGTCAGTGCGCGGTTAATGTCGAGGAGAATTATCTTCATCGGAATACAGTCCACCCCTATTCAGTCCATTGGTCAATTGACTTGAGGGCATCGCGTGACCATACACACACACATAGTATACATCCACGTGTGTGTGCTTTGGTGCAAGTTCATATCTCGAGAGCCACGACATAGTGGAATGAAATAGAAAGAAAAGAAAAGAAAAAAAAAACAGAAAAATGGTTCGATCGAATGTTTCGAAGCATTAAAAACGCGATCCGTCATAGTCTCTCCGACTTTGAAAATCGGTTTCGACGGTCTTTTTTACGGCAGAAAGTGTTTTTTCGAGTTTATGACACAGGTGACAAACCCCAGGAAACTTGACTCTTGCGGTAGTAAGCAGGGTTGCGGTATACCCGAGGGATTCCGCTGGTTTAAAACGTCCGATATAATATTTGAGAAGGGGGTCGGAGGGTAGGTAATCCGCGTTATCATCCCCGAATATTTTCTCCTATTATTATTTCACGTCCTTTCTCAGTTCCTCTACACCCTGCACCCAACACGCCAATACCTTTGATCTTTTTCTCAATTTCTACTACTAAACGGCGGAAAGAAATCCCGCTACGTTGCAGCCCTATACCCTCGGCGATATCCAACCGCAATTCCGCGCGATACCCGTAATCGCGTTTAGATCGTGATCCGAATTTTAGATAATTGTTTAGTGGCCGGTGTAAACTGCGAATTCAATTAGTCACGTTCCTTCTCTACGTCCTACGAAACGATACACACACACCACCACCGCATAATGGCAGAATAAAAACTGTGAAATATACCGAGAGTGAAATTCCGCATCGGATCAAACGTGCATCTCTTTGCTTCCACGGTGCAACCTTTGCACGTTTCCATCTCGACCTGGTGCGGGCTCCCCAGGCTGCAAGCAGTAATGCAAGCGTCATGGGCATGGGCATCGATTCGAGGGGAACGATCAGCCTGGTAATGGTGGTAATTTCGGTGCCAATTTAGGTAGCAATTTCGGCGCCAGGTTACCCGTAAACAAAGTTTCGACGCGGAATTAATAGCTCGGCGTATCCTCGTCTCTCTCTATCTCTCTATGAGCTGGGGACCGGCGGTCCGTTCCAGCGTGCGGTCAAACATACCGAATGACTGACTGAGTGACACACGATATCATCACAATACCGGATGTCGTTATAGAATTCGGTGTAAAATTAGCGTAACTATGTCTGCACACGGCCCTCTGAACTCTGCGACAAGTCAATTAATCGGTAAATGAATTTGCCCAAAAAATAAGGGAAGGTGAATTCAGAAACTAGGGATGGGGCAAAGAGACGCTGAGACTCGCTCAGCGACTAACTCGGTTCGGCCAGGTTGAGTCTGCGGTAACGAATGCAAAGTTATGGAACAAGTAATTAGCTCGTAGCAAAGTCGAGTCAAGCCGGGCTAATCGAGGCCCTGCTTTTCCTCTGACCATGCCGATCCACCTGGTCTCCATCCCGAAACTCCCGAATATATTAACCCTTCGGGGTGTATTATGCAAGTAACTCGGTTCAATTTCGTCGAGACGAGATCAGGGCGGACGAGATGAGACAGAAACTGTCTCCTGTTAACCTCCTAGTTTTGGGGTCAGATGCTGTGTCACTCAGGGTGTGAAGGATAATTAAACAAACCTTGTAGTCATACGCGAGGCTGGATTTTACCGAACTCGACCTTTCATCTGCACCCCGGCTTATACACGCGGGTAATTTGAAATTTCGAGTAAAACCTGCTAGTCAGTTATTTTTATCGCACCTTATAGGTGAACCGTGTTTTTTATATTAATCTTCCGAGGCGATGAAGGGATTTTCTATTTTTTTATTTATTTTTTATTCATTTTATTTTTATTTTTTTTTTTTATCAAAGTTCGGTTTAATTGGGTCGACGTCGATCGTTGTAATGAGAAAAGTTGTCGAGGAAAACTCGTCCCGTCACGAGTTTAGCTGGTTACTATCACCCCCAGCTCTCTACCCCCGTTTCGCCGTTTCCCCGTTCCACTGCAGGGCACTTATTTGGATCGACGTCGACGTCGACGTAGAGTTCGCGGTTTTATGCCAGCCGATAACTCGCGGCGTTATATCGATCGCGTATAACGATGCGAAATCTGTTTCAATACAATACCGATTCCTACTTTTCGATCCCGTTCCTCCACCGCCCACGCACATACCTAAGAGACCTAAGAGACCTCGCGGTCGCGAGTATTTCGGGATTATAAAAGCGAAGTGTAAGGAACTAAGTAACCGAGTAACTAACTAAGTGAGTAAGTAAGAAAGGCTAATTTCAGAATTGCAAATTTAAAGGAGCTTATTACCTCGTTTTCTCTATTAAACCGAAAATTGTCGCAAGTCTCGGTGAGATTAGGGGGAATAATTAATTAGATATTTAACGGGAAACGGAGATATTCGTTAGGTGTAACCCGCATTCATGAATGAACGTGAAATTCCCCCACGGGGGGTAATATTCAAGGGTGAAAGTAAAGTACTTGCTGTTTTTTTCTTTCTCTTCTTCTTCTTCTTTCCGAAATTCAAAAAGTATGAGAAAATCAGGATGAATTTAAATAATGGTGAAAAAAAATCATCCGTCGACGTACGCTTTACCCCCATCATGTAGTTACACGGATGGGACATGACTCGAATTATCGATATACAACGCGCCCCGAATCGGGAGGGTCGCCGTTGGTAATTATTCAGCGTGTATATGGATTATGGATAATATATTATCCACGCCGTTGGCAGTCGAGGTTGAACAGTGGAATACCTGTTCATCCCGCTGCACTGTTCAATGTTCGGTATTTTGGCCGAGCAAGGATTGGTCTAATTCACTCATACCTACCCCTGGTGACGAATTCCGCCAATTTCCGCGACAGTCTGGTTTCAGTGATGAAATAAAGGGGGGATACGTTGCCCCGTGAAGAGACGGGGAGAGACTTACCCACTCGCAAAGTCACTACCGCAAGTTTCGATCTTATCGATACTCCGCGGAACTAAATCCAGCCTACGTTTCTAATCGGCGATCTCGAATCGCGGACGTGTCAGCAGACCCTTTACCTTGGCTGGTTTCGCAGACCTGAAGAAGAAGATGAAGAAGAAACGGACGACTTTCGCATTTAGCCATAGAATATCCCCTCTTTCTTATTTTCTCTTCTCTTCTCCTCTCTTTTCTTCGGGTGAGTTGATAGTGGAGGAGAAGAAGCGTTTTGTCGATGAAAAAAAAAAACCCACCCCCAACCCCCGCGCCCCCGGTTATTCGACCGGGATATACCCACGTGTTTTTGCGATCCTGAGGGCAACCCCGAGTTTCCGGGTGAGTCGGTCCGCCCTCCTCATATCTTGGCCCCTCGACTCTGCAATCCCGACAAGAAATAGTGCCAATGCTGCTGGGCTGCCTCCTCCTTCTCTTCTCTGCTCTTCTCTTCTCTTCTCTTCAGTCTCCGGTAGTAGGTATCTCTCGTATTGTTACTGGAGAGGATACTCTTCATCCCTCTATAAACCGGGAGACCCGGGATAGGTATATTCCGGGATAGATACGTGCAGCAGTGTACATCGCAGGATTCGAAGATATATATCGCGTCCTGAATATACTGTGCGTTTTCGATCCGGGCTATTAAAACGAAAATTGTATTTGAAACGCGGAAAATCACCTCGGTTGGTTTCATGTGATCGTCACGAGGCCAGGGTACAGTATACAGGTATACAGGTATACAGTTACGTGGATAATATCAAAGTGTACAAATCGTCCTGAGACGCATTATATTCGCATTAGTTTTACCGCAGGAAAAAATATATGTATATATATAAGGGATACGCGATATTAAAAGGCCATTAATATATGCGGGGTAGAGTTTCTGGATATACACGTACATAGGTACTAACACGAATTGGAAATTTTAAACAAAACGAGAAAGAATGAAATACAGTTCTCTGATCATATCTCGAGAACCATGAATGATATCAACATGAAAGTTCACATCAAAAATGAAGTAAATTAAATTTTCTACAAAAACGATGCAGCACACTTTTCCTCCATCTTCACTGGTTTCGCTGTATTTCGATGCTGAATATCAAAACATTTTCAATCAGTGGCAGAAAAAAAATGAAAAAATGAAATTTAATAAATATTAAAATACAGCAAAACCGATCATGATACAGCAAAACGTGTCTTCACCTTTTTGATACAAAATTTAATCATCTTCATTTTTGGTAATCGGCTTAATCTTGATATCACGAACCGTTCTCGAGATATAATCAAAAAACTAGTTTCGAGCACTTATTCTCGAAGATGGCAGATCCTGCAGTAAAGCACATTCTGAGTCTATGAATTCTCTATCAGCTCTGTGAAAAAGGTAATAATTCTCTACTAAAAAAACATGTCCTCTAAATATTTCGGCGAATTTTCCTCTGTCTCACATACGTGAATCCAGCAGGAATACAATATATATGTGCACGTCTACATTCTGCACTTCCCATAGAGAAATACCCACATAAACGTGGATATACATGTGAAAGTCGAGGTTCCCTGTCTAGCTGCAGAGAGAAAGGGGTATGGGTTGGTATGGAAATACGGAACGACACTCGCCCTGGACTCTCGCAGTGATTGCCTTTTTAATTAACGCTGGTAGAGACTCTGTATTCTGTTTCCTGTTTCCTGTTTCCTCTTTCTAGTTTCCATTTTCCTACTGCTGCACAGTTCACTCTTTACTCTCTTCTGCACTACGAAAAAGTGCGGTTGCTGTAGTTCCGGACCCATTTTTTCGAATTTCGAGTATGATATTTCGGATTCAAATTCGATCCTGAAAAAAAAATGTAATAAGGAAGAGGCAAAAAAAAAAAATTGTCAGAGGTGCGAAAATACTGCCTCAGAATACGAAATAGACCCTCCGCCTATATCCGAACGGCTTCTTCTTCGCGGATATAGGAAGGAAGGAAGTAGGTTACTCGAACCAGCTCCCGTATGACTGAGGGGGTTGATGCCTTTCTTCCTGAAAACCTTCAGGATATAACCTAGCCTGTGTTTAGGTTGCGAGGCACGGTCTGGAGTCACAGCCAGTTACAGCCAATAAAAAGAGATTAGGACGCGAACATCCCCCGGTTCCACTGGGAGGTAGTATGGCTGTGCAAGAGTTGCGAAGATCCTAGAAGACGGAGAAGAACAAGAAGAAGAGTAAAAATGAGAATAAAAATAAGAATGAGAAGAAGGGGAAGAAGAAGAGGGATACGGCGCCACCTCTCTCTTGGGAGAACGACGTCTGCCAGTCAGACTTCAAAAGTGTATCCCCTCGTTGCAACGGGCGACTTTTTTCCCTTAGAAAAAGGGAGGACTCACCATACATATATATCCGATGATGCGGTAACGCATCAACAACACGATCATATTGATCTATCCCGACGCGATGCCATGGGCTCGTAAACAGTTCCGGGTTTTGCCAAGAGACTCTTCTTTCCCTATTTCTCTCCTTTTCTCGACATATTCGATGAACGAAAAGCCACTCTACTCCCGCCTCTCCCCTATTTTTTGCTCCACAGCATCCGCCCCACCCCTATGTTGGTTTTTTCTCCTTCTTTTCCCTAGATATTTTTCACAGGATTTTCCACGTCTAATCCGGAGATTTCATCGCCTCGTACTAGATTCGTATTAGCAAACCTTTGATATCGGCGAGGAAATGAAGAGAAACAGAAATCCATCTCATGCGACTAAATTTTCCTTTCTCTTTCGAGGGTGTGGAATCCGCAGTCGTTCGGAAACGATTCTGAACGCGTGGGTGCAGAGTAGTTACTCGTACGTATTATAAGGGTGATTAATATTTTTAGGACAAAAGTACCTATGCATAAAAAAAAAAAAAAAAAAAAAAAAAATGATGAACTTACGGAATTAGTTTTTTCAAACAGACCCTCATACCGTTTCTGTTAATTGGCCTTGCCGTTTATAGACTCCGGTTAAAATGCTGACGCTTTTACTTACTGGCGCAGTGTATAGGTTCCGGACGATTTGAGGGTGAAGAGGAGGATATGCGGCAAGAACGCTCGTGTTTTCCCTGGGCAAGCTCGTACGTTACGGGTAACTAAGCCCCTCGCCTGGTTGCAGAGTATTTACCCCATTTTCAGGGGCCAGGGGGGGTACCAGGGGCTTGGGGGTTCGGGGTTGGGGATGGGGTTCTCGGGATGGAGAACGAGCGAGCAAACATTTGGAGGTCGGGCGTGAGTGACCGCTAACCCCTAGCCCAAACAAATCGAAGTCCAGATGAGCCGGTTTTTATTTTACCTCTTTCGCCTTTTTTAAGAACCAATTTTAAGACTCGGGCTCCGGGGGATGAGGCGGCGCTAAAACATCCGAATTACCTTGCCCCCGCGCGCCCCCCTCCCGCAACCACAATGAAATTAATTCTTGTTGGGGTTTTCGAGCGAGACTAACTAAATTAGCGAAGATAGGACGAGGGGAGAGACAGATGTAGCGTATAAAAAAAATAAATTGAAGACGAAAGAAAAAAAAAGCAATGAGTGGAAGTTAGTATTGCGGGAAACTAGCGAAATAAGAATAAGAAGAGGAAGACGAAGAATAGGGATAAGGGAAGCTGCAGGAGATTTGCTGTTATATTCCACGTGCGGTTTTTCGCAACTTGAGAAACGTTTAAAGTCGGGAAAGTGCAGCATAAAGAAAATAAAAAATGCGTATACCGCTACCTTGCACACCTAACAAAAGGAGGAAATATCTTCAAGTGTAACCGAGGTATGATAACCTTTCTGTGGTATGCTCCTCGCCGCTTCCTAGCTCGAGGTAATCTCCTTTGGCTAAGTAATGGATACCGTTCTGATAAACTTCACCCTTCACCCTTTCATGCCCTTAAGCTTTGACGTCCTTCGTTTCGTCCTTAGTTCATACTTACAAAGTCTCAGAGAGAGAGAGAGAGAGGGAGAGAGAGGAAAAGGGAAGGAGAGACTGGATTATAGAAGCGGGTTGGATGATGGATGATGTGTGAAACATGCAGCGTTGAACGTGTTTCCAAATCTTTATTATTTATTTATTTATTTATTTATTTATTTATTTGCTTGCTTGCTTGCTTGTTGGTTGATAGGAGCTCAGGGAATAGAAGGGTAGAAAAGAGAAAGAGAGAGAAGAGAATCTTTTTCCCGCAGAGATTAACGTCTCGTAAATAAGGGAAAAAGGAGTAAATAAAGAATTGGGTTGGGTCTGAATCCCTCCTGGTAATTACCGATTAAGACGAGAGATAAGAGGCTTTAACGCCCCGAAGAAAAACAAAATGCAAAAGGGAAAGATTACGAAAAAAAGTTTTACTTTACCCCCGAACCCCGAACCCCGAACCCCGAACCCCAACCCCCCCTCTAGCCTCGTCTTGGTTCGCTTCGCATCGCGTAATCCTCGGAGGTAAAATTCAACGAATAAGAGAATATTTTTGTTTCTCTTACGCTGCCTCGACTCTGAGGAAAACGAAAAATAGGAATACTGCAAAAAAATACAAAAAAATGTGGAAGAAAGAAAACGAGAAAAAAGAAACGAATTTTAAGATGTATACAGCCGAGGAGAGGGACGCAAGAGATCTGACCTTCTCTTACACGCGTATTCTACTCTCGATTTAGGGGTAGGTTTGAGGCACACCGGTCAGTCCACGCGTAATAGTACTTTTCGATAGAGTATGCGTGAAATTTCATTTCCCGCATACTACGTCGAAAAATATCGTATGAAACTCGTGCGTAAGATTTTACGCGCTCGATGCATAACATACTATTTCGATACCATAGTGCGAAAAGTGTTGATTCTCGAACTCGTAGTGTGTGAAGTATTTTTGGTCGAAACTCTGGACCTGCAGTTCGACGTCGAATTGCGACCTATATTCAAAAGGCAATCGAAGAAAGTCGAGCCAAGCTCAGTGCACAATCACCGGCAATAGACTGGCCCCTGTTTTCCTCGGAGCGAAAACAACCTCTTTCCTTAGTAGCTATGTATGTACCTATGCATGTATGTATGTATGTACGTGGTAGAACAAGGTGCGGGTATGTTGTTCATACATAGATACATGTGCTACCCGAATAACAAAACCGACCTTTGTTTCAGACCCGAGAACCCAGTGCAGCTTACGTTAGCTTATAAACCCTAGCATCTCTCTTTAGCCGCTCGTTTCTATACTAGTGCTGCTGCTGCAGTTTCTGTTATACTGAGAATACCGTTCGGTTACTTACAGTAGATTTTCTCATCCAGTTTGCAGTTCGTATATAACATTAGGTACCTACTGTTCTTCCTCTTCGTTGATTTGAGTAGAATAAAATTGGCAGACGAAAAATAGAAAAAATAGGAATTGGGCCTTTGATTTTTTACTTAGAATCTCAGAACTTGGATTAACTTTAAATTTCCATGTGAAATTTATCAGCAGATTGTTTGCCAATCTCTAAAACGAACGTGAATCAGTAGAATATATATTCTATAATTTACGAGGGTTAAAAGGGCGCGATATATTATTCGTGGCACCTACGTTACGTCATCGTCTCACTTCCTGAGGTAGGTAGGTAGGTAGGTACGTAGATAAATCACCCCTACACGAGCCCTGATTTTCACTGGTTGAATTTTCAAAGAAACCCCCTTCCTTCGCAGATTTTGGAATAGTGAACATTCCTTCATTCCTTCATTCCTTCCTTCCTTCCTTACTTCCTTCCTTCCTTTCTTCAAGCATCGATTATTCCATGTAACCCTGCGGTGCTAAGAAACCTCCATAAGATGATGAAGAAATGAGTGAAAAGCAAAAAAAATCTTTCTATTTTCAGTCCATTTTCTGACTTGGTTTAAACCTGCGGCGAAAAGCCTCTCTTCCCGCATTCCCTTGGTAAATTTTTCACAGCCTGTTGGAAAAGTGGGAAGAAAAAATCGCGCAGGTAAAAATGTGGCCTGCAGGTTAAGGAATATGGAGTAGGTACAGAACAGTAGCCATTTATAAGTCAAGGTTACGTCGATTCAATACTTTGGTCATTAATCAACCACCCTTCACCGTATAAATTCGTGTGCACGGTTGTCAGACGAGAGAATAGAGGCGCGGGTGAAAATGTGTCCACGAAAATCTTCTTTCGTGCAGCGGTTGTAGAAAGAAAGAGAGGTGAAAGAGAAGAGCGAGCCAAAAAAGAAAAAAAAAAAAAGTAAGAAGGAGTCAAGGAAAGAAAAGACGAGGAAAAATGGGTTGAAAAAGAAATTTTATAAGCGTTTATCTTCACCTTCTTTCTCTCTCTCTCTCTCTCTCTCTCTCTCTCTCTCTCTCGTGAAAGGGGCTAAAGCCCTTCTATTATTGATGGAAGCTCCTTTCTATATAACCATCTTCGAGCTCCCTTAACGATACCACGGTCTTACGGCGATTTAGTATAGTACAACGAGCCAATCGGGCGGAAAAGTGAATTTTGATCGGTTTTTATATAACTGTACGCCGGCTCCTTGTACGGAACTCTGATATTTATTCCCGCGGCTATTCCTTTAGGATTTTCCATCCCACACGCGTATATATATAATCGAGCCCCGTTCCACGCCGGCGAACCGCAGCCATCACCATCCTTTGTATCTGATAGGATGCGGTCACGGTCCGGTCGGAAGGTATCGGCTGTGTTTTCTACCGGACTTTATAAGGTCCATAAGTCCATCGGAGGCCCATAACGGCGCTTTGATCTTTTGCTACCAAACAGTAGGCACGGGGGTCCGATTCGACGATAGATAATCACACCGGCCTGGACTCTTCTCCGAAGTCTATCAATTATTTTACCCCAAATCGCTCGATTATACGTAAAACCGGGTTGGCGCAATGCGATGCATAAATTAGCTCTTGAGTTAATCGCCGACCACCCAAATCGAGGAATTCTCCTGATTCGGATTCGTCGAAGCTGCATGATCGCACGCGCTACGAATCATAGGAATCCCCATTTTTATATCATTCTTGTATACGACTTTAATTTTTTTTTTGTTCGATTTCTCGAAATACCGACGCATCCCTTACGCTCTAATTCGCAGAACGTTCCAACGTCGCAATTTACCGAACCCATTTTAAAACGCGAGGGAATATCTGCACCGAGGTAGATATGCTATATATATACATAAATATATATATATATATATATATGCATAGAATTGCACATTGGTACCTGATCCGCACATGCGGTGCATGAAACAATGTTTTCATTAGTTTCAGCGCACCGTTTTACGCCGATACCACTATAATGGACTCAGTTGAATCGTGGGTCTGTGCCGCGAATATATATATACCTAGTTCCCTCCAAATCAAGGCATTAAAAAAAGTTCCGATTTTTAGGGGTAGGTATATGTATTTTTTTATTTTTATTTTTTTCTCAATTCTGGTTCTACTGCTGTACGACGATTGATTATTTAATTAAATACAATATCCATGTACCTATATAATGAATGGATATGTACGCACGCAGAAGTCCGGAACCCCTGAAACCACCCCATCACACGATCCGATCTAATTTCATCATGGAATTTCGGCTCAATTAACATTCAGGTGACTCGCGCGCTAAGATAACGCGTTGTGATGCTGCAGGAATCGGAGGTGAGGTGAGGTGAGGCGGGTGGTATCCACCCTCTACATGTGTGTGGATATATAACATCCACCATCAGTATCTACAATGCTAATCCAATTTCCGCACAGCCTTTACGGTTTACGAGATCATCACACTGCTGCGAGTCTATGTTCATGTTCAGGGTATCTGCATGTATACATATTATATGGACGGCTTCCACGTCAACTGTACCATATTTTTTTCCTCAAACTGCACACCTTACCGCGTCACTCCATGACTGGAAATTCACGATCCGATAAGTGGTTGCAGAAACATGAATTTTTAAACGAATTAATGTTTCCCTACCGGATTAGCACAATCACCAAATTTCTGTGAAATCACTGACTACGAGGGACGGGAGTGGTACAGTTGACGTGGAACCGCCCATGTATATCAATGTATGCGTAGGTGGGTGTGAGGGTAGGTCCATCAGTATGCAAATAAAACTATCATCCTCGAGTAATTCTCTTAGCAATAGGACCGGGTATAACGTGATTTAGCTACGAGGACCTGGAGTGTTTAGGTGCGCATTACTCCTAAACGGTTTTTTGATGATATCTCGAGAAGCAATGAAGATATCGAGACAAACATATGCATCAAAAATGAAGCTATTTGAATTCTCTGTAATAAAGGTGGAATGCACTTTTTCTGTATCTCCATTTGTTTCGCTGTAATATTCGAACGCTTTCAGTGATTGCAGAGGCAAATAAACGAGATAATTAGTCACACGTTTGACGTCGAGATACAGCGAGGGCGATGAAGATACAGAAAAAATGTGTCGCACCTTTCTGATGGGAAATTTAATTAGCTTCATTTTTGGTACAGATCTTCATCTTGATATCATCGACGGTTCGCGAGATATAATTGAAAATCTGTTTCGGAGTACAAACGCAGACAGCGTTTGGTCGGACCCTGGAAAGCCAATTCTGGGCAATGTATTTTCGTCGAGTAATCGCGTAGAGTTTTTGGGGATAAAATGGGTTTGGTGAAATGACGTGGGACGGGATACCCCGGGCACTACTATACCTCGTGTAGAAATTGAAAAGAAAGTATATATAACGAGGAGAGAACGACGCGACGCAGGGGCGAAGACGCGGATAGAAGGAGAATAAAAAGGGACGTGGTGCGCGGGCAAGGCGCGGTGCAGGCGTGCGGATAGCTACGTTTCGCGGAATGCCCCTTTAAGCCATATCTTAACCTTAATGTTTTTCTTTTGCGCATTAATTCAATTTAGCCCTCGCTACGTCGGTCCAATTCTCTCAGAGGCTGCGGGAGAGTCTCATTCCCATTCTCTCGATCTCTTTCCACATTTACTCCGCTTTTCACTACGACGATCTCGACGAGAACGCAGACTCGGTTCTCCTTATTCTCTAATGCTGCCCACCATACCATCACACCGACTACTACTACCGCATGAGTTTCTTTGTCTTTTTCTCATTGAATTACTACGCCGCGGAAAGAATTAACATTTTTCCGTGATTATTTAAATTTAAAGCAACCAGTACGCCCGCCACACCGCCCCCACCCCCGCCCTACCTTGTTTTAAATACCAAAAACTGAAGCGGAAATAAAAGATCCGACATTTTTACCCGACCCCGAGGACTGCCTCAAAGAAATTATCATTTCTTTCGACCCTTCTCCCTGCCCCCCTCTCTCTCTCTCGCTCTCTGCATGTATATATATGTCTACTTTATCTGCATTAACTTTGAATAAATTTTTGGCAAACTGGTACTGTTCGTTTCCTCCCACGAAATCTGGGGTACCCCTTAAAAAACGGATGATTTCCATGTGACTTTATAATAACGAGCGTTATTTTACTCGAAGCTCTTCAGACTCGAATGACAGAGCATTTGTTATAGCAATTATATCGCCGTGACGTAATCATCATCACCATAATCATCATCATCATCGTCGCGTCGCAGCACTGTTTGTAATTACCTCGTTAATGTTAATAGCTGAGGATTTTACACAAGTGTATGGCCCAACACCTTGCGGGAATCTTGCTTCACCTCGTTTCGCAGAGTATAGCTGAACGAATTAGGGGTCGTGTGAAAATTTGACCAAAAGTTCAAATTAATTAACAAATAAATGAACAAATATTCATTCATTCATTTTTTAGAAGAGTTCACTCTCAAGTGAACACTCCGCAGGGTGCAGGGTGCAGGGTGCAGGGTGTAGTATATACCTACCACATCTCTATAGCATTATCATTTTACCAAGCAGGAAATTGTTTCCTAGTTTTGTCACATTAATTTTACCTCGGCTCCTGTCCTGTTTTGCTCCGCCGTTTATATAATTGGAATAATAAAGCAATTTCAGTCGCGGGTTTTCCACCCTCCGTATGGTCCGCCCTTTTCTCGCTCACCTAGGCATTCAGTATGAGATGCAGTTCGCAGGATGAAGTCGTATATAGGTATGAATAAAGAAAAATAGAAAACAGAATCTGAGGGATGTGTGTGCATGTTCAAATGGCCTGGTATACAACCCCGTGCATAAGT
The DNA here is from genome assembly GCA_963992785.1 of Tenthredo livida. NCBI lineage: Eukaryota > Metazoa > Arthropoda > Insecta > Hymenoptera > Tenthredinidae > Tenthredo > Tenthredo livida. The sequence goes on from OZ023072.1 coordinate 684,026, forward strand.
CACACCCTGCGACTACCCCTGGAGTTGGATTCTAAAGTCTGAAAGGTTTTCCACTGGGGTGAAATTAAGTTACCGTGAGATAACTGAAAAGCGAAATATGAAAGGCTAAAGCTTCACCTTGTAGGTTTAAAAGGGCTACACTCACTTCAGAGGCAATGCAGTGCTTAATTGCAGCAGCGATTTTCTAGACGAGTTAATAATTTTCATGAATTCGGGTAAAATCAGGGCTGCGCGTCTTTCGTTACGTCCGAAAGCCGAAAATTTAAATCGAGCCAGAAACGCGAGACGTGAAACTTTTTTTCCACCCTTGTTCACCATGGTGGACATTTTTCAACGTCTTGGGGGGTTACTACTACAATTAGCCGATTGCTTCTGGATTTCATAAATTATAAGGAATTAAAACTTGCGGCCAAGAAGAAAAAGAAGAAAAAGAAGTTGAGAAGAAGAATAGGAAGAAAAAGACACGTGGAGTTTCGGCGATAATTAAAGGGGGCTGAGTCCTCTCTCTCTCTTTCTCTTTCTCTCTCTCTCTCTTTCTCTTTCCAATTATTTATCAACTAAGTACGTAGAAAAGGGTGGAGACGGGCATTTCTCCCGGTTTCTTTCCGTCGCTGTAACCTTTTCGGATTATTCTTATTCCGAAGCTCGAGTTGTAGACAGCTATAGGTAGTAGTAACGTCGAGCCCTTTCCCTCATCCGGCTACTTTTATTCCCTCCCTTTCTGCACGGGCCCCGGGGTCTACCTCACCATCCACTTTTTCGCCTCCTCATTCTTTTTATTCCTGGACTGAGTTACAGCCTGCTATTGTGTAGTTTATTTTATTACCTACATTCGTCTTGGTGTAATATTCAGCCGAAAAGTCTTAACCCACCCCCGTGAACGTACCCCTGTTTTAAAACTTCTCGCCACTTATCTCGAGCCCCTGGTAATGGCTTCCAATTTTATAATATAAAAATGTCTATAACATTTCGTAGTATTATTTTACACCGTACTTTTCATTAGAATAAAAAAGAAGAGAAAGAAAGAAAAAAAGAAAAATAAAACTCCCAGAAGAATAAGGAGACATTTTCGCCCCTGCTGCTGGTGCTGCTGCAACCACATCGTTCTGGGAGTAAAATTCGATTCTAGATAACGCAGGTCGAGAGCTAGGAGCTAGAGGTAGAGGTCGAGGTCGAGATATCGGATTCACTCGCGGAATTCTATTTAACAGAAATTCAATCTACCTTTTTTTCTCTCTTTTATCCTCCCGCGATTCCCTCTTATTCTCTATACGGTATAGAAAAACTGCTCTTTTCTTATAATACATCAGACCGTCTGGCTGTATAAGATCGAAGATCAGGCAATAAGCGTCTTTTGTATAATGGCACCGGGTTCACGTTCCAATATCCAACTTTGGAATATGAAAACTCCGAAAGCTTCCAAAATCCAAAAAAAAAAATTCGGTCCATCTCCTAAAAAATAATTCATCCTAATCGTGAACCCATTTTATCGATTTTATTTTTTCTCCGAAAAGTGCATCTCAAGACGATTAATTTCGAGATACGGAATTTTGAACCTCCGGTGTTCTTATAGTTGATTAAAAGTTTTCCAAAAATTGTTGCGGTGATGTTGAAATTCGGAATTTGAACTCGGCCATAATTTTTGTTCTTTTTTTTTCTTCTACCTACGTATAAGATATTTCCATAGAAACCGTCTCGAACCCCCATATCGCGGATCTTTTACAGACTGACTTGGGTTAAGGTGAAGAAAAATGTCGGTTAGTTTTTCACCCTTGTTTCCTCGTTCTACTATGAAACCGATACGCGATATTGTATCGTCGCTGACAGGATCGTATACATGTATAGATATACCACACACACGGTATGCTGTATGAAAACTACACCGTGTATAGGAAAAATAAGAGACACGTCAGAAACCGGGATGCATATGTCGTATTTCTAGTGCAGATGGAAACAAGGAAGAGGATTTTACTTTTATACATATACGCAGGTATATAATAACACGTGAACACGTTCCGACGGATTTTTGCAAAAACAGAATGCAGCAAGAAAAAAAAAGGAAAAAAAACGAAAAAAGAAAAGAAAAATCTGTTCCATTTGTAATGTGGAATAAAATGGTTTATCGTAGTTGCATTCAAAGTGTATATAACGTTATACATGGGTATAGTATAATTGTGAAACAGGAGGGGTTGTTGCGGGTTGCAGAGAGTACACCTAATTAGTGCCATTACGCGCTTCTACTGTTTTGCCAAATCTACATCGAAATAATGTTGACCGCGTTAGGTACTGAATTTGGGGACGGAAACGAGATACGGGGCAATAATTTCCCCGGTTAATTGCTGCACTGGGTAGCGTATTCTAGGTGTAGGGTAGTACATGTACACACCCGTTGAGGGAGGGTGCATTCAATTAGTTTCGTCGGTGAGAAAACGGAGGAAAGAAAAATTAGAGAGAATAAAAAGGAAAAAAGAGAAACCAGAAACAGGAACAGACACAACGAATCGAGACTTTTCGGTACTAGTGCGAAAATGTTGATTCTCTGACGAGAATCATCTCTCGCACGTGATGAGTTGAATTTCGTGCGTGGAATCTAACTTTGCGCACAGCGTGTCGAAAATACTAATTTCTTATTTAATTTTCACTGTGACATGAGGTGGTAAAATTCCGAGGGAATGGAATCCGAAGAGTTAAATTATGCTGAGTGAATGTACACGCTCGATTAAACTGGCCATGTCTCAACTGTACTTTACACACTTGGAGAATCTTTGGTATAACTACTTTGCGGTGGAAATAGTCCCGTGGAGGAAACGGTAATAAGATAAGAACGAGTGAAGGGAGGGATACGAGGGAACTAAGAACTAAAAGGAAAAGGCGACGGAAGTAGAGGCTGCGGAATCAGAAGTGGAGGTGGATGTGGAAGTTGAGGGAACGATGTGCGGTGAAGAGTGGGAAGTATGATCAAGGAGCTGGTAAAAGTTTTTGAGATATCAGTTGACACCGTAGAACTACCCCGGGTCGCCAAGGGAGGGTGAGTTTCCTTTTGGTTTTGAAAAGTCTCTCGAGCGTAAGTCACTTTTGAACTTGATGGGCGAGTTATTTTAGAAAATCTTATACCTACCCCACCCTTAGTTCAATTTTCTTGGTTCAAGGGACGTCCGCGTTTACTCATTGGAGAATCGAGGATAGGCAGAGAAGGAAAAGAGCAAATTCTAATGAAATTAGCCCTAGCTGAATACAGCCATCCACCCTGCACCCCCGCCTTCTCCCTGGCGTGCCATTTCCCTCTTCTTCCTTCTTTCGTCGTCTAATGTTCCTTACATTTTGTCCCCGAAGCCCTTTCCCAGTTGCTCGTAATTGCCAAATTAGCTTCGGTTCATCGCATCTCTCTACCCCGATCTACCCAACCCTCGTCTAACGATACACTGAACAAAGTAACAAACCCTGCGCCTCTCCCGTCGTCTTATTCACGGTTCAAAGTGGAAATTGAAAACGTGAACAATTAACATTCCGACCCTAGACATGCCAATTATCATTATTGTTCAATTACTCATCTCGCAAATATTTTCCCGTATGGCAATCGAAGAAATGTTCAAACGCAGAACACCGGGGGTTGAAAAAATTCCGCAACTTCAAACGCATTCGGTATTTAATAACTAGGGCTGTAATGATCGTGTCAAAACCGACGAGGGGTCAGATGCACTTTTTGGAATTGTTTCGTTTTGATCTTTCGGATTAAATTTTTCTCCGATCAAACCAGCGCGATATTTATCAGTAATGAACTAGCTGTTTGGTGGCCGGAGCCATGGGGATACCCATGGTGTAACACGTGTTGAATTTTTTACTCCTCCCGCGTATCCCGCTCAGCTCGTTGCTCCGCAGTATGAGGATAAATATTTACGTGTGCTTTGCAGCGAGCCGTCGCTCACCCCGCGTCAGTTCTGGCTGGCTAAGTGACACTCTGGTTTACATGAAAAAACGGTTTACATCTCTCTTTCGGTGAAACGCCGAAATAACATATTAACCTGGTCTCCGGGGACGGGGCGCATGCGGCCACCCTCGACGCGGCGCCTTATCCAAACCCTCCCCACCTACCTTGTACGTACCTATCATACTGCAGCTTCCACGAAATCAGACTCCTTGATCTCGTCTTCGTATGCATACCGTACTGTTTGTTGATCCGCGTAACGTCTGCAATGTTTTTCTTTTTTATACTCTCCCTTCGCTTTTTACTTATTTTTACAATTTTTCTTTCTCCATCTTCTTTCCTTTCTTTTCTTTTCTCTCCGACTTCCCGTATCTCTGTTTTCACAGAAAAAAAGGAAGTATAGGTAATTTAATTCACCCCGAAAATGAAAACTCAGAACTGATCAGATTTCGGCTTTCATCGGTCGAGTACTTTTCGAATTACTGCATGCTCGAATAACAAGATTCTAGAAAATAAAATTTCTAAGGCTGACTCAGTCACGTCACTGGTTTCTCTCTTTCCCATCACAAACCCGCGGCCGTTGCCCTTGCAGGAAAAATAGATTTCAAAATACAACTTCTCTTCTCCATACGCACGGCGGACATTTACATTTACATATGCATAGGTATATGTATGCATAGTTCACTTTTCACCTGCGGGCATATCGCAGAAAAAGAAACTCTCGCGTTCGACTTTTGCAGACTCCGTCGGTTTGCAACAAAACCGACGTTGCTTTTCCGTCCATCCATGTGCCACCACGGTGGTAAAATACGGGAAAGTCTTTTCAGCGGTGTGTATCATGCCCAGTGGCCAGAATCCCCTTTCTTCCTTTTCTCTCTTCAATTCTGCTCTTCTGATTTTCGCTTCAGTCTTTGTTCAGGCTTTTCTTCCTTCCTTCCTTCCTCGCTTCCATTCTTTCTTTATTTATTTATCCTCGCCTTTTCTCCTTCTTCATCCCCTTCGTTATCGTGAAAGAAGAAGTCCTCGCTCCGTTTGCCAATTAAACGGTTCTGCCCCTTTTCAGTCTCTCCCAAAGGTCGCACATGCTCAATGATTCAGGATTCTCTGATTCGTTATCTCTCGTCTCTGATTATTTGCTAAAATTAATGAAACATCTTTACGATGAATTGGGCGAAAGGGATGTGAGAGAATCGTTTTATGACGTTAAGAAACCGACGCAACGCCTTTCAGATCCCGCAGCGCGATTTCCGTCGCGTTTCTTCGGCCGGATTGCAGGTCGGTTAACATGGTTCCATGTGCAGTTGCAGTTGCAGTACCTGCTGCATCCAACCAAGCCGCACACGCTACTAGTTCTTGAGAAAAGTTTAGTGCTAAAACCTTTTATGCGACGTAGCGCGGGCTCCGTGAGCTTACGAGTACTTTTACGCCCCTCTACTAGCTGCTGGTTCGCGATGCATAATGCACGTAGAGACGACGACGTGCCGGTTCCGTAGGGGCTGTGAGTGCTACGTGGTAATTTCCGCGTCCAGTATATGTATCTGTGTGTATGGAGGTAGAAAAAGCGAGAAGATACATGCGCGGGATAAGCGCGACTAGGATCAGACGCGACCATAATCCGCGGCGAAAGTCTCCAGTCACAGTTTGCCTTTCCGCGTCTATAATAATAATGATTATATAATAGGGCGTAAAATGAGACGGGGATGAATTTATTTTCTCCCACTAAGTAGCGCGTACATAGTTGGATCTTTGTATTATATATGATGTGGGATATCATGATGCGCATATCCTTTAATTTTAATTATTCCATTTAATCCGGAAGTACAGAGAGAGAGTGCTTCATCTCGTCTAGAAGTATAACTTGTTACAGGTAAGGTCGGAGGTGGTGGTAGTAGTATCAGTCGGACTTTAATCAGTGGTTATGAGTCTCAAGCGTAAAAGTTAGCTGGGTTGAGGCACACGCACCATCATGGGACTACCTACTGTTGCCTGTATAAAGTCAAAATTTCCGTATAGTAACCCGGCGGTTCTCGTCTGCTCCAATGTGGTGGAAATTCTCACTGGTATTACACCCCTACGTATACACGCGAATGCGAATGGGAAGAATTCCGCGACTCGGCGTGAAGTAAGGGGACGTAGGTAATTAGCGAGCGACAAAACAACAAAAAAGAAAAATGAAAGAAATTTTTGCCGTAGAAATAACAATTTAGTGCTACTCCGTTTTTTCTTCTTCTTCCCTCGGCTATAACTTCGTCGAGGTAGGTTTGCTGCAGCCAAGGATACTGCGAACTATAACAATAGTTCTTAGCAGCTCGGTCTGAAGAAAAGGACAATAGAGACCGACCTTATTCTCTCCTCTCCTCTTCTCTTCTCTTCTCTTATTTTCGGTTCTGCATTTCGAGTAGAATCGGGTCTATTTTTGTCCCTGTTTGCCACCGCTGCATTTCTTTCATCTTTTAGCTACTTCACCACCGACGCGTTTATAGGTGTAGGTGTATATACGCGCCGCACCTTGTTCAGAGTCCATAAAAATTATGGATTTATGGAGCTATCGGCTAAACTGTTTACCGGCCTCCATCCCTCTCTAGTTTTTTTTTCTCATACATGCATATCACACGATTCTATAACAAGAGTTGAACGAGGCAAGAACATCAAAACCAAAAAAATAAAAAATCAAATGCATCTCGAAATTCGGGGAAATGCGAATTCCTTTGATTTGTTTAGTCTTTGTCTTCTTCTCGTTGTAGTATATTCGAATTTGCATCGAATCACTAGGGATTCGGGATACATATCTTGGCTACTTGTGTGTCTGCGAGGGGAAAGGCAGGGAGCCACTCGAGCCGTGGGAATCCGAGATTAGAGAGATCGGCGTAAGTACGTTGGGAGTATGATTTATGTAAGGTCGTGCGGGGGCGGTCTTCGGAGTGCCGATTTGGAAAAAAGTTTTCTCGCCCGTCCCGCGTCTCGCTTTCGAAGATGGATCGTCCCGGGTCTTCGTGAAAATATTTTACTCTTGTGGCTCTCGTTTTTCGCCTTTCTCTGATACCTCCTGCTGCAGTCTCCAGACTCCCGGCTATACGAGTCCCCACCGTCTCTAAGACGAGAGGAACGCGTTAAATCGCCCGACGACCGACAAGCGTCAAGCGACAGGCGACAACCTTGCGCTCCATTCTTCCTTTCCTTTCCTTTCCTTCCCTTTCCTCCTTGCAGCGATAAAAAAAAATTTCCAACGTCCAACACGGAGCGAATTTCATCCGGTCCCGGGTCCTGGGTCGCAGGGCAAGATCCACAAAGGACAGGACCTCTTCCTTTACTCCTTTAGTCCTTCGCCCCTTACCTCGCTTTCTGTTATTACGGTACGCGGCTCTGTCTGCTGCCGCTCATTTAACGCGAGTTACAGTTTCTCTATGCCCGCCTATTCGTTCTCAAGAACTGAGTCCACGAAATTGGAACAACAAACGTCTGACAGGCCTATTACAGTTTCGAACAAATTATATTTCGTTACGAGTTTCACCGTGCCAGCCGACGCCGACGCTGACGCCAACGCCGACGCCAAACCCGACTAAACTTTGTGACTTTGGTAGACGTGTGGATACGCAAAGAATAGAGACGGCCTCTTTGACCACGTGTGGCCCCGCAGCCCTGTTCTCAGCTACGGGCATCAAGATGTAGAAATAATGGCTCAACTTTTACTTATTTTCCACTAACACCTTTGTCATTCTCATATTTCTTGTTATTACCGCAAATATCTATTTTCTTTCTTTTCTTCTCTCTCTCTCTCACGTTCTCTTTCACCCAGAAAAACCGCGCCTAGACATACGCCGAGTGGACTGTATTGTTCTGTGCGTATTCTTTGTCAAAAACTGAGACGAAATTCTGTAAACGAAAATCTGATTGGTCTAACAGTTTTTAAATGAGAGCAATTTCAAGCTGCGACCAATCGCGGCCCGCCCGGCGACCGTTACGCTAGACGGTGATTGGCCAGCTTGAATTCGTTCTAGTTCGAAAACTATTGATCCCTCGACGTTTTAACAGACGAAAATTCGTCTCAGTTTTTAACGAAGCATGCGAAGAAAGGCTTCGCGATTCTATACTGTGCGAAGTATTATATAGTTTATGAATAACTTTCTGAAAACTCATTCCCTAGCCGTGATTTTGGCAAAACTTTGCCTTTTCTCACCGAGTCGAGGAGAGTTGGGGAATTTTGATCTCCGTACATTGTAGCGGATCGTATTGTCTCCGGAAAGTCGTAATATTAATTAAACGAGAATTCCGCGGGATGACGATACGACCTTTTCCAATATTCAATATCACCGAATCCCAGTTTTTCGAAGAACACAGCTGAGGTTCAAAATTCGGAAAATCGAAATTCGCGCACGGGTTCATTCAGTGTTTAATAACTCGGGCTGTATTGATCGTATCGGAACCAATAAATCGTTTCGAGATGCACTTTTTTGAAGAAAAAAGTCCAAAAATCCTAAAAGTGCAAAAATGAACGGCGTGATGTCAGTTGGTAATTATTTGTCGAATCTATTTAATGAAGAGAGAATAAAATTCAAGTTTTTGGTAATCTTCTTTTAACACGCTGGTAGGTAGCTGTAGGTAGGTAGATAGGTAGGTACGCCAGACTGACTGAGGGGTATGATTAATCACCGTTTTTATATACGAGGTTAATTATCGTCTATAAAAAAAGCTTCGAGAGAAAATATTTGGCCAGGGTGAATTTTTTAGCCCATCCTGGCAGCCTGGCTCTGCCCAGGGTAACAAGACTCACGTTTGAAGTTTGAATTGACGGTGACGGAGCCACCCCATACCGTCGACGATCGCGGAGTGATGGAATAATTTATAAGTCGTTAGCAATTAACTCGCGAGGATCCGTGCAGCTGTAAACCGATTATCATTTTCTAGGGTTGAAGAGGAGGAAGCACTAAGCACTTCGTCAAAAACCACCCTTAAAACGCTGCATGAAACGTTGCAGAAAAATCGGCGCCAATTCAACCGACGCAAAATTGGTTTAGCTTATTACTCTGCAGTTGCAGTATCTCACCCCGCGGGTAACAAGGAATTAACGAATTAAACCCTTAACTTAATTACGATCTGGGTGGCCCGGGACGAGGGCGAGCGAGCGAAAAATTCTGATTAAAACTTAATCTAATACACCAACGCGAACGCGAACGCAACGCGGCTTTCGGGTTTCGTGCGGTTCGCAGAGTTTAACGCCTTAAGGTTTTGCTATATAGGAAGCTCCCACCTCATAGCGACCTGGCAATTAACATGTAAATCATTCATTCGCCAAACATTGTGTTTCTGCAAGAAAACATCCCTCTAATTGCCCCGCTCTTAGTACTGCCGGGGGAAAACACCGCACCGCACCGGTGCGGAATACATTACGCAATAGGTATTTGCGGATGAGGAGAATTTTCCCCGATTAAATTATGACTAATTTTTTCGAATGGACCACGGCGTGGGAGAGATGTATGTCACAGCATTGACTCAGACCCTAATATGTGGAATAAAGATTCTGAAACCAGAAAAAAAAATTACTCGAATACAGTTCTTCGATGATATCTCGCGTACCGTTGATGGTATCGAGATAAAAGTGGTTATCAAAAATAAAGCCAATCAAATTTTCTATGAAAAAGGTGGAAACCGTTTTTACCCTATCTCGATTAGTTTCGCTGCATTTCAACGTGGAATATGTGACTGTAAAATACGTCGAGATTAATAGTACATTATGCAACTCGTGCGTGAAAATTCTACGCACGAGTTTCATACGATATTTTTCGACGCAGTGTGCGTAAAATGGAGTTTTACGCATACTATATCGAAGAAAAGTGTATTCCGTCTTTTTGATACGAAATTCGACGATCTTTATTTTCGATATTAACCTTAATCCGTATATAATGGATATAATGGACAGTGCGTGAGATATCTTGAGAAAGAAGAACTGTTTACTTTATATCTGTTCGTTCTCAATTTATTTGACCTGGGCTAAATAAGAAGAAGAGCGATCCGAATTCTTCGGGCATTCTTTTTCTCCAAAATTCTGCGTGTTTTCGGGGTGTGAAAGCTCCGGGGTTTGAACGATCGGCCCGATCAGTCTGAAACTTTTTTCAACTTTTTTTTTCTGAGCGTGATGTCTCGCGGCTACTTAAAGCCGCCAGAATTTAATCGCCTTTTGGTTTTGAATTCTTTCTTTTTCCATTTTTTCAACACCATAGGTGACCCATTCGTTTAATGACCTCCACGCTCAACGATCCGACCCTTATTTCGTCACACTCTCACCCCTAAAGAAGAACCGAATATCCATTTGAAAAAAGGGTTTCGTTGTCGGATGAATATACATCTACCCCGCCCAAAGTCCCAGTAAAAAGTTCTCGGAACCCGGAAAAAGGACTTTCAATACGAAATAAGCCCATTTCTAGTCCTGCAGACTTTTCAAAGACACCTTTTCGCCCGCTATTATTCACTCGAACCGCTGCACTTATCGCTTCGAGTTCTTTCCGATTTCTTACTTATATTTTGAAGAAAAAAATCCCAGAGGTCTGAGTCCCGCAGAGAAGAAGCTGTACTACCCCTAATTCCTTGATTCGATAATTTATTCAACTTGTCTGTTTCCTCGTTTATTATCTCTATGCCGGTCACCCTTAGAGAGTGAAAAATTTCCTTCGTCCTTATCAATGTGGATTTTTTTTCTTTCTTTTTCTCCCTGTCTCTGTTTCCTGTTTTCTAAAATTTAGGGGTTGTTTCTGATTTTTCTTTTTTTTTTTTTTTAACATACTCGACAACCATCGCTCCGTGTCGGCGACGGGTGGTCCAGATTTCTGAATACCTAAAGTAAGAGGAAAGTTTGCCTCGGGAAAATTGTGCTACTCTTCGCGATGCCTTGTCGTTGAATTTTTTCCGCATACTCCCACGTTCTGAGGGGGGTAGGCGAGAAGAGAAGAGAAGAAAAGAGAAGAAAGGAGATGAGAAGGGAAGCCTAAGCCCCATTTTTGCCAATTTCAAGTTGTTTACTCTTATATATATTTTGGAAAGTTTCATGGGCGAGAAACTTACGTCGTTGTCGTCAGAATTGTAGGAAATAAAGAAATGGAAAAGATATGAGGAAACGATGAAACGAAAAAAAAGAAACAAAAAACTCGAAATGTGAAATATTTGTAATTCCTGTTGTCTTTTAACTTTTCCCTTATTTCTTTTATTCTTTCTTCATTATTCAGATCTGTACAAATTGATTTCGTATTTAATCAATCTATAAAATCGTTGATCGAAGAACACCTCCTGCAGCGGGGGGGTGGAATTTATAATTGAAACCGTTTTTTCGTCGCACTATACTATGAGAGCGGGAAGAGGGGTGGTTCGGGGTTGAAAGGGGGTGCGAAGTTTTTAATTATTGGAAATTTAAACAGACTGGAACGATTCAATTTCCCTCTTCCTCTTCGCCCCTTATGTGCCCTTACCCTTCTTCTCTTCCTTTTCACGAATTTAAAGCTGCTTCATCTTCCGATAAGACGCCCGCATAAATTTCCCGTTTTCTACAGTGCAGAGGAAGGAAGGAAGCCAGGAAGGAAGGAAGGAAGGAAGGAAAGGAGGACGGAAAGAAGGGGGAAGAGGGAGGGTCGTTTAATTTGCAACAAAAATTCACCGTCATATTTTACCGTGCGGTTTCACCTGTAGCCAAGAAACGTTGAAAATACCGTAGCAGCAATAGCAGCGAGGAAAAAGGGAAAATAAGTGAAAAAAAGGCGAACAGTTTCAGAGAGCGAGAGAGAGAGAGAGTGAGAGAGAGATATACAGAATTTTCTCATGGAACGGAATGGGTTTTAAAAAAAAATCTCGACCACGGTTCGAGTTAACAAGGCTTAAACAAGATTTAGCGGTATACTTTTATCAAATAAATGTACATTTTTCACCAATTCTCAAGGGGAGAAGCTGAGCATGAGAACAAACCTCGAACTGAAGCTCTGCGCGCTTGCTACCCCGCTGCAGAACCAAAGCCAACATGATACGGCTTACGGTTTTGTTTGAGATTTAAACTTCCCGCTCTCTTCGCAGCTCCCCATTGGACCATTCTTAAAAATCATCCCCTATACGTGGGTTGGTGAAATTTTTACCGGCTACGCACGTAGAGACAGTATATTATACTTTTGGTGAGAGAGACGGAGAAAAATTCTGTACTCACCTTTATCTACGCGATGTGTAACGTTATATATATATATCGACAGCTTAATAACATAGTCACGTAAGCGCCAAAAATGGCCTTTTTCGAGGTCAGTAAGACGTATCTCCAAAAAAAGTTGTTCTCTGCATTGGAAATTCTTTGACGAATGAAAAGAGCCATTATCCATAATTCGGTATGATAGTGACGTATCTCCACGCATTTTATGCGACACAGTCGTAACTCCACACTTACGTGGTTTTGTTATAAGTCATTTCTAAACTACACAATTCCAGAAATTGATAGGATCTATTCAATTTCGAGATACGCGTGTATTTTTCAACTTTTCCGGTGTCGAATGATTCGCAACATAGAAACGTATCTCCATAATATCTTGTGGAGATACGTTCTCCTGTTACCGAACCGGACTGTACATACGTCTGTTTCATACAAAAAAATGGCACTTACGCTCCTGTGTTTCAAATTTTCATTTATACCGCGAAAATGTTTCAAGTACATTGACGAGTGCGAAAATGAAGAAAAAATGGAGATACGTTTCTGTCACATAAATATCAAAAAAGGCCAAAATAATGGCACTTACGTGACTATCTTATTAAATTGTCGATATATATGTATAAATACATATATGTCTCTGGTATACATACAGTATATTTGAAATTGCACAGCAAGAGACAATACAACCGACTGTCTCAGAGCTTTAATACATAAGCTGCGTCCGTACTTTAATACATCGAGAAACTCAAACAGAATAGAATAGTTCGCGAATACCCTGAGGGCAGTTTGCAGCGATTGGTAAAGCAATTTTAGATATGTTTCAAAGATCGTTGTTGCACCCACCGCATTTTTACAACATTTAACAAATCGAACAGTCTCGGAATTTCACTATTTCGTTACGGTGCGGAAAAGTGGATCTTCGTAATTTCAATGAATTCGACAACGTCTGTCCAAAAAAAAAAAACTCCACAATGATGAACGAGACATGTGAAGTTGACAAATTCTCGCATGCGGGTTTTTATAAAAATTCAAGACAATTAGAGAAAAATCGAAAAAGAGAGAGCCGATTCGAGCGGGCGATAATTATTCCTAAATACATACTTAAAGGTCGTCTATTGCGTAATGAACGGTGTATAGGTAATCCCGTGAGATTACATAATCGCGTTTCTCATTATCTCGTAAGAAATCACTGGCAGCCTCTTCTCATACGATGAGAAGAAAAAGTAACTTCGTGTCGCGGCCGTTCCCATGACGAATCATCGCGATCTATAGAGATATTATAGAGATGTATGTACATACACCCGGATATGAGTACATGCGGTTAGATATGTACACATTATTATATTATACTTTGGGCAGATTTTTTTGTAATTGCAAATGTCCTGCAACCTTACGCCAGACGGGGGGCCGGGGGTCGTTGGCTGGCGATCCTGGACAAAAGACTCTTGATAGCCATTCAGAGGTTGAACGAGACCGGAATACGCGGTTTAGTGTCACGACACAGAAGTTATCTGATGACAAAGGTACGACAGAGTATAACCGAGCACGTAAAATGCGAAAACGTGGGACCCCCCCGATCTCGCCTTATATACCAACCGATATAATGCGCGATAAATCCAGAACCATTTTTCGTCCAAACCGTACACTGGCTATAGCTGGTATACCTATAACGTATATAACCAGCCCCTACATAAACCGAGGAGAAAAATGAGTAGAAATTTTCGTACCAAACTAAAGAGTGCCTCCGCAGGGGTGCTGCGAAGGGTAAACTGGGCAAACAAGCAAACATGTTTATATCTATAATCGAGAAGGTGTTGTTTTTCCCGTATGAACCATTTTCCGAAAAACGAGCCAATTTATTTTTCCGATCCTCAACCTACACGAAATTTGTCGAAACTTTTCTCAGTTTGTTCGACTAGTTGAAGAGACTTCTTTTTTTTTTTTACTATTTCGGCGAAACCGCACAAGGGTTGATTTTAGGAAGATTTAGAAAATCTCTGTAACCTTATTTGTATATTTTTTCTTTTTTCTCTCTCTCTCGCTCTCTCTCGTTCCCTTCTCTGCTAATCGAACCTACGTAGACGATTTTCGGTCACGCAATGTTCTTAAGCTTGCAGAGCAACGTCGCCGAAATACGAAACTCGCCCTAGTTTAACAATTCCTGCGTTTTCATCCCTCAATCTGCTTACTTATTTATTTATTTTCTTATTCACTTCGCCCGCAAGTATTATCGATCTCGATAATATCATTGTGATTAAATCGTAGGTTTATATAAAAACGCATATCTACATGAAACTATTCGTCGCTGCATAATTGCCTATTTCATAATAATTATCATACATGAAATAAATAACTTCACCGAAGTTGATATTATGTCGTTATTATATATGCATACAAGCAGCGGGGAGGGTGGGTTTCTCATTCTTTGAATAGTTTTCCCGCGACCGGTTGCGCTGCAGCCACTTACCTATACCGAGGACAATCAATGGCTCATTACCATATTTACGATGAAATAAAGGTAGGAAAAAGAAAAATAGAAGAAGAAAAAAAAAGAAAATGATTGTTAATCACCGCCTTCCATGTCGCTTAAAGTTTATGGAAATATCAGAATATCGCGAGTACGCGATAAGTTAGTGCAGGGGATGAAATAAATCGGAATAAAGAAGAAGAAAAAAAATGATTACACTGAGGGTTGGATATCGTAGTACACTGGACGTAGCAGTTTCATAGATCATTTTCACTTCCCCTCCTATATTCTATTCTACGTAGACGATTTTTGACTGTGTAATAACCCGGTAAACGCGTAATACCTATATAAGACGCTTACCAAGACTTGAGAAAGGGAGGAATATAGAGGCGGATAGCATCGTGACTAGAAACTACCCCTTGACACGCAGGTACAACGAAACCGGCCATTATACTTGCTCGAAAGTGCCAGAGGGTCGGGTCCGGGGTCCGGGGTCCGGGCTCGGTCTTGCTCCTTATACTATATACCACGTGCCCCCCTGCCTATTACCCTGCTGAAATCACCCCTAGACCAGTTATAACGGACAAAGAATAGTTAATTGTTTGTAATTAATATATTACATGCCAAGTCTCGCGAGTCGCTAGATCCTCGTCGAGGGTTTAAGGGGGGGCAGGAGGGGAGGGGGTAGTTATGTACATTACACGATAATCATCTATTATTTACGACTTCGGAATACCACCCCCAGTACGTAATTCCTTCAACACCAAAGATTTATGTATACCCCGCGTTTGGATTAATATTTTTTTTTTCAGCTTTTCTTTTTTCTACGTTATTCGAGGTTTGGGAAGAAATCTTATTTCGCGCTTGTTTCAATCGCCGAAAAACTTCGATCTATCGATTATTATTATTATTATCGTTTCTATTCCCTCCAGACTTGATTCGAATCTATTCCTATATGTACCCACTACTATAGTAGTATATCACATTTATTCCAGTACCTAATAGCGTGTCCGAGGAATAACGGTGATCGTTATATGCTCGTTAAAAGCCGTAAGTTATTATGCGTTATGGAGAAAGAGGATAGTACGTACGTACGTACGTACGTATACGTATCTATCATTTGCATGAAATTATTATATATACCTACCTACCCAACTATTTGATGACCATGAACGTACATACATACCTCGGACTTGACAGGTAGGTACGTCTTAAAGACGGAGGAGTAAATTAGCGAGTATATTTATTATTGTGTAATTTTCGCAATCGTGACACGACATGTATGGCTTTACTATACTTATCGGATCGTTAAATGAACAGCGAAAATATATACCGACCACGAAACTGTTTCAAAGCCACCCCCGCACACACACGCATATACGATGAACAAGAATCCCTGAATCCTGGATTTCACCGGTGATCCTTGTTTCCAAAATTCATTTTCGACTGGCAGGAGCTTTTGATTATATTTTCTGTAAAGATTAAAATTTGGGAGGGGGAGGGGGAGGGGGATGGGAGGGAAATTATTACTTTCTTTACCGTTTCGTATTCCACTTGCTTTGAAATCGAGATTCTTCAACGATTCAGGCAAGTTCAAATATTAGAATTTTAATTAACTTTCTGACCAAAAAAGAGAGAGAGAGAGAGAGAGAGAGAGACGGGGAATATATGATAGAGAGTGATGGATAGATATTACTCCTCTGATTGAAGTAGTCCTGTTTACCGAAGGTAAAATGACCAGATATTCCCAACGGTATAAAGCGGGGTTTGTATTTATCTGAAGGAACCTTTGAAGCGTGGTGAGTAACTACAAAGTGGCGATAGGGTATAGTTGGTAAGGAGCCGGGGTCCAGGGAGGCATGATAAGGAACATCGAGAGACGAGTGTGAGTGTGTATGGATGAGTAAATAATTATCGTGTTGGGAGAATAATTATTTACCCATCGTTTGAAATGCCCGCATTTCAATCGTTCGTTCGTTCGTTCGTTCGTTCGTGCATATTGATGTATTCTCGATATAGGGTGTACTTGCCATTCCTAGTTACAATTTCTTATACATATTATATCTCAATGGCTCTTTGATTAAGTTTCAGTTCAGTTCGAGGAAAGTAGGTGTACATATCGACAGCTTAATAAGATAGTCACATGAGTGCCATTATTTTGGCCTTCTTTGATATTTATGTGACAGAAACGTATCTCCATTTTTTCTTCATTTTCGCACTCGTCAATGTACTTGAAACATTTCCGCGGTATAAATGAAAATTTGAAACACAGGAGCGTAAGTGCTATTTTTTTGTATGAAACAGACGTATGTACAGTCCGGTTCGGTAACAGGAGAACGTATCTTCACAAGATATTATGGAGATACGTTTCTATGTTGCAAATCATTCGACACCAGAAAAGTTGAAAAATACACGCGTATCTCGAAAATGAATAGGTCCTATCAATTTCTGGAATTGTGTAGTTTAGAAATGACTTATAACAAAACCACGTAAGTGTGGAGTTACGACTGTGTCACATAAAATGCGTGGAGATACGTCACTATCATACCGAATTATGGATAATGGCTCTTTTCATTCGTCAAAGAATTTCCAATGCAGAGAACAACTTTTTTTTGGAGATACGTCTGTCTGACCTCGAAAAAGGCCATTTTTGGCGCTTACGTGACTATGTTATTAAGCTGTCGATATATATAGTTCTCGCGAAATAATTATCCCCAATATACCGTAGGAGGTGCAGGTAATGCTTGCAGTTTATACGGATCTGTAGCTCCGGTAGGTGTGCAAGCCGAAAACTCATTGTCAAACCTGCAGGAGAGGAACCGGGGCGCTAAATCGGCTCAACATTTTTCACCGTCATTCCAGATTTACGATCCTATACCAACCAACCGGAGATATTAATGAAATAACGAACACCCGAAACTCTGATCCTCGTCCCACTACGCACCCTCAGCTGTCAAGAGTTATACGCGTATATTCAAACCCTGCGTGCAGGCGCGGGCGGAACGTGGACAACGTTTGTCTGCACCCTTTTGCATACACAATATATCTGTCCTAGGTATGTGCGGTACAGCTATGCTGCACCGGCTGTATGTGATTGCGAATAATTATTTAATCCCTCTGGTACACTACTCCCCTATTTCTATTTTTTCTATTTTCTTTTTTCTTTTTTTATACCACTGCGCCGCCAGGGAGAGAAATTCACGAGTGATACATGCATCACTCGATCCTCAAAATCAGGAACAGGCACCCTGCTGCACACATACCTAGGTGTGCATGAGCGAGAAAGCGGAAACAAAATAATGAAATTGTAAAAGGTTCTAATTTTTTTTGGTTTTTTATTTTTTGTTTCGGTTGAACCGAATCGTTGAACAGGTTGTGCCTCGGAGTTACTCGAAGAGATGGAAAGTCTTAAGAGATTTGTTTGACGCGAAACGTGCCGACGAGACGAGACGAGACGCGACGCGGTTTCTGCAGAAGACGGAGAAAATGTAAGGTAAGAGATAAGAGGAGAAGGAAATAGCTGACAGTTCTGAGGGGAAGAAAGAACGAAGAACGGAGAAAAAGAGGAAGAAGATCTCGCGTCAGGATAAGAGAGGAAATGAAGACGCAGTGCCAGCTCCTTCGTGTCTGCAGCCAATCCCCTCGTAAGGATGCTTAAGGACCCTTAATCCCTCTCGGTTACTTGTATTAGCTTAAAATTGGCCGGTGTCTTCAGGGATCATCACACGAGCTTTATGTGTTTGTAAAACACGCTCGAGCTTATTTTCATTTCATTTTTTATTTTTATGAAAAAACTTACAGCCAGGGTTAATTTTTCGCACGCCTTATGCGTTTTGGGGTAAAATTAACAACCATGTAAGCTACGTTATAGCATCGACGTAAAGCCACTAGGTCTTCCCGCTTTTCCTCCGAGTATCAGACCCATAAATTTAGTCAAATTGTATTACCCCATGAAACCGTTTCGTTGTCGTTCGTGTAGAGTTCCTAGTCGAATTGGTTAACTGAACCCAGTCTGGTATATCTGCAGCAAGGAGACATTCCCGTTTTCCTCCACATCCACGTCCACGTCCTCCACCCCTTGCTCCGGTATTTTTATCGCCTTTTACCTATTCTTTTTCTATAACAGTTTACTCTTGTTATTCCAGCGCCTGCCTTTTACTACTTTTAGTGTTCCAGACCCTGCTGCAAGGTATTCCGAATTCTCAAATCAGATAATGATATGCAGTTCATGAAACACAATTTTCATCCCCTCCGTCCAGTCGAATGGGAGAAAAATAAAAAAAATCGTATTCAGAAAGGTGATTTTGAACATGCTCAAAATCGTGAATATAGAATTTCGATTATATCTCAATAACCATCAATAATATCAAGATGGAGGTGAATACCAAAAATGAAGGTCGTGAAATTCCGAACAATAAAGATTCCGCACATCTTTTCTGCATCTTCATTAGTTCCGCTGTATTTCGAGGCTGAATATTTGAACATCTCCAGTCATCGTAAATCCAAAGAGACACGTTTTTCGTCGAAATACAGCGAGACGGATGAAGATAGAGTAACAATGTGTTGAACCTTTTCGATGACAAATTTAATTAGCTTAATTTTTGGAATGCACTTTTATTTCGCTATCATCAACGGTTCCGGAGATATCATTGAAAGACTTGTTGACCGAACTTCGTGATGAATCTTCTGATTCAATCGAAGAGCATCTGGGATCGATGGACTCGGCAGATTTACTGCAGAGAGTGCCAAAGTGGAATTTCTCTTTGACAAGAAACTGGAGTAAAATTTTTCACCATAAGAAACGAAGACAGTGACGAGTCAGACTAGCGACAAGTTGAGAGGAGCTGCATGCCTCATCCATCATTGGTCGGAAACTGAGGGTGAGTCACATTGCCGGAAGTGATGTCACATGCCTGAAATATCGACTAATAATTTATACCGGTTTTCGGGGTTTGGGCTAGGGGTTGGGGTCGGGGTTGGGGTTGGGGTTGGATATTATTGGTGCAGTACTGTGCCCGGCACAGCTGCAGGGTCCGTTGCTGTTCAAATCGTAGAATAACTCGTGCATATATGCATGTATATAGATATACATGTGTATATATATAGAATACAATACATATAACGGGTATATACGTACATACATGGATTTTGAACACCGTTCAGCATTTAGCCAAATAATTAAACATCATTAAGGTAGACGCGTTTGTCAACTGTCAGGTGATTAAAGCGAATGGACGTTCGTAGCTCTGGCAGCCAGTGTACCGTACATACCTACCTCTGGTACGTTGGTATTGTTTCTCGAGTATAATAGCAATGCTTCTTTTTCTAACAAGTATAGTATACGATATATAGAAAAAAAGTAAAAAAGAACAAAAGCCCCTTGCAGGCTGACACGAAAAGTGCTAATTTATCAACGATTAATTAATCTTATACGCACGAGACCGTAGCCCCGGGTCCTTCCCGCTTTTAGCATAATAATATTTATTGTACAATCTATCTTTCATATTTTATACAGTTTTTTATTTTATTTTTTTCGGTTCGGTTCGGTTCGGTTGGAAGTGTGGAGTATGTGAAAAAAATTATACCAATTAGATGACTCGTATCTCATCTTATATATTTTTTTTACTCTTCGCTACGATCGAGACGTGATCATCCATATGTGTCACGTGGAAGGATCCTCTTTTTTTATACAATTTTCTTATTCTTGGAAGATTCTTTTTTTTATCATGTAAAATGCACTTGGCTGATATGGTGAAAACGTCGCTCTATGCCCGTTTACGCTTTCCACATTCTACATGCATTCTGTTATACCTACCTATTCCACATTCTACGTTTTGCTATACGTTGAACGCGTTACGTGTATACTACACCTATGTTATATGTGTACCTAGGTACACCTTATACGTTTCCATCTTCCACTTTTACCCCACTATAACGGATTGCCGGTGGAAGCTTTTCATTCGCGTTCGCGAACCTTTCTTCCTTACAACCATCGCATCGCCGGTTTGCCCCGGTATCACCACCCCAAGAGAGCGACGCGTAGTAAAAGGAAGTCTATAAATTTACCGAGAGAAATTGTCGCAAGAAATATGGAATATTGAGTGCGAGCAAAGGTGGTACTTCCGATATTCATCTATACTCACCGGCAACCGCATTTACCAATTCTCATATAATGCTGCCGAGCCTTGCGGGGATGCATATATTATTTTTTTGCACAGATGGTATGCGCGGAATAGTCGATGCTATTACGCGTTAAAAAATACGACGATTTTATATCAGGTTCAAAGACGAGAGTTGGATAGTTTTCAAACTAGAGCGAGTTTAGTAGCTGACCAATCAGCGCTCGCCGCGCGACCGTTATTCTCAACCGCGCCGAGCGCCGATTGGACGATATTGAAATCGGTCTAATTCGAAAACGGTACGACCCCCGGCGTTCCGCCCGATACAATTTCGCTTCAGTTTTTTGCGCAGAATCTAATCGCCGACGGAGAAATCTGGCTGAAAAATATTGTTTCTTTTGACACATAGGGTAAAATTCTCTCACACCCCGTTGCCAAAAACGCGCGCGGTCTCGCCTCATAGTCGTTACTTCCGACGCCACGGACTATAGTGACAGTGACGAAGCGAGGTATAAAAACATCGAGAGGGTCCAATAAAAAGTTTTTCTCTCTATTTTCGGGGGCATGGGGCGGGGGCAGGGGGGGGGGGGTTCTAGAGGGCGAACGAAGCGGAGGTCAAGAAGGTCACGTGGGTCGAAGAGGGTCAACCGATCGCGTACACCCCATGGCTATAATTCAGTTCATTTCTTATGTTCCTTATAGTACTATCCGTTCGCGCAAATTCAGTTTTGGTATAAAAGGAGGAGAAAATTCCGCCCATATTGGAAAGGACCTCGCGATTTTATAGAACGAAAATAATTAACGCTACCTAGGAGTAGATCCGGAGCCAGTTAAGGTCATTAAATCCTTTGTCATTTATCGAGCTCCGAGTTTCGAGCCCTTGGCCCCTCATGCGGTTCCATTAGGCTTCGAATTCCTTTGATGAATTTCGACGACATCGCCCGCGCATATACTCTCGCGCGACACGTGGGCATAATTCAATTATAACGTCCGTTCATCGCCATAGGCGATGGGCCATTCCTCTGACGTTGTAACTAGCGCTAAAGAAACCCGCGAATCGAAAAATCGTTTGCTGAATAAAAGTGCGTGAACCGCTACGTGGGCGTCGCGTCGCGTCTCGTCGCATATTGACGTCATGCGTGAAATGATTACAGAAAATCGATCGATATGGAAAAGGGGGAAAGAAAGAAAAAGAATGACGAGTTATTGTAATCAGATCCAAAAATGAAAATCAAATTTCCGCGTTTTTGGAATTCTCTAAATTTTTTGATTCCGCAACGACACCCCGAAAACGGATCGACGGATTTTGACAATTCTTTTACCCGATCGATGGGGCTTGATCCAACTTGAATCTGATCGAATTCCGGAATCAATCGATGCAGTGGTTTTCGAGTTATTCAACAAAAATCAAATTTTTGAAAACAGTTCCTTGTTTATTCAATCAAAGATATCCTGAGATCGGATCAACGGATTTTGACAATTTTTCTACCCGATCGATGGGGCTTGATCAAACTTGAATCTGATCGAATTCCGGAATCAATCGATGCAGTGGTTTTTTCTCGTTCCCGATTTTCACCAATTTTTGAATATTGATCGATAACTTTCATCCCTTGAGATACCTATGTCTGATAATTTCCCTCCGTTATTTAATAAGAAACCCCAAATGTCCCATGGTATACGAATTGTCGCACGCGATAGCCGGCTTACGCGAAGTATATAAGACTGAATCACGTTTTTTGATAGGACTTATTTCATTAGTTATATACAGTTAGCTGTAATTGGATTACGCCGAGTTACACCCGTAAAAAACTGAACTAAACCGAAGTGAATGTCGTCAATTTTTGTTACGAAAAAGAAAAAAGAAAAGAAAAAAATTGCAGAAGAATAAGAAGAAGAAGAATAGAAAGAAAAAAAAAATCTATCGAATAACTGAATAATTCTCGATAATAATTTATGTGCATATCTAATATACACACGAGTTTACTTCTCATCAGAAATGAATAGACGTCGATCATAGTACCATGGTTAAGAAAAGTGGGCTTGTGAGTTTATTGTATAAATTCGCCTTGGGGCAAGACTGTCGTGTGGGATGTACTAAATCTTGTAGTATTACCTAATAACTAAACATCTCTAAACTCTAAACTCTAAACTCTAAATTAAACATGAACGCTGTCATTTGGCAAGATCGAGTTCTAATACGCAGCCTATCTATCTAACTTCGTAGATTATATCTTCCGGAATACCGCTGCAATGACGGTATATATATAGAGATTTACGCAACATAATAAACAATCAGCGATAGTGAAAGGTATATACAAGAATTATTATATCTATATCTACTACAGTCGATTACTTTTCAATGTCCCGATATTTATAAAACCGTTTAGAGTCATTGATGTATAAGATATTCGAGCGGGTATACTATACAAATATACACACATACCTATACGTACAAGCAGCTACGATTATTCATTCGGGGAAAACTCATTTGCTCCGGAGAGGAGGACGATTCCTCTTACCTCATCATGAATTTTATTATCATCATTTTATTTTTCTTACATCGCCCTTAAATATAAGTTAGGAATAGGCTGGGAATAAGAATACGAGACCTGAATCACGATTCTGATTTAGTTTTTCTTTTTCTTTTCTAAGATCCTTTAGAAAAACTACTTCCGAATTTCCCCGAACGCTAAGTGTGTAGAAAATGGTTGTTAATTTTTCCTGTCTTTTCTATTTTTTTCTCTCTTTTCCTTTTTCCTTTTTTTCGACCAATAAATATGTATGCTTGTCAGTCGCAGTTCCTCGCCGTGTTGCAGGGGTGCCGTTGGTTCTGTAGGGTAGCACTTAGCCCGCTCCTGCACCAGGCTTCTCGTTTCGGGTTTTTTGCTTTTATTGAATTATTATGCAAAGTAGCAATTAACCTCTCTATTCGGTAATGGGTCTATTCAAGCTACGGCATAAAACATCGATGACGAATATTTCGCGTTATATGGTGATGAGCGTGAATTATCATTATCAAAGAGCGGAGGACGGAGGACGAAGAAGGGCGGACTCCCTCCCTCCAGAAACTGGGAAAACTTACACCGACATTATTTCATTCAATCTAGAACATCGATGATGTACGAATTAGCCCGAATTTTAATCGATAATAAATAGTCGAAAATTAATCTCCAGCGATACGTGAGAGACGAAAAAAAATGAAATAAAAAAATATCCCAATACTCGCAACGACTCGATGAATACGAGGGCAAATTATCGATACAATAAAAAAAATTTCTATTAACTGACGACACATCGCAGTACACATTATTATATACGAATGAAAAATATTCATCAGCTCGCGTACCTACTACACACGTCTCTATAATTTTATATATGGTAATGTGAGAGAAAGGGATAAATTTTTGAATTTTTCCTCACCACTTATACGGGGAATCTGCAGATGTCTGACATTATACCCGGCATTAAGTATCCCTATGGTGTAATAACGCACGTCGACACCGATAGCTGACCAGGAAAGATAGGATCTCGACGTCTCGATGCCTCGTAACGTTTTCCACGATCGATTCGAAATCGGTGATTTTTCACCACTGAGGTATAATATCGCATCTTGTAATCCGGAGGCTATGAGCCTATGAGCCAGCAGCAAGTTTTCATTTAGGTAAATGATTCTTCCGAGCGGTACCCCGCGTGAATAATTTAAAGGTCAATTCGGCCGCCCAAAGGCCTCGGACATTCATCTTATTCCAAAACTCGTCAGATTCATCAAAAATTGATACGGTCTAGTCGGTCTGGTCCCTAGAATTAAGTGGTAGACATAATAGAGAAGCGAGGATACAATGTCTCGTTAAGATTCAAAGTGTCTCGATAAATCAGACTAATCAAATCAACTCCGAGGTGTACGCGAGGCGCTGGTGGGAACAGACCAGGAGTGGCTCCTCCAGGTTGACGGGTTGTCTCCGCGTAGCGAGCATATAGAGAACGCGGAATTAGACGCAGTGAATCTTCTCCCTGATGGTGCAGCTCTCTTCTCATTACCAGGGGGGTCTGAGACCGTGTTTTCCCTCGTACTAATCATTCTGTTTTCCCTTCGGCCCTGCAGCGACCTCTCATAAAATTCATAAAATTCATAAAATGCATAAAATGCATGAAATTCATCTGCAGGCAGATCGGAGATTAAGCCACGCGAGCTGCATCGCTTAATTTGGTTTGTAAACACAATGAGGAGACATGATGATGAAGAGGGAAGAATAAAAGAAGGAGAGATCCAGGCGTTTGATACGACACGTCGTGTGTGATAATCGCACTCACATACTCGCGTATGGAGAGCAATAAATTGAATTTAACGAGCCTTCATTGAACGAATGACGTGACTTCAATCAGGGTGAACGCATTCTCCAGCTCCTTAATCTTTCGGGCAATAGGTCCTTGAACCTGGTGCTGCAGGCTCTTCGAGCTCGTTACATGATCGAATTTAAATTTGATAAAACCCATAAATTTACTCAATGTGTTATCCCAGGTGCAGAATTCCGGGGAACCAGTATTCCCCGTACCGCGTGGTTAGAAAAATATACGAGCTTGTGATATTTCCTCTGTCCAACATTACGGATTCTAGTTCGATCGGTGGATATCGAATTCGAGATGGAGGTAGAGGCTGCTCAAGTATACCGACCATAACATTTCCCGAGGCGCGATCTCCCCGTTTTATGGGATCCTGGTGCTCCTAAGAAACTCCGAACTTTAAGTTTAGAAACTTTGGTTTAGAAATTCCGCGTCCGAAGACCAAGGGTGCTTCTGGTGCTCTGATACAACCATACGCGTCTCGTTCTTTGAGACGATGTGTTCTTTCCGTCCAACGACAATACTGCTGCAACGATTCCTCTAATTTTCGGTATTTGATATTTTTATAGCAGCACGACAGCAGCATGCATATTATTCCGGTCTCGAATGAGGGCGATAAAAATCTTTCCGAATAAACATAGATAATCGAGTAGAGAAACGAAGAAAAGAGAAAAAACAGTCTATATAAGGAGAGAAGAGTTTTAACCAGGAAAACAGAAACGGTGAGAACTCGTTGAGCCATTCCCTCCGCGTATGAATAGCGGCACGATTTCCCGATGGAGTTATACCCTCCACCTATAGGTAGTAACCCCCTATGAAATACCCTGGATAGAAATGGCGCGGGTAAAACTTGTGCCCAGAGTCAAGTGCACTTTAAAGTTAATTTGAACCACCGAAAGCTCGAGGGCGAAGTACACCTCGATTTCCTACCCACCAACGTGAGCTTGTTGTAATTCCGACGTACCTCTCGGTATATTTCTACAGCGAATTATCGGTTCACTGAACCTTTTTCTCTCATCTATAGGTACATCGGGTTATATTCTCTAGAAATATACCATACAAACCCCTTTACAGGCTTGATTTATGCACCGGAAATTCATCATTCGGTTTATAGAATAATTCCTAATTCTTCTTCCTCTAGTGTATTTCAATTTTTCCTTTTCTTCTCCTCGTCTCAGCATGCCAATCGCAGGATGTAATCGCTATCGCGTTCTCTTCTCGTCCGATCGAATGGATCTTGGAATTTTTTAGCCGGTCTAAGCCCCCCTCTTCGGAATGAAAGAAATCCGTCCCTTGTCTGCGATGAGAAGTTATGGGGAAAACGAAAGGCCAGACTGGAGGAGCGAGCGAAGAGAGGAAATAAAAGCGAGGGGACGTGCAGGGGCGGCAAGAGTAATATTATTGTTAAGAGGTAAAGATAACAGTATACCAGAACGCATATGTTACCGTAGCCCAGGACGTATACTCTCCGACTCCGCGCCATAAGTGCCGGGGCGAAACCGGTGTATGGGCTATGGGGATGTGCGGGATATGGGATATGGGATATGCGGGATATGGGATACGGCAACATGGCTGCATGCTAACTTTGTCTCAGTGTTTAAACTGGCTCGTGGAACTCGTGGAGATATAGGAATGAGTTATACCGCATCCATTTCATCCAAAGGTTGAAAAGTATGGACGAAGAAAGGGCTGGTGCACGTATAGCGCGGGGTATATACGAAACGAGGCGATGAAAACTGCGGCTGCGTTTTAGTGTCCATTAAATGAACCATTAGATATTTTTCCGAGGGCTTGAAAAACAGCCGGTTTTTCTCCCTTATACACTTTACTCGTTATTATTATTTTCCCTTCTTTCCCGCATGGCGTCCGCGGTTTGATATGCTTACGCTTTGAACCGGCTCGGTGTCGCGTGGGAAAAGGCGATCAAGAATAACATAAACTTTACGTTATGTCACTCGTATCCTGACATCCTCTTTATGCATGCATATATATGATCGTATGTAAGTGGATTCGTCCAATGTTCATTTTACGAGTGAATATTACGTCGCTTATTCTGCAATGCTGCAAGCGAGGTGAACGAAAGTGCGAGGAATTTGAACATTTTTATTGTCAAGATATTATTATTGCGCGTTTATACGACGTACGCGTAGTAAATTCCGTTGAGTTGAAATGGGAACTACGATATATCAAACCCCCGTCTCGCGACGCGCGAGATCCGACGCCGACGATAATTCAAGGGTATAAAAAACGGATAATTAACCGTCCAATAACTCACTGTCTCACCGACGTTTCGACAAAGTCAAGCTGCTATGCGGAGGTTCCCTGCACCTCTTCAACCTCTCCATACGACCGAGCTGGCGTATATTTGTTATCGCTACGAGATACCGATCTCGCGTATAATACGACGGAAAGCCCATATGCGAGAGCATATGTTCTCAGGTGTTGAAGAATCGGGGTAAAAATGACGACTGGATGAAAGTCGAAACGTTCGAAATACAGAAAATGTCAGAGAAATCGCGGAGCTACATTCTTGGCTTGCACATTTTTGCACCCTAGTGCTTCGCTCTTTGCGATAAGAGTATGAGCATGGTCGTCGGATTTCGGGATTGAAATCGTTTGAAAATCATTTCTTCTCCTTTTTTGTTTTTGCAAAAGGGGCGTTTGTGCGAATATAAATTATCCGAGGATATAATCTGACAGTATTAGCGTCCTTGACTGAACGAACGAATGAAACGACTCGAGTTCCTCCCCGAGTGAGTCTCTCTCTCGACCAGACCTGCATAATTTAACCCTAATTAAGTAACAGGATCACATGAGCGCTCTCTGCACCACCCTCGATAACTAATCGTTTAAGCCAACCTTTAGCGGCAAAAACGAAAGGGCATTTCTCACGTGACAAACCCCGCTTCACGTAGTTTCTTTGATACGATTGGAATACAGTCCTACATACTAATTCCGTTATAAATCCTCCATATACCGATTGTGTTACCGATTCACGTCGTTTAACTATCGGAGCTGCGGTTTGACGCTCCGGAATTCCTTTTTTGCGAACGATTTTTGAATTTTCAGATATACATTCGACGTTCAGAAGATCAAAATTCCTAAAGAATGAAAAAATGGTCAATTCCAATCGAGACCAATTTTATCTGCTCTAATCAATAACTTGACGACGTCGTAAATGATTGGTAGGATTTTGAAACTTCGCTGTTTTTTTTCCAAAAAGTGCATCTCGAGACAATTAATTTGACTTCTTTTAACACATGCGCGAATTTCAAGTCTCGGATCTTCAGCTTTCGGAATTTTTAATCTCTGATGGTCTTCGTTGGAATTTTTTCAGTTTTTTCAAATCGGCTTTATGTAGACTGAGAATATCGAAATTCGGAATTTCTACCGTTCAGGGTTCCCCAAATTCGGAACTATCATGTTCTGCTCTGCAAAGGGCGAGAGAGAGAGAGGAAAAGGTAATGTTTGCGTGAGTAAATAAAAACAAATTGTTTGTGCATATATTTTCATTTCTCACTCTCTCTCTCTATTTTTTGAATAAATATTTAAACAATGAAGAGTAACACAACAGCCACCTGAATAATAATATTATTGCGTCGTTTAATAGCGAGTAGATTGAGTTTCATACAAGTACAAACAATTCCTATGGGCGATGATATTACACCCAAACGAACCAAACCTTTGTTTTCATTCCAATTAAAAGTTAGCTACCTACCCACCCGCGACGTAAAGCCGCATTTATAATCCTGCCTACGCCCTTCAACGACTATCGGAGTTACAGGGTACAAAAGTATTAATTTACGAGGAGCTATTCGTGCAGCTAAAACTATAACAATGTAGGCACGAATGTTCACAAATCTGTACGCATCAGGAAGAAGAAAGAAAAAAAGAAAAAATATTCACGCACGAATTATTCAAACTAGAATAGTACTTTTCGATACACAAGTGCGGAAAGTGTTGATTCTCGCCCGAGTATCTTTTTCACGTGTATCGGACTTTGTTTTATTTAACGCAACGCGCGTTAAGTTGAAGCGTGCGGAAAATCTAACTTTACGCACAGCGTGAAGATTCGAGGTGATATACGCTATGAATCTAAAAACTTCGATACATCGTGAAGACTGGACTCTGAATCATTCGTCATACAGTTGGTTATGACTAAATCGTGAAATAAACAGTATCAATCTGATCCAAGGAAGGAATATATAAGAAACGATTTTTAGAATCGAACAAACATAACACGAAGTAGTGGGTACATGGGTGGTCAGGATTGAGGCCAGCATCCCGGATACATTATTCATCGGCAATAGTCCTGGAGACTCTGCAGCAGGTCCCTAGCAGCTGGTAAATGTACCTTATGTACTGCTTCCTCGACTGTGCCAAATATCTCGCGTCAGTTTCCCAGTTGGATGTCCGAAGGATGGATTGAAGATGACGAAACAGGGAAAAAAAGAAAGAAAAAAAAACCAAAGAAGAAGAAGAGGAGGATTCAAGGGGTTGAAAATTTCTTTCTCCACCCATCCTACAGTTTTCTGAAATTATTAACATTTTTTTATATAATGTAAACTTCACGATGTGACTGCGAATAAGATAGAGAAATGCGGGGGCATCGCGAGGGTTGATAAAATGAAATGAAATGTCTCCGCGATGTAATCGTTGAGAAAGTTTCGGCCGATAGTGTCTGCGTACTGCATTCGCTCGTTTCCATCTCAGTGCGGTAAGGAATAAGGATGAGTTTCTGGGCGCTGAGTCGTATAGGATACCACGTGTGTGTGTGTGTAAGGGTGTGTAACCTACGTTAGGGTACTAAAACCGTCTTGAGTTGAAAACTATTTGAAATTCACTGCCTCCTCTGAGTAGGTACTTTTCACATGTAACTTCACCTCCTCCCTTATACCACCTATCTGGCACACCAGGTTGCCGCGGTGTCTTCGCGCAGTATAAGGGTGAGCGTGAAACAATTTCGCCTATGCAGATACCCGTATCTTTCATCGTCGGCAATTCGCCTGGGATTTTCACCCAAATTTTTCAATAGTATAATAAAAACGTCCGATCGGTTATAAACGAATAATCAAAAACGAATTATCCCCCGCTGTTTGAATGGGGCGAAGATAACGATTAACTATAATTGGCGCTTGTTCTAGAATCCAGAGGCACGGGGGGTGAAGTTCTAATACAGTGTATTTATTTTCCTTCCCTAATGACTCGGTCGACATACTTCGAGCTTATGACATACATGATCAGTCATTCCCGAGTGGATAACCCGAAATTACACCAGGCACACGGGGCCGGTTGTTATATCCGGTCATCTGATCTGAGATGTGTTATTCGTTGAAATGATGGAAAGGGGTAGGTATTATGACAATAAGGGTAATAAACGATAGGAAAATTACGCTAGAGGTCGGGTTGGTGTTCCGAATTTCAATATCACCGACCGTCGCTCCTCCGATCCGAAAAACTTTTTCGGAATTCGAGTGTATCTTTAAATTGGAAATCGTCTCCCGGTGTGCCACCTAGCCTGGGCACATTCCCAGTCGACAAAACGCGTTTGATAGAGATACCTAACCACCCTGGTCCCTGGAACCTGGATCCTGTTACGGAGAGGTGTAACAAGGCGCAGCTAACAAACCATGTACTACTATTTCAAGGCAGTAAATTTTTACGATTTATTTATTTCGTCTCAGTGCACTTCGCCGCCATACGGATTCCACCTTATTCCCTTTTCTAACGACCGGACCTGACGGCTGGATCTTCTCTTTCAACGATCGTAAGTCAGTCTCCGAGAAAGAAGCGGAAGAATGAGTTTTCGGAAAATAACAAAAAAAAAAAGAAGAATTTTCCCACCTTTTCCCCAGTTCAAACGCCTAAAATTCTTCTTCACACAACATTTCGAACGGTCATACACACACATATAGGTCGACATTTCAAAGAGACATCTACACACAGAATTTCAGGAATTCAACGCTGAAATTTCATCGGTTCTGATTTTCGTTAAATTCGGATGTGCCGAAGACCGGTCAACCCTTTTGTTTAACTTACTGAGTTTTGGACATAGAACAGAACTCGAATGTTTATAACACCAGGAGCATTGACTGTAGTCTTGGCGCCTCCAGGCTGAAGCGATATACATATGTTACATGCATTGCAATATATTTCGATCTGATGCATCTGGTGGGATGAGCTAGAAACTAACGAGACTTTATGAGACAGTGACAATCGAATGTTCGATTTATAATCAATTTATACCCAGTTGATGTATAATCTCAAGTTCTCCAATCTATGGGATAGTAGAGCAGATTTTTGTCTCCCGAAGGATGCGGCGCTTTATGTCGCTATAACAAAGCGTTTGAATGGAACAATATTCCGGCCCCGAAAACCCCGTCCGCGTCTCCTTAACCGCGGTTCTGGAAACTCGAGAAGGATTCAGAAATTTTCACGAGGGCGAAAGTTCAATCGGCGACAACGAGGACGATGAGAATGAAGTAAGGAAGTAACTAAGGGGGGTCCCCCGCCGCGGCGCCCGCGCCGATCTTGACTGCAGCTATTAATTTGCATATTATTATCCTCGTAGGCGGCGAGAGAGTCACGGCCAGTTATACGGCTATAACGATCAGTCGAGGAGAGCTGGAAGGCTAAAGAGTCGCGAGAATATATCTGGTTAAAGTTTTCAGCAAACCTGAGAGTTTCGCCAACTTTACCTCATCCTCTATTCAAAACCTACCCTCCCCTCATCCGAACTGCATTGTTCCCTGAGACCCTGAACGTTCGGGGCTGATAAATCGTTGTTAAAGTCGATCTATCCATAAGATTTTCGAGAGGATGAGGATGAGGATGAGGATGAGGAGGAGGAGGAGCGGAGTACGTCGATGTGTATTTCGGTTAACAGTATAGCTTTTTGAATTTTCTCAACATTCCCGCATTTTTCCTGACAGTCTAAGCCCGAATTTTACCCAATCACGGTACTCAGTCGAGGAAGAGGCCGAAGGCAGAAAGCGGGACGAACCGGTCCGGGATCTGAATTACTTATCAGAACCCTGACGCCTCAGCTGGGTCGTTGGCTGAGCCAAGGGACGCCACATTTTTACAACATCTTTGCACCGAGAGGCGTGCCCGTCAATTATTACCAAGCAGGCTGCTGCTATCGCTCTCACTTTTTCCTCTTTCCTCTTCCCTCTTCCCTCTTCCCTCTCTCATCTCTCCTCTTTCCTCTCTCCGTGTCCAGAGTGCTCGACTCCTTGCAGAGAGCCAAGATAAAAGACCCACCGTCGAATAACTGATCGCGACTGCCGAGCACCCTTCGTTCGTTGGTCGATACCTGAAAAAACAGCGTTCGCACAACTCCAGAATTTTATCCCAGGTCCCTGAGAGAGAAAGACAGAAAGACAGACAGAGGGGTGAATTATTAATTAGAAGAGATATCGATGGCGGTAGGATAAGCGCGTGTAACATCGAGTGCGTGTTCCGTATCCCACCGCTGTCACCGTTCGGTATTTTCGCCCAGCGAGATATATTTCGTTTGAGAACAATCGTGGATAAAGATTATCACTATACGCCGAAGCGGGGGAGAAGTTTAAGGGTTAAACTCCAGAGTCAAAATGCGTGTGTAAGCGCCTTCGCGTCTCGGTGGCAAAGATCAAGAAGGCGGTGATGCTGCGGGCGGTAGTATAATGGCAAAGGACCAACTTACGAGTTACAGACGAGGTGAACACATCTCGAGAAGCGTTACTTGCAAAGTGGTGGCGGTTTCACGCGTGAAGAGGTTCGAGCAGTCGTTAACCAGGAGTTACCGGAGAAGAGACACAGACAGTGGGACGTTGCGAGATAATACTGGATCTGATGTCTGCATAGGGGTTTAGTTACCGCTCTATGACAGGTGGGAATGGGGAAAAGAGTTGTTCGGCAACAAAAATTGAGGGATCGAAAACGGTGAATAAATGGAAAATAACCAAAACAGAAAATGAAAAAAATAAACAGAAAGAGGAATCGATCCCCGCGTCGTATATTACATAATGGGTACCAGAACGTTATTAATCGTTGGCGTGGCGATATCTATATTTACAAGCAGGAGAATTTACGACCTGGCAAGTGCCACCGGCGGCAACGACTCCCCTACGCTAAAAGAATTATGGGAACTGATCTGAAAGAGAGAGAGAGATGGGACGGGATTTCGGGAACGGGACAAGGGACACAGAACAACGGGTATTGTCCGATATAGGGTAGAACGCACGCCTACGCAACGCCCAGGGTCTATGGGACACGACATTGACCCGATGAAACGAACCACCATATACGATGGGGTGGGAGACTAAGAAGTGAAGAAATTCGTCAAACTAAATGACGGAGAGACTCGCGGCTCTCTTGATCGTATTGGTAGCTAAGAAAACTACATGGAGGGAAGAATAGGGAAAGGCAGTGGAACGGGAAAGGGAAAGGGAAAGGGAAAGAAAAAACATCAGCTAAGGACTAGGAAGATAAATAAAATTGCTTCCGATAAAGATACTCTGCAAGGGTATCCCTCGGCTCTTCGGTCCTTCGGCTTGCAGGTTGCGTGTGTGCCAGACACTACCCCCAAGGCATGATATCGCGGTATCAATTCCGAGGAAAAGGTTAGGCTAACCATAAGTCAAATTACCTCCCTCTTCCGAACCCAAGATACATCGAGGGTTGATAGTTTCATCGTGAGGCAGTATGCTAGTTAAATTTTTGACGGATTTATAGATCTCTCCTATTCGTTATCATCGATTCGCTGAAACTTTCGTTCGTTCGATTAAGCGATAATGCGATAGGAATAAGTGAAAATAAAACCTGGAGTAGGTGCTGCGGTGCTTGGGATCGGGATAGGAATCTGGGCTTTTTACTACATGTTTTTGTATATATTTGGTCCATGGGAGCATTGAGATTCGGATGTGACCGAGTCAAGGACCACCCTAATATATACGTATATACATGTATATATGTGCTTCAGCTACTAAACTGGACAGTAGGTATATACTTACTTAGTTTTATAAGCCTGTCCTTCGGATCCTGATTAACGCACCAAGAATTAACATGTAAGTATATTCGTCCGGTGATAAAAATAAAAACCTGCCTAGACAGCAACGACAGCATCATATGGTTAGGTAAAAGAAATAAGAGAATAAAATAAGATGAGAAAAAGGTTTTGGATTTATTGCCCGCGCCCATGAAGAGGAACCAGTTTCCTATCCATTCGACTCGGTATCGCAGGTGTATATTTCTGTACACACATATGGTTTAATACCAGTCAGACACGTAATCAGCTTTTCAGAATGTCGAAGGTCTGAGGTATCGTTATGGGGGAGGCTTAAGGGCTTTCGTAATTATCATCATTATCAAAGTTCTTGAACGGTAGGTATATTTCCAGATGTCGAAAATCAGTCCTACTCCTCGTTTCAGTCAAGTGCAGGTTGTTATAAGGTACTCTTCGAGCATTGCGTCTGCGAGTTGGTTGCTTGCTATAAATGATCGTTTAACGACGAAGGGTATTGAAATCCTTCTTTTCTTACCAAATTACTTCACCTAGGGTAGTGTACACGTATAACGGAGCTTGTTTAAACCCGGTGAAAGCAAAGATCCGTAAAACCTATCTCATTAGGGATTCGCTCGACGAAACTTTCCTCTACCTCTTCAGTCATATCGGAGACTCGACGGAGAGTTCGGGTTACGAGAAGATCCGGAATAAATTACCTACTTCAAGGTCGCCCGCGCTAATTAAGGCTTCAGAGTTTAGCTTCGTCGGCTTATACCTACCTTAGTTCGTACCGGGGAGAAACCCCAGGTGTTTGGATAACAGTTTCGTATCATCTACCCCTGCAGCCTCTGACTCCGCTACTACCTTGGCCTACCTCCAGGCGATATCTTTCCACAAACAAAGCCGCGTTACGATACAATACCCGCGTTTTTTGCCCAGTCCGACGAACGAAGAGAAGCGAGAATTTTTTCGGGGATGAAAATCATTCGTTGAGACAGGTTCCTGATGATCCTGAGGCTCATGATCGGATGCAGAGACCATCGGAACCGTCCGAACTACGTTAGAACGAAAATGTACTGTAGCTAAGAAATTTCTGAAGAGAAAAATCAATCGAACAATGAATGGCAACCGTTTCCTTATCCTCCCTCGCGTCGTGCAGGGATCGATTATTCCCCGGCTTCGAATCCTGTTTAGTTGCTCAAACCGACGGTGAGCAAACTCCAGTGTGTATTCAGGATTAGGGAACGATTAAGACGCCGGTTTTCCGGCCCGGTGATATTCCGTCGTACTGTTGCAGACTCCAGCATATATCTGTATGCAAAATACTTATATTGGCTTCTTCTGCCACCGTGGAAACTCGAGAAGAGGTCAAATTCACGGTGGAGGGGGGATTGTTTGCCTCGAGAGGAGAAACGATAGCGTGTGTTATATTCTAGATTCCGAGATTCTTACTTTACTCGGAAAATAACGTCATTCGAACCATAGAACTGGGTTTCTTCTTCCTCTTCATCTTCTTCTCTTTCACTTTGAATGAGAATGTATCTCGCCCGGGGCGTTTGCGCTTCTTTGCTTCTTCGCACCTGCCGACAGTACGGTTATTCCATAGTAGTTTATTTTTCACCCTCTCTTCTTCCCTCTCCTCTCTCCTTTATTCTCTATTCTTTATTTTTTATTTTTTTAATATTTATTTTCTCTTCGCTTCTCCACTCGCACAAACACTCCTTCAGCCCGTGAACAAAGAGAGGCCCTTTTATATAACCGGGCTTTCGCGCGCACCCCTCGAGCGACCAGCGGCACCTTTTATTTACGATATTTTAACTGCATTTTGAAATGACCCCCGAGGCTTCAAGCTTCTTCCTTTGCTCTTCTTTTCCTTACTTAATTCTTAAACTTCTCTTCGGCTCATCCCCTTCAACGCTGCACAGTCAACAATTACCATTTTCCAACCCGCTGCAGATCCGCCTCTACTCCTCTTCTCTCCTCTCGTATCATTCGATCGATTGAGATTTAATGCCTGAACTGATCCCAGCTCAACCAAACATCCCAGATATCGAAGAAGAAGAGAAGAAGAAGCCCGCTCTTTTTCGGCTGAATGCCTTCGGATGGCCTCTCTTCCTTCCTTCGGCTATACCGCACCCAACTATCACGTTTATAACCAAATCCGAAATCCCAAGGTTCGTAATCGGCGTGCATACCTACACCTGTCTCAGGTATTCTGAAAACTGGTCCAGTAGACCTGAGGCCATGTAGTTATCATGGTAGTTTAACCAGGCGACAAGGGGACCGATTATGGCCGGGCCCCATATTATATGCATACGGCGGCATAAGGCCATGCAGAAGGGAACATCTTTTCTCCGTAAGAACGTGTGATAATCGAGGGTAATGATGATCCTCGTTCCTCCTCCCATTCGAGTGTGAATACGTGTTTCCCCATATGGCTGAAGTCTATTATAAACTCGAGTTTCACGTGTATCTTTACTCTCCACTTATTGTTAGACATTTTACCAAGCCTGGAGGCATATAGGAGTCGAGGATCCAGGAATTGGTGGGTATCAGATAACGAGCGTAGAAAGTTCATTCGTTTCGAGCATAGGGTATACTTATACGACGATATCTCGAGAACGGTCAATGATATCAAGATAAAGGTCGATAACAAAAGTGAAGATCGTTTAATTTCCCGTAAAAAATATTCCACACATTTCGACCCTATCTCCATTGGTTTGGCCGTATTTTCAAACCGAACATTTTCGGTCGTTATAGAACCGAAAATTAGGATTCTTTTAACCAAACGTGATAATTAGCGAGACCAATTAAGATAGAGAAAAAATAAATTCCACCTTTCTTGTGGGAAATTCTGTCTACTTCATTTTCGATCTGAACTTTTATCTCGATAACGTTAACGATTCTCGAGATATAATCGACAAATTGATTTACAGTAGTTAGCTATTTTCAAAAGTGAGTAATAAACTAAATATTTCACCGAAATCACAGGTTGTTACAGTTTATTTTTTCCATTCGATAAAATTTATCCTGATTTAACCAGGCTGCGCGTATAATGTATGCCGGATAGCTCGAATGGGCCAATAAAATTCGATTGTTTATTCATTCTTCCGTACTGTTCGTTTAGTTTCGTTTGGTTTCAAGTTTTAACAGCTGGATATCGAATAATCGACATCTGATAGATAAAAGAATTTCGGATTAGTTATTCGTGTATCTATAGGTGTTTATTTTAACACTGAATCGTCGATCTCCAACTCATATCTTCAGTTTATTTCTAAAACGCGTTGATTTCACGATCTGGAGGAACAATGCGATAGGCGATTAATAATCGATAAATAGAAAAAATAATCCGGAGAATTTTACGGTGTTCAGCTGCGAGCGGTAAGGGTCAATCGATTTCCATGTATATCAATCGAATGAAAGCTGTGCTAATTAAATTTTAATCAATTTCTGCACATCAGATGCAAATCAGTTCGTTAGCAGCTTTCTGCTATATTTTTTTCCTCTTCCTCTTTTCATTCCATTTTCTATTCGTATGAACGTACCCATTTATAGCCATTGGGGGAGAAAAAAAATATATTATACGCAATATGCATGTTAGTCGAAGTCTGGAAATGATATCACTGCAGAAGATAATCGAACCGAATCAATACGAACGAACAAAAATTGAATAAAATCAATCAGATCCAGCCGAACGTTATAAACTTGTTGAAATCTACCATAGCTCTGAAAATGTTGAGTTATTTTTCGAATATGTATGAAAAAAAAAAAAATGTTGTGAAAAGCCCAGGTTTTGAAAAGCCTTTGAATTTTCCCATTCAAATAAGAGACGATTTTTAGTACTCCGGTGTTACTTTTCACTTCCTAGATATGAAAATAAAATCGTACTATAGACGTACGAGGTAAATTACAGAATAATTATACCTAACTAAATGCAGGTAAGCGTTAGTTGGATAAATGAAGAAATAATAACGAAGAGAAAAGTGCAGAGAGACGAGACAGTCTCATTTAATTTATTAGTAGCCTCGAGAGAATTTCTTAGTTTCTCTTTTAGGAATGATTATTACTCGATCTATACGAACTACGCGTATTACCGTACGATATCTCTCACCTTTTGCTTTTATTAATCGCACATATCGTCTGTCAGCCGGTTTACAAACTTATGGGATATCGATTACCCCGGTAATTCATCGATACCCTCTTGACCAAGTACTGAAATCCGATTTATGTCACACGCATAT
Organism: Tenthredo livida; assembly: GCA_963992785.1. Taxonomy (NCBI): domain Eukaryota; kingdom Metazoa; phylum Arthropoda; class Insecta; order Hymenoptera; family Tenthredinidae; genus Tenthredo; species Tenthredo livida. The sequence continues at coordinate 722,278 of OZ023072.1, forward strand.
AATCATTACATTGAAGAGCGTGACATTTTTGCTGAAGCAAAAAAAAAGAGAGAAAAAGAAGAAACACAAATTCGACGAATACAGATATGTGTGTGTGTGTATAATTAGGTAAGAAAACCAGTTTTCTATATATTTCGTGTAGAAATTCTTGTGCTAATTAAGGCAATTAAATTAACCGAGCTTAATACCACAGCTATATAATACTCCGCGTGTATATTTTATAATCGTATCTTATTCGGTCTTCGCGTTATTTCGGAATAAAATATAAAATATCAATTTTATAGCGAGTGGATTAGGAGCAGAGATTAGTCGGTTTAAAACCGATTGCTAATGGCTGACCTGGTACGATTAGTCAGTGAATAATAGCCCGCTATATATCATAGCATATTCTTAAATATGTATTAATCAATTATAAGATCTAATGTGATTAATTAGCGTATTTATGATGCATGCGGTTATGGGGGTCGAACCAAACATGTTAATGAAAAACAGATTACGAATGATCTAGTGAGAGTTGCGGAAGTCCAGACCCTCGAAAGCCGGACAAAAAAAAATCAAAAAATCTTTCATTCTAATCAAGAAACTTTGAATCAGTGAAATTCAAATTAGGGAACTTTGAACTTGCCTAACGATTGGTTCTACACCCAACTTATAGCTTGAAATAATTTTGGCGAAATTATTTACCCAATGATTTCGTGTTTCTGTTGCTAATTAACTAATTAGCTAATTAATCTTCTTCCATTATTGTTATTATTATTACCGTCGTAATTTAACCCCCGGAGAAAATCTCTCTTCACTAATTTATATGCGTGTGTGAAGATGTGGGTGTAGGTGTTTACCTAGGCTGTTGAATGGATTTTGACAAGTGACATGAACGTGTCTAAAAAAGATACGAAAAAAACAAGGAGAGAAAAGAATACATGAGAAATGTGAAGAAGAGAGTAACGCACACATCGTTTTGATGGGTTAGAAGAAAGGAACGAAAGGATGGAGACGGAGTATGGGCAGTTCTCTAAGTTGGTCATAATAACAATCAGATAAAGGCGCTTATATAGGAAAGGCAATAAGATTAGGGGGCATTGGGGGATTTCAGCTTGTATAAACTTAACCCGTATAGTATAACGAAACGAAACCGCTGAGAAACGAGATACGACTTTAGTATATCTAAACATCAATTAATCCGAGTCTCATTCAACTACGTCTCGTATAAGTAGACGAGAGACGAGATGAGATAGACATGTTTAAACTCACATTTCAAACATTTCTGAACAGAATTTATTCGGATTCAAGAAAAACCAGTTTCTTTTCGGATTTTTTGAATTTTATCTTATTTTCATAAAAGTAGATGAAACAATCACTTACGACATCACGAAGTCATCGATTGAAGTATGCAGAATGGGTTTTAGATTGGAATGAAATTTTTCGATCTTTGGAACTCCGGGGACAAATTTTTGAAAATTCGCAGCCTTATCTCGGCCCGATCTATCCTCCAGCGAAAAGTACATTTGATTTCGATCTATTTTCCACTCTCAGCTCGATGATCCAAAGTTAGAATCCCGAAGTATATCCCGAAGTACTTTACCGCGTGGTAACAGCTGCCGAATTCAAATGACACATAAACATCCGATTCGCGTTAAGAGGTGATAAAACATCTCTCATATACCTAGTATACATGTATGTACCTATACGTGGGGCTTTGATTATCAAATTTTGATTCATTCGCCCACTTGATTGTTTGTTTAATTTTTTTCTTTCTTATTCTTTCATTATTGAAAACCATACATACCCCATTGAATCGCGCATTGATTGGGCTTTTCAGAAAAAACAAAAAAAAACAGAAAAGAGAGAGAAATGATCAAAAAATTTACAGCCATACGTTAACATGCATACATATATCGTTATTACTCCAATTTTTGAAGTGATTTTCAATCGGTATCCAGTTACTACTGTACCTGTATAATATGATCGCCTATATTATATAGGTATATACACTATATAGGCATATAGCCAATTATTATTTATGAGGAATAATATTTGGACTGCCAAACTCGATTGAGCCAGGCTATTGATAAGCATTAGTTATTAATTTCGTTTGACCAACAGCATCGAATACAGAAGTTTCAATTATCAGATATATCTGTATAATATATAGTTTTATTTATAGTTTAATTAATTTGGAAGAGAAGAAAAAAAAAAATTAATTACAGTATAACTATACACATTACATTATACACATATATAGCCGTAAGTCGAAGTGCCACGCCACTCAAAGGTTCGTTAAGCTTTCTAATTATCTGCGATCATGTGTATATAGGGAGCCAGTTTTTTTTTTTTTTCATTTTTTTTTTTTTCACTCGTTCATTTTTTCGTCTAATAATTTTATTACGATCACCCAATCAGCCAATAAACGAGGATGGAAGGATAAAAATTCCAAGAGAAAATAGAAAACGAATGAAAAAAAACACGACCCGAAATTTTTGAAAAAATTTTATTTGGAAATTGCGGGAGTTCGGATCGCGAGACTCGGTATTGCGTCGCGGTTATTGTGGTCCAGGTCATAGACCCTGCGGGTACACTATGCTGATCATTGAGGAATAAGGTGGGATTACGTCACTCGATATCTACCTACGTACCCTGTACCTTGCTTTTGCTTTAGCTTCGCGTTATATATACAATCTAATCTAGATACGACGATGATATGGGAATCATATTGGTATAGAAGAATCGATGCAGGTATATATTTTTCTCTCTTTCTCTCTCGCTCTCTCTCCATGTCCGTTTCATACATTTATGAATGTACTAAAGAAGAAGAAGAAGAAGGCAGAGATGAAATTGGATTCCGAAGATGAGAAAGAAGCGATATCAAAAAGACTGTATATTAATGTAAAGAAACTTTCTGTACATAATATACCATAGAAAATAATAAAACTACTGTAACTAATTTAACGTGCATCTGATCATATCGAGAAAACTCTTCTTTCCAAACTCGGGTTTCACTCAGCCTTTGAACATTTTATAGATTAATCTGCTACGATCATCCGTGCGTCTCGAATTCTCTGTGAAAATGTGAAAAAATTATGTGAGATTACGGAACGCGAGTTATAATCCGGTGATTCGTTGGCGAGATATTTTTCGATGACAAAATCGACCAGAATGTCGAGACAGCCGGAGATTTAGTGAAAAATTGTTCATTATCGAGGGTAATGATGCGACGTAATTTTCGTTATTTATAACATCGACTGTTTTCGATCTGCTGTACACCGTGATTCAGATTTAGTGGACCAGATGCTGGGGGTGGATTCCCCGCGGAAGCCTGACACTAAATTTCGTTTACCGAAACTTCGAGGGATCGGGAGTCTCCGAGCTACGTAAGATCTTAGCTGACCAATCGCGGAGCGTACAAGTCGCAGATAGACTGGGGCGCCCGCTCAACTCGCGCTCATGATCAGCCCAGTCTGAGTCGCCTGTGAGTTCTGTGATCGGTCGACTGAGATCTTACGTAGTTCGGAAACTATTGGTCCCACGAATTTTTGGCAAAGAAAATTTAGTTTCAGAATTCGGCAAGGAATCTACCCTGAAAATATGGAACACCCAACCTGAATCGCTCTGTATATAAAGCGCTTGTTGTTAAAGAGCTTAAGCGCCAGGACCAGAGCGAGAGAGAGATATAGCGAGTCGGGTGGCTGCAAATTGTAAAACGTGACAGAGATCACGTGAAATAGCGCGTGCAGTGGAATAATAATAAATTATAATCGACAGGACGAGGTTAAACATTGAAAGCCAGGAACTGGCCGGCAGTCGAACGGGTAAACTTGTGCGTTCGCATAAAACAAACACATGGAATCGCATGGAATATATAGTAGAACAGCGCTACGGCGTTTTAGTAGAACGCGGGCGCATACGTCACGAAATTATGTATGCGCTATAAATTCACCATATTTCTGCGCAAAACACGGTCAGATTATAAAATCGACGGCATCGGCCCATTTCGGGATTGAATTGTAGATATTAACTAAAAATTCATTAAGCTTGCCCGATTCGGCTGGAGGCTTCGGCTCTACGCTCCTATATCCGATTTATACCTTCACTAGGTCATAACTTTTTCAGCGTTCTCGCTGTATACACACTCCGCTACGCTCCTCTGTCAAATTATTTCACATTTTTATCTCTTTCGCCCGATTTTTCATTCATCACAAATCGGCAGTATGGTTTTATCTCGGTTGAATATCATTCGGGTTACTTCACAGCCTACAGCGATCTTCGACCGTTGATAATTCCGCGCGGAATCTCGCTCGCCGATCTTTGAGAGTGTAGAAATTTTTTCGAAAATTTCAACCCGCACATGTTTCGATGTGAAATTCAGAGAACCGAAAGATTCGCTGATATCATCGATGAAACGATGTGTTTAAACTTTTATTTATAAAAACGTTTCGTTGTATTTGTCTGATTGATAAGAAGGGAATTATCCCTCCCGAGAAATATATTGCCATCGGTTCTTTTCACCGAGTGGTTTGTACATTTTTCTTTTTTTTTTTTCTTCTAAAGACGGATTTCATCGAGATCCGTAGATAGGTGCAGGGTATACAGTATATTCGCGGTTCTTTACTATTAAAGACGCAATTAGACGTTCACTGCGATATCGTGTGCGGAATTGGTTCGTCACAAAGAAAAAGCCTAGCCAGCTAGCCAGTTATTTATCAAGAAAATCCCCGAGACGAAGATACACAGGGTGATTCAGATTGAGCAGCCCATATTTCGAGGGTAGATTCCTCGCCAAAATCCAAGGCTCAATTTCCTTTACCGAAAATTCGTGGGACCGATGGTGTACGAGCTACGGAAGATCTGAGTCGAACAATCGCGGAGCGTATGAGTCGCATGGACTGGGTACCGCTCAACTCGCGCTCATGATCAGCCCAGTCTGAGTCGCCTGTGAGTTCTGTGATCGGTCATCTTCTATCTTCCGTAGCGCGGAGACTATTGGTCCCACGAGTTTTTGGCAAAGGAAATTTGGTCTCAGAATTGGTCAAGGAATCTGCCCTCAAAATATCGCTGGCTCAACCTGAATCACCCTGTATAAATAGAAGGAGAGAAATAAGCTGTTGTAATTTGATTGGAATGTCGTAATCTCCTGGGCTCGGGGTAGGTACCTACATCGAACGACGTCTTATTGAAAATGAAGAACCGAGGTAGCTGCTGGTTCGGTTGGAAACTCTAACGAAACCGGGAACCGGGAGCCAGGAGCCGGAAGACGGGAACCGGGGAAGTTAAGAGGCTTAAAAGGAAGATGCGACGGTCCGTCTGCTCTCAAGAATACCTAAGAGTAACGGGTGAAGACGTAGCGAAACGCATTTTCCGAGTAACAAACGTCGCCTACAAAGTTCTGATAGTAATAAAACCGGCGAAGTTATACTCTTAAACGATAATGTCCTCGATAGAAAGTTGCCATTGTGGATCCTTGAAGACTTGGTTTGGAATCTCGCGCGGGTCAAACCGGTGATTACTTTCCACCCCAATCTGCCTATACTATTAGATACCTATAGGTACCTCTGCCGTGTCGAAACCGAAAGCTTTTCGGTGTTCTTCTTCCGATGCCTTCGATCAGATTGAGCGATGATCTCTATTCGTTTTGGTTTTGGTTTTTTCATTCATTTTCGGGTCCAGCCCGAGACGGACTGCGTATTATCGTCGTTCCACTTTGAAGATGATGGCCTTACGAAGCGAAAATAATTGTCGAAATAGGAATTCGGGCTCGGAGCGTACCATGGGGCGGCATGGCAGTGGCAGTGGCAGTGGCAGCAATTTCGAGTGGCAATTTCGGAAATCTTTGTCTCTCCTGTATCTATACTAATTGGAAAATCCCCCGGGCGTGGGTGGGTACGGTTTATTGAAATCCTACTCTCAAAGAGAAAATAACAGCACCGAGTAACACTGTCCTCTCTATTTTCACAAACTCGTGGCCATTTCCCCCGCAACAGCGCAGCAGCACCCAGTGGCGTTCGTTCTTAATTAGAAAGCCGAAGAAAAGTGAGGAAGAAGAAGAAATGAATAAAACGAAATAATCCGAAGCGAAGAAAAGTCCCGCCTCCATAATTCGTAAGAATGAAGACGTAGTTTCGAATTAAAAGGGACGAGAGTTGGCGGTGACCCGCACATAGCACTTTCAGGATTTCGATCGGTCCGAATGATTTGCACCCTGATGTTTGATAAAACCGAAAGTCTAGAGTCTAGGGTTTTGGTCACGGGTGGGAATAGGTTTAAGGTGAGGAAAATTTATCCGAAACTAAATCCGAGGTTCGTCGGAGTCATGAACCCGGCGTTATCGTCCCTCAGGATCCGCGCAAGAATCGATACCGAGTGTTTTTCTTTTTCGTCTGACCGCAAGGAGCGAAGGAGAAAAACTGTTGCTCTCATTGGCAGGTGACGAACCATGGAAAAATCTGAAAATTGTATAGGTGATTCGCTGCCAAATCGAGCATCGAAATTTTTTTCTCGCATTTTTCTCGTCTCCGACTGTTTCTACCGTCTGAAACGACCGTTTTTTAATAACGAACGACTAATCAACGGCTATCTAATAGATCATAGAGAGGTTTTGACCGGGTCTACGATCGTTCCCGAACTTGTCCGAGGGTCGTCGAGTGGCACGCTACCATCGCCGCGGATTTCAATGGCTTCAGTACCGAGCCGCGCCGGGTCAGGACTCGACGTGAAAATATATCCCTGCATCTCGCGTACGGATAGAAAGCGATTACACTATACGTATAGGAGGAGCACGAGATAGCGTATAATATTTCCTCATTTGATATGGGGATATATGTAACGTTGATGAGCGTGCGGTTTTTTTTTTAATCCAAATTCACGATTATAAAAAAAAAATTAAAATTTCAAATTTTGAAAAAAAAAAAGACAATTCAATCAATATTTTATTCGAATATTGTTAATTAGATATTCATTATTATTATTATTTCATCATTTTATACAACATAGTTTAATTTGAAGAAAATAACAAAAATACTTTTTTTGAAAAAAAAAAAAAAAATATGTATCGTCTGATATGAAATAGTAAAAAAATTGAAAGTAATTTTTATTTTTACTAGTTTTTAATAAATTACTATATAATCCATAAGTTTATTATGTATCGTTGATCGATTTGAAGAACGCATATTATAGAAGCAAAAAAAAAATCGAACGAATTTTTGAAAAATTTATAAAATCGATGTGACGAAAGTGGTGTGAAAACTCTGAGTTTGATATGTGAATCCTACATCATATATGTGCGTAAAATATTATTTTAATTCTGAAATATAGAAGAAGAAGAAAAAAGCTGAAAAAATCAAAATTAGAAAAAATAAATTAACTCAATCGTGTTAATAATAATTACTATGATTATGATTACGATTATGATAATCGATAAAAATAATTTTTCAAAATTTTTTTAATTGGCTATCGCAGGGGCGGGGGTCGATGTAAACGTCCGTCTGTATTAAGGGGGTGGATATAACAACAGGTGCGCAAAGTACAATTAGACAAATCGTGATCATGACTAATTAGCACCAAGCTGGGGGGTGGGTTGGGGGTGGGTTCGGTGCGGATGTGGGATTGTGTGTTCTTGTACTTGTACTTGTACTCGTGCTCGTGCTTGTGCTTGTGCTCGTGCTTGTGCTCGTGCTCGTGCTTGTGCGGTGGTTATAGTTATACACAAATTATAGATACGTAGGGCGAAAACGAAATGATGTGGTCGTCCAACATCACTGTTACGACAATAATTCTGTTACTAAGATATATAGACGAGGTTTACTCACAGGATGATTTATCCGATCTTGATAAACCGAGTAAGTAATAAATAAAAATATAACATGCATGTTACGTATTTCAGGATTTTACATTTCCTTTTTTTCTTTACATTTCCTTTTTTTCATCATTTTTGTACATTTTTATCACGTAGTATAATTCCTGATTTCTTATGTTGTCCCGCCTCGCTTAGCTCGGCAACTTTTCATTCGTCATTGCGGGTTGGATGCGGGGGTGGAGGGGGTGCAGAAATCGTGACGTGGATTTCGTCGTTTTACCATATTTTACCCTTTTTTTCTTTCTTCTTTTGTTGTCCTCTCATTTTTCCTCGTATTCGACTTATTATAACCGCGAGATCGATAAAATGATGAAACACTGCATAGATAAGAAATTTTGGCAAAAGAAAAACGAAAAAGCTCAGCAATGAAATTGACGATTAATATTCTTACGAAATCAGCGGATATCAGCGCGCCGACACTTTAACGAGCAATTAATAGTCAACTTCCGCCCATCCACCTACACCTACACCCCCTATACCTATACCTACCTACTTGAGGGGTAAACTTGATAGATGAGGGTTGGGATCGGAGGAAAGGTTCAAGAGTAATCGTAAATTTCTTCACTAGTGACGCGCCTACAGCACCATGGCCACGCCGAGTGTCGACGTTCGGACCTATACCTACTAACCATCCCTTAAGTAGTAGCTACAGGCACCAAACTCACCCTTAATATAACGAATTCGGACCCTTTTCCATCAGGTTTAAAATTTCTTCTTGTTTTTTTCTTCTCCTTTTCCTCCTTTTCTTTGGAAAATTGGAAAATGTGAAAAGGGAGCGAAAGAGCGAAGACCAAAAAAATTATATTCGGGGGTGTAAAAAAATACATCATTTCATCAGAAAGTAACTAAAACGGTTCCATTATTATTCTTTCACGATCGAGAAGCTTGATGCCGACCATGTCTCGGTCATAGAAGAAGACGAGGAGTGGACCGAGAAGAGAGGCTGTGTTTTTTTTTTTCTTTTTTTATCAAATTTGATTACGGATCAGAATTAAAGATTTTTCGATTAAATTTCCGTATAATTAGCGTAAACACGAGAAATCCATTCGATGACAAATAAAGGTATCAGGAAATCCTAAACATATTACATATATATGGTATATATGTAATATCGAACGATTGCGTATAGCGTTGGCAGAGCCGTTTGGCTTTTGTCGATATCAGAGGAGAAAATAAGAAAGGAGAGAAAAAAAAAAAGATCGCCTTTTCAACAGCGCGGAGTAGGTATAATAAAGAGGAAGGCACAAGCAGAGAGAGAAAAAAAAAAAAGGAAAATTGAAGAAAAAAAAACGAAAAAAAGCGTTTTTTTACGAAAACGAAACACGTTTCTAATAACGGGCCGCGAAAGTCGGTGTCTTCTTTTTCCCGGTCGTGCGGCACGGTGTGTCGTATCTGAGCGGATTCCTTTCGAGCATAATAAATGACGAGGCATTAGGCACGCGGTGATCTCCCGCGCAGGTTATTTCCCTTTTTTCTCTACGTTTTTTTTATTTATATATTTTATTTCATTCGAGTAGGTATCCCGGATTTCTTATTCTATTTTTTTTTTTCGTCTCATCTCGATCCCGACGTCTTATATAGCCACAATCAGTTTATGTGTCTATATACCCACGAGAGTCTCACGCAAAAAAGTAATTAGCCTGCCACGTCATCTCTCTCCCTCCCTCCCTCTCTCTCTCTCTCTCTCTCTGCTATAGAGTCAGAATTCACCTGCAGGATCTCCCGCTGTCGTCCTTTGTCAAGATGAAGAGTCAAGGCCGTGTAAGTTGTTGTACGTATACAGCTGAATCGCGGTCCACTATACGGAGAGATATATACAAGGTGATTCAGCCCGAATGGCCCATATTTTGAGGGTGAATTCCCCGCGGAAATCCAAGACTGTATTTCCTTTACCGAAAATTCGAGGGACCTATAGTTTACGAGCTACGAAAGATCTTGGTTGACCAATCGCGGAGCGTATGAGTCGCATAGACTGGGCGCCCGCTCAACTCGCGCTCATGATCAACCCAGTCTGAGTCGCCTGTGAGTTCCGTGATCGGTCGACTAAGATCTTACCTAACTCGGAAACTATTGGTCCCACGAATTTTTCGCAAAGGCAATTTAGCCTCAGAATTTGACAAGGAATCCCTCGCGTTTCATGAAAATTTTTCAGCTATTGGATAAGATTTTCGGAGAAAAATCTCGAATGATGATATGACCTCACTTTATACATTTGGTCGTCGTGGTAAAAAATTGATGTGATTTTTCTTTCTTCTCTTCTTATATCCCCAAATAATAATGAATCATTTGTTCGAAGAGTATATTCGACGAATTGTATACGTCTCTTGGATTATTTTCATTGTTAACTTGTATAAAAAGAGATACGACTTACCTGTTCTCCATCCACTGCAGCCTCCGTATCCAGCAGCTTATAATTTTAAGTACTTACCTATACCTACCTAGGAGGGAAAGGAAACGAAGGACGTTAACGAATCACGTCGTTCAACATTTCTCTTGAATATTTCAATTTTCTGAATTCGTTACCGAGCCTTCCAGGGTTCCAGGGGTAGAATAAGGAGAATAAGGAGACGAAGAAGAAGCCCTCACCAACCAATTACCTAATTCGCGTTGTCGTTGCCTTTTTCAATTAGCCTGGGATCATTAATTGGCTTGAAAAGAAACATCCACCCTCTCTCTCTCTTCTCAGTGCCTAAAATTCATCTTTCGATTCCCTCTCTCTCTCTCTCTCTCTTCTCCCTTTCTCTCTTTTTTATCTGACTGAGAATTCTATCGAAAAAAGACAAGAGAAAAAAAAATGGAAAAAAGCTACTAGATAAAGAAAAGCGCGAGAGCGCGTCAATCTTGCGGAACCAAAGATAACATTTTCCTTTTTCCCCACCAGCTGTATATAAGTATAATGATCATTTCTTTGAAAGAAAATACCTGCCTATATGTATGTATGTACATCCCAAAATTACTGTTATTTCCTACATTACATAAGTTATATATATATATATATAAATGGTGTTAGGCTGGTTTTGGTCCACCGCGTGCGGCTGTTCGACAAACAAACTTTCCGTACAAAATATCTATATATATATATATTTATGTACGTACCTATAGGACCTATGTAAACGTGGTTTGTTATCATTATTAGTGTCACTTTACTCTTCGTCTTTATTTTTTTGTTTTTTACATTTTTTACATTTTTTTTTCTTCTTTCCACTTCTAAAGAGATGGAAAATACGCTGCGGGACATTTTTTCTCGTACAGAGATACTTAGAGGTTTAGTGACGCGTAGTACTTATATTACCGAGGTGGTAAATGGGCAGGTAAACTATACCTACTGTATTTATATACATATATGTATATATGTAACCCACTACCTACTTGGCATACGAATCAAACGCGATAATAAAATTGCGCCATTCAATCCCGCATAAACATTAGGTCGTAAATTTAATGTCCCAAAATCTCATCGTGTTCAATGAAGAAGAAGAGAAGAAGAAAAAAATCGAAAAAACGTGTGTAATGGTACCCATTCGATTTCTTATTTCTTTTTTTCCGAATTTCCGGCTGTCCTAATCAAGGATACTTCACGGTTATTACACGAATCGATAATACGACGATAAAAATAGGAAATAGAAAAAAAAGTGGAAAACAAATAGTTTTATTGTCGAATTATAATTTTTAAATCATTTATATCACATTATTAGCGCCGTATAACGATACCGATCGTTAGTTCAACGTCTAAAGTCGGATACGTAATAATCGCCTTGACACAAAATGAGAACAATAAGAATAACTAAGCCTGCAGTTTACGCGGTCGTGAGATTCCATAATCTACGATCTCGATCCAACATGATAAAATCGGTATCGAAAAAATGGATTTCGACGAGTGAATTTTCTATTTTCTACTTTTCCTTTTCTTCTTTATCCCCGATTCCTCAGATCGCGACGAGAAAAGAGACGACAATTATATCAGGATCGGTAATAAATCGTAAAAGAATCGCAATGTCCTGAAATTCGTTTTTAGAAAAAAAAAAAGGAACGAATAAAAAAAAATTACCACCGGGCAAATGAATCGAATTTGAAGTGATAGTTGAACAATCGACTACACGGAATGTCTCGTACTGTAATCTTGCTGTCATATAGCCTTGCGTCGGTGATATTACTCGTAACATATTATAAGTATATCTAGTACCTTGACTACATAGTATAAAGTGCCAGTCACTTTGGAGTTAGTGGCAATAAGAAGAGCGATTGTTCTCCTTGTTGTAACGGTATGTCTTATGTACAATAATCCGCTCGCGTCGTCGTAGTAGTCGCTTTATGCCCATACCGATCTTTTTTTTATTTTTTTCTTCACTTTTTTTTCTCTTCTCTCGCCGGTTTATTTCGCACTACGCTTTTTACGCGAGGTACAAAATTAATCCTAATGATAACTGGAAAATTACCGGATATTATGGTCATTGGTTTACGTTACCGATAAACGAGGGAAGACCTGCGCCGCCGTCCAAGATCATTAATTATTACCCCGCGATCGTATGACAAGATGAATTTATATCGTTAAATCTCGGTATCGCTTTCTCGCATGGAATTCCAAGAGGCCTATATACCAATGTCAGAATGGGTATATAAGGTACCAGTAAATGTCCAAAGGTTGAAAATCTACGCCGGGTTATTAAATCGGCAATAACAAGTATATAAGATCGTTAATTGCGCTGGTTTTATCTATTCATCTGAGGAAGAAAAAAGTTATTTTCTCATTTTCATCCGGTTAATTTACAACCATAGGTATACCCGTTTACAATCTCGTACATATATTATGAATATATGCATCAGAAAGATCGGCGATCTCTTTTCAAAATCCTACCGACTCGCGTCAGTGATTGTAATGATGCTGGGCGATGGACCTGCGGCGAATGAAGAATCGAACCAGTCGCAGAGCGATCGTTCTTTGGACTTGGACGTCTCGGACTTAAGGTTCGACATTATTTTCTATAGGATAGAAATAAACGAGAAAATGTCTTTTTTCTTTCCTTTTTTTACGTCCGACCGATCATTGGTCCGATATCTTGCCGGATTTTGCTGCTATTACTGCCGAAGAGAACCAGCTATCAAGAGTAGAAAGTTCGTTTCATTTCATTTCATTTCATTTCGATTAGATTCGTTTCGAACCGATCCGATCCGATCCGATCCATCTGCCTGACGAAAAAATAAAATAAAATAAAGTTGATAAACCGCTACGGTATTATAGGGCTGGGAGGTAGTTCAATGTTCACAATCTCTCTGCAGGGACACGTATTGAAGTACCATTTGATTTCTTTCATTTCCGAAAATCGATAGGTTTAATTGTACGCTTTCCACCGCGTTCGGAGTAGAAACCAAAGAGAAAAAAAATACCAAAAACCAGAAAAAAAAAGAACGATAAAAGGGTAAAAATGGATAGCAGCGACACTTATTTTCAAACCGGTTGGAAAACGATTGCGAAACAATGTAAAAGAGAAAAACTGGCGAGTGGACGAACTGGTATGTATTGTACACGTGGGTATGTCATACAGTGGTGTGTGGGGGTGCGGGACGGTAGGGTGCGAAATAGAAAGAAAGAAAGAGAGGGGTAAAAAAAAAAATAACAAAATAGAATGAAAAAGAGAAAAATTCAATTTATTTAACCCTCGAAAGAGAAAATGGTCCGTGTACAACGCCTATGTATAGGTAGAGGTAGAAATAACGTTGAACGGTGTGAACTGAACCGAACTGAACTTTGCGGTATAGGTGAAGGAGAGAAAAACGAAAAAAAAAGAATTTGAAAAAAAAACAATTTCATTGAATAGAAAAAACATGAAAAAACAAAATAGGGATGAAAATAACTGCACGCCGACAGGAAGCAATTTTTGTTTCACTTTTTTCAACCCCCAATTTTTTTTTTTCTTTTCCAAATTGTTGGAATTTTTTTTTTTTTAAAAGTCGACAGTTCGGAGTCACGTTACCAGGAGTAAAACTTTATACTATTATATTACACGCGACTGGGTCGAAGTTCCAAAAATTCAAAATACGAAATTGACCGAAATTTTTCCAATTTTCTGACTTTCGGAATTCTCATGTTGTGAACTTAGATCGAACATTTCCGAATAATCTGAATCCTCTTAAATGAATCGGTAATTCGAACCGTTCTAAACTCTAAAAATTTCGAACTTTGAACCAACCCCTATACTACAAAACCCCATATAGTTTAATGAAACGAAAATTGTAGTTCGATTTTATCTGATTGATGTATCACGGCCATTAGCGCAAATCACGGGATCGAGGAGGACCACGTTTGAGTGAGTCCAACTCTTTTTTTTTCATCTTTTTTTTTCATTCCACCCCCATTCTCTGTTCGATTCGGTTGTATTCCTCGCGTGGGTGGGTATGGGTGGGTATCAATCACCCCTATGTACCCGTTATTGGATTAGTATTTTTAGTGTTCATTTCCTCGACTAACGTTTATGTACAATACACAGGTACACCTATATATACCATATATGAACAAGTTTCTGAAGAGGGATTGAATCAATTTGATCAATTATATCGAATTAACGTGAATTTCCTTTAATTTTTTTTTTTTTTTTTCATCTTCTTGCAATTCCTCCCTTACTCGCATCTCCCAGGCATACTTATATCGGCTATTGTCGTCGCTGCAGTACATCACGTCTTTGTATTGCAATTATTTACTCGCCTGATTCGCACCCTACGAGACGAGAATACAAATAAAGAAAATAATCCCGTCATGGTCTCGGCGCGGGTAGTTCTATCTGCGCCAAAACCCACCCCCACCCAGCCACCACCACCAGCTAGTAGGTACGAGCTAGGGGGTAGGATTTAGGGTATATAGAAACGTCGTTCGATACTCGAGAGAAAAACCAACGGCAAACTGCCAAGGCAGAAGAAAATAAAATAGAAAATAAATGGAAAATAAAACAAACTCACAGACGGACGAGAAAGAAAGAAAAATTCATATTTTTGTAATGGGGAGATCCTTGATTAGATCATTTCGGAATTTCGATGCTTCCATATATCACGTGGGCCAGGACGTCGCGAAATAAATAAATAAATAAAAAGAATCCATCCAAAACCCCATGGGGGTTCTGAAATTTGAAAATAATCCAATCGCGGATCACCCCATTGGAAAAATCGGGCAAAAGTTTGTGTGTTTCAATTTATAGGGAAAAAAAACGCTTTTTCTAGTCCATTAGCTAGTTAGACACTCGGAATTCTGACTCATGCGAATATAACTTATGATTTTTGCTAGATTACGATTAGCGCACACGCCTACACGCAATATGTGTGCGGCGGCGTGCAGGATTCCACTTGGGGATGAAATATAATGAAAAAAAACAACGAAACAGAAGGAAAAAGGGAAAAAAAAATAACAAAATGCGGTCGGATCTATGCAGAGGAGCCAATTAATGATCGTAATGAGTATAAATTATAATTAAAGTTTGTAATCTCGTTATATGCGCCATGACTGCCACAGCTAAAACTCCCCCGCCCGCTGCCCCATCCCTTGGCTAATTACGCGGGTTATATATTTCGCTTATAATATATCCCCAGCCCGTATAATGGCGATTTTTTGCCTATAGCACGCATCCGGACGTTGCGCAGAATCCTCCGGATTTCGGATTATTCTTCTAAACGATTTGGCATTTTAAAAATCGTCGAAAATCTGACGGATCCGAAATTTCGTGTTTTTTTTTTCTCCTTCATCTCGAAGCTTCTGACTTGATTCCATCGAGTTCCTAGTTCTTCGACCGAAATAACGATGCTATAATTATTAATTACCAAATACGACGTATAGGAAATGAACGATTGTTATACAGCTTCGATTACGCGACTGATTTTGTCTGATAATTCAAAGTAGGTACGGTATAATATAGTTACCCAATACCCTTACGTGGGCAGGTGTAATATACACGGGGGGGTTGCATTCGGCTCTATAACTGCAACCGAGTTAAAGTTTTCCCCCCATACAATTCCGCAGTAGTAGTTAGCTTTTCTACTTCATATCATACTAGGGGTGAAACCTTATCATTCCAGAGTTAGCTGGACGCTTGTAATTGACCATTATCCTTTACAATATGCGTCGCAACGTTGAACCCCCTCTAGCCAGAGCCATGGATGCAATTTCGCCGTGATTATAATCATTATTTTCGCATTGAGCCCCGAAAGGAAGAAAATGAGATTCGAAAGACAGAGGGCAGGATGAGGAACGGGGCTTTTGTTTCTTGATCGAACTCAGCCCGGTAAGAAGCTCAATGCTTTAACCACTGCTTGAGCCTTTTTCGCTGTTTCCATTGTTGTCCCGGTTAAGGGCTGGGGCCAAAAAGCTCAAAACATCATTCAGGGGCGGAGGAGAGCCTTATTTGTTTAATATAAACAAAAGGATACGCGTTCATTTATTTTCTTCTCTTTTTCTTTTTTCTTCATTTTTTACGTTCCGAGCGAGGAGTTCGAGTAAGCGATCCCTAAAATATGAAGAAACGGACGTCGCGTTACCCCGTAACGAACAAAAGCCTTCGGGAAGCTGCTGCAGGATGGCCACTTCTTTTCTCATTTTACCTTTCACGTTCATCCCATTCTACGTGTAACGTAGTAGGTCTCCACGCAATGACGGAAAGATAAGAGGAAAGGGAGAAAAGAAACTAAGAAAGTTGGAAAAAAGTCACAGAGAAAAGATGGAGAGAGATGGAGAAGGGATGATAATAATTGCGCCCGGTGGGATCGATACCGAGCACTTTTTTTTCACCGCGAATCGCATCGACTAGAATTCCAAGATCCGACGATATCCACGTGGATGTAAAGCGAGTATTCGGGGGTTTACAGAGTCTCGAAAGTCGTTCGAAACTCCAGCCAACACCCAACACCCAACACCCCCTTCCATATTATCGAACATTATAAGGAAATAACGATAACCCCTCCGACCGGAATAAAGATATCGTCGTAGCTGGAATAAAACGGACGTGTTTCAACGATAACGATTCGATTGCTTCTCAAATCTGAAAAAACTCTACTCACGAGATTTTACCATTCAACGATCGTATTTACCTACCCTTAGCAAAATCACGATCTCATCGTCTAATCGCATATTCCGATATTCCATCCAACCTGCGTTTATGTTTAACATGATCTGCTCATGCGGTTCACGATTCGAATTACTTTATACAATAAAATTCTTCTCTTCTCTTCATTCAACGCTATTTCCTATTTTTTTTTTTCTTTTTTTTTCTTTTTCTTTCTTCTTTCTATCATTCTTAAGAAGAAGAAGATGAAAAATATATACGACGCACTGCAGGCAACAATATTCCTATTTACGATCCTCCCACACCGACATTCTATACTTTATCTACTCCATTTCCGGACACTAATTGTACAGGCAATTAAATTTACGATTTATAGTAATTGCCGTCCGGCTTTACTACCGCCCACCTCCGTTGGACGTTTTTATTTTATTTCATTTTTTTTTTTTAATTTTTTTGTTTCCTCTCTAGGTATGCAGGCATGTTTTATACACGATCCTGTTTTATTGCCACTGCACAACGCGACACTGGCTCCGAGCTGGCAAAGCTCATAGTCGGAGAAAAAAAATTTGGCCAATTTTGGAGAATCGGATCAGGCAAAAAAGAAAAAAAAAAAATAGAATGTTCATATCCATTTTGACTGAATAATTACTGCAGCGATTGATTCCAGTATTTTATAACACTTCACTTTGGTAAGGATTCTGTCGATGGGAAAAAAATCGTCAAGATCCGATGATCCGATTACGAAATAAGATCGATTTTAGAGATAATCTAAATGACTCAAAAACTACCGCAGCGCACGTTGATAGAATTTATTGGGAATTTATTTATCTACTAAGATCCATTGATTCCAGGATTCGATGAGAGTTGTGTTGAAAAAGATCATATCGATCGGAAAAAAAATCGTCAATATCCTCTCATCCGATTCCGATCAGATACGATTGATTTTAGACAGAAGCTGTTCCGAAATTGGATTCCTTAAATTACTCAAAATCTGCGTGGTCGATGAAATCGTGAATCTGATCGGTTCTGGGATTGATAAATCCGCGTCGATCGATCCAACGGAAGTTCAAATCCGTTGATTAGCTGCCAAGAAGATCTTTGGAGGAAAAAATCTAGATTTAAATCGTAAATTTTTCATAGTTGGAACGAGAAACCGCGTGAAATCATACGACTTTTTGTGAAAATAAATTCCGCAGATCTTCGGGGCATTTGGTAAAGTAGGTGGAAGTATGGTCGGAGAGGTACGTGATGGTATCGAGTAGGTGGTATTCGTTTGGGGCGACAGCTGGTCCCATTTGGTGTCTCCTTTGGTGGTTTTAACGGGCAGTCTTGTATGCCGGACGCGTGCCAACTTTCGACCCCTTTACTTCGCGTCGCGTCGCTCAACTCGGTGCATGCGTCCCATGTCGTCGTCGCGACATGGTCTTCTCTCCTCCTCAGATGTGTCCATCCTTTCCTGGACGACACGCCACCCGTCGTGAGAACCACGTTTTTTCCGTTTCCCTTTTTTTTCCATTTTTCTTTTACCTCCTTTTTCTCTGCTTCGGCTTCACCCCCGTGGCGTCGTGTCGCCCGACTGACGTAAGAGGCGTCGAAAACTCGTGTAGTATACGAAATTAACACCGCTTTGACACATGTTTTGATAATATGTGTAACGTAACGTGCGAGAGACTTCATTCCGTCATTCGAATCATTTCGAGTGGGAGTATCGCCCCCGCGGCAATTTTCTTATTTTTCTTCATCTTCTTTTTATTTTTCTTATTCTTCGTCTCTTTCGTTTTCTCCTCGCTTTTTATTAACCCAAGATTTTCTTTGTAGTCTGTCTTGTAACCGGCGATAAAACAGAGGCTAAAAACTCCCCGTCGTGATAATATTTATACCAAGCCCTTTGGCAGAAAAGTGGGAAAATGAGAATACGACCGAGGCGAGGCGAGGCGAGGCGTTTTGGCAAATCCCCTAAATAAAGCGGTACTACGCCTCATACCTATCCACTCACTTACTTACTTACTTACTTCGTTTCAATTCCATGAAGAGAAATCTTACGAATTAAGAGGCTTGTGCCAGTAAATAAGGGCGGAAAAATAAATTCCGGCTCTACTCGCTCTCGGGGTTGCAATGAAATCAACAGAATCCACAAATCTAGCGCGACATAAATGACTCAACGTCATTTATTCCCTGATCTTTCGGTTTTCGGAACATATCACTTATGTCTCGAGTAAATTATAGAAATGGAAACAAGATTTCTGTTAAATTGAAGAGGAGGAACAGCCTCGGTCTTGGCGAGTACAATAGTCTGTCTAGAAAAGTAGAGGCAATTTTCGGTTGGGTTCTCATTCATTCATTCATTCATTCAGATGTTCGGCTTTGGATTGTTAGTCTTTCGATGGAGAACCCGAACGGGACTTACGACTTTAGTCCTGCACGTAGGGATCATTCGGTCTCGCAATGTTGACGAAGAACGAGAAGAACAAGAAGAACAAGAAAAAGAGGAGAAGGAGGAGATGGAGGAGGCTGAATAGACACGGGAGGCAAAGTTCCCAGTAGCTAATGATATTTGCTTTTAGTCGCGGCTTTCATATCTCCACAGACTCTGGGGCGACTTATTCAAGCCCGTTAATTGGTAGCTGACATTAAGTATACGGAATAAGAAAAAGAGCGGAAAAAAGGAAACCGAACGTATAAAGAAAACGAAAAAGCAAAGGAGGAAGAAAAGGGAAAATTCTTTCCCTAAACAAAAAAAGAAATGAAAAAAAAAACTGTAACTGTGTGGTACACAAGGATTTGGTCATTAAACGGCAAACTGTAATTGGACGAGTTCTGTAGCTGAGCTCACGCAGTATTACACCTCAAAGAATAATCCACTCATTATACTATACGAGGGCGAGGTGGGGTTTTCTTAAATTTCATTAAAAAAAACCAAAAAAAAAACAGGGGATTTCGCTGTTCGTTCAATTTATTCGTCTAATTGCCTCAAAGAAATCTCGCCAGTTTTTAATCTACGCGTAAATTAATATCTGCGGGTATATCGTCGTTGAAAATTCTCACGCAATGAGTAAAATTATTTAAGAAAAGCCGGACCTGTGTCCGACCCCCTTCGATTCGGCTGATTTTTTGTGGGCTTGTTACTCACCTAGAGAGTAGTCAAGAGCCAAAATATTAGGCCCCGAAAAAATTTATTGGCTAAGCCAGAGCTATTTTTCGTTTTTTTTCACATTTACGACTTGAATTTGGGTATTTTTGATTACGTAGAGGTTTTTTGTACTGAGTGGACGAAAATTGGTTTCTCATTATAAAATTGACCAAGGAACAAGAATATGGCCACAGATTTGACCCACGACGAATACCCGCAGAAATATTTGCCAAAAACACTCAAAATTGACCAAAAAAGTCCCAAATCTTGGAGAAATGGTCAAAAAATCTGTTTTTTCACTACCCGAGGCGGCCATCTTGTAGAGAAAGAACCAACGAATACAATGAGCACACGACCAGATTTTTAGGACGAACCGTTTAGAAAATACGCGGAGTCAAAGTCGGAGAATTTCGATTCTTGTCAAAAACTGGCGTTTTTGACCTCGTGGGAGAATTTCCGACCTATAGGCCTATTTTGCGGCGTGCTCCCTGACTGTCTCAATGGTATATTAAATGAGATTCGTAAGGTTCTGGCGAAAATGTATAATTTTTTTTTTTTTTTAATTTTTTTTTTCAATAAAGATAACCTATCAATACACCATTTAGACAGTCAGGGAGGACGCCGCAGAATAGGCCTGTAGGTCGGACATTCTCCCACGAGGTCAAAAATGTCAATTTTTGACGAAAATCGAAATCCTCCCACTTTAACTCCACGTATTTTCTAAACGGTTCGTCCTAAAAATCTGGTCGTGTGCTCATTGTATTCGTTGGTTCTTTCTCTACAAGATGGCCGCCTCGGGTAGTGAAAAAACAGATTTTTTGACCATTTCTCCAAGATTTGGGACTTTTTTGGTCAATTTTGAGTGTTTTTGGCAAATATTTCTGCAGGTATTCGTCGTGGGTCAAATCTGTGGCTATATTCTTGTTCCTTGGTCAATTTTACAATGAGAAAACAATTTTTGTCCACTTAGTACAAAAAACCCCTGCGTAATCAAAAATACCCAAATTCAAGTCGTAAATGTGAAAAAAAAAACAAAAATAGCTCTGGCTTAGCCAATAAATTTTTGCGGGGCCTAATATTTTGGCTCTTGACTACTCTCTAGGTGAGTAACAAGCCTACAAAAAATCAGCCGAATCGAAGGGGGTCGGACACAGGTTCGGCTTTTCTTAAATAATTTTACTCAATGCCACATGAAATGTAGTTATAGGTGTATAGGTACCTACATAATCCTTACGCGATGTCAACTCGACGAGTGATGCCGGATGTTACGCAACGGCAGACTCTCAGCGATTTTCCATTTACAGATAAGAGGGTAAAAAATTGATCAGCCTTAGCTTCGCATGCTTCCAAGAAAATTGGATAATCAAAGTTGGAAGCGGGCGGGCTCAGGTGGTAGCCTCAAATAGCTCCGACGTCTCGTTTCCTTTCCTTTCCTTTCCTTTCCTTTCCTTTCCTTTCCTTTCCTTTCCTTTCCTTTCCTCTACTTTTCTTTCGTTCCGTTTCGTCCTGCGCCAGGAAACGACTTGAATCGAAATTTCCCCGTTCCCAAACCAGACGAGCCAAAATCTCGAGTCGAAGGAAAAGAGCCTCGCGTCGCGTCGAAACGTCTCCGCGTGTCATCGTTTCGGAACATTTTCCTTACCTCGAAGAATTAATCACTGACATTTACGGGAACGGAGATTCTCAGTGAAAAAATATATCGTCATCGTTGTTCCGATTCCCCTTAAATCCTGCTTAAGAACGAGAAAACTCAATCTCAAATATATTCCGTCGAAAAAATAGTGTGAGAATTTCTTTTTTTCCACACATGAACGGAAAGGGCTATTTCGCTCCCGACAGAGAGCGAGCAAAAATAAGTTTTGCGTCCCTTGGTAGGGAAGAAAGACTTTCCACACGGCCTTTCCTGCCAAAGGACGCGAAACTTGTTTTTTTTCTCTCTCCAGCGGCTGAAGTGACGCGGAATTTCCCCTATATATATTATATGGGTGTAGTATTATAAGACAGAGAATTGCATCGAGTACGTGCACCAATCTTTTCCCAATCTTTCTTCCTACTCGCGGCACGTGGTTATCTAAGAGTAATGCTGCAATATGGGCGGGCTGGGCGGTAACGTCGTCTATTTTACCCAACTGAAGTAAAACTTTTCCCCATTCTTTAGAGCGACGCGTGTCGTGCATACGCTTGTGCGATTCGACTTACTCCTTTACTCCTTACTCCTTATTTCTTATTCCTTTATCCCATGACCTAGGTCATAATATATGTTCAGTCAGAAATACATCTTTTCCATCACGTCCCTTTTCCTCATACCTTATATACTCTGTATATAATATAATATCTGTACATATTATACCTGGCTACTTATTTAATCCGTAATTTCATTCAGAGTATAATCACTGACGCGAAAATAAATCCCATCATAATTCTATACCATGTTAGGTATATGCCATCAAACGAATGACAAATTTAATATATCTGAGTGAACGCGAGGTACCTTTATACCTTCAGCTCCTGAATTATAATAATCATATCCTTAATTTCAATTAGTATCAAGCTTTGAATCAACGTCCTTAAAGTAGGTAGTACCGGAAAAATAATGACTCGGTAATTTACGCGAAAACGGCTAAATTCGTTTCAGACGGTCTCGAATTTTCAGAAATTGAAGAAAAAAAATCTCAAAGTTTTCGTCTATTTTCCCAAAAGGAATATTTCAATAGTAACACAATCGAAAACACAATTCATCTACTTTGTATGATTACAGATGAGAAAATAGAGAAAAATAAGGGATGATAATTTAGAGGGAGAGAAAATCGAAATAGGTTTCTTTTTTTCTGTTTTTCGCACGCGTACCTATATATATATATTATACAACGCACCTTTAACTCCGATTTCCGCAATAGAATTCACCCTCTCTCTATATTCTCTCGCATATTTTTTTTCTTTTTTTTCTCTTCCTTGTCTGTCTGTTTCCTTTTAACAGTTTATTCTACACACTGCAGGGGAAAATAATTTACCGAGCCAATTCGTCAGCTTGTAGATAGGTAGGAAGGTAGGTATAGCGACGACATTCGCCTACTCAGGTTTTAGAGGGTGAAATATAAAAAAAAAAAAAAAACCAAAGAAAAAAGGATAAAAAAAAATGGTACAGTTTATTTCCTATGGCGTACATGCATGTATATATACGTGTATATGCTATATAGAAACGTGAGACGATGCCTGACGCCTCGCGCGGTATCGTGTGAATAATAGATTATATACGTACCTATATAGGTATGTAATACATGGATGGGTCTGTTTTATATATAAATTATATATAATGATGAGTCGTCAAAAAATTTTCAACGATATCAACCCTTTTTTTTTCGGTCGATAAATTTGAACCCCGTTTAAGGGATATATTATATTGAATGAATGACACCGCAGTGGCGTGAAAACAATTGTTTACTTTAGCTCGTCGAATGTGTGTAATAAAGTTTGATTACCTACCCCCGAACACCCGAATCGAAAAACCCCCAAACCCCAACCCTATATTCAGTTTCATCTCCCTTTTTCCAATTATACCGAACACGAGAGAAATGCTCTGACAATTATTTGGCACCGCGTCCATCACACACGGTTTTCTATTTTTTTTTTTTCGCGTTTTTTGGTCTTTTTTTCTTCTGTCTCTTTTTTTTTGACGATGACGACATAGAAAAAAAAAAGGAACCCGGTTTTTTTCCATATAAACCACAAAATTTCTGTACGCGAGAAATTCCCCGCGCAGTACCATGACATCCTTTTTTTTTTTCGATTTATAAAAAAGAAAACGGGTATTTTCCCGTTCCGTTTATTTTATTTAGTTCGTAATTTTGCAAAACGTTGCAGACGGGGGGAAATATTTCTAAGGGAAGTCTCAGAGATGAGAGAGGACCACCTTAACGAGCCACCACGTACATAGATCTCCGCTGTATACATGTATAGAATATATATACCTATGTATGTATTATATATATGCGGGGGGTGGAGGAAACCTGTCCGTCAAGATGATGAATCGCCGGCTAGGTACGCGGTGATAATTCGCGATTACAACCTTCGTGCCCTTCCTCGCTGGACCTGCAGGGTAAATGACGCTTCACCAGTTGTTTATTAGCACCCTCCGCAAAGTCCCTTCGGGAAATACGAGCGTGGCACGTGGGGATAAAAGAAGATATGAAACAGAAAAGAAAAGGAGAAGAAAAGTGACAAAAAAGGACATGTTTCTCGCTGCCGTTTCGAATTCTGATATTGAGTGAAATTTTCGAGTGAAGAAAAGCGAAAAAACGAAAAAACGCAAAAGCAAAAAAAATGTTCGTTTCACTTCGAGGAAACGCGATTCATGGGTGAAATTTTTCGCTCATGTTTATTGCGCCCGGGGTTTTCTAAAGTAAGTAGAAACCGCGGTCGTGTCTGACTTTGGTAGGTGTAAGGAGCGACCTGGGAGCGCTTCGTCATCTCTGATAACTCCCGAACCCCCAGACGTACTTTCTATCCTTGGGGTTTCGTCGCAGGGTGGAGGGTACACCGCAGTTATCTCAGCGAGCTGTCTTGAGGGATCAGCTAAGCTCTTTGCACCAGGCTTTCCGATTGGGGCCGGTGTGGGGGCGCGGGGGTGCAGAAACTGTCGCCTGGTAGACCCAAAAAAGAACTTTTCTCGTTCTGCAGGATCTGCGGGAGGCTCAGATCCATTGCAACGAATCAACCAACCAACAAAAAAAAGAAGAAAAAAAAAGAAGAGAATTTCGCAGTGAAATGGAATGAATCTCGGTTTACGGTGAAAAGAGAAGAAAAAAGGGAAAAAAAAATCGCAGTTTAATTTCCTGCAACGGGAAATTCGTGAACGAAAGGTGCAAAGCGGTATGCCGTTGAAAATTTGTTTTACTTTCGTCACTCGTATAACCGCAGGCTTTTGGGCTTGTTGACGAATCCGTGACGTTGATTTTTCGAAAAAATACGAAAAGAAAAAGAGAAGAACAAAAAGGGAACGAAACACCCATACGGCGTCGTCCCCTTTAAGATAGAAACTCGTATAAGACGCGGAATGCCGTGAGTGTTCTCGCGTCCTAGACGTGGATGGGACAGTGTGGGTGTATGAGAAGCTGTGCTCTGAAGCCTAATGGCGTAATGTGTCCTTTATGGAGGTCCAGCAAGCCATAAACCTTCCCTCAGTAACGTGTGTCGAGGAGGTGCCCGGGAGGTGGCCGAGAGGAGTTAGGGAAAAGGACGTGGCCGGTTTCAAGGCTTCCTTAATTACGCGGCAGAGCGCAAGAAGATGGGCGAGACCGAAACTGTCGCTGTTTTACATTATTAACGTCCGTCCCACAGGAATGGGTCTCTTTAGGCTAATACGGGGATCGTTAGGCGCGCTGAATCTTCGGAATTATTCTTAACCCCTCGTGCCAACTAACGAGGGAATATCGGGTCAATTAAACGCAACTCGAGTCGCACGCCGCTCATACACACGGTATTAAAACAATCAGGATTTATGTCTGCGCGTAATCAGATCGGACTAGTATTTCGAGGATATCTGGAGAACCGTCGACGGTACAGATGTCGAGGTGATTACCGAAAATGAAGGTGATCAAATTCCCCTCAAAAAACATTCGGCACATTTTTACCGCATCTCCTCTCCTTTCGCTGTATTTTACCGCTTAAATTGTGCTCCACATTCTACTCAATTTCTCACTTTTTCTTTCATCCGCTAGTATATTTGTTCGTGATTATTTTGCCGATAGGAAATTGATGGATCATTTTTACCCTGAAAAAGAACTGAGGCGTACCTCGATCTCGTGTAGAACCAGGGCACACAAACTATTATACTTCGGCAGTTGGGTAAACGATGAACCCTGTAGAACTAAATTGGTACCCATAGTCAATCGGCCAATCAATCAGAATGAGGATGCTGATTTTCGCCCTGCAAGCTCGAAAGCTCCGTCGTTCCTGATACCGAGCCCAGGACGAATTTCAATGCATCCGCATGGGTCAGGACGTCTCGAGATGTATAAAAAAAAAAAAAGTGTGCAAAGTTTGAGATGTTATTCGAAGCAATAATGCGATGGGGAGTAAAAAGTATTCCCGAAGTACCAAAAATCCCGCGGGTTAAATTTCAATGGGAAAGTTCAAAAGCTTTGGGACAGTGCTTAGAATCGAGAAAGGAACCTGGGGTCTTGATTTTTTATTTTTATATATATTTCGAGACGTTCTTGCCCATGGGAGCATTGAAATTCGAATATGACCGAATCGAGGAGCACCATAATAGCCGCAATGTATAGACTAAGACTGAATCAATATCTTATAAATCGGGCCATTAAGCCGCGTTTAAAGAGGGATGGAACGTACGCTTTCAGGGAATATGGCCTCTCGAAAAACCCTCGATGATCCAAGTACTGCAGCACTTGGTGTAGGTGTAGGTACATCAGTTTCGTATCGCGTTATTATCATCCGTCGTTGAGATGTGATGAACGAACGAAAAAGAAGAAAAAGAAAAAGAAAAAGAAAAAGAAGAAGACGAAGCCCGGATTCATTCGGCCATAATTCTTCCCTTTCTTGTTTCCCCGTCATTCCTTGATCTTCACAACGAAGACCGTTACTTTTTTTTCGTTTTTTTCTTCGTTTTCTTTTTCAACATTTGGTACAGCTCTGCAGAACGAGCTTCGAGGCTCGCGGATACCCGTAGGGATTAAGTCCCGAGGAGCGGTAGGTATGTACCTAAATCAATTCTAAGATCCTCGAGGATGCTGGTGGTGTGTAGGTAGGTACGTTGTATAGGCCCTCGGTTGTACCGCGGCTACTACTACCCTACGTGACGGGGTATATATTTCATCCCCGAATTCCGCACCGCTTTTCAAATCAGCGAAACGCTATCGCTCTCCTATAATACGTATACCAGAGCTACCGCGAGTTATTTCAAAACACACGCAAACTAGACAAATATAGAGAATGTCGGTATAGGGGGGAGGGGGAAAGGCCGAAACTACGGCAGGAATTTTCACCCTTTTTCTTTTTATCTCAATTTTTCGTCGATTTTTCTCTTCTCTTTTCGCTCTCCCCCCCCCCCCCCCCCCCCCCTGCCCCCATCGCGTAACATTCTCGCTAAAAAATGATCGGATATTTATTCAGGCGAGGGGCGGATGTAATTAAGAGAGAAATGAGAGAGAAGGAGCGAGCCTCGATGGTTAATGGAGAAAGATAATTAAATATTCCATCGGCAATGTGCATATAATATTGAAAAGGGATTTTATTTCATTAACCGATTCCGCGTCCTCCCACCGTCGTACCTTTCTTTTTTTTTTCCATCATTTTTCTTTTTTTTCTACACTTTTTTCACCCCATTTTATTCGAGTGTGGATATAAAGAGAGAGTGCGATCGTGCAGAGTCTTCCCGTCTTAACCTGGTCGGAAAAATCCCGTTGGCTGGTTCTCATACCTAACTCTTCTTCATCTTTTTCCCGAGAACTAATACGTCTCGCAATATTTGCTCTGCACCCTTTTCTTCTCTCCGCAGATATCCTTTAGACGCCCACGCCCCCCTCCTCGGCCGTAATACACCCTGCAGCCTGCGAATCGCGACTCTTTCCACCTTTTCATATCGTCTTATTCTTTCTTTCTTTCTTTCTTTCCTCCTTATACTACCACCCATACCTTCCCCTCACCGCCTATACCTACTCTGCAGAATTCCACTATTTCCGCATTATTTCAGCCATAAATTTTCCCAGCAAAATGGCTTGGAATCGTCCTCGATCTTTCACGCGAGAGAACACCACCACCACCACCACCACCAGCTCCACCATCGCTAGATAGATGGCTCGACGGATAGATACTTTCTTTCAGGCTTTTACCCCCTTCCCATATATGTACGTGTACGTGTAACCATGTGCTTGTGCTTGATGTGCAGTTTTGATTCTCCCCATCATTTTATACTGCAAGTAAAGACCGGTAGTCTTGCTATACGAGGAGTCAAACTGATTAGAATTTTCCTCGGTATATACTCGAACTTTTTCAATATCGGTATGGATGTATTATATGCATGGGATATTGTTCTACACATCACCGATTTTAATTCAAAGTGGAAAAGTTCGCTCTTCACGCGATAATAAGCGCGTTTTAGCAAGGCGGAGGATATCGCCTGACGTATACGCGGAGGTTGATCCTGGGCACATGGTATGGTATGGTATGTATGTATGTATATGTACGTACCACGTACGTTCATCGAAGTTAAAGTTCAGTGCAATGCTGTTCTAGTTTATATGCGGGTTAGTGTATTAAAACGAATTTAAACCAGGTCTAAAACGCGATGCTAGGTATATATCGGGGATGGGATATGTTCTGGTGAAGCATATAATGGAGAAGTCAGTCAAAGCTTCGGGGAAACTTACGACTTCATATAAACCCACGTTACAGCCTGCACCCAATCCCACTACTACTTTGCCTTGCAAAATGGAATTAGCTGAAATTTAATATCCTTTTCAAGACCGAGTGCGAAACAACCCCACCGTAAATTTGAAGCGTGATAAACTCCGGATCGGATGTACCCTCTCAACTCGTGTACATATACGTACATATAACATATGTATATGCCGTTCGACGGTGCAATGGGAACGGATAGTTTCGTGTGTCAGAAATTGTTCTGAATTAGATAACCGAGTGACAAATTAATCCCACAAATAATACCAACCGCGATACATCATGCTCTGCACCCTTGCAGATGAAGGAGTTCAGGGTTAAGGAGACCCGAGGGAGGCTAAGAACAGACCCTCTTCAACCTCATTGAATCCCTACTCGGTCTTGGACATAATTATCAACTTGAACAACGCGGGGATAGATTTTGAACAGGATTACCTATAGCCAGTACGCTGTTGTCTCAGTAGAATTTTGGAAGAGCTTATTTTACAGATAATTCAGTGATCTTGATTTGCGATATTCACCTTGATCTCGATATCGTTAACGGTTATCGAGATATCGCCGAAAAACTGCACTCGATTTAGCATACCTATAATGACCTGCAATCAGTTCAGCAATTCAAATTCTACGATCTACTAATAGTCGGATTGATTTCTCGTGACTAGGTACAATTCGGTATAGGTATGTACTACAGAAACGAGTCGCATTTCTCGAAGCACGACGTTGTAGGAATCGAGTCAAGCACCCCTAGAGCAAGGGCTGGTCTAGAACGTTCATACCTATATACGGCTTTATCATCGTCCCTCGCGATCGCGAAGCAAAGGGAAATAAAAATAGTGATGATAATAACAGCAACAATAATAGTCTGACGTCTGAATGCTGCACGGGGTTAGTATCTCGTTCCGAATTCAAAAAGATCCCGTATCTAGCCCCTTCGTACATACGGTAGGTTCCTACAGGGGATAGATCTCGAAAGTTTCGCATCACTATTCGATAAAGGATGTTCCCTCGTGTACGGTGTATGTAGTACCTACCTACAGCTACAGCGGTGAAAGAGTACTGAGTACTCTATACATCGTCGTTCAGACGAAGAGAGGAAAACTTGATATGCGCTAGTTTTTTTTTTTTCTTCTTTATTCAAACGACTTTTCTATTTTCTTCCTGTTTATAGAAGATACACACATACGGTATACTGACACGTGTGTGCAGGAAGGTGGAAAACTCACTCTCTATAAATCTGTGCAACGATATCGAAAATTTGAACAAAAAATCTGAAAATATCGGGGCTATTCATCAACTCTATTTTTAGCAACGCATCTAACGGAATTGGTACTCGTATGTGTGCCGGCTGCGAGCACGAAAGCAAGTTTTAGCGTACCAGTGCGGGAAAGTCCACTTTCGGTCCATGTGGTGAGAAAAAAATATTTCGTTCTAATGTCGCGAAAATTTGTAATTTCTTTTCGTGCAAGTTTTTTTTTTTTTCTTCTTTTTTTGGGCCGGAGGGAGGGAGGAGTAAATAATGCCGGTCTAATTCACTCCGTTGCCTCTTATACAATTCCTACCCTTTCCAAGTTCCGAGTTCCCAGTTCCCATTTCCCAGTTCCCATTTCCCCCCGAGTTTTCCTCGTGGAAAGTTTATAGTACACTCGCTTACGGACTTTAACCGCTATTTTTCTCGTGATAAATGAAATTGTTCCATGGGTTGGTCGGCGCGAGACCCCTCGCAGCTTGCTATTCGCCATTCGCTACTCGGAGAACACCGCGGCGGTACCGAAGTTTATGCGAACTTATAATCCGCCACGGTGGTACGCGACGCTACGCTACGCGACGCGACTCGACGCGACGCGGCTACGTCATCCTACAAGGCGAGGCAATTCTGTCGGAGGGGCGATTTCACATTATCCGATAAATTACACCCTATATCCCCAGTTCTTCTCCCTTTACCAGCTCGTTTCTCGAAAACGATTCAACAACCTTAGGGAAAATTTACATCGACTCACCTCGCGTTCTGTTATTAAAAAATAAAAATTATCTTACCTCAGTGCAAGGGTAGGTTTACGGGATGAGCCACCAGAAGTTGAAGGCTTCTTAATCCTAAAAGCTGAAAATCATCATCAAAGTTGTCCATTCAATGACTCATTAGACCGTTTTAAATCCGAAACTGGAAATATACCCACAGGCTTACTGCAGTTTCGTTATTAAATTCATCCCTTATCTTTAATGTCTTTATAGGAAATTTACCGAACTGCCTACTCCTTGAACACGTTTCAGGGTTATGAAAATGGCATCTAAAACGTTGGAAATGAAAGCCTTATCGCGATTTTAAAATTGCGTGTCGGTAAAAACCACCTTGGCATTTCGTGTCGGAGGGTAGACGCCGCCGCCGCCGCCACCGCCGCCGGTGGCGGTTATAAGTCGTGTGAAATTTTCTGTTTTTTCAATCAAATTACAGGTATGTGCATATAAATATCAGCTAAATCTTTCACTCATTAAAAATGACGTCTTTAGTTCAGGAAAATAGCTGCGAAAGGAAGTAAAAAATTTTCTATTCACAACTTACGTACCTTAAAACACTTTTTTCCGATTGTATCTCAGAAGCCGTTGATGATATCGAGACAAATGTGGATATCAAAAGTAAAGGTTATCAAATTTTCTATCGAAAAGGTGGAACACATTTTTTCTTTATCTTGATCGGTTTCGCTGTATTTCAACGCGGAATCACGTCTATCTTGTTCTACGATGGCGAAAAATGTTTCGATATTCGGTCTCAGAATACGGCGAAACCGGTGAAGATACATGAAAAATGTGTTTCACTTTTTCGTGGTAAATTTAATTGACTTCAATTTTACTCTCCACTCTAATCTCGATATCATCGACGGTTCTCGATATATCACCGATAAACTGGTCTCGAGTGTCTATTTTTAATTTTTCAATTTTCTTTTTGCCCCTTGAACTGCACTTTGAGTTTCCAGTGCATAAACTAATCGTTTCTAATATTGTCACAGTGGATTTACCCAGTGAGTTTAATTAGTAATTAAAATCCATGAAAAAGTTAGTCTCCGAGTCCCATCCCGCTCGAGTTCAAAGGTACAAGACGATCTCCTTTTTCTGCAAACGAAGCTGGTTTGCGAGAGCGTGGAGATGAGAGGGTGTCTGACTCAAAGGATGAGAGGTGTGTATGTAAGACAAAGCCACCCCAACTAAGGTGAGGCAAAGCGTCGGCGTCGGCGTCGCGACGCTAAAGCTATATTCCCCGTACGTAGACGAGGTGCTACGCCGCGGTACGGTAAAGTTCGTTAAATTGTGATAACTCCATCTACATGTAAATCTAATCGCCTCAAGATAAGGCACTGACTAAGGGTGGAGGGCTAAGGGCTGAGGGTGAAGAGCGAAGGGCAAAACGCGGTGACACCTTACCCACAGTTTTAACCAGGGTTAACTCAACTTAACTTCGGTTATGTTATGTTAACTCGTCTTAGATATAGAGATAGGGTTGAAATGGATGAGGTTTCTTCAAGCTATACAACAACCAGAGAGGGGGTGTCAAATGGAAGAAACTGAAAGGATTCGCTCCCCATCCCTTCGGCGATCTTTTCCGAAAAAATAATGTCTTAAAATGGTAGTAATCAGTTGTGAAAGAACCGAGACGTTGTTATATTTCCTCAAAGGCGATTTGAAAAGGAAAGAAAAATAAAAAATCATTTCCAAGGTGTGGGGGTATAGGTATGTACATGCGTTGTACCTCTAAACATATAATACCTATACTTATACCTATACAGGACCCTAATGAAAGATTGCTGCCGTTTTCTCAGCGAGTCGACTTTACCTTACTCTGCAGTAATAATGTGCCTTCGTTGAGACGGGGGAACGAGGAGCAGGGAATAAAGGAGGAAGGAAAGAAAGAAACGTCAAGTTCCTGGAAAGCCACTTTTGTTTGGAATCGTTCCTTGCTTGCCTCCTTGCCTCCTGCCTCCTTACTTCCTTGCCTGCCTGCCTGCTCGATCCTGATGGGAACGTGGCGTGCTCGGTGCCAATCATGGGGAGTTCTGTTATTGCGATGATTATTACTATTTGTATCGCTCTCGCCAGGCACATGGCTGGTGCTTGGTATGAAACGAGGAGAACTTTTAGCCCCGTCGCATACTGGGCTGAAACCGCGCCGATATCAATTCAAATTCAGATTTAATGCTGATGGCAGTGAAGTTCAGATTTTCCTCCCTATTCCCTTTTCCCTTTTCTCTTTCCATTTTTATTTTTATTTTCTCTATTTATTTCTTTCTCATTTTTCAGTCCCTGTGATCGACGTCCTCGGAGTAGCTGGAGACAAGGTTCAACTTCCCTGCGACGTGCTGCCCGCCGACCCCCATGACGCTATCTTCATGGTTTTGTGGTTCAAGGAGGACGGAGGAGAGCCGATATACAGGTAGGTGGTACGACGGAGAACGAAAGGGATGGAAAGAAAATTGGAGAAGAAGAATAAGAGACGAATTTATGGCCGGGATATCCCTCGAGGAGATTTGATTCCACGCTCTGTTCTGACGAAAATATTTCCCAATTTTCTTTCCTTGTGTACTATTTTGATTTTCTTTTTCCCTCCCTTTGCACACTCGCCCGACTGTTTCTCTTATTTATAATATACGAAGGAGTAGGTATAGCGACTTTGCTTTCACTTTTTCTTATCATTTTTACGTTTTTTCGTTTCGTTTCGTTTCGTTTCGTTCCTTTTGATTATCGGTATATAAATCTGCTCTCTTCAAGAATTCAAGAATATCTTCAGCTGGTTCAATTGGGGGTGAGTAAAATATTGAATTTTTTTTTATTTCACACCGCGGAAATGTCCGAAGAAAAAATCGTCTCCTATTCCGGGGCGAGGCTCCGTCCCTCGCACAGAATTTTTCTACGATATTTTCCGGTTTTCCTCGCCTTGCGAATCTTCGAGGCTAGATAATAAGCTCAAGGGTTGAAACGGCGCGAGTCGGGGCTTTTCGCGAAAGTATGGAGAATAAGGAAACGTAGAGGAGTAAAAAAAAGAAATTGGTGGCAAAATTAATTTGGGACCTTGTCTGACGTCGGTATCCAACCCCAGCTGCAGGCGAAACGGCGGTGGTATAGAAGCTGAGAGAGAAATGGAAGAGCCTGCAGAGTCCCGTTCTCTCTAAATTTTTGTCTCTCTCTCTCTCTCTCTCTCTGGCCATAAGAGTGCTCAGTCAGAGCCAGAGACTCGAAAACTCTGTGCTGCTGCAGTTGCCGAACGCAATTTAACTTTTAGTCGCCGTAGAGACCCGGGGTTTACTCTGTATGCCTGATATGCAATCACGCGTGTGGATCACTCCCCAGGTTGCCAGAAGCTTGGAATAATTCAGCGAGGAATAAGCCGCGTATAAATCCGAAAAAAAAAATATGTATTCCCAAAGTAACGAGCGAAACGAATGGAGTCCGAAAGACTGATATTTTTCATCCCTTATTTACGCGTTACAGCTTCGACGTCCGGGACCGGCCGTTTCACGATCCTCGGCTCTGGTCATCCCCCACGGCCCTCGGACCTAGAGCCTTTTTCGTAACTGCCGCGAACCCGGCCCACCTCAGCATCGATAGACTGGACATCAAGGACGAAGGAGTCTACAGGTGTAGAGTCGACTTCAAAAATTCACCCACCAGAAATCAGAAGATGAATTTGACCGTGATTGGTTAGCACGATCATTTGCTTCGTTTAAATATTTTTTCCTCGTTTAAGGACTTACGGACATTAAACGCTTTCATTTAATCGTTTCCAGTCACTCCCGGGAGGCCAATCATCTTCGACGGTACAACGAAGGATATTTCGAGGATAGAGGAGCCCTACAACGAGGGGGACGACGTCAACCTCATATGCCAGACTAAGGGGGGCAAACCCCCACCGAAACTGACTTGGTTCCTAGAAAATACGGTGATAGATGAATCGTACCACTACAAAAGCGACACCGAGATCACCATCAACCACTTATCGTACCCGAAAGTTGGAAGACAGCATCTCAAGGCCAGACTGATCTGCCAGGCCAGCAACACCAACCTGGTTCAACCCCAGTCGAAAGTTTTAATTCTGAACGTTAACCGTGAGTCTCCGTCAACTTCTTCCCCCGAACTTTGGTCTTTTGAGAAATTCAAGTTATTGCACAATCACCCCTAGAAATGAAAAGTCCGGTTTTCACAAGCCCCTGATTCATCTTGTCCGAATCGATATGCAGGGGCTCTTATTCCCGGTATCTTATTCCCGGATCTTATTTTTCAGGAAACTAAACTCCCTCGGTTGATGTTTTAATCCTTGAATCAGGGGTGTATCCCCGCACGCCCTACAACGTACAGATTACCTATCGTAGTACCAACGATATGCTTTTCGATAGGCATGATCGTGATCGTGATCCCGTATCCGGTAACGGCAGTGTTATTACTTGCTAATAAATCAAAATAACATCGGTGATCGTGCCCGGGTAGTTTTATCATATATACACACACACACACACACACATGTATATCTATATTACAGCCGCAGATATCGTAACGCTCGATATTTCTACCCTCGCGTGTAGTTGTGTTACCGTCGAAAGTATATATCGGTGCGGTTGCATATATATCGCAGACTTATACATATACCGCTATACTTCATTCACATTTCCATTCACGATCTGTACAGGAAACCCAGCCGCGCGTAATTGGCGGACGCCTACAATTAGTCTCGCGGTTAATTACCAGCCTGCGACGCGATGCGACGTAGGTACAACGTCGGGCGGGTTGTCCGTCGTTCAAGAATGGTGTAGAGAAGAAAAGAGTCAAGTAAAGTAAAGGAAATTCGCTTTTTTCTTTTCCTTTTTCTTTTTTTTTTCCTTTTTTTTTTTGCATTAACAACCCTTACGACTACTGCATAAACATTTTCTTCTTTATATTCGAGGGAAGGAACGAGAGCGAGCGAGTTAGTCAGATATTATTAATGGGTGGGTGCAGGGTGGTAGTTTCAGGGTGCTTTGCTAATAGACGTTAGTAATTATTAATTAATTACCTCGTAAGAAAATAAAAATACATACACGCGCGCACACACATCCTGAATTTCGTTTTATTCACGGTATTCAGTCTCGCGAGTCTTCAGACTTGAGTCTTGAATAAATATCCTCCGGGAAATTATGTTTATAAATTATTTATTCCAACGGTTAAAAGCGTGTTCGAATGGGGCGGGGGCGGCGTCGCCGCCTTCCTTCGCTGCGGCGTTGCGCGTCGCGGCGCGGTGCGGCGCGGCGCTACCCTGTTAAAGAATATCTCATAAAATCTACAAGTCCTGAATAATACGGAGGGAGGAAAGTGAGATAGAGATAAAGAGAGAAAGAAAGAGAGAGAGAGAGAGAGATCGAGTCGCCGTAATGGTTTTACTCGTGTTTGCATTAGTCTTA
Source organism: Tenthredo livida (assembly GCA_963992785.1). NCBI lineage: Eukaryota > Metazoa > Arthropoda > Insecta > Hymenoptera > Tenthredinidae > Tenthredo > Tenthredo livida. The sequence continues at coordinate 758,125 of OZ023072.1, forward strand.
TCGTCGATTCAAATAGTACTCTTCTCTCTCTTTCTCCACCCCTGACATAGCTCGTTCTTCGTATTTCTACCCCTGAGCTCCGTAGTTTCTCGAGGACCTTAAGGACGCCGACTACGACCCCCTTGCTCCCGGGTTTATTCCCGCGCGGAATTGAACGCTTGCCGTTCACGACTAGACACGCGATCCACGCGATCCTCTGATCCGTCTTCTGAGAGAGGCGTTGCTGCTATCTAACCCTCGGAATCTACCCATAGCACGTGAGGACAAACCCCGTGTATAACGCGAAAAACATAATTCCCGATCGTACAGATCAAGTTCTTGTGAATTTTTCTAGTAAAATACGAAACCGGGAACAAGTTGTTCCGATTCGCGTGAACAAAAAAAAAATAATTTTTAACAACGACGATCGAAATTTTGTTACAGTTAAGCCATTGGTGGTACAGATACTCACCAAGGAACCGCGTCTATCGGCCGAAAAAAAGTACGAAGTTGAGTGCCGGAGTACGGGGTCAAGACCAAAGGCCACAATCTCGTGGTGGATAGCAAACAGACAGATGAAGAAGGCGAAGAGCGTGAGTGCAATCAGAATTGAAATATTTTTCTATTTATCAAGAATCTGTTACGGGTCAAACTTTCAAATATGTCGGAAAATTAGAAAAAATGAAAAAAAAAAAAAAAGAACAAACACGGTCTAGATTTACGACCGCTAAACCTAAGGCATATATATACCCCATCTTGGTAAAGAAGAAGAAGAAGAAGAAAAAGAAGAAGAAGAGAGGGAGGAAAGAGAGCAGCCGAGCTAAGATTGTAAAAGTTTATCGCTCAGGTTTATTAGTCGCCGTATGGCGGTTGGTTCGCCTGATCGAAGGGTGGCATAAATTTTACCGTAGTCTTAAAAAAAAAAAAAAAAAAGAAAAAAAAAAAGGAAAACTGAAACGTCAAAGCTCAGCTTAGCTCGCCCAGCGTCTCTCTCCTCCGGTTCTCCTATGATCAAGGATCACCCCGCCCCGTGAGCGAATGCAGTTTCCTCCTCTGGCTATACTACGCTATGAAAGGAAAGGAAAGGAAAATATTTTCCACTCGTTGTTTTCCTGGACTTTGCCCTTTTCCAATCTTTTCTATACCCGCGATCGGTTCATCCCCTAATTTGAAACTCGGGTTAAACGATAACAGTTCAGTTTCATGGGGGGCTTGCGAATCTCGGGGAAAATTGCGCCGGGACTTCTGACCATCGAGCATAAAATCTAAGGGTGATTCGCGCGGGGAACAACCCCCACGGATAATATGGAATTATTCTAATTATTGTATCGGAAAAAAGAAACGATTTCCAAATCGTATATCCTGTTGCACCTGTTCCAGTATCCACCTGAAAACAATCAGAGTCTCAGCATTCTCAGCTACGTACCGACGATCGACGATGACGGTAAGTACCTGACGTGTAGAGCGGAGAATCCGGCGATTCCGGACAGCATAAAGGAAGACAAGTGGCGCCTCGACGTGCAGTATCAACCGGTAGTGACACTCCGTATGGGATCGACGCTGAATCCTGACGATATTAAGGAGGGCGACGACGTATACTTCGAGTGCAAAGTCAGAGCCAATCCGAAGGAGTACAAACTGGCTTGGTTCAAAGACGTGAGTTGTTTACGATTCGAGCTTAGTTTATCGGCGTCATCGTGTCTACTTAGGTATGTACATACAAGAGGTAAAAATTCTGCTTGGGAATTGAAAGATTTGTCGAAAAGTTCACCAGACCGCAAACCCTCGCTCGGTATAGTTCCATCCACTTGTAACAATGCGAAATACGAAACGCCATGCCACTTCTTTCTTTCCCTTCGTCTGCAGGGTAAGGAAATGAAGAATAACGCAACGGCAGGCATCGTACTCAGCGATTACTCCCTCGTACTTCAAGGGCTGACCCGGAGCTCAGCTGGTGAATACACATGCCTGGCTGCTAACAGCGAGGGAAAGACTGCTAGCAACTCGGTGCCTCTTCAGATAATGTGTGAGTCTTCAAATTTTTTGGCTGTACCCAAAATCCTCGACTCCTACGCATCCGAAACTAGTTTTTTAATTATATACAGGAAACCGTCAATGATATCGAGGTAATGGTGCGTATCGAAAATGAAGTTCATTAAATTTCCTATAAAAAAAGTGCCATGAACTTTTCCCATAACTTCATTGGTTTCGCTGTATTTTGAGACTGAATAATTCGAACACTTTCAGACAAATATAAACGTGATGATTAGCCACGATTTGCGCGTTAAATTACAGCGAAACGGATCAAGATACAGAAAAAATGTGCTGAATATTTTTTATTGAAAATTCAATCAACTTCATTTTTAATGTTTACCTCAATCTTGATATCATTAATGGTTCTCGAGATATCGTCAAAAACGTGGGCGGTTGACAAAGTGTATTTTACCTCGACTGGACTACGTGTGGTATTTCGTTAGCTGCACCCATCGCGGAACGGAAAGAGGTTCTCCCCTACCTAGCTACTTTAATTTCCACCTGGAAGCGCCGCGTAGGATGTAGGACGCAGCGCGTATCCATGCATCTTGTAGATAAGCTAAGAGTGAGAGAAGGGGGTTGGAAAGGGTGACGGAAGAAGGGGGTGCGGATGCATATTCAGTGTATGTAAAGCGGAGATGAATATTCATGCGTGGGTCAGTCTGGTGGGCAAATATACCCATGCAAGGAAAGAAGAAGAGGAAGAACAAGAAGTCGTCGTCGTCGAAGAGAGCAAACCCTGAAAGCCCTGGAAACGCGCGTTGTATAAAAATAGTAAAAAAAATCTGTGCAATTTATTTGGGAGCGGAAATTTTCGTCATTGATTGAATGACGGCAGTGATTCGCAGATTTGTTTTCGGTTTATTCAATGCCTGGTCAAATCATTCGGTCGTACGTTTAAGCCACCAGTGAATGCCGCAGCTATAGCCTCCGGTGTTCCATATAATTTCTGATTTTCTATGCACAACACGAATGGTGAATAGAATGGGGCGCGAATTTAATCCTGATCACAACTGTAGCGGAGATGAGCGTAAGCCAGTCCAATGCACAGCTCCAGTATGGACTCGACCTTTTTACCTAATGAAATTTTCATCCGTTGAAACTGTTTGCGCTTCGTATAAATGCAGCGGGATGTTTATTAGCCGGTCAAACTCCTGCTGATTAAAATATACCTGTAATCGCAACTATCAATACGAGGTAGAGGATTTCGATTTCAGTTACGCAGTTGCGGTTCATGCATTTGATCCCAGGCTATTTCAGTTCGAGGTAACGCCATCGCCACCACCACCACCACCACCACTACCATTCGTTAGGTCCCATGGCAAACAAGATATATAAATGCTTATGGAGACGGGAAATAGTCGCCCCCCCCCCCTGTGTCGTCGTCGTCGTCGTCGGCGTCGTGGTTCAGGAAAATGTATTCATACTCCACCCTACCACCACATTTTCCTTCGACTCGCGCTCTTTCCCTTTGTGTTTATTGTTCTTCTTTTATTTATACGGTTATGGGGTAACGCCGGGGGGGCTGGCTCTGGGCAAAGACTTTCTACCCCCCAACCCCCTCGGCCCAGACGACGTGGAATTTGAATAACCCAAGACACGTAAACTTTTTCGCCTTGCTCTTCCCTTTTCCTTTTTCTTCCTTTATTTCTTTCTTCTTATGCGACCTGGCGAATTCTTTCGGCTCTTAAAAAGCGAAAAAATATGAAGGAGCAGCAGAAATACACGAAAACAACGGAGAAATAAGAAAAAATTCAAAAATCCTCCTCGCCATCCCTTATTCTATAGTTACTCCAGTCTGCAAGGAAGGCAAGGCCGAGGTTGTCGTCGGTGCTTTGAAGCAGGAGACCGTCCCCTTGGTATGTGCAGTAGAGAGTCGTCCTCCGCCTCTCACTTTCCATTGGACGTTCAACAATTCTGGTGAACTCGTCGAGGTCGCACAGTCGAAATACCCGAACGTCCAGCAGCAGCATCCTTCGGGAACACCATCGATCGCCGAAAGCCTCAGAGAGTATCAGCGTTTCCATGGGTCAAAATTGAACTACACTCCTTCAACGGAAATGGACTATGGAACCGTGGCATGCTGGGCCATCAACCAGGTCGGGAGACAACGAACGCCTTGTCTCTTCCAGGTAAGTCGAGAGGAAAGGCTAAAAGCCATGCAAAAACCACCCTCAAATCTTTCTCTTCAGGTTATAGCAGCGGGTCGGCCATACCCTCTGCACAATTGCACAGCAAACGAGCTGTCCGCTCCTCTCGAGTTCGAGGACTTAGGATCGAAGTCCGGATCCGGTCTGATGGTGAAATGCGCGGAGGGGTACGACGGCGGGCTTCCAATCCACAGCTACCAGCTCGAGGTAGTCGGCGAGGACGACGACCCGTGGATATTGTTCAACAAAACTGTGGCCGCGGGTCCAAACGGGCCGATCTTCGAAGTAGCTGGTCTTACGGCGGGGAGGAGCTACCGGCTCTTCCTGTACTCCATAAACGCCAAGGGGAGAAGCGAGCCGGCAATTTTGGAACCAGTCACCTTGAAGGGGGTGGCGATGTACACGACTGGTGAGTCCCGGTACATTTCATTACTTGATCACCGTTTCAGCAGGCGAAATGCTACGGTGTTGACGATTTTGCACTGGGTATATGAACTGGAGAATCAGTGTTTGCAGTTTAGAGGTTGCGCGTCGACGAGGGTTGGTTTGTCGAGGGCCGGCCGTCATCCCGTTCTCGAAATCGAGGGTAAACTAAATTAACCCGGTGTTGACCGACCGCCGTATGTTACCAATGACTTTCGATTATACAGTTACTCTGGTGCAGGGCGAGGGGCCGAGGTACAGGGAGTCGATTACCCTGACTACCAACGCGCATACTCAATCCTACGGCTCACTACTTCGCTCTCCTATATGAATTGGCGCAGACCTTATATTGAGCCACCAAAAGAGGTCCGACCATGCAGCCCCTCTTCTTAGGGCGGAAAAAGCTCGCCTTAGAAATCCAATATCCTCACACTGCAGGAGCTGCAACCCCCGCGTGGTGTGGGTTCATATTGTTCTGCCTTATTTAACCTGCCGACTCACCAGCACCCTTCCCTCTTTACTATAATAGGAACAACGTGGCGATGATCTCGCCCCGCCATTTTTATCCCTCTTTAAATTTCTTCAAAATCTCATGAATTCACATGAAATTTGATGGAAATTTCAAGAGCCTTAAGCCACAACTACGGTTTCCACCTTTTGTTATAATCCCCGACGAAATTCGCCTCAACCCTTATTGAAATTTCACGAATTCTTCGGGTTTTTTCGATTCAAATGAAAACCCCGAGGAAACGGAGTTCGGACGGATGATATCCAGTCTAAAAATTTCTGGACCTTAAACCGTTTCTGCAAACTGGATAAGCTTCGAAAATTTTGGGGGATGGTTTGTGGAGAAAAAAAACAAGTTGATGGTTTCGGGTAGAATGCTTCCTGTTTGAAGAGGGTGAAAAGTTCCCGCTGATTGACAGTAATTTGTTTCGTTAATTGCGCACTCGGTGGTATTACCACCCCTAATACTAGCATATGGTCGTAGTGCAGCAACAGCAGTATAGCAGCGTTTGGCCCTTTGCTCGGCTTGGCTATCGACCTGGTGGGCTGGCTGGTAGCACGCCGCTGAATTTACAAACTCGTAGTCAGCTCCGGCTCGCGGTTAACCGACTAATTGCAATATTGACGCGTCCGAGTTGAAACTATTTACCCAACTGCGATCATATCTGCAGGCTTATTCCCATCGACCACGAATTTCTGGTTTCCCATTCCCTTACCAAGTTTCAACTTCTCTTCAGATTTACGATTCCTACTATTTTCTCCCCTGCAGGTTATTCGCAGCTAATCCTTTTTTCTTTTTTTCTCCTTCTTATTTTTTCTTCCCACACCCCTAAATCGGAAAGGCGCGATTCAAACAGAACCCCGACTGCAGGCTCGCACCTATTTTCGAATTCCTTCTAATATCGCGTGGATCCCGAAAACCAATTTCGAAAGAATTGCATTCTGAAGCGATTCCCGCATCGGGAGTAGGTATGTCGGAGTTGAAAGAGAAGAATGAACCTCTAGCAGTCCCCTCGTCCCATTTTTTGTCAATTTTCTTATTCATCCCCCGTTGACCCATAAAAATAGAAAAAAAAAATAAAAATTGGGATAATTAAACGCAGTTCTGAAAAACTGTGGATATCACATTTTCTTTCCCCTCGAATTTTCGAAGTACATTTATTTTCACCCGGGAAGAAATTTTTTCTTTTTTTTTTCCCCCTTTTCCCGGTAGGTTGCTGCTGGTAAGCGGCTTTTCAACTTTTCAACGATAATTTAAAAAAAACCGTTAAAGCATAAGAGAGAGAGAGAGCGAGAGAGGGGGAGATATTTAATTCTAAAACTTTAACGAACGTTAATTAAATATCTGTTAGAGTACCCCGGAAGTAAAGTATAAGCGGATCACGCGGAAATTAAGATTCTCGATTATCTATAATAAAGAAAGTGATTTTTTTCTTTTTCTTTTTTCTTTCATTTTATCTTCTTCGTTTCTTATCTTATCCCGTCGATGCATTAATTCATCCCGCTGGATTCTTGGTAAGAATTTATTCCCTCCTCTCGTTTCTCGTTTCTTTATTTTTTGGTTTTTATCTGTTTTTTTTTCTGTTTTCGTTATTTTCCTAATATTGTAAATTCAGGGTAAAAGTAGCGGGGGGTGAAAAATGTGCTTTATTCTATATACAAGGCACAATATTGTCGTTGGGATTTTTACGCTCTTCGTTCTGCTGTATAGCTGCCGAACGAAGGCACTCAGGTTAATTGCCATTCTTTGTTTTTCGTTTTTATACCATCTTGCCATTTTTTTACTTTTCTTGTTTTTTCACTTTTTTCCCCATCCCTCTGTATTTTCTTTCTTCGTTTTTCGATGCGGCAATATATACATATAGGTATGTATATATATATATACATATATATATATATATATATATGCTTACTCTAATTTCATTCAAGTGCAACACGCTGCCATATACATACATGTGTATACCTATGCCTCTTTATCCTCTTTCGTGATTAACGAGATATTAATAACTAGCACGACAAAACTACCCTTATATAAACTGAAAGCCTACCAGGTTCTTGGAAAACACTCACCCTCGGGGGTATTAGAGGGGGCTTATTGCACATGTATACCTATGTATGTAACAGTGCTGTACAATTAGTCGATAGACTTTTTAATTACACATGCGAGGTGTCTGGGGTAAAGGGGACAGAGTGAGTTTGCAGAAACACCATGGGGAGAGAAAATTAGCACGTGTCATGCGGCAGCAAGGTGACAAGAAAGAGAAAAGGAGAAAAATAAACAACTAAGGGAGATAGAGAGAGAGAGAGAGAGATTGATCAATCAATACCCGAATGACGACTAATTAGCGGTTGATCAAAATAATTTCATCCCCTAAATAAATGATTGACAAATAAAATAGAATAAAATAAAATGAAATAAAATGAAATGAAATGAAATGAAATGAAATGAAATAAAGTAACGAGAATTTCAAAGATAATTTTATTCATCAAAAATCGATTTTCTTTATTCATTTTTTCATATCACCCTCCATATTACTTCATCCTCAATATTCATGGAAGTGTTGAAAATTTTTGACAAAAATATTAATATTCAGGGGTCGCTCAAGAATGTTTAAACATTTGAATAACAATCTTTTCGCACCTTTTCAAGCGACCTTTAAATATCAATATTAAGGGTTGATCTCTTTGGTGCTTGCATAGGTGTGCCTAATGAGCAAATAGACAGGGGTGAAAGTTGTGATTAACAAATAAATAAAAAAATGAAATTCATTGGAATAAATCGTCGAAAAATCAAAATACTTTTTCCAATTTATCATTAATCTCACAATCCGTGATGATTAAAATATATTGATTTATTTCCGAATCGAACAGAAGTTGATTTGAGGTCAAAGGGTAATTTTGTATGAATTATTTCATTCGTTTTTCTTTTTGTTTTCCATACATTTTTTTTTTTTTTTTCCATTGTTTTCCAAAGGGGTGCGAGATGGAAATGAAAAAATGTTCTTTCTATCTTTTTATCCGTTCCTGTTATTTTTTCGTTTCTTGTTTTTTGTTTGTTTCGCATTCTTCTTTCATCCTCATTTTTTATTATGTATACCTGCCTACTTTGCAGTCCCCATGAATTCTACTGGTATTGTGCTATACTCGTTTCTCCGTGTTTTGGTGTTTAAATGAAATTCCTTTGCGACACAATAAAACATCAAAGAATCTTCCTTGCAGTGGTATAAGGGTAAAGGTACGCAAAGCAGCAGCGACAGGCAACAGCATCAGCATCAGGAACACCCATAGCGGCTTGCGTTTATTCGCATTATAACGCGTGAACGAACGAGCGAGTGAGAATAAAAGAATAGAGTCGGGGATAAGGAAGAAAAAGAGACGAAAATAAAATTTGGTTCGTTGATTTCGCGTTCGGAGACATCGCATCGGCAGCCTTCTACCCCTATAACGGGATTTTATAAGCGAAATGTAGTTCCGCGGGCGATAATAGCTCGTTACATTTTTATACCAGGGAAATAATGACCAGGGGTAGAAAGAGAGGGAGTGAAAAAAGCGAGAGAGTCGTGGGGGGGTGGGGGGGGTGGGTTTTTAAATTTATTCCCTTAAATTCAAGGCGCGTGAATTAACTCGTAACTTTCGCACGCCCACACCACCCTTACACTACCTTAATGTTATTCCTCATTTTAATGCAGGGTCAAAGCTAGACAGAGATGGAAGGGCGGTTTTAGAACCTCGAATCTGTCATTAAGGAAATAACTGCGTACCTACCTATAGCCGTATTTATGCCCACGGCACAGCCAGGTGCAATTAAAAAAGCCTCTTTTCAATTACACGCTGTGACGATGTATAGTAGGCAGGTACAGGTATAACGTACATAAATAAGTCGCTTGAATGAGGCGAAAATTATTTTCTTTTTTCGAATAAAAATTAAAAAACAAACCTCATAATTTATTCCCTGGTATAACTGCGTACCCCAATTTCAGAAAATTTACGCAAAACTTCGGACAAGGTATGGGAAAAAAAAGAATGATTTGTCGAAAATTCTCCCAGATTTGATCGATTGAAATAAAAAAATAAAACTAGAACGTTTCGAGCACGACTTTTCATTCGTCGGTTCGATTATTAAAAACCTGGCTTAACGCAGCCAATTTTTATTTCGTCCGCGTATTAAATTTCGTTATTTCAAACTACCGTATAACTAATGACCGAACTGATGGAACGGCACTCTCCGAATCACTGGACACTGGTTTTTAAATCCCTAAATCCTCGTAGCTGTGAAAATGAATTGAAAAAAATGTAACTGCGCTGACCGGTGGTCCGAAATCTGATCAAGGACGACCCTAATTCGGTTTTTTGATCTTTTTTTCAATTTTTTTTCTTTTATTTTTCATTTTTTGCTATCAGGTAACGCCGACACGGCGATTCTCAGTCCTGTACTCCTGGGGCTAGCGGCTACCGCCACCCTCCTGGCCCTGGCAGTCGCAGGAGTGCTTGCAGCGCTTTATAGGAAACATACGAATGGACGAGGCGGTGGACAGAGTCCAAAACATGCGCCGATTGCCAGAGAACCGCCTCACCCTGGGGTCACTACCCCTATGCATCCTCAGAACAAACAAACCGCCGATGACATGGACCCTGACATCATACCTAACGAGTATGGTGAGTTTTTTGAATGGAAACGGAGGGAAAGAGGAAAGAGGAAAGGAGGAAAAGGAAATGAGGGGTTTTAGAAACGGGGAAATACTTCTTGCCATTTTCTTTGTTCGGTTTCAGAGAGGAGACCGCTGACCTATACACCGATATACAAAACCCCGCCGCAACGAAGAAGAAAGGATTTACGTCTCGGCGAGTCACTCAGCGATGAAAAGCCCATAGTTCAACAGAAACTGGACCTCCAGCCTGACCCGAGGCTGGCTGAGATAGAATCGAATTTTATCCACCAAAATACTTACACCCAACAACCGACCATGGCGGACTTCAAACAGATGGCAATGGACGCGTATAATCAACGGAATAATCAAAACGTGAGTTATTTCAATTCGATATGAGGAAAAGATAAGAAAAATGTGCAAATTGAAAGTCCGAATCCGGATGCTAGTCATCGATAGATTTTCGGCGCCTGCACAGCATCCGGCGAGATCGACTAAGATCCGGTAAAGCTTCTCTAGTAAGTTCCGAAAGTTTTCATAGCTGGAGATCTGCCCACGCCGTGTTTCACTAGGTACACCTAACATCGGGGATAGAATAGTTCGCGAAAGTTAGTTCGTTGTTGTATAGTTCTTGGCCTTTAGAGTTCAGGTTTAGGGGTAGTGTACGGGTTCCTGCAGCAGATATACCTATACACAGCCATACACACCCCGTATAGGTAGTACGTACATACGTGTGTTATTTTATAAGTTGAGGATTTCTCTCGGTTCGTCACAGGTGTACTACAGCCTCCAGAGAGCGAACAAGGGTGTATCATCAATGCCTGCCCAGCGTCCAGTGTCATCGTCGATTTCAGCACACGCGAAATTTCATCAGCCGGAAGTGGTGACCCGATCAAATCGAATACAGGAAAGTTGTATATAAATATAAGCTGCAGTGAAAGACAAACTTTATATGAAAAAAAAAAAATCGAATGATATCATGTAAGAGATTCGAGACGAAATTTTTTCGCGCGTATCACATATTTCGAGAAAAATTTTCATTCGCGATTTATAAATAATGGGACATTTTTATAAACGAAAAATATAAATGGGAAAATAAGAAGAAGAAGAAGAAGAATAAGGAGACTAAAAATTCTTAAAAAATACCCTCCAGCTGTGGTGGTAACTATACATATGAGCAAACGAACAAGGTATATCTTCCCCATAGATTTGCATGTATTTTTCATTATAGTTATTAAAAAAAGAGAATAAAAATAAAAAGAAAAGAAAAGTTGTTCGTTATGTATTATTATTATTATTATCTCATATATATATTCAGACGTTTATTCATTCATTCATTCATTCATTAATTATTCATTGACTCATATTCATTCATCGACTATACATTATATTAAACTGTACAGAATTTGTTACATTGAAATTTAAACTAGCCATAATAACTCTTAGGATTATTATATCGGGTTTTAATTAAAGGAACGGGAATATGGTTCTAGTAGAATCTAGTCAATATCAAATCGACGAAAAGATTTTCAGAAATAAAAGTCGTTCAAATTGGGAATAAACGCGATAAAATCCCGTTCCTATAAAAACGCCCGAAATAAAAGATGAAATAAAAAACCAGAAGAACAAAACCCATATATAATTATATTAAAATGAAAAACTAAGAAGCTGTAATATCTAAAAAAAAAAAAGATGATACGAAAAATGAAAGAAAAAAAATGAAAGAAAAAAAAAAGAATATAATAACACACAGAAAATTTTTGTACAAACTATATATTGTAAATAAATAAATAGGCATAGATATTATACAATTAATTACGAAATTAAAAGAATTTTTCATTTCACATAATACCACCCCTACCTATCCTTGACGCACGATAAATTATTTCGGTTTCAAAAAATTTCTAATCCTTATTCGAAGGTTCTAAGCCGATTCTCGTGTGTGTACCTATATACATATATCGGTTACAAACTCGAGAGCCACCTAATTAATTCTACTATCACAAGTGACCGGCCTACATAGGAAACGATTAGGCACGCTCTACACGCGAGGTCTGCCTGACTGAATATTGACCGCAGTTAGGCAGGTGAATCTGGGTGGTAAAAGTAGGTGTAAAAGCAGCGATTGCGGGTCTTAGAGGGATTAAATCCTTGTGGGAAAAAAGCTGATTTTTATATTGAAAGCAAATGTGAAAAATAAAAACGGAAAGTGCTAGGAGCAGAGTAGTACACTATTCTCGGAAAAGAAATACTCCGAAATGGTTTTTCGTCGATATCTAGAGAACCGTGAAAATTATCGAGATAAAAGTGGGAGTGAAAAATAAAGCGGATTAAATTTTCCGTGAAAAAGATGTAATGCAATTTTTCTCTATCTTCATCGGGTTCGCTGTATTCTGGGTCTGAATATGCGAACATGAAACGTGATTTTTACAATTAACCAATTTCCGAATTAAAGTTCGGGGCGGATTTATCCACGCATTCGTTACGTTTGAGCGAATAGGTAAAGCGGTTTTAGAGCTGAAAATGATCGGGGAAATGGCACCCTAAACGGCCTCCAAGACGCCCCTTTATTATCCACCCCGAAGTATTTTTTCGTTTTTTTTTCCTTCGTCTTCTTTTGGGGGTGAAAATCCAAAGTGCAGAGGGATGAAAGAAAAAAAAAGACAAAAAGGAAGAGAAACGAAAAGAACGGGTTTTCGTATATAAAGTTGTCAATTTTCCTTACCGCCAAGTACACACAACCCCCACCCATATCCACCCCACAGAAACGATCTTCACGAGCTGTTAAATTCCCAGCCTCATACCCGCACGAGCCTTCGCAGTTTTCACCCTTAAAATACGTAGGAGTGGGCACGAGGTGAGAATATTAATATAGGAAATGAAATTTTCTTTTCTTTTTTTCAAAATATCGTTTCGCTCTAAAGTTTTCGGTAGATATAAGAAGTGGGTACCTACATCGGCGCTGTCGTCTCTCCTTTTTAACTAAATAGATTTAGAAAATTGGTATGGTCCCAAGATTAAGAAAGAGAAGACAAGAAGAAGAATAAGAAGAAGAGAAAAAAAATATATGAAGGGGTTCGTTGCGGAAAAGCTTCGAAGGAATTGGCTACTCTCTCTCTCTCTGTGTCTCTGTTCTTTGTATTTTATTTTTTCCTTCTTTTTCTCATTTTTCTTTTTCGTCGTCTTCTCCTTGTTTCTAACGAAACAGCTAGCTCACCCCACCCCTGCGATATCGCCTCACCCTTTAATTCATTATTCCTCTTTCTCCTGTTATTTGTTATACCCCAAACCCCGAAGCCCAAACCCACTACCTCAATTGTAGAACGACTCCGATCGCTGCTGCAGGGGGTAGTAGGTCCTGGTAAGAACGGAATAATTAATTCTTCCGAAAAAGCATTACTGATCATGAATATACAGAGGGCAGACAGCCAGCCAGCCAGCCAGCCTGGCAGCCCCAGCCACCAATTGAAATTGTATTTTCAATACAGGGTAAATCTGGGGAAAAACAAATACATAAATATATATAGTACCAAGGGGTTGAAACCACTTTACGATATTATTGGAGAAAACAAATTTCGCGATTTTTATACATCAGATTCCTATAGGTAGGTAGGTAGGTATAATATCCTATAAATTAAATATAGCAGTCGACGATTCGATAATCGATAATATCAATTAAAATTTTGCTCATTTTCAGTTTCTATATTGAAATTCGAGATTCAAAATGATATTGCTATACCGGATTTGTGAGCGGCTTCTTTTTTCGCCTTTTTTTATTTTTGACTTTATTTTTTTGTAATGCGGTCGTATAATTCTCGGGAAATATAAATTTTCTCGCGATTTAAAACGAAAGTGGGGAAATACACACGCAGATAAATTCAACTGCAGGTGTTATTAAATCCTCACAGCACGAAGAGGGAAAGAGAAAGAGTAAGAGAGAGGAGAGGAGAGATAAAAGAGAGACAGATACTTTAATTCCGGGGGTATTATTCAAATGGTTTTGGATAATGCTTGAGAGTCGCGAGAACGAACGTTGAAAGGGGTTGCTTCTCGTTTCACGTTTCACGTTTCTCGTTTCTCGTTTCTATTCGACTTCCCGACATGGCAGCTTGCTCACGTTGCTGCATATTTATGTACACCGAGGACTGACGAGTAAAGAGAAGAAGAGGAAGAAGAAAAAGAAGAAAAAGAAGAAGAAGAGCATTTGCATAGAACCAAGACTGAGTCGTGGGGTTCCTCGTTGACTTGCATCAATCTTTCTGCGAGACATCATCCCTCGAAAGATTGATATCGCTCTATGCCTGCCCGAGGGTAAATTTTTGCACCCTTCGCCCCGTCGCCAATACAATAATTGCATTTCCCTGTCGATAGCAAATTGCTAAAAAATAAAAAAATAAAATAAAAAATAGATCTACGAGGTGATCTAGGCGCAGAAAAATCGGCGAAAATACAGAAAACACCCTCACCGAGTAAACCAAGAGCGCAAACTGCAGCACAGATCTCAATTGATTCAATTTATTCTTGAGATTCTGGTTAATTTATTCAAGTGGTCGAGCACTCTGATGCAATTACGTCGCAAGTTGAACAGGAGAAACCAGGTCGCCCGAACGGTTGACACAAAGATTGTCGAGTAAACGCTTCAGCGAGTATGGTTGCCTATTTCATGAATTCTAAATAACTGGTGAATTATGCACAGAATGTTCGTACTGCTGCAGTTGAATGAACGGGATAAGATCGATGATTAGGGATTAGGGATTAGGTGTCTGCAGTAGGTAATTCTCGTTCTCTTTGTTTTAATTCCTCCCGAGAATTCGCGTTCTGAAAATAACGAGGAGAGTGCGAGGCTCGTAAGTGAGGCTCTAATTCGTATGGGTGGGTATATATGGGTGTATAGGTATGAGTATGTAGAAGGTACTCGACCATTTAGCCAAACCGTTAATTGTCGAGACTCGGAGCTATTAAACACGAGTAGAGAGTGAGAGGAACGTGGAATTAAACCGGCTTAATGATATTCATTCGAACTTACATTAATTTGAATTTACATTCCATCCTCCTCCGTTTGGGCCATGCCTCGCTGTGCCCTGCAGCACCCGGAGCACCCAGAGCACCCAGCACCCTCGCCGTCACTCCGACTTATCTTTCACTCCGTTATATCGCACCCAATTAGTAAACGACCTTCTAGTCAAAGAGAAAGAGAGGGGGAGGGGGGCGAGGGGTGGTTAGAAAATTAATATTTCCAATTTGGGACCAAACAACGGGGTGTTATCGCTCGATTTAAAGCGTCAGTTCAATCGGTTAGATTCTGACCTAAGACCCCTTCGGATTACGACGAGTTATAATACGAGGGGGGCGATTACGTCCTACGCAATTATACGTGCGGGGGGTAACATGGTTAGCAAGGTTTTAGCTAACTACAGTGGGCCTTGATCTTCTTGATCACACCGACCTTGGCACCTTAAGTGATACACCTCGCGGGCTTTAAGGGCGCGGCTAAATCGCAAGCCGTCAATTATTCCGAGCTATTTTTTTGCCCAGGAGTTAGGGGCGGGACTCGATCCTATCGTATTCCTCCTTTCTTGCTGTGCAAGGGGCTTATAGAGGGCTGGGAATAGCCCTAACGACTTTGTTAATTATTATTCCCTCCGGGATCGGGACCGATTGAGAAACTTTTATACTCGTACTAGTGTGCACAATAGAGCAGGGATGAAATGATTCGTTTTTAAATCATGTTTGACATCTTGGAAGGAGAAAAAAATTCCCCAAATATTAGTTTTTCGACGATATCTTGAGAACCGTCAGAGATATCGAGATAATAGCCAAGATCAATATTTAAGAAGATTAAATTCCCCGCACAAAAGGTGCAACACACTTTTTCTCTATCTTTATTGCTTCCGTTGTATTTCGAGGCTGGATATCTGAACATGAAACGTGACAATTAGTCGCACATTCCACGTCGAAATTTAGCGGAATTAATCGAGATGGGGTGAAAATGTGTCGTACCTTTTTTGTAGGTAATTTAACTGACTTCAATTTTGATAATCACATTTATCTTGATATCATTCACGGTTTCCGAGACATGATCAAAAAACTATACCGAAAATTATGAGTATTTGTTCGAACTTATCCTGAGTTGAGGCTTTGTTTTTTTAATTACAGTTTGAATTAGAGTTTAAATACCGTCTTAATCGCAGGGGTTTTATCGCCCTTTAATATCCCGGCTTAAAAGACCGGCCGAAATACAATATATAATATTCTTGTTATATAAACGGCATTAGATATCTCAGTTAGCGAGGCAATTTGCAGCCGTCGTATCCACCCCGACCCACCATGGGCACGGGGCCCTTTGTCTACTTGATATTAAGTAATATTACCCAACAATCGAAAACAATTATCTTTAAACCTTAATAACATCCGGTGTGGTGGGTGGAGCTACCCACGTTGCTTTTCCTTTGGGAGTTACAGGGTGGATATAGTACCTACGTATTCGGACAAAAAGATACCCCAACTTAGCGATTTACTGACTACTATATACATACACTTACCCAACTGCGCGCCCCAACAATCCGCGGAACAATTATCGCCCCAGATTTAGTATAATTATTATTATCTCATTATCAAAACGTTTAATATTATAACACGCCTTAGGGGGGACGAAAATTCTTTGCTTATAAATTATTATACAAAAAAAACAGTATATTGTGCAACTAGGGTGGGAAAATGGCCAATGGCCAAGCGAGAGTGGCTCTAAATGGCCATTTTCCCAACCTAGTTGCACACTGTATGTTTTATAACAAGGGCACGAAATGGGGTTTCTTTCATGCGCGTCGATCGGATGGAGAATGGCGAGAGAAAAAGAACAGCGGGAGGGAATGTGTATTCCCGCTGAGGCAGGAGGCTCATTTCACGCCCGTGTTCTGAAACATTTATCTTTTTTTTTCATTCTTTTAAATCTTGAAGCAATTTTTTTATTTTTTCTTCTATTGGAATAACATAAATCCCTATTCATTTTATTCGAGAGGTTGTTTGTCCTCTAAGGAGATAAAGGCTAATGGAATAAAGATTCGAGAAGGAGCAGCTTGTGTCTGTGTGTAAATTCATTCGGTTCGGGGTGCTTCTGCAGCCTTCTACAAGATTCCGTAATTCCGTTTCTTTATTTATTCTTTGTAGCAGAACAGAGCAGAGCAGAGCAGAGCAGAGCAAAGCAGAGCAAAGCGCGTTGCGTTAGCCAAGGTAGGTAGGTAGGTAGGTAGGTAAGTATAGGAAGGTACAAGCTTTGCCCAAAATAAATATAATTACGCTGCAGAGAAAGAACGCGGACCTTCCAGCTCCCCCTCCCCCTCCTTTTCCCTTTCCCTTACTTTACCTTCCCTTATTCTCTTCAGACCCGTTAATTTACCCCAGGGGTGAATGCGTGCTATCCAAATCTCTCCCCACCGAGTGAGGGTGTCGCAGTGAGGAATTTCTTTTTATTTACTTGTTTTTATTTCCGTCTTTTTTCTTTCTTTCTTTTTTTTTCTTTCTTTCTTTTCCTCTCTTCTCAACTTCTCGACTTCTTTTAGCCCCTAGCGCGGGAAAACTCGCCAGGACGTCACTTTCTCCTCATCGACGTCGCGTTCTCTCGTCTCATTATTCGTTAACCTGACCACTTCTGGTCTCGTTCTACCGTGACTCGGTGCACCGATCCGTTTCCCAATTTCGATCAATCAAACAAACAGCAAGGGGGGCAGGGGGGAGGGGCTGGAAAAAAATCTGATATTCGAACTCCTGAAAAGCTGAAAATTATCGGCAATTTTTTTTTTTTCCCCTCTTCTTCTCTCTTCCCTCATATTCCTCGTTTTTAAATTTATCATACTCTCGCGGTGAATCTCGAAGAATCATTAATTTTTTCTGTTTTTTTTTTAGATACTATTTTTACATAGCTATGGTTTCATTCTTATAGCTTTTGAAGGAATTTTTGAAAAAAAAAACAGAGACTAAAATTAAAGAGTAAAATATTTTATTTTATTTTTTGTTTTTTGACCAGGGCCGTTGCGACCCACTGGGGATTAATATTAGATGTTAAAAAGGTAGGACTAAGTCCGAAAGTGGAGGATTGCAGCAACGTGAAACTCTGCATCAAAAACTGGAACCGTCACCTTTGATATTCATCCCGGTGGAATTATATATCTGTATGTAGCTGTACGTATGTATAGGACGGAAAAATAAATAAAAAAGAAAAATAAAGAATGTAAAATATGTACTGAATTTCCCTCTTTTCCGCCACAGAATTCTTGAATATTGTATAGCTGTGGGTACACGTAGGTAGGTACGCGTAAAATTATTACAGAATCTAAAGTTTTTTTTCGAAATGATGTATTTTGGGGAAAAAAAAATTAATTTGATTACATGAAATCACACACATGTGGATAATTTCGTGGGTGTTTTAAATGAGTTTAAGCAATTAATCCTACATACGGTTTAATTCGTTGTAGACAAAACCGTTATACGATCTCTAACACTAGGTGGTCCAGATACGAGACTAGAATTGCGATTTGAAAAAGTAACGATTATTCTATAGGTGAACGCGGGAGCTGCCCCAGCCTAGTCGGGGGTTTGGACCCCCGGGGGATATTCGTGGTGACTCGCTATTAAATCAAGGAATTACAACGATTAACCCGGGACTGAGGCTAAATTATGGCCGCTTCCTCCGCGGTCCACGCATACACCGGCCACCCTCGACCCACCCTGGACCACCGAGGTGAAGTGAAGGGAAGAGGGTAGGGCCCCGGTCGCCCTATACGCGATGAATCTAAATCAGAATTAGACGCGAGTAGCTTTCTGCACCGATCCACCCCGTCCGAAATTCTGTTAAACGTATATAAAGTTGGGGAACACCAGCGTCCGCGTGACGAATTGCCAGATAATGCGGAGGAAAAAGAGGAAAAATTAATCAAACAAGAAGAAAAAAGGAAACGGAGAAACGGAGAAACAGAAACAATTTCGGTTAATCTTTCCCCGCGTAAATTCCGCGAACCTTATTATACCGGGGTGAGTTTTACGCGTGTGGGGGATGCGCAGGAAGGGAATTCCCTTCGGACAGTCTCCTATTTGTCACTTGGAGCTTAGCTGAAATTATTAGGTCGAGGTAGCTGCCAAGAGGACGCGCCGGACTCGCTAAGCTTCCAATTACTGGACGTAGCGAGGATCCGCGCAGGAAAGGGGAGATCCTGGAAGCCCTTCCAGCCCTTCCAGCCCTTCCAGCCTTCGGGGTGTTTGTGCTCGTCAGTGTTGCTGCCCAAGCTGCGTCCTCTGTTCCTGCAGCCGTACCGCAAAAGGGACGGGAAAGAAGAAGCTGGGGCCTGCGCGAAATGTGCGAAGCGAAAGGGAAATTGCCCTCTGCAGACAGGGTCTCGAACTTTTACCTCATGCTGAATCAGCAGCACCCTCACTCGCCCTTAGTACCTTGTACTACCAAATCGTTAGTAAATATCGTTAACTGTATAGATGGAAGTGAAAAAGAGCTGCACCCTGCACGCCCCCGCCAATTCCAACATCTCAGGGTAGTTATTGCGGCGATCTATCCATACCCGAAACGCGGAGGTCCTTATTCTTCTCATTCTTTTTTTTTTTTTTTTTTCTTTTTTTCCTACCCCACCGAGACAACCTTATCTTATCTCATTCTCATAGAATTCTCTATACGAATGAGAGAAAGCGAGAACCAAGCGGGGAAAGAGAAAGAGAAGGAGAGTAGGGCATTCGCTATTGTCGGCGTGAAATAGGGGTCGTTTTTCCGGGGGTTAAATAAAGGTTTGATAAATGCGGAGACCGGACTGGACTAGACTGGACTGGACTGGACCGCATCGCATATCCCCCCCCTGCCCCTCAGTCTTATTCTTTTCCGCATTGAGACCGGGACAGAGACCAATCAGAGAAAGACAGAGAGAGATGAGGAAAGAAATGAAAGAAAGAAGGGATAAATCCTGCAGGAGTGAAAGACAGTTCCAGCAAATCTACGCTTGATTCAATTGCCCCGTTTCGGTTTCCCTACCTTTCCTTCTTTTTTCCTCTTTACTCTCCCTGCGGTTTTCCTAAGGGAAACCACCTAAGCGATGGACGATTCGACGGGGGAAATTAATTCTCCGTCTGAGAGAGGGAAGACCAAAAATTAAAGGTCCGATCAATTATACGAGAGTCATTTTCACACGTGAAGGGTATTAATCCGCAATTGTTATCGGGGTTTCGAAAATATGTGGGAATTTCTTTACGGCGCCTTTTGTCGAAGAAAGGTAAATATACGAGAGTCTTAAACGGCAATAGCTGTGAACGAAGTAAAAAGACGGCCTTAGGTCCGGCCCGTTGTTTAAGAGAGTCGAACGGCTGCCTTGACCGTTCGTTCAGTTCGTTCAGTTCGTCCAGTTTTCTAGCAGTCGTTTATGGGACGGACCTTAACTACTATAAAGGTCGTTTTAGCGGGTACCGGATGTGGGAAATTCCCCTTAACGGTGAAGCTTTATATCTACGACTAGAATGATCGCGAATATCGCGATCCTTACGAAGACAATGAAAAAGTGTGTTGGTTCAATAAATTTTTAATTCCTTTTCTAGCTGAACCAAAGTTTTCCATACAATTTCACCTATACGTATGTATTCTCGTGAAATAGAGTGAGAAAAATAAAAATGAAAGAGAAACTAGATTGGGGCTGTTGCCCGGTGGGCAGAAATATACAGTTTTAACCCCCAGGATTTCAAGCCACTCGAAGAGAGGACCAAAATCTCCGGTTCAGAGACACTGACGGTTTCGGACAGCCCGCTAAAAGCCACCCCGAATAACCCCACGGCTGCAATTGCCAGGCAGAAAAACGGGAGAGGGTGGAAAAACGAAAAAAACAAAATATTCCACCCCTATACCGCGGCGAAATTTCGGCTGGTTATAAAAGTCAAGAAAACATGACGAAATTTTGGCTTCTCTCTCTCGTCTCTTCTCCGTTTTACTAATTATCGTGGTTTTAGGGCGGAGGGGGTGGTCATTTTTTTCTGCCTAATAACCACAGCGAAAAATTCTAAAATAGGGAAAAACGAAAGCGGAAAATTCCTAATGCCGAATTATTTACGCGGATTTCATTGTTTTCATAGCGAATCACGTGGTATATGAGAAAAGAAAATTGACACAACCCCATGTCACAAAAATCGTCCTTTTGTCATTCGAAACGCGATTATACAGAAATCGTTGAGATTGGATAGCTTGGATTGATTAAATTAAAACACGAACTCGAGTACGAAAAGTCACTTCAATCGTTGTGTCATTTAATTCCCGCGGTAAAATAGCTCTTTCCTCATTTCCATTCACATTAGAAAATCGCAGAGAAACTCTAGAGAAAAAAAAGGGGAAAAAAAGGAAATTATCAATTTCATTATCCCCTTAAACAAATCAACGTTTCATCTCTGAATCCTTCCATGGCATTTCCTCTCTCTGTCTCTCTCTCTCTCTATCTCTCTCTCTTTCTCTCTAACGCTAATTTATACGTCATAGTACCGCATAGAAGTGCAATTAACCGGTGCACCGCGACACCAGTTGTCGCCTCTAGCTCTAGTACCAAGGTGAATCGCAAATTATCGCACCCGCTAGTACTTGGGTCTGATGCTGTGTTATATCCATATAGTATACGTAACCATATGTGTATGGTATATAGATTAGGGTATAGTCCTTGATTCAATCATTTTCGAAATCCCATATTTTCCGTAACAGAAAACTGC
Source organism: Tenthredo livida (assembly GCA_963992785.1). Lineage (NCBI taxonomy): Eukaryota > Metazoa > Arthropoda > Insecta > Hymenoptera > Tenthredinidae > Tenthredo > Tenthredo livida. Next base: position 779,597 of record OZ023072.1, read on the forward strand.
GAGAGAAAGGACGACGACGACGACGACGATCATTTTCAGCGATACTAAACGAAATATACGACTTATACATATATACATCAGCCCGTAAATCATTTTTATACGAGCTAGCTATTGTAACCATTCAGAATAGCCGGTACCTAACTTTAGATGAAGAACGATATAAACCACTCGACGATATACGTTTCTATAGGTAAGTGCGAAAAGGTATTCTGTAAAGATGCAAGGCAGTTATGGAATCGTGTTACGCTTCATGGAATTACCTTACGATTTCTAGAAATACGTTACGTCTCATAGAATCACGTTACGTCTTATGAAATCGCGTTACACTGAACTGGAATAACGTTACGGTTCCTGGAATCATGTAACTTTTTCCGGAATTACGTTACGATTTCTGGAATTACGTTACGTCTTATGGAATCACGTTACGTCTTATGAAATCGCGTTACACTGATCTGACATAACGTTACTATTTCTGGAATCATGTAACGTTTACCGAAATTACGTTACGTCTTCTGGAATTACGTTACGTCTTATGGAATCACGTTACGTCTTATAAAATCGTATCACACTAATCTGGAATAACGTTACGTTTTCTGGAACTACGTTATATCTTCTAAAATCGTGTTTCACTGATCTGGATAACAATGCCACACTACCCTTCAATATGCGTACATAGAGTAAAATAGCAGAAATCATCCCTCCGCACGATTGTGTCTGTTTCTATAAAAAAAAAATGGATTTTATTTCATCAGTAGATATAGATCAGGTGAAATAGAATTCGCCGCACTTTTTCGCCCCCCCATTTTCGTATTACCGAAAATTTTCGCCCCGCGAAGGATTTATGGAGTTCGTTTTAGCTCGCGCGTGGCGTTTCCGCAGTTCCATATAACCATGCCCATATATACCCGGGTACCCATACATTTTACGAACGTGTGCGAGAGAACGTGTATGCAAATATTTAATTAAAGCGGCAACATATGTGCGGCAGGGTGCCGGCCGCCACCAGCCTCTACTGTAAATATATAATTATGCATGAGCTTCAGTACTGAGTGCACTTTGCACGGCCCTGTGGGATACGGTGTATTAGCCCCATGAGGGACCACCGCGGTTCCCAGGGTACGGAAACACCGTCTTTTTATACTTTACTCTCTTTCTCTGACAACGACCTCGACGACGAACAGATTTAGAGTGAAAATTCCGATTTTATCATCTTCGAATAACGTTCGGTGTAAAAAATACTTTCATATTTACTTAACGAGGGTGAAATCTGATTCTCAAAATTTTACACGCACCGATTTTCTTTCGAAAATTCCATAATCGCTGCGTTCGTACCTATACCACCCCTAACCGAACTAATAATTAGTTTAATTTTCACAATGCGGTGAGCCGGGGGTTAATTTTATATGCATTCTAATTAATTCCGTGCACCAGGGCAGTAAGTAACAACATTTCCCCCTCTCATCTACTTCCAACCCTTAGGTACACGCTTGTGGTCTGCTTCCGGTTTTTCTCCCATTCTATTTTCCTCTTCCTCTTCCTCTTCCACTTCCACTTCCTTTTCCTTTTCCTCTTCCCTCTTCTCTTCCTGCTGCTGTAGGTCTGATTTATATCCCTACTACGGTTTAACGTCCTACCGTTGAAAATCCACTATTTTAGTTTCCCGAAACGCCGACACTGTTAACCTTTCAACTTTTATTTCATACAAATTATATGCCCGGTTTTATCCGCGAAAAATTTATATCTACCTGTACCTATACCACCTGTACATATATCGCGGAATTCTTAATAGAATTTGGTAACAATTGTTTAAACCCCCTGCTGCACTCTTCAACCCTTATATATTTTAATTAAAACTGACTAATTAGCTTCGCCGTTTCACTCAATTCCGCTGCGGTTAAAGCCAGAAATTTCTGCGGTATGTGTACCCAACAGAATTGGTACACACACGAACTTCGTACCTCAGGATAGTTGTACTGGTACGTATAGGATTACATACGTCGAGATTGTCAAGTTTCGTATCAATTGGAATGGAAGAAGAATTCTAGTTCCTTATTTTGATTTTTTTTGATTTTTTTGATTTTTTCCTCGCATGATTCTGGGTTTGTAGATGATTAGAGATTCCTTTTAGAGATGATTGACATCGACGTTGAAACTTCGGGAATAGTTATACACGCATCTATATGTATAATATGTACGTCGCGTAATGCGGTGTCGTGAAATTCCATAACCGAATCAACCCTCGTATCCCTAAACGTGACAATAGAACTATCGTTGCCTATTAGTCTGTTAATCCGTTTTCGGGGATCAAAGCGGTCCGGTAGACCGTCACCTTGTCTCACGGCGGTCCCAAGCCTCGGGGATGTCTCTCAGGGTGTCAGAAGGAAGACTAGGGAAACCGCAAGGTCCTGAAACGTGGCGTAGCCGCATAGATGCACATTCGTACTGAATATTCAATAGCCTTGTATAGCCTGTCTGCCCGGAACTTCAACTACTGATATAGAATTAGGTCGCCAACGAATATGTTACCAACTCGTTATAGAAATTAGGAAATTAGACTGCCTCATAATTGTCATACGAACCGCGCTAATTTATTTCTAAGAATTAGAAAGAAGCAGGAAATGAAATAAAAAAATTCCCGAATAGTACTTTTGAAGATTCGGGACTCCAACCCCCCAGACTTCGTATTTAAACATTTTGGTAGCCCTCCTATGCCGCGACTCTACTGCCTATACCATGGCTTTCCTTTCGAGAAGAGAAGAGACAATTTCTCAGGAGGGTGAATAAGTACACAACCTAACTCAACCGAGTCAGTACTTTCGAGGGTGAGAGAGCCGGAGTTTCTCACCTTCTAAATCCTCGATGTATAGATATACACGTACGCCCTTCTCTTGAGGAGTCGCGGAAGCTGTTACGTCAAAGATTTTCTTATCCGTATAGAAATTCACCTTCGTATGTAATATATATGTATGTATATAGTATAGGTATAGAATATGTACATATGATGTACACCGCAGGTATACATATATGTACAGCGCGTATTAGAGGAGCTCGGCGATAATATCTGCTCGAATAACCTGCACCCTCGGAAGTTGGTTTGGGTTGTATATATATTGTGCTGCCCGTCCGTGAAAGCCGCGAAAGGTAATTAAATGTAAAGTTGCAGTAGGAAGAGGAAGAGGAAGAGGAAGAGGAACAGGAACAGGAACAGGAGCAGGAGCAAGAACGAACCCGGCATATTATGCAATGGCGAAAGCACAGTGAAATATTTACCTTATACCTACCCCCCGAGCATATGCGCAACTGTATGGACCTGGGCGAACCTGGTGCAAGGGTTGGTTGCGAACGGGGTGATATTTGGCTTAAAGTAACACACGCGGTCGGAAACAAGCCATTCAAATGCAAATGGATTTATAAAATAGTCGACACGCAGACAAACGCACCTCCTCCCCCACCCCTGGGTAGATAAAAGTATACATATATACACGTGTTACACACACACACACATGTGCATGTGTAGTGCTTATACAGAAATTCAACTTAATTCCCGCAATTTTCATCCGCATCGTAAAAATCTATGGGGTTGTTAGAAAAATGTGGTGGGTAATCGAAAATAAGGAAACAGACGGCCAGAAGAATATTTTTTTGGTTTATTCATGCAACATGAATCAGCGCATCAATCAATCGAGCGATTAATTATCGGGTATCAATTCCTATGATCGGAGCCCGTTTATCTTTCACCTTGTTCTGTTTTGCAAACCGATGAAATATATTTCGGTGGAGAAGAAAAAAAGAGGAAAAATTTGAAAAAAAAAAAGAGAAAAGAAGAAAAAAATTTGTTCCAAAGCACACAGATAGCATGAGGGGTTGGTGCACGGTAGGGGTAGGTTATGCACACAGTTTACACGAGTGTAAACACTGATTCATATTTCACTAGAGGCAGTGAGCTTTACTCTCTGCTTTAGTCCTTGCATACATATATACATATATATATTATATATGGGTTTGGTTGTGGTTAAATTCAATGCTCAGTGGAAAATACCTGTACACAATACACATATGGTATACAAGGAAGACTGCCACGACGGATTACGATCGTTTACTGTCCTTTGAACAAATATAGATAAACATACGGGGCTTGATCGGGGGAAAACATAAGGAAAACATAATGATAAAAACGTTATTTTGTTTTTCACCCCTAAAACAAACATGGATATGTTAGCCAAACATTTGCTACATGTGATATATTTTAGGGGTGGTTTGAAATCACCAAATTCAAGTTCCCTTCTTCTTTTCATATTCTCGAATCATTTCAATGGAAGTATCGGCTCATTTTAATGAACAATCGAAACTTGTGTTTTTCTGTTTGTTTCTTTTCTTTTGGTCATTATCTGGAAATATCCGATCCGCGGTAACAAATTGACGTATTAATCGCGCGTCTACGCGATGATGTAATTGGTCGTTTAATTGGTTGAATAAATAGCCGTTAAATCGTTGGGTTTCGGGCGGGGGCAGGGGTAGGGGTAGGGGTTGGAGTTAGGGGTAGGGAAATAATTATTCCGTCCATCACTTCCGCGTCGCGTCGTATAATTAACATCTTAAAACGTTTGAAAAGTTTTCAAATGCCTCTCTAAGTCGACGCAGTAATAATCAGTCACTCAAGGAGGTTGTGGAGGTAGAGGTTCAGGTGGAGTGAGAAAAGTTATACTTTATGAATCGGAGAGCAACCGCCCGGCCGGGCTCCATCCCCATCCACGTCCTGACTCCTGATCCTACTCTTCCTTCGTCCTCGTCGGTGCAGCGCCTTATCCTCATCTACCCGGACGCGTGCGGTTGTTAAAAGTCGTTAGTCACTGTCTACGACAGAAGCGACTTACTTCGGATTTTAAATTAATGGCGCGTAACTTGCAGTCCCATACATACATACCATATATCTATATATAATATATATATACATAAAATATATATACCGTCGCGACGTCGCTTCCGCAAAGATTGACGAAGAAACGTACGAGGGAACTGGGAGACACAGAACGCGGTGACTGCACCAGACATTAGAAGAGGAAGAAAAAGCGCAAAAGTTCTCATCTCGAGTCAGAATGTACATTGCGATACAAGTGCGGAAGTATCGTTTGCAGCACGAAGAAAATTCGGGTTTTTCCACTCTTCGGAAATACGGTGCTTCAGGCCTCGAGAATGAGACTTGCAAGAAAACATCATAGAGTCATACAAACATGCGAAAAAGAGGGAATAGTTGCTGAGCTTAATCCCGCAGGGTGTGGATAAGGAACTGGCATGAACGAGAGAGCTTAAATTGTCAGTTTGGTACCGGGAGTGCAAGGGGCAGACCGTAAGGCACTGAGACAAAGCTTCGGGGGTAGTGAAATTGGCACAATTATACCCCCTCGTCATTTGGCAGGCAAAGGGCGCTCGACGTACTGTCGATGACAGAACAAGCGGAGGGTACCTATATACCTCGTACATCGGTCGTAATAAGGACGTAGGTAGTATCTAATTGGGATACGTCTCAAGTAACACCGCGGGTACCTAGTGCATATCAAAGATCGCGCTATACCGAGTACCTCGGCATATACCCTCCGCACCGTATCAGACAGAACGCTAACCAGGTGTCTGTCATTAACAGATAAGGTGCGTCCCAGTCCCGTTCCAAACTCTGGTGCCATTCGCCATTTCGGTACCAACCAACTTACTACATCACTCCTAATTAACAGAGTTTCCAGAATTTCAATTCTGCCATCAGAGTAGGTGTTATGCAGCTCTGAATCATCTCGGCCAAATTCAAACTCCGTTTTTCCTCCTTCATTTTTCCGAGGAAAAATCATACGGAGATCCTCTTTTTTTCTTCCTCTTTCTTCCTTTTATTAAGCGCATGAATCCTCCGAGATAGAGTTGTTGAATTAGCGGAGGTAAACTTTCCGGGAACACAGGCGGTTCCTTTCAGGACCTGATTTTATGCCGGGATTTCTCGTCACCCTTTCCTTTCTCTGCCTTATTCTATTTCATTCTCTCTCTCTCTCTTTCCCTTGTCGAGGTTGCGGTGCGGTTTTAACCTTGTAACGGCGGCTCTAATCTTCCACCGAGTTGGAACAACCGCTTGTATACACGTGTATACATATAGGTATATAAATTCTTGATATATACGCACTCACATGTACGAGTGCACGTACACACATACGTATGTACCTCTACTCGTATACCGGAAACTTACTTGCCGCGGTTTAAACAACAACGGGCATTCTCTCCTCGTCTTGTGTTTAACTCGGTTTGAGATTCGTGTGTGACACTTAAATACCTCGTCATTCACTGAACTCTGGTTTAAAGCAAACTATTTGCGGCTTTGAATACCGTCTTAGAATACGAATGCGAATTTGAGTTCGAGTTTGCGGAACTCGCAGACGAAATTTAACGACGTCTCAAAAGTTACCCTCGTATACATACAGGTACCGCCTAAAAGTTACACCGCTATACTCTTACCTCTTTCATTCGACATTTCCCAAATTTTACCTACTTCTGTATAAAACAAATTACACAGCTAGGTATATAATATCGAACGCTTATCGGGGAGAGACGAACTCGAATAGATATTTGAAGAGAATAGCTGTCCTACCTACAGAAGGCGGATGAATATAATCAAGTTTTCCGACGAACGCGTTTGGGATTAACAGAAATGATCCTTGGGACCCTTGGTAGTGATCTGGTTCTCGGAAATTTCCGAAATTATTCGAAGACTAGGGTCTTCGGGGGAGAATATGAGCTCGTAGTAGCTGTGCAGGGTTGGCAATATCAGAGCTCGTTCTGCCTAGCAATAAGTGTCAAGACCGAGGAGACAAAGTCGAGGTCCTTGTAACTTCGGGGAGGACTTTATCCGGAAGGCGTTACATCCTTGAGGAAATTAAATGAAACTGGATAAAGAATGATCGAAGAAAAATAATTATGAAATCAAATTTTATGAGAGTTCTCTCTCTCTTTTTCCATTTTTCTCCTTCTAAGGTTCTTTCCCCATCCTTCTCGTTCCTTTTTCTTCGGCTCCTTTGCCGCGAGAAGAAAAAGGAGAAAGAAAGAAAAAAGCTCGATCAGACGTCGGCCGTGGATGGTGGATAAAACCGGAAGTCATTGCGCCGGAAAACTCGTCAGCATAAGTCCTCTCTGCAGGCACCGTTTACTCTCGAAATCGCGTGGCGGTGCAACCTGCTGCAACTGTGCGTGTAAAACTCTTACGCTGCGGCACTTGTTCAACCGGAACTCGTTACGACGTCGGGGCACTGTGATGTGTACTGGGAACTACACCCTGCCGCAAACCATCGCGTCGTCGTCCCGACGCTCTTCAGACTTTGAGTACGGAAGTGTGAAACACTCTCGTATACCGCTTCAGTAGGCACTAGTACGCAACTACGTGGAAGAGAACTTCTCACCTTTCAGTAAGATCGGTTTCAGAAAATTTAAAACTCCACCCGGGAGAAGTAACGATCAGGTAAGTCGGCCCTGTAGGCCAGATCTCAAACTTTATACTTGGATTCGTTTATGCAGGCTCAGAAAATATCACCATCTGTGATAAAAAAGATGAAATTTATTCTTCAAAATTTTTATCAATAACTCGAGGCCTACTCGGCTCAATTAACCGAAATCCCGGTCGGTCCTGAGTCGAGAAGAACCGCATCGGATGAAACCAGAATCACCAAAATCCGTTGATTTCATCTCCAGATATCATCGATTTCATTATTTTTGTTAAAAATGTTTCTTTCTTCAATTACTCAAAAACTACCCGGCCGATCTGATCTGAATTTCAATCAGTTCTAAGTTGAGAAGAACCGAATCGATTGAGACCAAAATCGTCAAAATCCGTGCATTTCTTCTCGAGTTATCGCCGGAAATAAAATTGCTATCTAAAAATGGTCAAGGATGATCCTTCGGGCCTGGAAACGTCCTTTACTCCCGGGGTGATCATATCGCTTTCCGATCTCTAATTTTTTTTCAAATCTGAAAGCTAAAAATCCATTTTTTATTCCCGCGGATCATACTTGGATGTAAAATCGTTCTTCATCACTCTTTCAGATCCTGATCCGAACATAATTGTGCTTATAGAAGCGACAGCATTATACTAGTACAATATTATCCTTCTTGATACGCGCGAGTTTGAAATGACGTGAGTAAACCGAACCATATATAGGGCATTCCGCGTCACTTCGACGACTAAAAAAAGAAAAACCAATAATCCCCACAGAATTACAACGAATCGGGCCATATGATGCAAATCATAATGCACTAGATTTCTAATTTTGCTCCTATTTTAGTGGGCGAAGTGGCGCGGAATGGCCCATATATATGTAGCCGGGGTATATGATGATAATAATTATTGTTGATATCGTAAGTGTGTGCGGAGGTATGAGGGTGACAATATTCTCATCAGCAGTAGATAGCCTAAACTCCTCGACTATTGTCTCCGTTGATTAGAGATCCGTTCAAATCCTGTGCCCCGAAATTCTGTTCGCATCTGTATATGGCCGGGTATAAATTCACGTTAGCTATGCGAATGGCGTTGTATAGGTATATCTATAGATGGAATGATTCGCTGGCAAAATTGTTGCCATGGAAACTGGCTCCTGATAATATTGGGGTTGGTGTGTAGCTCCATGTCCTGCCGAGTACTGGTTTGGTTAATTTGTCTCTAATTGGAAGGTAAGAGCTTGATACGGGATAACCTTCCAGTCGTAAACTCGAACCACCATGCTACGCCATGCCACGCCATGCCAAGCCATGCCAAGCCATGCCATGCCATCCTGCACCGTCGTATAGCTCTATGCGAATGTAATTGATACAGGATCCTCTAACCGGCTCCTAAATCCCTTTGGTATTAGGTAGAAGAGCTAAATTGAAGGGCGTTGATCATTATCATCATCAGTTCCCCCCTAGGTGAGGAATTTTTCTTCTACATACACAAATTTTTCATCCTGTTTATCATAACGCTTGCGAATGAGAGGCTTTCGCGTACGTAGGTACCTAGAGCTGCAGGATTTGAGAATGGTCAGAGCCGCACTTCCCTCATTGGCATAGCTTTTGACCGAGGCTAGGAACTGATTGCAGACCATTCGGAAGCAAACTATGCCGTTGGACGAGCTCCGATGGGGCCGGGTGGTGAATATATTTCAATAATTTTCTACCATATAGCTGCCGATGCGAACCAGCAGTGAATTTCCCATACATTTTATACCGTATGCAGCCCAGTAGTGTGTCTCTCTGGTGCCAAAAGATTATTTAAATTTTTCTTAACGTCCCAAGGTACGTATATGCACATACATACATATACATAGCAGCGTACGCCCGGGATTTAACACTTTGCAAAAATATCACCAAAATATTTTAGCCAAATTATTATAATAACGAGATGAAAATTCCGAGAGCGGTAATCCACAGGACGAAATATTCATTTAACCCAAGACCAGGGCAATTGATGTTTATATAATAAATCCAAGGCAAAACTTCTGGATATATATATACGTATATACATACCTATACCTACCGTTGAAATAACTAATTATGAAGGAAATAATACCGAGGCAAAACCTGCAGGTGGTATTATCCTTTGATCTTGATTCGACTTCTTGAAAAGGATCGTGTGTGTGTGTGTGTGTGTGCAGTGTATACATGTGTATGTACATGGCTGTATTTGAATTATTATTAAAAGTCCAATAAATAAAGCAGTCCAGGGTAATATGGTGGATTTTTATTTTTGGTTTATAAATTTTTAATAGGTGGAAAGAGTAGTCGAGTAGGTATATTCGAGCAGAGAATAAGAGGGAGTAATAATTACTGCGTAAAGAGATATCTCTCCCCGTCGCGTCGAGTTCTTAATTATCGCTAAAGAAAAAAGGCTGAAGGCAAGGAAGCAGCAGCTATTGCGGGCTGAGTAAGGATCTCGGGATACCAGGATCTCCGGATCTCCTGATCTCGGATGAAATCTGAAGTCTTCGCCCCCGAGATATAGGTATCTGGAATCTCGAATCTAAAATCTTGAATCTTCGCTGAGCAGAAGAGTTAATTAAAACCCCTTATTCCTTCAGGCACCTTAAGGTACGATCGCACGATCCTACTCCAGGATATAGAAAGAATATATTTTAGAAGGGTGAAACCTGCCAGGGGGGTAGGGGGATTGTGATAACTGCTCGATCTCTTATCTAGAATACTGAATAACTATAGTATCGCCCGAGGGAGAGTTACAAAAGTGAGTTTATTTCATTTTATTTTATCATTTTCAAACGTATATTTAGAAAAACTGCAGATGCGAATTCATCAATTCGGAAATCATCGATTAATTGGCATTGCGTCTAAATTAAATGGACCTCGCCGGACAGTGATATGATCGATTTTCATCTCCGCGTCCGAATTTTGACTGATTATATTTCTGTATGAAATTCGCATTCGATCATCGAATCTGCGATGTATGTAATAATGATTATGTTGAAAACCGAAGGCTAGATATAGGTACATAATAGTAGAAACGCATATATGTATATCTAGACGTACACGTATTATGAAAGAAGTGTCAGGATACGTGGAGAGTTTGAAGGGTAGGTGAGCTGGTGCAAAAGAATAATTCCCTCGGGGTACGAAACGGCCTGACATATCACATCCCGTATAACGTACAGCCGCGCTAATTGTCCCGCGTCTTTTTACCCCGCGGCTTTTATGCGGATATACCTATATATGCGTATGTGTATATATATATATGTATGACACACTCCGTACATACGGGAATAAGAACAAGCGGGAGAACGCAGTGTATGCGCGAAAACTGGCAAAAAGGAAAGAGCGCGAAAAAGAGTAAAGGGTGGTGAATAAAATTCGTTCGAAATGAAAGAAAAAAGGAAAAAATAATACAGACGTAAGCCTAAAACGATCAGATCTTGATTCTAATTGTAGGGAAATTGATATTGGCGCAGACGTCAGCTGCGATGAATATATATATATATTATATGTACATATATGTACGTCGTCCGGAAATTTACTGGCTGATACATCGGAGCCAGATTTTGTCGACTAGACGTATATAGGTGTATATATGCACGCAGATGAGATCTCCGCTGTTCCGAGGTTTACATCTGTCGAGACACCTTAATTCATTAATAATTTCAACCCCCGTCGGTCTCCGTTGCTTGTCTCATAGGGTAGCAGAGATACGTTAACGGAAATACGTCACCGTATTGTGCATATATATATACATATATATATAATATATAATATATATATAGTGGATCCCCGAGAACTGATTTATATCCTACGTTCGGTTAGCGCGGCTAGGGTAGGTACAGAGGGAAAATTGTACTACGACTAGGTGAATTTTACGCAATCATGCCATGGGCTCGAGACTAAGTTAGGGATGAAGAGCGACTAGGGTATAAAAAACACCGTCATTCCATGGGGATTAATTTCATGGATCTGTTTGAGGTGATTAGCCGCATCGCTACTTCGCTATTTCGCTTCACGATCTCTGCCAAAACTGGTATAAAACTAGGAACAAACTAGTCACTGGGTCGGAGGATTAGCCAGCTTTCAACAAGCTTTGAGCAGGAAATAATACGGAATATAGGGTGGCACGGTGGATATATAACACTCGCAGGCTCCAAGCGCAATAATTTATATCGGTAGTGGGAACTTTTAGCTGCGAGCATAAAAGCTGAAAGCCCGGAGTATGTGGCAGCGTACGGTTGTTGGTTTTTTCTTTTTTTCTACAAATTTTTCGAATAGTTCGAGGTAAAATTTTACCCCGATATATCACGTTTTTATACGGTCTGATTCAGGCTCGGCGTGCCATTTTTTCAGGGTAGATTCCTTGGCGAATTCTGAGACTAAATTTCCTTTACGAAAAATTCGTCGGATCGATAGTTTCCGAGCTACGTGAGATCTTAGTCGACCGATCACAGAACTCGGACTGGGCTGATCATGAGCGCGAGTTGAGCGGCGCCCAATCCATCATACGCTCCGCGATTGATCAACTGGGATCTTACGTAGCTCGGAAACTATTGGTCCCTCGAATTTTTGGTAAAGGACATTCAGGTTTAGATTTTCGCGGGGAATCTGCCCTGAAAATTTCGCAATTTAGACCTGTATCACCATATGTACACGGAGAGAAATGTACAGTCAATATTACTTTGCACGTAGACAAGCACGGTAAATATTACCGTGCTACCTAGTATTCAGTCCGTGAAAAACAAAACGTTGGAAATATCACTATGTCATATGGTAAATTCTACTATTTTTAGTGTTGTTAGTTCCATGTTTCCCGGGACTTAATTTCAAGTAATTTTCACTTTTATTCTATTGGCAAGGATCTATGCAGCAGTAATATTTATCTTGCTAAGTAGTTCGTGCTACCTTGTAGCGATGTGAGCGCACCAGACAGCAGAGCGTGTCGGTTTTAGGTTATGTGAATACTCGATGGATCGCGCTGAACCAGGCAGCATGGTAATATTTACCGTGCTGGCAAAGTCGTCACATCTATGTTTTTCAGAAAGCCTAGTAACATGTACTGTACATTTCTCTCCGTGTAGGCAGTGGAAAGGGATCTACAGTAACCTACAGTAACCTCGTTCACCTTACGGAAGTCAACTACGACTCTCATCTTCGTTTTTCCTGATGCGTCTGCCTTCTTCGGTACCACTAGCAGTGGTGCGTTCCATTGACTTTTGCTCGGTCTGACTATCACGTCGGCAAGCATTTTATCTACCTGCTCGTTCATATCCTGCTTGTGTTTCTCTGGAAGTCTATAAGGTCTTACATTTTTATTTCCTTCGGCGGTAGAAGACAGTGAAATGCGGTGGCGTAAAACGGTGGAAGATGGTGGAAAACGGTGAAAAACGGTGAAAGGCGGTGAAGGGAAATGCCGAAGCTGTCCCTACGCCATAGTTAGTAAGTTGAGTTTACGAGACCTGGAAATTGGCGAAGAATATTATCAATATTATCAATCACCTTTCACTGTTTTCCTTCACCACCTTGCACCATATTTCACCGTTTTCCTTCACCGTTTCTCACCGTTGTCCTTCACCGCCCTTCACCGCCTTTTACCGTTTTCCACCGTTTCCCTTCACCGCCCTTCACCGTCTTCCAACGTCTTCCACCGTTTCCCTTCACCGCCCTTCACCGTCTTTCACCGTTTTCCACCGTTTCCCTTCACCGGCTTTTGTGCTGTAAAAACAGGCGGTAAATTTTCTGAAGCCTAGGGCGGCTGATCCCATAAATCCGCCCCTGTTCACCGCCTTTCACCATCTTCTACCGTCTTCCATCGTTTTCCACTGTCTTCCACCGTTCTTCTTCACCGCCTCTCACCGTCTTCCTCCGCCGCCTTCGCCGCCTTTCACCGTTTACCTTCGCCGCTTTTCACCGTCTTCCATCGTCTTCCACCGTTTTTCACCGTATCCCACTGTTTTTCTCCATCGCCTTTCACCGTCTTCCACCGTTTTTCTTCACCGTCTTCATCCGTTTTTCTTTACCGTCTTTCACTGTTTTCCACTGTTTTTCTTCACCGCCTTTCACCGTCCTCCATCGTTTTGCACCGTTTTCCTTCACCACCTTTCACCGTCTTTCACTGTTTTCTTCCGACGCCTTGCACTGTTTTCCTTCACTGTCCTCCACCAGCGTTCACCATCTTCCACCGTTTTTCGTCATCACCAGGGGCAGATTTAGCACCAGACTGGGTAGCACTAGGCTATAGAGCCTAGGCCGGCAGATATTAGAAGGGCGCTGAATTCGAGATTTAACATTTTCTTGAGGCGGTGAATCCGCTTCATCCGCTCGGAAATTAATGCTGAATTGTTAATACGTGTGACTAAGTCACCTATCCCGCTTTTGTGCTGTAACAACGGGCGGTAAATTTTCTGAAGCCTAGGGCGGCTGATCCCATAAATTCGCCGCTGTTCACCGCCTTTCACCATCTTCCACCGTCTTCCATCGTCTTTCACCGTTCTCCACCGTATCCCACCGTTTTCCTTCATCGCCTTTTACCGTCTCCCACCGTTTTTCTTTACCAACTTTCACCGTTTGTCTTCACCGTCTTCCATCGTTTTTCTTCACCGTCTTCCACCATTTTCCTTCACCTTCTTTCACTGTTTCCCACTGTTTTTCTTCACCGCCTTTCACGGTCTTCCACTGTCTTTCACCGTCTTGCACCGTTTTCCTCCACCACTGTCCACCGTCTTCCACCGTTTTCCACCGTTTTTCTTCACCGTCCTCCACAGTCTTTCACCGTTTTCCACTGTCTTCCACCGTTGTCCTTCACCGTCTTTCGCCGCTTTCCTCCACCGCCTTCCACCGTCTTCCACCACTTTCCACCGTCTCCCAACGTTCTTCTTTACTCTCTAAATTTGGAAATAGTGGGATAAGTGAATATTCACTAGTTTGCAGTAAATAGTCTGCCACTAATTCAATCAGTGGCAGACTATTCACTGCGAACCAGTGAATATTCACTAATCGTTAGTGATTTTCACTAATTAAAATTTAGAGAGTACCGCCTTTCACCGTCTTTCACCGTTTTCTCCCACCGCCTTTCACCGTTTTCCTCCACCGTTTTTCACCGTTTTTCACCGTCTTTCACCGTCTTTTACCGTCTTTCACTGTCTTCCACCAAGTGGTAGCAGCATGTATGACAATATCGTCGAGATAGACATAACATCTAAGGTCTTGTATTTCTGAAAGTACAGCATTCATTAATCGTTGAAACGTACACTGAGAGACTCTTCGTATCAATAAGTGGTAAAACTATATCAAAGTTTAGTATGGTAACGTTTCAAAGTAGGGAAGACAGTGGAGAACATGGTAGTTATTCGTAACGTTATACTGAAGTTTCATATTGCCATACCAGATTTTAACAAGAGAATACGTGATATTCGTATGGTCACTATGAAATATTAGAACAGTGTATACGAAAAATTCTCCATACGAAAAATCGATATTCTCCATACTAAAATTTCCTACAAAGTTGTTTCACTTATAAGCACAGTGACTGTCAGAATTCGAGAAGCATATTCCAGAAATTCATATGGTCAATACCAAGCAGCCGTGGAACTGCAAGGGATATAGTAGAAATTGAAACGGAGGGTCTCAATTTTTCATATGGTGCGTACGAAAATATTTCCCAAAATCTCCCGAGCGACTACGACCTTCACCGAGAACGCACGAAGCCCCGCTCTGTTTCGGAAACAGCCGGAGGAAAAATCCCGCCAATTCGCTTGCCGTGTGCCGTGTAAATATGGAGATTTGTACATCTCCAATTGGCTATATTTTTAGGATTACATATCTAAGACTTCGCTTATTTCTTTTTTCAAATTACAAAAATTTTGAATTCTAAAAATGATGACAATTCCAATATAAGAAGTTCTATTTCTGACACTTTTTCGATTTTTGATGATTAGTTTATTTGTAACGTACGTTTGAAATTATGTCATAAATACAAAAATTCGAAGATTAGAAAAAACAAATCTTTTCAGATTCAAAGTTATTATAGTACCTTTATCTAGACTCTAATAGTGCTAACATTTTATATACTGTCGAATTATCTGAATTTATTTTTTATTTATTTACTTATTACATAATTGATTGAATTTTTTTTTTTAAGCTATAAAATTACCTTTCCAAAATAAAGTCCACTTTGCAAATGCAGTTTTCCAAAAGAATGATTTGTTAACGAGTTATTTAGAAAAGAAGCCTCAAAGTCCTTTCTCACAAGCGGTGGATTATTACCAGCTTGGTATATATACAAGTTTCTGAAATTTACACGCACGTAATAACGAACGTATACGAACGTATTACGTGTGTATATTGTAAATGTATAGGTATAGGTTTCTCCGTCTAAGTTATAAGTTCGTTGCGCGATACAGCTATGTAATGTGTGTATATTTGTGTACATGTATATATACCCGATATGTATGTCCTTTCAGTGCGTGTGACCTCTACTTCCTAATGTTTGTGGTGTTTGTGAGGGCCTCGGCTCACTCCGTTTTTTTTTCCAACGGCGAGTCATAATTTTTCATATGGTCCGTACGAAAAACTGATATTCTTCGTGACGACTAGAGACGATTATTTCAAACTTTCATATTCGCTATACTAACCGTGTTTGTCAAGCCGGTATCTAACTTTGATATGGGTGCGTTCCGAATTTTACTATGTTGTACATTAAACATTGAAACACGTTTTTCACTTATTGAAAGGAAAATATCAGTTTTACCCATTAGTATGCACCATATGAATTTTTGAAACGTACGCCCGGTCTTCCCTACTTTGAAACGTTACCATACTAAACTTTGATATAGTTTTACTATTTATTGATACGAAGAGTCTCTCAGTGTAGCGGGTGCGTTCTTCAGTCCAAAAGGCATGCGATTGTATTCGTAATGACCGTGTGAAGTGGAAAATGCCGTCTCGCACTTCTTCCATTGGAATTTGGTGAAATCCTGATGCTAGATCTAATGTAGAGAAATATTTTGCCTTACCCTAACTGGTCCAATATTTTTGTGATATTAGGCAGTGGAAAGGGATCTACAGTAACCTACAGTAACCTCGTTCACCTTACGGAAGTCAACTACGACTCTCATCTTCGTTTTTCTTGATGCGTCTGCCTTCTTCGGTACCACTAGCAGTGGTGCGTTCCATTGACTTTTGCTCGGTCTGACTATCACGTCGGCAAGCATTTTTATCTACCTGCTCGTTCATATCCTGCTTGTGTTTCTCTGGAAGTCTATAAGGTCTTACATTTTTATTTCCTTCGGCGGTAGAAGACAGTGAAATGCGGTGGCGTAAAACGGTGGAAGATGGTGGAAAACGGTGAAGAACGGTGAAAGGCGGTGAAGGGAAATGCCGAAGCTGTCCCTACGCCATAGTTAGTAAGTTGAGTTTACGAGACCTGGAAATTGGCGAAGAATATTATCAATATTATCAATCACCTTTCACTGTTTTCCTTCACCACCTTGCACCATATTTCACCGTTTTCCTTCACCGTTTCTCACCGTTGTCCTTCACCGCCCTTCACCGCCTTTTACCGTTTTCCACCGTTTCCCTTCACCGCCCTTCACCGTCTTCCAACGTCTTCCACCGTTTCCCTTCACCGCCCTTCACCGCCCTTCACCGTCTTTCACCGTTTTCCATCGTCTTTCACCGTTCTCCACCGTATCCCACCGTTTTTCTTCATCGCCTTTTACCGTCTCCCACCTTTTTCTTTACCAACTTCCACCGTTTGTCTTCACCGTCTTCCATCGTTTTTCTTCACCGTCTTCCACCATTTTTCTTCACCTTCTTTCACTGTTTTCCACTGTTTTTCTTCACCGCCTTTCACGGTCTTCCACTGTCTTTCACCGTCTTGCACCGTTTTCCTCCACCACTGTCCACCGTCTTCCACCGTTTTCCACCGTTTTTCTTCACCGTCCTCCACCGTCTTCCACCGTTGTCCTTCACCGTCTTTCGCCGCTTTCCTCCACCGCCTTCCACCGTCTTCCACCACTTTCCACCGTCTCGCAACGTTTTTCTTTACTCTCTAAATTTGGAAATAGTGGGATAAGTGAATAATCACTGGTTTGCAGTGAATAGTCTGCCACTAATTCAATCAGTGGCAGACTATTCACTGCGAACCAGTGAATATTCACTAATTGTTAGTAATTTTCACTAATTCAAATTTAGAGAGTACCGCCTTTCACCGTCTCTCACCGTTTTCTCCCACCGCCTTTCACCGTTTTCCTCCACCGTTTTTCACCGTTTTTCACCGTCTTCCACCGTCTTTTACCGTCTTCCACTGTCTTCCACCACTTTCCTTCACCGCCTTCTACCGTCTTCCACCACTTTCCACCGTCTTCCACCGTTTTTCACCGTCTGCCACCGTCTTCAACCGTCTTCCACCGTTTACTACCGTTTTTCTTCACCGTCCTTCACCGTCTTTCACCGTCTTTCACCGTCTTTCTTCAGCAAATGTTTTAGCGGTTTTGCTAAACTCGAGAAATTCTGTATGAATCATCTTTAGTATCCGGTCAAACCCAGAAATCCTTGAACATCTTTTACACTGATGGGAATTGGAAATTCTTCGACTGCTCGGATCTTCTCTGGATCTGCTTTTATGTCTCTAGTGATGTGACGTGTCCCAAAAAGTTGACTTCTTTCCTCAGAAATTCACACTTGTCGGGTTGTAGTTTCAATGAATTTTGTCGTAAGCGTTCCAGTACCTCTTCCAGTCGTTTGTTATGTTCCTGCAAACTAGGAGCATGTATGACAATATCGTCGAGATAGACATAACATCTAAGGCCTTGTATTTCTGAAAGTACAGCATTCATTAATCGTTGAAACGTAGCGGGTGCGTTCTTCAGTCCAAAAGGCATGCGATTGTATTCGTAATGACCGTGTGAAGTGGAAAATCCCTTCTCGCACTTCTTCCATTGGAATTTGGTGAAATCCTGATGCTAGATCTAATGTAGAGAAATATTTTGCCTTACCCAACTGGTCCAATATGTCCGTGATATTAGGCAGTGGACATTAGGCATCTCCTACAGTAACCTCGTTCACCTTACGGAAGTCAACTACGACTCTCATCTTCGTTTTTCCTGATGCGTCTGCCTTCTTCGGTACCACTAGCAGTGGTCGTTCCATTGACTTTTGCTCGGTCTGACTATCACGTCGGCAAGCATTTTATCTACCTGCTCGTTCATATCCTGCTTGTGTTTCTCTGGAAGTCTATAAGGTCTTACATTTTTATTTCCTTCGGCGGTAGAAGACAGTGAAATGCGGTGGCGTAAAACGGTGGAAGATGGTGGAAAACGGTGAAAAACGGTGAAAGGCGGTGAAGGGAAATGCCGAAGCTGTCCCTACGCCATAGTTAGTAAGTTGAGTTTACGAGACCTGGAAATTGGCGAAGAATATTATCAATATTATCAATCACCTTTCACTGTTTTCCTTCACCACCTTGCACCATATTTCACCGTTTTCCTTCACCGTTTCCCACCGTTGTCCTTCACCGCCCTTCACCGCCTTTTACCGTTTTCCACCGTTTCCCTTCACCGCCCTTCACCGTCTTTCACCGTCTTCCACCGTTTCCCTTCACCGCCCTTCACCGTCTTTCACCGTTTTCCACCGTTTCCCTTCACCGGCTTTTGTGCTGTAAAAACAGGCGGTAAATTTTCTGAAGCCTAGGGCCGCTGATCCCATAAATCCGCCCCTGTTCACCGCCTTTTACCATCTTCTACCGTCTTCCATCGTTTTCCACTGTCTTCCACCGTTCTTCTTCACCGCCTCTCACCGTCTTCCTCCGCCGCCTTCACCGCCTTTCACCGTTTACCTTCGCCGCTTTTCACCTTCTTCCATCGTCTTCCACCGTTTTCCACCGTATCCCACCGTTTTTCTCCATCGCCTTTCACCGTCTTCCACCGTTTTTCTTCACCGTCTTCCTCCGTTTTTCTTTACCGTCTTCCATCGTTTTTCTTCACCGTCTTCCACTGTTTTCCACTGTTTTTCTTCACCGCCTTTCACGGTCTTCCACTGTCTTTCACCGTCTTGCACCGTTTTCCTCCACCACTGTCCACCGTCTTCCACCGTTTTCCACCGTTTTTCTTCACCGTCCTCCACAGTCTTTCACCGTTTTCCACTGTCTTCCACCGTTGTCCTTCACCGTCTTTCGCCGCTTTCCTCCACCGCCTTCCACCGTCTTCCACCACTTTCCACCGTCTCCCAACGTTCTTCTTTACTCTCTAAATTTGGAAATAGTGGGATAAGTGAATATTCACTAGTTTGCAGTAAATAGTCTGCCACTAATTCAATCAGTGGCAGACTATTCACTGCGAACCAGTGAATATTCACTAATCGTTAGTGATTTTCACTAATTAAAATTTAGAGAGTACAGCCTTTCACCGTCTTTCACCGTTTTCTCCCACCGCCTTTCACCGTTTTCCTCCACCGTTTTTCACCGTTTTTCACCGTTTTTCACCGTCTTTCACCGTCTTTTACCGTCTTTCACTGTCTTCCACCAAGTGGTAGCAGCATGTATGACAATATCGTCGAGATAGACATAACATCTAAGGCCTTGTATTTCTGAAAGTACAGCATTCATTAATCGTTGAAACGTACACTGAGAGACTCTTCGTATCAATAAGTGGTAAAACTATATCAAAGTTTAGTATGGTAACGTTTCAAAGTAGGGAAGACAGTGGAGAACATGGTAGTTATTTGTAACGTTATACTGAAGTTTCATATTGCCATACCAGATTTTAACAAGAGAATACGTGATATTCGTATGGTCACTATGAAATATTAGAACAGTGTATACGATAAATTCTCCATACGAAAAATCGATATTCTCCATACTAAAATTTCCTACAAAGTTGTTTCACTTATAAGCACAGTGACTGTCAGAATTCGAGAAGCATATTCCAGAAATTCATATGGTCAATATCAAGCAGCCGTGGAACTGCAAGGGATATAGTAGAAATTGAAACGGAGGGTCTCAATTTTTCATATGGTGCGTACGAAAATATTTCCCAAAATCTCCCGAGCGACTACGACCTTCACCGAGAACGCACGAAGCCCCGCTCTGTTTCGGAAACAGCCGGAGGAAAAATCCCGCCAATTCGCTTGCCGTGTGCCGTGTAAATATGGAGATTTGTACATCTCCAATTGGCTATATTTTTAGGATTACATATCTAAGACTTCGCTTATTTCTTTTTTCAAATTACAAAAATTTTGAATTCTAAAAATGATGACAATTCCAATATAAGAAGTTCTATTTCTGACACTTTTTCGATTTTTGATGATTAGTTTATTTGTAACGTACGTTTGAAATTATGTCATAAATACAAAAATTCGAAGATTAGAAAAAACAAATTTTTTCAGATTCAAAGTTATTATAGTACCTTTATCTAGACTCTAATAGTGCTAACATTTTATATACTGTCGAATTATCTGAATTTATTTTTTATTTATTTACTTATTACATAATTGATTGAATTTTTTTTTTTAAGCTATAAAATTACCTTTCCAAAATAAAGTCCACTTTGCAAATGCAGTTTTCCAAAAGAATGATTTGTTAACGAGTTATTTAGAAAAGAAGCCTCAAAGTCCTTTCTCACAAGCGGTGGATTATTACCAGCTTGGTATATATACAAGTTTCTGAAATTTACACGCACGTAATAACGAACGTATACGAACGTATTACGTGTGTATATTGTAAATGTATAGGTATAGGTTTCTCCGTCTAAGTTATAAGTTCGTTGCGCGATACAGCTATGTAATGTGTGTATATTTGTGTACATGTATATATACCCGATATGTATGTCCTTTCAGTGCGTGTGACCTCTACTTCCTAATGTTTGTGGTGTTTGTGAGGGCCTCGGCTCACTCCGTTTTTTTTTCCAACGGCGAGTCATAATTTTTCATATGGTCCGTACGAAAAACTGATATTCTTCGTGACGACTAGAGACGATTATTTCAAACTTTCATATTCGCTATACTAACCGTGTTTGTCAAGCCGGTATCTAACTTTGATATGGGTGCGTTCCGAATTTTACTATGTTGTACATTAAACATTGAAACACGTTTTTCACTTATTGAAAGGAAAATATCAGTTTTACCCATTAGTATGCACCATATGAATTTTTGAAACGTACGCCCGGTCTTCCCTACTTTGAAACGTTACCATACTAAACTTTGATATAGTTTTACTATTTATTGATACGAAGAGTCTCTCAGTGTAGCGGGTGCGTTCTTCAGTCCAAAAGGCATGCGATTGTATTCGTAATGACCGTGTGAAGTGGAAAATGCCGTCTCGCACTTCTTCCATTGGAATTTGGTGAAATCCTGATGCTAGATCTAATGTAGAGAAATATTTTGCCTTATGGCGGTAAAGGGAAACGGTGGAAAACGGTGAAAGACGGTGAAAGGCGGTGAAGGGAAACGGTGGAAAATGGTGAAAGGCGGTGAAGGGCGGTGAAGGGAAACGGTGGAAGCCGGTGAAAGACGGTGAAAGGCGACGAAAGGCAGTGAAGGGAAACGGTGGAAAACGGTGGAAGACGGTGAAGGGAAACAGTGGAAGGGAAACGGTGGAAAATGGTGAAAGGCGGTGAAGGGAAACGTTGGAAAACGGTGAAAGGCGGTGAAAGGCGGTGAAGGGAAACGGTGGAAAATGGTGAAAGGCGGTGAGGGAAAACGGTGAAAAACGGCGGAAGACGGTGAAAGGCGGTGATAGAAGACGGTGGAAAACGGTGAGAGACGGTGAAGGGCGGTGAAGGAAAACGGTGGAAGCCGGTGAAAGACGGTGAAAGGCGACGAAAGGCAGTGAAGGGAAACGGTGTAAAACGGTGAAAGACGGTGAAGGGAAACGGTGGAAAACGGTGAAAGACGGTCGCGGGCGGTGAACGGAAACGGTGGAAGGCGGTGAAAGACGGTCAAGGGCGGTGAAGGGAAACGGTGGAAGACGATGAAAGACGGTGAAGGGCGGTGAAGGGAAACGGTGGAAGACGGTGAAAGACGGTGAAGGGCGGTAAAGGAAAACGGTGAAAGACGGTCAAGGGCGGTGAAGGGAAACAGTGGAAAATGGTGAAAGGCGGTGAAGGGAAACGGTGGGAAACGGTGAAAGGCGGTGAAGGGAAACGGTGGAAAACGGTGAAAGACGGTGAAGGGCGGTAAAGGGAAACGGCGGAAAACGGTGAAGGGCGGTAAAGGGAAACGGTGAAGGGCGGTGAAGGGAAACGGTGGAAAGCGGTGAAAGGCGGTAAAGGGAAACGGTGAACAACGGTGGAAGACGGTAGAGGGCGGTGAAGGGAAACGGTGGAAAACGGTGAAAGGTGGTGAAGGGTGGTGAAGGTAAACGGCGAAAAACGGTGAACGGCGGTGAAGGGGAACGGTGGAAAACGGTGAAAGACGGCGAAGGGCGGTGAAGGGATATGGTGAAAGACGGTGAAAGGCGGTGAAGGGAAACAGTGGAAAATGGTGAAAGGCGGTGATGGGAAACGGTGGAAAATGGTGAAAGGCGGTGAAGGGAAACGGTGGAAGACGGTGAAAGACGGTGAAAGGCGGTGAAGGAAAACGGTGAAAGACGGTGAAGGGCGGTGAAGGGAAACGGTGGAAGACGGTGAAAGGCGGTGAAAGTTGGTGAAGGGAAACGATGGAGGACGGTGAAAGACGGTGAAGGGCGATAAACGGAAACGGTGGAAAACGGTGAAAGGCGGTGAATGGTGGTGAAAGGAAACGGTGGAAAACGGTGGAAGACGGTGAAGGGCGGTGAAGGAAAACGGTCGAAAACGGTGAAAGGCGGTGAAAGGTGGTGAAGGGAAACGGTGAAGGACGGTGAAAGACGGTAAAGGGCGGTGAAGGGAAAAGTTGGAACACGGTGAAAGACGGTAAAAGGCGGTGAAGGGAAACGGTGGAAAATGGTGAAAGGCGGTGAGGGAAAACGGTGAAAAACGGCGGAAGACGGTGAAAGGCGGTGATAGAAGACGGTGGAAAACGGTGAGAGACGGTGAAGGGCGGTGAAGGAAAACGGTGGAAGCCGGTGAAAGACGGTGAAAGGCGACGAAAGGCAGTGAAGGGAAACGGTCGAAAACGGTGGAAGACGGTGAAGGGAAACAGTGGAAGGGAAACGGTGGAAAATGGTGAAAGGCGGTAAAGGGAAACGGTGGAAAACGGTGAAAGACGGTGAAAGGCGGTGAAGGGAAACGGTGGAAAATGGTGAAAGGCGGTGAAGGGCGGTGAAGGGAAACGGTGGAAGCCGGTGAAAGACGGTGAAAGGCGACGAAAGGCAGTGAAGGGAAACGGTGGAAAACGGTGGAAGACGGTGAAGGGAAACAGTGGAAGGGAAACGGTGGAAAATGGTGAAAGGCGGTGAAGGGAAACGTTGGAAAACGGTGAAAGGCGGTGAAAGGCGGTGAAGGGAAACGGTGGAAAATGGTGAAAGGCGGTGAGGGAAAACGGTGAAAAACGGCGGAAGACGGTGAAAGGCGGTGATAGAAGACGGTGGAAAACGGTGAGAGACGGTGAAGGGCGGTGAAGGAAAACGGTGGAAGCCGGTGAAAGACGGTGAAAGGCGACGAAAGGCAGTGAAGGGAAACGGTGTAAAACGGTGAAAGACGGTGAAGGGAAACGGTGGAAAACGGTGAAAGACGGTCGCGGGCGGTGAACGGAAACGGTGGAAGGCGGTGAAAGACGGTCAAGGGCGGTGAAGGGAAACGGTGGAAGACGATGAAAGACGGTGAAGGGCGGTGAAGGGAAACGGTGGAAGACGGTGAAAGACGGTGAAGGGCGGTAAAGGAAAACGGTGAAAGACGGTCAAGGGCGGTGAAGGGAAACAGTGGAAAATGGTGAAAGGCGGTGAAGGGAAACGGTGGGAAACGGTGAAAGGCGGTGAAGGGAAACGGTGGAAAACGGTGAAAGACGGTGAAGGGCGGTAAAGGGAAACGGCGGAAAACGGTGAAGGGCGGTAAAGGGAAACGGTGAAGGGCTGTGAAGGGAAACGGTGGAAAGCGGTGAAAGGCGGTAAAGGGAAACGGTGAACAACGGTGGAAGACGGTAGAGGGCGGTGAAGGGAAACGGTGGAAAACGGTGAAAGGTGGTGAAGGGTGGTGAAGGTAAACGGCGAAAAACGGTGAACGGCGGTGAAGGGGAACGGTGGAAAACGGTGAAAGACGGCGAAGGGCGGTGAAGGGATATGGTGAAAGACGGTGAAAGGCGGTGAAGGGAAACAGTGGAAAATGGTGAAAGGCGGTGATGGGAAACGGTGGAAAATGGTGAAAGGCGGTGAAGGGAAACGGTGGAAGACGGTGAAAGACGGTGAAAGGCGGTGAAGGAAAACGGTGAAAGACGGTGAAGGGCGGTGAAGGGAAACGGTGGAAGACGGTGAAAGGCGGTGAAAGTTGGTGAAGGGAAACGATGGAGGACGGTGAAAGACGGTGAAGGGCGATAAACGGAAACGGTGGAAAACGGTGAAAGGCGGTGAATGGTGGTGAAAGGAAACGGTGGAAAACGGTGGAAGACGGTGAAGGGCGGTGAAGGAAAACGGTCGAAAACGGTGAAAGGCGGTGAAAGGTGGTGAAGGGAAACGGTGAAGGACGGTGAAAGACGGTAAAGGGCGGTGAAGGGAAAAGTTGGAACACGGTGAAAGACGGTAAAAGGCGGTGAAGGGAAACGGTGGAAAATGGTGAAAGGCGGTGAGGGAAAACGGTGAAAAACGGCGGAAGACGGTGAAAGGCGGTGATAGAAGACGGTGGAAAACGGTGAGAGACGGTGAAGGGCGGTGAAGGAAAACGGTGGAAGCCGGTGAAAGACGGTGAAAGGCGACGAAAGGCAGTGAAGGGAAACGGTCGAAAACGGTGGAAGACGGTGAAGGGAAACAGTGGAAGGGAAACGGTGGAAAATGGTGAAAGGCGGTAAAGGGAAACGGTGGAAAACGGTGAAAGACGGTGAAAGGCGGTGAAGGGAAACGGTGGAAAATGGTGAAAGGCGGTGAAGGGCGGTGAAGGGAAACGGTGGAAGCCGGTGAAAGACGGTGAAAGGCGACGAAAGGCAGTGAAGGGAAACGGTGGAAAACGGTGGAAGACGGTGAAGGGAAACAGTGGAAGGGAAACGGTGGAAAATGGTGAAAGGCGGTGAAGGGAAACGTTGGAAAACGGTGAAAGGCGGTGAAAGGCGGTGAAGGGAAACGGTGGAAAATGGTGAAAGGCGGTGAGGGAAAACGGTGAAAAACGGCGGAAGACGGTGAAAGGCGGTGATAGAAGACGGTGGAAAACGGTGAGAGACGGTGAAGGGCGGTGAAGGAAAACGGTGGAAGCCGGTGAAAGACGGTGAAAGGCGACGAAAGGCAGTGAAGGGAAACGGTGTAAAACGGTGAAAGACGGTGAAGGGAAACGGTGGAAAACGGTGAAAGACGGTCGCGGGCGGTGAACGGAAACGGTGGAAGGCGGTGAAAGACGGTCAAGGGCGGTGAAGGGAAACGGTGGAAGACGATGAAAGACGGTGAAGGGCGGTGAAGGGAAACGGTGGAAGACGGTGAAAGACGGTGAAGGGCGGTAAAGGAAAACGGTGAAAGACGGTCAAGGGCGGTGAAGGGAAACAGTGGAAAATGGTGAAAGGCGGTGAAGGGAAACGGTGGGAAACGGTGAAAGGCGGTGAAGGGAAACGGTGGAAAACGGTGAAAGACGGTGAAGGGCGGTAAAGGGAAACGGCGGAAAACGGTGAAGGGCGGTAAAGGGAAACGGTGAAGGGCGGTGAAGGGAAACGGTGGAAAGCGGTGAAAGGCGGTAAAGGGAAACGGTGAACAACGGTGGAAGACGGTAGAGGGCGGTGAAGGGAAACGGTGGAAAACGGTGAAAGGTGGTGAAGGGTGGTGAAGGTAAACGGCGAAAAACGGTGAACGGCGGTGAAGGGGAACGGTGGAAAACGGTGAAAGACGGCGAAGGGCGGTGAAGGGATATGGTGAAAGACGGTGAAAGGCGGTGAAGGGAAACAGTGGAAAATGGTGAAAGGCGGTGATGGGAAACGGTGGAAAATGGTGAAAGGCGGTGAAGGGAAACGGTGGAAGACGGTGAAAGACGGTGAAAGGCGGTGAAGGAAAACGGTGAAAGACGGTGAAGGGCGGTGAAGGGAAACGGTGGAAGACGGTGAAAGGCGGTGAAAGTTGGTGAAGGGAAACGATGGAGGACGGTGAAAGACGGTGAAGGGCGATAAACGGAAACGGTGGAAAACGGTGAAAGGCGGTGAATGGTGGTGAAAGGAAACGGTGGAAAACGGTGGAAGACGGTGAAGGGCGGTGAAGGAAAACGGTCGAAAACGGTGAAAGGCGGTGAAAGGTGGTGAAGGGAAACGGTGAAGGACGGTGAAAGACGGTAAAGGGCGGTGAAGGGAAAAGTTGGAACACGGTGAAAGACGGTAAAAGGCGGTGAAGGGAAACGGTGGAAAATGGTGAAAGGCGGTGAGGGAAAACGGTGAAAAACGGCGGAAGACGGTGAAAGGCGGTGATAGAAGACGGTGGAAAACGGTGAGAGACGGTGAAGGGCGGTGAAGGAAAACGGTGGAAGCCGGTGAAAGACGGTGAAAGGCGACGAAAGGCAGTGAAGGGAAACGGTCGAAAACGGTGGAAGACGGTGAAGGGAAACAGTGGAAGGGAAACGGTGGAAAATGGTGAAAGGCGGTAAAGGGAAACGGTGGAAAACGGTGAAAGACGGTGAAAGGCGGTGAAGGGAAACGGTGGAAAATGGTGAAAGGCGGTGAAGGGCGGTGAAGGGAAACGGTGGAAGCCGGTGAAAGACGGTGAAAGGCGACGAAAGGCAGTGAAGGGAAACGGTGGAAAACGGTGGAAGACGGTGAAGGGAAACAGTGAAAGGGAAACGGTGGAAAATGGTGAAAGGCGGTGAAGGGAAACGTTGGAAAACGGTGAAAGGCGGTGAAAGGCGGTGAAGGGAAACGGTGGAAAATGGTGAAAGGCGGTGAGGGAAAACGGTGAAAAACGGCGGAAGACGGTGAAAGGCGGTGATAGAAGACGGTGGAAAACGGTGAGAGACGGTGAAGGGCGGTGAAGGAAAACGGTGGAAGCCGGTGAAAGACGGTGAAAGGCGACGAAAGGCAGTGAAGGGAAACGGTGTAAAACGGTGAAAGACGGTGAAGGGAAACGGTGGAAAACGGTGAAAGACGGTCGCGGGCGGTGAACGGAAACGGTGGAAGGCGGTGAAAGACGGTCAAGGGCGGTGAAGGGAAACGGTGGAAGACGATGAAAGACGGTGAAGGGCGGTGAAGGGAAACGGTGGAAGACGGTGAAAGACGGTGAAGGGCGGTAAAGGAAAACGGTGAAAGACGGTCAAGGGCGGTGAAGGGAAACAGTGGAAAATGGTGAAAGGCGGTGAAGGGAAACGGTGGGAAACGGTGAAAGGCGGTGAAGGGAAACGGTGGAAAACGGTGAAAGACGGTGAAGGGCGGTAAAGGGAAACGGCGGAAAACGGTGAAGGGCGGTAAAGGGAAACGGTGAAGGGCGGTGAAGGGAAACGGTGGAAAGCGGTGAAAGGCGGTAAAGGGAAACGGTGAACAACGGTGGAAGACGGTAGAGGGCGGTGAAGGGAAACGGTGGAAAACGGTGAAAGGTGGTGAAGGGTGGTGAAGGTAAACGGCGAAAAACGGTGAACGGCGGTGAAGGGGAACGGTGGAAAACGGTGAAAGACGGCGAAGGGCGGTGAAGGGATATGGTGAAAGACGGTGAAAGGCGGTGAAGGGAAACAGTGGAAAATGGTGAAAGGCGGTGATGGGAAACGGTGGAAAATGGTGAAAGGCGGTGAAGGGAAACGGTGGAAGACGGTGAAAGACGGTGAAAGGCGGTGAAGGAAAACGGTGAAAGACGGTGAAGGGCGGTGAAGGGAAACGGTGGAAGACGGTGAAAGGCGGTGAAAGTTGGTGAAGGGAAACGATGGAGGACGGTGAAAGACGGTGAAGGGCGATAAACGGAAACGGTGGAAAACGGTGAAAGGCGGTGAATGGTGGTGAAAGGAAACGGTGGAAAACGGTGGAAGACGGTGAAGGGCGGTGAAGGAAAACGGTCGAAAACGGTGAAAGGCGGTGAAAGGTGGTGAAGGGAAACGGTGAAGGACGGTGAAAGACGGTAAAGGGCGGTGAAGGGAAAAGTTGGAACACGGTGAAAGACGGTAAAAGGCGGTGAAGGGAAACGGTGGAAAATGGTGAAAGGCGGTGAGGGAAAACGGTGAAAAACGGCGGAAGACGGTGAAAGGCGGTGATAGAAGACGGTGGAAAACGGTGAGAGACGGTGAAGGGCGGTGAAGGAAAACGGTGGAAGCCGGTGAAAGACGGTGAAAGGCGACGAAAGGCAGTGAAGGGAAACGGTCGAAAACGGTGGAAGACGGTGAAGGGAAACAGTGGAAGGGAAACGGTGGAAAATGGTGAAAGGCGGTAAAGGGAAACGGTGGAAAACGGTGAAAGACGGTGAAAGGCGGTGAAGGGAAACGGTGGAAAATGGTGAAAGGCGGTGAAGGGCGGTGAAGGGAAACGGTGGAAGCCGGTGAAAGACGGTGAAAGGCGACGAAAGGCAGTGAAGGGAAACGGTGGAAAACGGTGGAAGACGGTGAAGGGAAACAGTGGAAGGGAAACGGTGGAAAATGGTGAAAGGCGGTGAAGGGAAACGTTGGAAAACGGTGAAAGGCGGTGAAAGGCGGTGAAGGGAAACGGTGGAAAATGGTGAAAGGCGGTGAGGGAAAACGGTGAAAAACGGCGGAAGACGGTGAAAGGCGGTGATAGAAGACGGTGGAAAACGGTGAGAGACGGTGAAGGGCGGTGAAGGAAAACGGTGGAAGCCGGTGAAAGACGGTGAAAGGCGACGAAAGGCAGTGAAGGGAAACGGTGTAAAACGGTGAAAGACGGTGAAGGGAAACGGTGGAAAACGGTGAAAGACGGTCGCGGGCGGTGAACGGAAACGGTGGAAGGCGGTGAAAGACGGTCAAGGGCGGTGAAGGGAAACGGTGGAAGACGATGAAAGACGGTGAAGGGCGGTGAAGGGAAACGGTGGAAGACGGTGAAAGACGGTGAAGGGCGGTAAAGGAAAACGGTGAAAGACGGTCAAGGGCGGTGAAGGGAAACAGTGGAAAATGGTGAAAGGCGGTGAAGGGAAACGGTGGGAAACGGTGAAAGGCGGTGAAGGGAAACGGTGGAAAACGGTGAAAGACGGTGAAGGGCGGTAAAGGGAAACGGCGGAAAACGGTGAAGGGCGGTAAAGGGAAACGGTGAAGGGCGGTGAAGGGAAACGGTGGAAAGCGGTGAAAGGCGGTAAAGGGAAACGGTGAACAACGGTGGAAGACGGTAGAGGGCGGTGAAGGGAAACGGTGGAAAACGGTGAAAGGTGGTGAAGGGTGGTGAAGGTAAACGGCGAAAAACGGTGAACGGCGGTGAAGGGGAACGGTGGAAAACGGTGAAAGACGGCGAAGGGCGGTGAAGGGATATGGTGAAAGACGGTGAAAGGCGGTGAAGGGAAACAGTGGAAAATGGTGAAAGGCGGTGATGGGAAACGGTGGAAAATGGTGAAAGGCGGTGAAGGGAAACGGTGGAAGACGGTGAAAGACGGTGAAAGGCGGTGAAGGAAAACGGTGAAAGACGGTGAAGGGCGGTGAAGGGAAACGGTGGAAGACGGTGAAAGGCGGTGAAAGTTGGTGAAGGGAAACGATGGAGGACGGTGAAAGACGGTGAAGGGCGATAAACGGAAACGGTGGAAAACGGTGAAAGGCGGTGAATGGTGGTGAAAGGAAACGGTGGAAAACGGTGGAAGACGGTGAAGGGCGGTGAAGGAAAACGGTCGAAAACGGTGAAAGGCGGTGAAAGGTGGTGAAGGGAAACGGTGAAGGACGGTGAAAGACGGTAAAGGGCGGTGAAGGGAAAAGTTGGAACACGGTGAAAGACGGTAAAAGGCGGTGAAGGGAAACGGTGGAAAATGGTGAAAGGCGGTGAGGGAAAACGGTGAAAAACGGCGGAAGACGGTGAAAGGCGGTGATAGAAGACGGTGGAAAACGGTGAGAGACGGTGAAGGGCGGTGAAGGAAAACGGTGGAAGCCGGTGAAAGACGGTGAAAGGCGACGAAAGGCAGTGAAGGGAAACGGTCGAAAACGGTGGAAGACGGTGAAGGGAAACAGTGGAAGGGAAACGGTGGAAAATGGTGAAAGGCGGTAAAGGGAAACGGTGGAAAACGGTGAAAGACGGTGAAAGGCGGTGAAGGGAAACGGTGGAAAATGGTGAAAGGCGGTGAAGGGCGGTGAAGGGAAACGGTGGAAGCCGGTGAAAGACGGTGAAAGGCGACGAAAGGCAGTGAAGGGAAACGGTGGAAAACGGTGGAAGACGGTGAAGGGAAACAGTGGAAGGGAAACGGTGGAAAATGGTGAAAGGCGGTGAAGGGAAACGTTGGAAAACGGTGAAAGGCGGTGAAAGGCGGTGAAGGGAAACGGTGGAAAATGGTGAAAGGCGGTGAGGGAAAACGGTGAAAAACGGCGGAAGACGGTGAAAGGCGGTGATAGAAGACGGTGGAAAACGGTGAGAGACGGTGAAGGGCGGTGAAGGAAAACGGTGGAAGCCGGTGAAAGACGGTGAAAGGCGACGAAAGGCAGTGAAGGGAAACGGTGTAAAACGGTGAAAGACGGTGAAGGGAAACGGTGGAAAACGGTGAAAGACGGTCGCGGGCGGTGAACGGAAACGGTGGAAGGCGGTGAAAGACGGTCAAGGGCGGTGAAGGGAAACGGTGGAAGACGATGAAAGACGGTGAAGGGCGGTGAAGGGAAACGGTGGAAGACGGTGAAAGACGGTGAAGGGCGGTAAAGGAAAACGGTGAAAGACGGTCAAGGGCGGTGAAGGGAAACAGTGGAAAATGGTGAAAGGCGGTGAAGGGAAACGGTGGGAAACGGTGAAAGGCGGTGAAGGGAAACGGTGGAAAACGGTGAAAGACGGTGAAGGGCGGTAAAGGGAAACGGCGGAAAACGGTGAAGGGCGGTAAAGGGAAACGGTGAAGGGCTGTGAAGGGAAACGGTGGAAAGCGGTGAAAGGCGGTAAAGGGAAACGGTGAACAACGGTGGAAGACGGTAGAGGGCGGTGAAGGGAAACGGTGGAAAACGGTGAAAGGTGGTGAAGGGTGGTGAAGGTAAACGGCGAAAAACGGTGAACGGCGGTGAAGGGGAACGGTGGAAAACGGTGAAAGACGGCGAAGGGCGGTGAAGGGATATGGTGAAAGACGGTGAAAGGCGGTGAAGGGAAACAGTGGAAAATGGTGAAAGGCGGTGATGGGAAACGGTGGAAAATGGTGAAAGGCGGTGAAGGGAAACGGTGGAAGACGGTGAAAGACGGTGAAAGGCGGTGAAGGAAAACGGTGAAAGACGGTGAAGGGCGGTGAAGGGAAACGGTGGAAGACGGTGAAAGGCGGTGAAAGTTGGTGAAGGGAAACGATGGAGGACGGTGAAAGACGGTGAAGGGCGATAAACGGAAACGGTGGAAAACGGTGAAAGGCGGTGAATGGTGGTGAAAGGAAACGGTGGAAAACGGTGGAAGACGGTGAAGGGCGGTGAAGGAAAACGGTCGAAAACGGTGAAAGGCGGTGAAAGGTGGTGAAGGGAAACGGTGAAGGACGGTGAAAGACGGTAAAGGGCGGTGAAGGGAAAAGTTGGAACACGGTGAAAGACGGTAAAAGGCGGTGAAGGGAAACGGTGGAAAATGGTGAAAGGCGGTGAGGGAAAACGGTGAAAAACGGCGGAAGACGGTGAAAGGCGGTGATAGAAGACGGTGGAAAACGGTGAGAGACGGTGAAGGGCGGTGAAGGAAAACGGTGGAAGCCGGTGAAAGACGGTGAAAGGCGACGAAAGGCAGTGGTCAATCAGTGGCAGACTATTCACTGCGAACCAGTGAATATTCACTAATTGTTAGTAATTTTCACTAATTCAAATTTAGAGAGTACCGCCTTTCACCGTCTCTCACCGTTTTCTCCCACCGCCTTTCACCGTTTTCCTCCACCGTTTTTCACCGTTTTTCACCGTCTTCCACCGTCTTTTACCGTCTTCCACTGTCTTCCACCACTTTCCTTCACCGCCTTCTACCGTCTTCCACCACTTTCCACCGTCTTCCACCGTTTTTCACCGTCTGCCACCGTCTTCAACCGTCTTCCACCGTTTACTACCGTTTTTCTTCACCGTCCTTCACCGTCTTTCACCGTCTTTCACCGTCTTTCTTCAGCAAATGTTTTAGCGGTTTTGCTAAACTCGAGAAATTCTGTATGAATCATCTTTAGTATCCGGTCAAACCCAGAAATCCTTGAACATCTTTTACACTGATGGGAATTGGAAATTCTTCGACTGCTCGGATCTTCTCTGGATCTGCTTTTATGTCTCTAGTGATGTGACGTGTCCCAAAAAGTTGACTTCTTTCCTCAGAAATTCACACTTGTCGGGTTGTAGTTTCAATGAATTTTGTCGTAAGCGTTCCAGTACCTCTTCCAGTCGTTTGTTATGTTCCTGCAAACTAGGAGCATGTATGACAATATCGTCGAGATAGACATAACATCTAAGGCCTTGTATTTCTGAAAGTACAGCATTCATTAATCGTTGAAACGTAGCGGGTGCGTTCTTCAGTCCAAAAGGCATGCGATTGTATTCGTAATGACCGTGTGAAGTGGAAAATCCCTTCTCGCACTTCTTCCATTGGAATTTGGTGAAATCCTGATGCTAGATCTAATGTAGAGAAATATTTTGCCTTACCCAACTGGTCCAATATGTCCGTGATATTAGGCAGTGGACATTAGGCATCTCCTACAGTAACCTCGTTCACCTTACGGAAGTCAACTACGACTCTCATCTTCGTTTTTCCTGATGCGTCTGCCTTCTTCGGTACCACTAGCAGTGGTCGTTCCATTGACTTTTGCTCGGTCTGACTATCACGTCGGCAAGCATTTTATCTACCTGCTCGTTCATATCCTGCTTGTGTTTCTCTGGAAGTCTATAAGGTCTTACATTTTTATTTCCTTCGGCGGTAGAAGACAGTGAAATGCGGTGGCGTAAAACGGTGGAAGATGGTGGAAAACGGTGAAAAACGGTGAAAGGCGGTGAAGGGAAATGCCGAAGCTGTCCCTACGCCATAGTTAGTAAGTTGAGTTTACGAGACCTGGAAATTGGCGAAGAATATTATCAATATTATCAATCACCTTTCACTGTTTTCCTTCACCACCTTGCACCATATTTCACCGTTTTCCTTCACCGTTTCCCACCGTTGTCCTTCACCGCCCTTCACCGCCTTTTACCGTTTTCCACCGTTTCCCTTCACCGCCCTTCACCGTCTTTCACCGTCTTCCACCGTTTCCCTTCACCGCCCTTCACCGTCTTTCACCGTTTTCCACCGTTTCCCTTCACCGGCTTTTGTGCTGTAAAAACAGGCGGTAAATTTTCTGAAGCCTAGGGCCGCTGATCCCATAAATCCGCCCCTGTTCACCGCCTTTTACCATCTTCTACCGTCTTCCATCGTTTTCCACTGTCTTCCACCGTTCTTCTTCACCGCCTCTCACCGTCTTCCTCCGCCGCCTTCACCGCCTTTCACCGTTTACCTTCGCCGCTTTTCACCTTCTTCCATCGTCTTCCACCGTTTTCCACCGTATCCCACCGTTTTTCTCCATCGCCTTTCACCGTCTTCCACCGTTTTTCTTCACCGTCTTCCTCCGTTTTTCTTTACCGTCTTCCATCGTTTTTCTTCACCGTCTTCCACTGTTTTCCACTGTTTTTCTTCACCGCCTTTCACGGTCTTCCACTGTCTTTCACCGTCTTGCACCGTTTTCCTCCACCACTGTCCACCGTCTTCCACCGTTTTCCACCGTTTTTCTTCACCGTCCTCCACAGTCTTTCACCGTTTTCCACTGTCTTCCACCGTTGTCCTTCACCGTCTTTCGCCGCTTTCCTCCACCGCCTTCCACCGTCTTCCACCACTTTCCACCGTCTCCCAACGTTCTTCTTTACTCTCTAAATTTGGAAATAGTGGGATAAGTGAATATTCACTAGTTTGCAGTAAATAGTCTGCCACTAATTCAATCAGTGGCAGACTATTCACTGCGAACCAGTGAATATTCACTAATCGTTAGTGATTTTCACTAATTAAAATTTAGAGAGTACAGCCTTTCACCGTCTTTCACCGTTTTCTCCCACCGCCTTTCACCGTTTTCCTCCACCGTTTTTCACCGTTTTTCACCGTTTTTCACCGTCTTTCACCGTCTTTTACCGTCTTTCACTGTCTTCCACCAAGTGGTAGCAGCATGTATGACAATATCGTCGAGATAGACATAACATCTAAGGCCTTGTATTTCTGAAAGTACAGCATTCATTAATCGTTGAAACGTACACTGAGAGACTCTTCGTATCAATAAGTGGTAAAACTATATCAAAGTTTAGTATGGTAACGTTTCAAAGTAGGGAAGACAGTGGAGAACATGGTAGTTATTCGTAACGTTATACTGAAGTTTCATATTGCCATACCAGATTTTAACAAGAGAATACGTGATATTCGTATGGTCACTATGAAATATTAGAACAGTGTATACGATAAATTCTCCATACGAAAAATCGATATTCTCCATACTAAAATTTCCTACAAAGTTGTTTCACTTATAAGCACAGTGACTGTCAGAATTCGAGAAGCATATTCCAGAAATTCATATGGTCAATATCAAGCAGCCGTGGAACTGCAAGGGATATAGTAGAAATTGAAACGGAGGGTCTCAATTTTTCATATGGTGCGTACGAAAATATTTCCCAAAATCTCCCGAGCGACTACGACCTTCACCGAGAACGCACGAAGCCCCGCTCTGTTTCGGAAACAGCCGGAGGAAAAATCCCGCCAATTCGCTTGCCGTGTGCCGTGTAAATATGGAGATTTGTACATCTCCAATTGGCTATATTTTTAGGATTACATATCTAAGACTTCGCTTATTTCTTTTTTCAAATTACAAAAATTTTGAATTCTAAAAATGATGACAATTCCAATATAAGAAGTTCTATTTCTGACACTTTTTCGATTTTTGATGATTAGTTTATTTGTAACGTACGTTTGAAATTATGTCATAAATACAAAAATTCGAAGATTAGAAAAAACAAATCTTTTCAGATTCAAAGTTATTATAGTACCTTTATCTAGACTCTAATAGTGCTAACATTTTATATACTGTCGAATTATCTGAATTTATTTTTTATTTATTTACTTATTACATAATTGATTGAATTTTTTTTTTTAAGCTATAAAATTACCTTTCCAAAATAAAGTCCACTTTGCAAATGCAGTTTTCCAAAAGAATGATTTGTTAACGAGTTATTTAGAAAAGAAGCCTCAAAGTCCTTTCTCACAAGCGGTGGATTATTACCAGCTTGGTATATATACAAGTTTCTGAAATTTACACGCACGTAATAACGAACGTATACGAACGTATTACGTGTGTATATTGTAAATGTATAGGTATAGGTTTCTCCGTCTAAGTTATAAGTTCGTTGCGCGATACAGCTATGTAATGTGTGTATATTTGTGTACATGTATATATACCCGATATGTATGTCCTTTCAGTGCGTGTGACCTCTACTTCCTAATGTTTGTGGTGTTTGTGAGGGCCTCGGCTCACTCCGTTTTTTTTTCCAACGGCGAGTCATAATTTTTCATATGGTCCGTACGAAAAACTGATATTCTTCGTGACGACTAGAGACGATTATTTCAAACTTTCATATTCGCTATACTAACCGTGTTTGTCAAGCCGGTATCTAACTTTGATATGGGTGCGTTCCGAATTTTACTATGTTGTACATTAAACATTGAAACACGTTTTTCACTTATTGAAAGGAAAATATCAGTTTTACCCATTAGTATGCACCATATGAATTTTTGAAACGTACGCCCGGTCTTCCCTACTTTGAAACGTTACCATACTAAACTTTGATATAGTTTCACTATTTATTGATACGAAGAGTCTCTCAGTGTAGCGGGTGCGTTCTTCAGTCCAAAAGGCATGCGATTGTATTCGTAATGACCGTGTGAAGTGGAAAATGCCGTCTCGCACTTCTTCCATTGGAATTTGGTGAAATCCTGATGCTAGATCTAATGTAGAGAAATATTTTGCCTTACCCTAACTGGTCCAATATTTTTGTGATATTAGGCAGTGGAAAGGGATCTACAGTAACCTACAGTAACCTCGTTCACCTTACGGAAGTCAACTACGACTCTCATCTTCGTTTTTTCTGATGCGTCTGCCTTCTTCGGTACCACTAGCAGTGGTGCGTTCCATTGACTTTTGCTCGGTCTGACTATCACGTCGGCAAGCATTTTTATCTACCTGCTCGTTCATATCCTGCTTGTGTTTCTCTGGAAGTCTATAAGGTCTTACATTTTTATTTCCTTCGGCGGTAGAAGACAGTGAAATGCGGTGGCGTAAAACGGTGGAAGATGGTGGAAAACGGTGAAAAACGGTGAAAGGCGGTGAAGGGAAATGCCGAAGCTGTCCCTACGCCATAGTTAGTAAGTTGAGTTTACGAGACCTGGAAATTGGCGAAGAATATTATCAATATTATCAATCACCTTTCACTGTTTTCCTTCACCACCTTGCACCATATTTCACCGTTTTCCTTCACCGTTTCTCACCGTTGTCCTTCACCGCCCTTCACCGCCTTTTACCGTTTTCCACCGTTTCCCTTCACCGCCCTTCACCGTCTTCCAACGTCTTCCACCGTTTCCCTTCACCGCCCTTCACCGCCCTTCACCGTCTTTCACCGTTTTCCATCGTCTTTCACCGTTCTCCACCGTATCCCACCGTTTTTCTTCATCGCCTTTTACCGTCTCCCACCTTTTTCTTTACCAACTTCCACCGTTTGTCTTCACCGTCTTCCATCGTTTTTCTTCACCGTCTTCCACCATTTTTCTTCACCTTCTTTCACTGTTTTCCACTGTTTTTCTTCACCGCCTTTCACGGTCTTCCACTGTCTTTCACCGTCTTGCACCGTTTTCCTCCACCACTGTCCACCGTCTTCCACCGTTTTCCACCGTTTTTCTTCACCGTCCTCCACCGTCTTCCACCGTTGTCCTTCACCGTCTTTCGCCGCTTTCCTCCACCGCCTTCCACCGTCTTCCACCACTTTCCACCGTCTCGCAACGTTTTTCTTTACTCTCTAAATTTGGAAATAGTGGGATAAGTGAATAATCACTGGTTTGCAGTGAATAGTCTGCCACTAATTCAATCAGTGGCAGACTATTCACTGCGAACCAGTGAATATTCACTAATTGTTAGTAATTTTCACTAATTCAAATTTAGAGAGTACCGCCTTTCACCGTCTCTCACCGTTTTCTCCCACCGCCTTTCACCGTTTTCCTCCACCGTTTTTCACCGTTTTTCACCGTCTTCCACCGTCTTTTACCGTCTTCCACTGTCTTCCACCACTTTCCTTCACCGCCTTCTACTGTCTTCCACCACTTTCCTTCACCGCCTTCTACCGTCTTCCACCACTTTCCACCGTCTTCCACCGTTTTTCACCGTCTGCCACCGTCTTCAACCGTCTTCCACCGTTTACTACCGTTTTTCTTCACCGTCCTTCACCGTCTTTCACCGTCTTTCACCGTCTTTCTTCAGCAAATGTTTTAGCGGTTTTGCTAAACTCGAGAAATTCTGTATGAATCATCTTTAGTATCCGGTCAAACCCAGAAATCCTTGAACATCTTTTACACTGATGGGAATTGGAAATTCTTCGACTGCTCGGATCTTCTCTGGATCTGCTTTTATGTCTCTAGTGATGTGACGTGTCCCAAAAAGTTGACTTCTTTCCTCAGAAATTCACACTTGTCGGGTTGTAGTTTCAATGAATTTTGTCGTAAGCGTTCCAGTACCTCTTCCAGTCGTTTGTTATGTTCCTGCAAACTAGGAGCATGTATGACAATATCGTCGAGATAGACATAACATCTAAGGCCTTGTATTTCTGAAAGTACAGCATTCATTAATCGTTGAAACGTAGCGGGTGCGTTCTTCAGTCCAAAAGGCATGCGATTGTATTCGTAATGACCGTGTGAAGTGGAAAATCCCTTCTCGCACTTCTTCCATTGGAATTTGGTGAAATCCTGATGCTAGATCTAATGTAGAGAAATATTTTGCCTTACCCAACTGGTCCAATATGTCCGTGATATTAGGCAGTGGACATTAGGCATCTCCTACAGTAACCTCGTTCACCTTACGGAAGTCAACTACGACTCTCATCTTCGTTTTTCCTGATGCGTCTGCCTTCTTCGGTACCACTAGCAGTGGTCGTTCCATTGACTTTTGCTCGGTCTGACTATCACGTCGGCAAGCATTTTATCTACCTGCTCGTTCATATCCTGCTTGTGTTTCTCTGGAAGTCTATAAGGTCTTACATTTTTATTTCCTTCGGCGGTAGAAGACAGTGAAATGCGGTGGCGTAAAACGGTGGAAGATGGTGGAAAACGGTGAAAAACGGTGAAAGGCGGTGAAGGGAAATGCCGAAGCTGTCCCTACGCCATAGTTAGTAAGTTGAGTTTACGAGACCTGGAAATTGGCGAAGAATATTATCAATATTATCAATCACCTTTCACTGTTTTCCTTCACCACCTTGCACCATATTTCACCGTTTTCCTTCACCGTTTCTCACCGTTGTCCTTCACCGCCCTTCACCGCCTTTTACCGTTTTCCACCGTTTCCCTTCACCGCCCTTCACCGTCTTTCACCGTCTTGCACCGTTTCCCTTCACCGCCCTTCACCGTCTTTCACCGTTTTCCACCGTTTCCCTTCACCGGCTTTTGTGCTGTAAAAACAGGCGGTAAATTTTCTGAAGCCTAGGGCCGCTGATCCCATAAATCCGCCCCTGTTCACCGCCTTTTACCATCTTCTACCGTCTTCCATCGTTTTCCACTGTCTTCCACCGTTCTTCTTCACCGCCTCTCACCGTCTTCCTCCGCCGCCTTCACCGCCTTTCACCGTTTACCTTCGCCGCTTTTCACCTTCTTCCATCGTCTTCCACCGTTTTCCACCGTATCCCACCGTTTTTCTCCATCGCCTTTCACCGTCTTCCACCGTTTTTCTTCACCGTCTTCCTCCGTTTTTCTTTACCGTCTTCCATCGTTTTTCTTCACCGTCTTCCACTGTTTTCCACTGTTTTTCTTCACCGCCTTTCACGGTCTTCCACTGTCTTTCACCGTCTTGCACCGTTTTCCTCCACCACTGTCCACCGTCTTCCACCGTTTTCCACCGTTTTTCTTCACCGTCCTCCACAGTCTTTCACCGTTTTCCACTGTCTTCCACCGTTGTCCTTCACCGTCTTTCGCCGCTTTCCTCCACCGCCTTCCACCGTCTTCCACCACTTTCCACCGTCTCCCAACGTTCTTCTTTACTCTCTAAATTTGGAAATAGTGGGATAAGTGAATATTCACTAGTTTGCAGTAAATAGTCTGCCACTAATTCAATCAGTGGCAGACTATTCACTGCGAACCAGTGAATATTCACTAATCGTTAGTGATTTTCACTAATTAAAATTTAGAGAGTACCGCCTTTCACCGTCTTTCACCGTTTTCTCCCACCGCCTTTCACCGTTTTCCTCCACCGTTTTTCACCGTTTTTCACCGTCTTTCACCGTCTTTTACCGTCTTTCACTGTCTTCCACCAAGTGGTAGCAGCATGTATGACAATATCGTCGAGATAGACATAACATCTAAGGCCTTGTATTTCTGAAAGTACAGCATTCATTAATCGTTGAAACGTACACTGAGAGACTCTTCGTATCAATAAGTGGTAAAACTATATCAAAGTTTAGTATGGTAACGTTTCAAAGTAGGGAAGACAGTGGAGAACATGGTAGTTATTCGTAACGTTATACTGAAGTTTCATATTGCCATACCAGATTTTAACAAGAGAATACGTGATATTCGTATGGTCACTATGAAATATTAGAACAGTGTATACGAAAAATTCTCCATACGAAAAATCGATATTCTCCATACTAAAATTTCCTACAAAGTTGTTTCACTTATAAGCACAGTGACTGTCAGAATTCGAGAAGCATATTCCAGAAATTCATATGGTCAATATCAAGCAGCCGTGGAACTGCAAGGGATATAGTAGAAATTGAAACGGAGGGTCTCAATTTTTCATATGGTGCGTACGAAAATATTTCCCAAAATCTCCCGAGCGACTACGACCTTCACCGAGAACGCACGAAGCCCCGCTCTGTTTCGGAAACAGCCGGAGGAAAAATCCCGCCAATTCGCTTGCCGTGTGCCGTGTAAATATGGAGATTTGTACATCTCCAATTGGCTATATTTTTAGGATTACATATCTAAGACTTCGCTTATTTCTTTTTTCAAATTACAAAAATTTTGAATTCTAAAAATGATGACAATTCCAATATAAGAAGTTCTATTTCTGACACTTTTTCGATTTTTGATGATTAGTTTATTTGTAACGTACGTTTGAAATTATGTCATAAATACAAAAATTCGAAGATTAGAAAAAACAAATCTTTTCAGATTCAAAGTTATTATAGTACCTTTATCTAGACTCTAATAGTGCTAACATTTTATATACTGTCGAATTATCTGAATTTATTTTTTATTTATTTACTTATTACATAATTGATTGAATTTTTTTTTTTAAGCTATAAAATTACCTTTCCAAAATAAAGTCCACTTTGCAAATGCAGTTTTCCAAAAGAATGATTTGTTAACGAGTTATTTAGAAAAGAAGCCTCAAAGTCCTTTCTCACAAGCGGTGGATTATTACCAGCTTGGTATATATACAAGTTTCTGAAATTTACACGCACGTAATAACGAACGTATACGAACGTATTACGTGTGTATATTGTAAATGTATAGGTATAGGTTTCTCCGTCTAAGTTATAAGTTCGTTGCGCGATACAGCTATGTAATGTGTGTATATTTGTGTACATGTATATATACCCGATATGTATGTCCTTTCAGTGCGTGTGACCTCTACTTCCTAATGTTTGTGGTGTTTGTGAGGGCCTCGGCTCACTCCGTTTTTTTTTCCAACGGCGAGTCATAATTTTTCATATGGTCCGTACGAAAAACTGATATTCTTCGTGACGACTAGAGACGATTATTTCAAACTTTCATATTCGCTATACTAACCGTGTTTGTCAAGCCGGTATCTAACTTTGATATGGGTGCGTTCCGAATTTTACTATGTTGTACATTAAACATTGAAACACGTTTTTCACTTATTGAAAGGAAAATATCAGTTTTACCCATTAGTATGCACCATATGAATTTTTGAAACGTACGCCCGGTCTTCCCTACTTTGAAACGTTACCATACTAAACTTTGATATAGTTTTACTATTTATTGATACGAAGAGTCTCTCAGTGTAGCGGGTGCGTTCTTCAGTCCAAAAGGCATGCGATTGTATTCGTAATGACCGTGTGAAGTGGAAAATGCCGTCTCGCACTTCTTCCATTGGAATTTGGTGAAATCCTGATGCTAGATCTAATGTAGAGAAATATTTTGCCTTACCCTAACTGGTCCAATATTTTTGTGATATTACACGGAGAGAAATGTACAGTCAATATTACTTTGCACGTAGACAAGCACGGTAAATATTACCGTGCTACCTAGTATTCAGTCCGTGAAAAACAAAACGTTGGAAATATCACTATGTCATATGGTAAATTCTACTATTTTTAGTGTTGTTAGTTCCATGTTTCCCGGGACTTAATTTCAAGTAATTTTCACTTTTATTCTATTGGCAAGGATCTATGCAGCAGTAATATTTATCTTGCTAAGTAGTTCGTGCTACCTTGTAGCGATGTGAGCGCACCAGACAGCAGAGCGTGTCGGTTTTAGGTTATGTGAATACTCGATGGATCGCGCTGAACCAGGCAGCATGGTAATATTTACCGTGCTGGCAAAGTCGTCACATCTATGTTTTTCAGAAAGCCTAGTAACATGTACTGTACATTTCTCTCCGTGTATATACCGGTATATACCGTATTGTTGTAAAAACTCCGGCCGTTATTTTACTCTCGTATTTATTCGGCCAGTGGTGCGAAAGGAGTGAAGTAGGTAGTATGTACATGATACATTAGTGGTCAGAATAATTATGAGCGTAATTCGAAAGGTATAAAAGAAAGGTAGAATGAAATCCTGCGTTTAAATGAGAGGAAGGAGAGGTGGTGGAAGAAAAAAAAGAAAAATTCATTTCCAGTTGGTAAATATTTCGCTTCAGGGTAAGGAAAATTAATTATATTTATTCCCTACTACTACTTTTTTTTTTTTCTTTTTTCTCTTTTCTCTTTTCTTTGTCAACTCATTAAACAACTTGATAACGAATTCTCCGGGGCATGAGTTCGGGGCAGGTATGTACCTACTTGTGTTGTAGGTACAACGTCAAAAGTTTGTTATTACTTAGCGTGAAGAAAAAGAATAAGAAGAAAAAGATGAAGGAGAAGGAGAAGGAGAAAAAGAAAAAGAACTCGCTTCCTCCATTTGTTTGCACATTTATCCATCCCCCTTTAGCCAGGGCACGAATAACCCTATCGCGTTTAGAAGGGGTTTACTCAGCCGTATCCTTTCCAATTTTTTCGTTCCGTCTCTCGTTTTGATCGGCATATAGTTTCGAGGTATACAGAAGGTTGGTCTTTATTAGCCCTGAACTTTATACCTCCCTCAACGCTCCGGCCCCCCTATCTCTGGAATCGTCCCTTATAGGAATAAAAACGCGCTGCTCGCCCGGAAGGAAGAGATAATGAAGAATTAAGAGAGTAAAAAAAATTGATAATCATAAAAATTATGAAAATAATCAAGGGAAAAGTATGGGTCGGCCGTTTACCTAATTGTTAAAATTTTATAGATTCGCCCTTTCTTCTTTATTATTATTTTTCTAATTCTTTCTGTCCCCACCTCCCTCGAAGGTGGAGGAGGCTTATGGTTGAGAAAGTTGCTGGTTGTTTTTTCTTTTTTTGTTTTCTTTTTACCCTTTCCGAATAACGCCTGAAAGGGATCCCATTGAATCTAAAATAAGGCAATACCCATACCCTTCCTTCTCTCCATCTCTTTCCTTTCTTCCCTTTTTTTTTCATTTTTTTCTCCTTTCTTTTCTTCCTCCTTCCTCCGCACACGATCATGCGGATTCTTCGAGTTTTCAGGAACGACGACAAGCAGCCTAATTTGACTTTATAACTTGTACCCGAGGTTTCTCTTTCTCCTCCATTTATTTTACCCATTCGATTCGAGCTTGCGAACGATCACCACGTTTACATATATACCTATATAAACCTGTGGGTACGTATCCATATGTAAATGGAATAGGTAAGTAAAAAATCGTTATTGTTGATCGAGCATAAACGTCTCATCGATTTTATTATAATTCTTGAAATAACACTGCCTCGAAATTTGTCGCTTTGGAAATTCATTCCTTTTCTTTTTTTTTCTCTTTCTCCGTTCGATCCAACGATCGGAGCCTTTTTTTTATTGCCAACTTTTTAACACTCGCCTTTACGATTTATCGAGACTTTAACACGCAGCAATAATGGACGAAAAAAGAAAAGAAGAAAAAAAAGGAACGTGTACTTGGTAGCTAGCCACTTGTCGGAAATAAAAACTCGGAAGCTCGAAGCTCCGAGCTCAAAACTCGAGACGTAAAAGGTGAAATGACGAGGTATGTGCATAGCTAGAGCTTCACTCGTCTCAACCTCGTTCGGCATTCGCGTCGAGTGGATTTTTCCCAAGTTTATAAACTATTTTGCTATCGATTACGGATACCAAAACGAAATGGGAGAAAAAAATCGTAAAACCTAGCCAAGCTGCAGCTATAAGAATTTCTTGTTTCGTTCGAGTTTATTTATTTTGCTGTCTTTTTTCACTCCACCTTGTCCGTAGTTTTTAATTATCACGTCCTCGTTCGTATAATTAATAGAATTTGAAAAAATAAAAAAATAATGGGACAAGGGATCATCGGTTCGTCTCAAAAGTGCGTAAAAACTTACGCACGAGTTTCATACGATATTTTTCGACACGGTATGCGTAAAATTGGACTTTACGCACTCGATGCATAACATTCTACGGCTTACGCTCTTACGGCGATTCTTCTAATCAAATTTCTCCATCCCTGGATGATAAGGGCGAAAGAAAATGTCGCTTCCATGCGGCGTACACGTATATATGGTTCAAGAGGTATAAAATTCGTGGTGAAAAAAAAGAAACCGAAAAGGGAAAAAAGGTGGAAAAACGTACGAGGGAGAAAACCCTGGGTCTCCAGGTTTGGAGAAGTA
This sequence comes from Tenthredo livida, assembly GCA_963992785.1. Classification (NCBI taxonomy): domain Eukaryota; kingdom Metazoa; phylum Arthropoda; class Insecta; order Hymenoptera; family Tenthredinidae; genus Tenthredo; species Tenthredo livida. The sequence goes on from OZ023072.1 coordinate 824,371, forward strand.
GAAAGTGTAAGTGAAAAGTTATGCCCGGTCACAGTTTCGAACTGAGTAATGTCCTTATTGTTGTTGTTGTTCTTCTTCTTCTTCTTCTTATTCTTCTTCCTCTTTACTTCCTTACTTCCGTATACGAGCAGAGGGTGCCGTAACTCGTTTAACCGTTAAGGTATAACGGTGTGAGCAACGCGTAACAGGTGCAACACGATACGGTATAGATAGTAAGGTGAAAGTATCCGGTTGATGAACTAACGAGTTTAGATATTCGGAATTTGTTTAGAAAGAAGGAAACTTTTTTTTCTCTCGAAATTCATCAACTCGTTCATCCATTCATTCATTCATTCATTCATTCATTTACTTGGTTCTCCTCTCGGCAGCGAAGCAATTATTCCAGTCTAACAATATATATGCCGAAAGCTCGTTCCTTAATTATTAGCCAATTTCGCCTCAAACGCCTTTTTCAATTTGGAAATTCTCCGTCGAGCTTTAGGCCGAGCAGGGGATCGTGAATTAGAATCTATCGATTGTTTGTCCAATGAAATTGGGTTTAATTTCATTTGCGAAAGAGGAGTATATAGGTATAGACGAACTCCATCATTCTTATCGTTAAAGGGTATTCATTGGCTAGTAGGTACCCATAACGGTGAGAAACGTGACCAGCGCGTAATCAACCCTCTGCAGTTGAAGAAAACGAAAAAAAAATAAAAATAAACCCACCAGGGGGGCCGGGTCGAAGTTTGAAAATTCCGGAATTCCATATCACCGCGGCTCGCAATTTTTTCGCAATTCGTATATTTCCCCGATGGTCAAAAAAACTTTCAAACGAAGAACACTAGGAATTCAAAAATCCGAGTAGGTATATAAAATTGGTCGCCATTAGAATGGACCATTTTTTGATTTACCGGTCTTCGGGGGTCTGCAGCAGGAGTCGATAATTGACTGTATGATGTTAAACGAACGGCGAGGATTATCCCCAGTGCGAAAAATCGAGTCACGTATGTACGTCTATATGTGGCCCCAGGTGCAGGGGAAAAGCCGGCGATTATCCCGGAGCTTTTCAAGTGGAAAATCGTGTTCTTTGTCGTACTTTGCTGGCCTGATCCTCGAGAAAAGGAGCGACAGTTCTAGGGAGTAGATTTATATTAATTGACTTTTCATTTATTTAGTTATTTCGAAGTACGTAGGTTTTTCATCAGACAACGAGAAGACATCTTTTCATTTTCTGCAGATGAATTTGCACACAGAGAAAAAAATAAAAAGCAGTTATTCAGATAAATCCATCTGAAACACATCGCGGTAGATTATTGCCGTAATTATTAGACTGTGAGACTTATGACGGGGAAAAACCCACCCCTGGATACCCACACCTCCTATATCTCACTTTAACTACTCGATCAAACCCAACTCCCTGCAGTGTTGCTGATGTCGAACCAATAACCTCTGGCTTTTAGAGGCGGGTAAAATCGATGGACAAAGCTTTCGGCCAACTTCTACCTTTTACCTTTTCCTTAACTTATCCTGTAACTTTTAATTCATGAGCTTTTGCCTCCGGTTCCTCCCGCCCTTCATTCTCATTCTCATCTTCTTCCCCTTGGGGAGGTACGGCGTTTTAAAAATGAAGCGAAAAATCGATCATATGTATATTAGGGTGGTCCTATAATCGATTCGACCATCTTCGAATCTCAATGTACAATGCATAATACCTACGCGTATGTATTTATTGAGAGTAGGTATAGCTACTGGCTGTACGAAGGGAAACAACCACTGAGGCGAAGAAAGAGGTTGGAGGCTGAGGCTGGATGAGCTTGGGATGTTTATAATAATTTGAAATAGGCGGTGCGGAAGAGCTGGCGCGGGGATTCCCCTCCGAGGATGCTGTGTGCTGTGCTGTGCTGTGCTGTGCTGTAGCGACCCCCGACAAACCTCAGTTTCAGGGCTGAGCCTGGCTGAGCCAAAGCGGGACCTCGACTCCTGGGGAATCCGGGTTGCGCGGATCTCCTTCCCAAGGGAACTTCCTCAGACGTAGTGGTACGGGGCTTGGCAATTCCCAAGGTTCCGCGTCAACCGCCGGAATAACTATTCAGAAGCTCGTAACGGGCTGTACCTACTGCAGCTACCTTACTAAGCAAGAAAAAAACCCCCGACGAGCCCTGGCTGAAAATCCTACAGTTATACAGGGCAGGGATGCCGCTAAGCCCTGCGGAACACCTTGATTGCCACATCCGTCCCTAAGTCTAATAATGGGATTATACACATCGGAGGCAGCGTCCGCGAGTATAGCCGGGTATTATCCGTCTAATCTCTGTACCTCCTCCCTCGATAGAGCCGATCTAAACACTGATGCCTCAGACCAGCACCACTAAGCTCTTCAAGTTCACTGCTTCGCAGCCGTTAATGAAATCTATGAAACGCCTTGATCGATTCGAAAATCTTTGAACCGAAGAACACCGTGGGTTCAAAATTCCGAAAACCAAAGTTAGTCCTTCCGGCATCAAGCTTAGCTCATGACCTTTCCGAGTCGTCGAAGATGGAAATGGTCATAATGACAACGACGCTGAAAAGTCGCCTTTTCGTATCCAAAGATGCAGGTTTATGAAACTTGAAATTGGCGCATGTGTTCATTCGGTCTTTTCATCCCGAGAAATCGAGCGAATAATTTCCGGGCTTTTGGACTTTCGGATTTGAATGGTGAAAGGCGGCTCTCTCATTGTTTGATGGGAACATACATAGACGTCCGTTAAATTGACGTACGTACGTGGATAGGTATCTACAGGCATTTGAACCTCGCGCATAAACACTCTACAATTGGGGTTAAGGGGGTTGAGGTCAGCCCTGGCAAGACCGCGCAATAACGACGGTTCTTAATTACGGAAGGGCGAAAGCTCTGGCAAACAATTTCGGGCGAAATACGATTACAGAAAGCGCGCCGCCGCACTACCGGCCCCTTTAACACACCGCCAATACTGTATATGGCATCGATAGCCCCGGGCCACTCCACTGCCGTTTCTCGATGGAAACCAACCTGACCTAAAACCCTAAACCCTGAACCTGAACCGTACCAACGCCAACACCAACACCAACACCAACACCAACACCAACACCGAGCCTAAACTCGACTTGGACCATCCTTGAATTACGCCCGCCATTAATCCTCTGGAACAATTACGAAATTATCTGATATTGCGCGGCTACATATGTAGTACACCACCATGTACATATACATAAATACGTTTAATCATTTACCGGATAAATGACGTATCGGCTTTTTCATTTCCGCCAGGATCAGAGAAATATTGATAAAACGGAAGAAAAAACAAGAAAAAATGTGATCCATGGTGTGAAATTTGGCTTTTTTTTCTCCTTTTTCTTCTTCCCTTGTTATCCTTGTTAATACAAGGTGAGTCGACCCACCTAGCGTAGCTACGTAATTAAGCGATTCTTGGGGGACTTTTGCGGTTCGGGTTTTAAAATTGATTAATAACTTTGGCAAAAGGCCGTACCATCTTGTGCCTTGGTCTACATTCCGTTGCCTGCTTATTGATGTGATCGATATTTATATACCCGAAGCGGACGCGACGTTTTCCCGGTATTCAATCTGAAATTTGTCGATTTTTGTTCGAAATTGCGAACTTGTTTCAGAAGATTTTGGGACTTTGAATTGGCAATATCAAAATTCGGAATTTTGACCGTTCGGGGGTTTGAAAATTGGCAATTTGAACCCAGCCTTGTGGACATTATACGGTGTTTGTACTACGGTAACAAACTTTCACGTTTGACAGTTTTATCTAGTTAGTGAAAGCCAGGAGCTCTCCCGATCCCCCGGAGATAGGACTCCGGGTTCACCTTCGCCCTTCGCTAGTAGGAGCTGCAACTATAGTTGGCCAACTGTTCGTGTGGAAGTGTCGCGTCGCTTGCCTGAATCGCGGGTTTGTAGGAGAGGCCAGATGACCCCTAGAGTTCATAGGGGATGTGGAATAACCCGACGCAAAGGGGAGAGGCCAGGCTATTTGTCTTCATTCATCCCCCTGCACCGCGTGGTCACCCCTCATTATCACCTCGCCATATCCATCCTGATTAGAGAACAGGGTCCTTATGACATGACCGTGCAGAACGCGTCTCTCCTCATTGCATGTATAGATTCTCTCCGAAATTGGTGCGGTAATTAGGAAGGCATGATCAGGTGGAGAATGAGAAAACATTTTTTTCTCAACCATCCCTCGTTCCTCCAGTGTGAAACTTTGCCTCGACGTAGTTATACACGTTATGGAAATCTGAGCCGACGTAAGTATAGAGAGAGAGTTGGCGAGGGTTTGAGGGTGCAAGGGTGTAAGGGAAAGATGAAACTCGGTAGTTCTCGTATAAGGTATATACTTGTTAAATTCGTCTGGTCCTGGAACAAGGTTGACTTCCAAGTTTGCTCAAACTCCAGCGAGACCGCCCAGAGGCGTTCGGAGTTGAGGCACTTCGGTCAAACAAGGGTGGAGGCTAGTGGTGGGTTGGTGCAACCCCTTGATTGTTATATTCGTACACTTTACAGTGTATTAGTCGGGGGGTTGTAGAATGGTTTGAGAAATGGTTGGTTAAAGGAAGGAAAGGGCGACACGTGCCGGTTAACGCGTACCTACCGAGTTGCTCCTAGCTGTATTCAATGAAGTTGTTACTTGTTTGGTTACGTTTAAAATTAGCCATGCGTAGCTAACGCGTTCTTCTACACAGACGCAGGCAAAACGCCCTGAAGTCATTAACGCTTTTTCGGCTCACCCCTGCGATCCAAGAACTCATTTCAGCCCGCGCTTCGGGGCTTGGAATCCGAGCTATTTCTCGCTGGATTCTACCGGGTCATTTCGAAGGGAGGTACTGGCACATGCACATCCACATGCAGCGTATATATATACAGGGTGAAGTTTTTGGTTTACAAAAGAGTGAAAAACGAGCCAAAGTCACGGTGGAAATTTTCGCAGTTTCTATAAGCCGAGATGAAGCGGGCGGGCAGGGCAGAGATTTGGTATTTTCAGCCCGAGTCACCCCTTTAATACCCGTCTTATTATTCGGCCTGGGGAGTTGTAGAACCCTTGGTTAATTGTTTATTAAAAATTTATATTACGATTTAGAGAGCGAGGGACGAGAAGCGTTGTCTTTTTAAACCACTTCGAATTTCCGCGCATCACGTCTGCACTGATGTTCGCCCATCACTCGACCAAACAACCCCGACAAAACGAAATTGAATCAAGACCAAGGGTTCGGCGTACCCTGCATAGCCAAAGGTGTGTCAACCACGGGAGATAATGTTAGCTGAATGAATTCGGCCGAAGGGGTTCGTCGAAAACTCGTTAACATGGATAGGTACGCAGGGTATCAAGGGATTGAGTTAGTTTTTAGGGATAAACGCACCCCTCGTACAATATTATACATATTAGGCATGTATAGCCAGTAGTTAATGTAACCAACACCCATACGCACCTACGTATCCTAATACCCGAGAAGAACCGAGGCGAACGAGTGTTAATGAACCGAGGAAACATTGAGCCAGTCGGGAAATAATGTGCAACGTACCACAATATGCAACATGGATGGAATAACTCGGGATAAAATTTGAAAAATATCTTAGCTACCCCGCCGTTCAGGGAATGCGGAAAATTTAACCCGACTATGCTGCGGGAGGAGTCGGATAAATTTCATAAATATATACCCACAACCACCAACACCTACACCCCATTTAATCGTAACCTTTAGCTGCTTACAAGACCGTAAGCTGTGCAGCCGCTGGATATAGGCTAACGTGGCGATATGGGTAGTTGGGCTTCCATGGAAACTGAGAAGTGGCTTCAAGAGGGGAACACTCTACCCTTATTTCATCATCCCTTATGACCGTGTGCTCGTAAAGAGAGTGTGAACGGAAAATATAGCCCTTACCTCAACCCGGACTACTTGGACCGAGAATATCCCCCCCATGCGTCGTCGTAACAGAATTGGTAATTAATTGCAAAGGGATGAAAAAACTGGATATATTCGCACGCGACTTTTTGTTTTTTTCCAAATTAGAACAAGATATCTCTCGGACGCAATCAGCGCTCGGCCAATCCCTACTATGTTTGTAATTAATATTTGGGATCACAGGGTCGGCCCATTCGTCCTACGGCACCGGCTTACGGCTAACGTTATACCCTGACGAGGGTCTTTCGAGGTCTGACCAACCAGGATTTCCTTTCTGGACACACCTAACGATGTTATTCCATCCTGTTGCACCCGAAATCCAAACTGTATACGTACACTCTTTGACGCGGTACCGAACATCGACAATTTCCAAGTTTCTCGCCACTCAAAACCACCGAGTATACATCAGGGTGGTCCTTGATTCGATCATTTTTTAATACCAATGCTCCCCTGGGCCAGAACGTGCGAAAATATGTGCAAAAAAATGTAGCCGTGATCCCAGGTTCTTATGGGAAAGTTCGAAGGCTCTGGGGGCAATGCTTAGAATTGAGATAGGAACCTGCGGTTTTGACTAAAATTTCTTTTCATATATTTGGCGACGTTCTGACCCGTGGGAGTATCGATATTCTCTAATATGACTGAATTAGGAACCACCCTAGCTGGGGGTATCATATACATATCGGAATTCGAAACTTTCCTATGAGGTCAAATACCGTACGCGCGGGTTCAGTTCACCGGCTGTTTTCGGTCAAGATCAAATCCCTCAGCAATACATACCCGGAGCATTGGAATAGGGGCCGTTTGTCCGCGGTTTCTACTCGACCGAGGTGGTAAAATGCTCGATCAGTTTTAGGTGGGCGAATCGAAAGGGTGGGAGGGTTTACCGCGACAAGGGTAGGTATGGATACTATACATGGGGATGGCGCAGAATCTTCTTTTCTTTTTCTGATTCTCTATGATAACTAAACTACGGAGCAATATTTATGATCGTCAGATGGCACATGGGCATAATTCCGTTCAGTACAAGGTATATGACTGTGCAAATACGATATACTGAGCTAGTCGCAGAGGTAACTTGTTCGCCGAATGACAAACACCGCGTTGACGTTTCGCCCGAGATACGCAGACGGTTAAATCAAGTTTCAATACCTGCGCTAGTACATAGTACCAGCTACGTTTCGCTTCATGAGTCAATAGACGTTGCGCTCGGAGAGCTGATTGAAGTGCACCAACGCAGGTACTGATTGGCTGCGTCAAAGGCTTTCCGTCAATATCAACACGCCAGATAAAACGGAGAAAAAGAGTAACGAGTATAATCCATATGTGGGGTCGATTTCCGTCATCACGCGCATCGCGTGGGCTAAGTCCGCGGATAGGTCAAGACGAAATTGATTGATAAAAAATCCCGGAGATCCCCCCTGCAGCTGCAGCAGTTACAGCGAAAACCGCATTACTTTGTGTCAATTAAACTCGAATCAACGAACTAGGGGCGTCGCGACGCGACGGTCCGTCATCGTTAGGGTTGATGGTTGTTGCGCTTTTACTGAACGAGAAACTGACAACGACAACCAAGGGAGGGTCGAGTTCAACCGACAAACGCGTGTAACAAGATCTGACGCCGTACCTATAGCACCGTGTGTTTCCACTTCGCTCGGACATTTCGCGACATATTCTCTCCTCTTCCCTCATGTTATTTTTATATTGTTTTTTTTTCTCTCTCCCCTCTCTCTCTTCTCGTTCCCTTCTTTCCATCCAACAAATTGCCCTCGTTTTTTGTTTTTTTCTTCTTTTTTTACTTTTTTTTTTACGTACACGCGAGGGTGCAGTATCTCTCGAGAAATTATTGCGTATAATACGATCATTCCATAAACGCATAAGGGGGGGGAGAGAAAAAAAATTTACGCAGACAAAATTTACGCCTCGGCTATACTATACCAGCCGAGAAGAGAAGAGGCGAGTGCTGGACCCGCTATCTTCTAGATGGTACAATTTCGCCGAAGGTAGGTGCACATGCGATACCTATTTGATTATAAATTTCCACCCCTAAGTCGGACGGAATCGGTTTCGCGAAACGTTCTTATACGATATCTGTATTTCGCACAGTCTAGTCGCGCGAAGGAGCACCTAGGTGTGTACTTTTTGCTCTAGTTTTATCCTTCGCGTATTGAGCTTACCGTATATAGGTACCCAGCGAACTCTACCCGACGGTTAAAGTGCATTGGTAACGTTTCGGGGAAACTCCTGCTGCACTAGCTAGTCGAGAAGCAAAAAACTACGGTTTTTCGGTACTTGTGCGGAAATTATACTGTTACGCGACACGGGATGTATTCTTTCGACAAGAAATCTTTCGATCTCGGTTCGCCGTCGGACTATGGGACCGGGTGCAGCCGGGAATGCAATCGTCTCCTAAGGCCTGGCAATAAACTAGCCAATGTTCCGGTCGGGACGGACATTGGGAAACTAGCTAGGCGTAGTTCCTATATGCTATACTAGTAGGTATACGTCCGACTCCAGGAAGCGGCTCCCCCTCGACTACCGTTTCAAGACATAAATCTAGCTTATCTCGGGAACACGTCTACCCACGTGTATCTAGGTATACCTATATTTTTATAATATACAGGTATAGATCTGTAGCTCATATAAACGCGGAAAATACTTCCTACGCGGCTACACTAGCTGCTAGGTTCGTCTTATGCCAGCAGGACTTACGACTACCAGAAAACATTATATTAGGATGACTCCGGCTAGGGGTGGGAATAGGAAGAGGAAAAAATTTACTAAGAGGACTGAGAGTACCAGTAAAATAAATTTCACTTTTTTTGTTATTTTTTTTTTCAGACTCTAGCCCCGTGACAAATCATTTTTATCCTTGAATCCTCTTTCGGATTTCTTTCCATAAAAATTGACATTTCGCGGATTTACAGAATTTGGAAATCGACGGGATTGTGTGGTATCTATGGTATGAGAGGAGCGTCTATATTAAGCGTTCGTCATTTATGGAAGCAGTTTAAACTTCGCTCGTAAAATCAAACGGGCTAAGTTCCGAAGCACAGCAGAGTCCACCAAGTATGAGTACGGTCTTGATTCTGCATGGGGCATGGGCAGCCTTAGCCGACGCCATAGCCGTCGCGACGCGACGTGTACCTAGACTCGGAGATTCGAGACGTGAAGACGGGCACAATTGGATTCAGGTGCATCTAATATCGTGGGTACTACCACCGACGAGCAGAAATGCTCGTGGTAACGACTATCCTATGCAGAAACAGAGGAAACCGCATACCTCTATATAGGTCCGTGCATCTATGCATATACCTACTCAATTTGATTGTCTTCGACTTCGGCAGCTAAGCTTAATTAACTAACTGCACTGCAATGCTACAGGATACCTTGAGCATGGTATATCCGCGAAGCTACAAGCACAAACTTTGCCTAAACAATTATATCGCCGTTTTGGTAAACCGACGGCAAAGCTCCTTGAATCATTTCGTTTGTGTGATGTGATGATTTCAGATCGAGCTTTTGGAATCTGCAGGTCAGAATTTCAAATCAAAATAGTATATCATGATTTTCTTTCTTTTCTTTTTCTTTTTCTTTCTTTCTTTCTTTTCTTGTTTTCACGTTCGTCGGAGTTTGAGAATTACACCCCATTATGATAAAATCATAAGTTAGAAATTTACTAGTACGAGCTCCTCCTCGTTTAATACGAAAGTATATAAAGTTGTTTGAATTATCGACGATCAGATTACGAATTAAGATTCCAGGGGCAGAATAATATAAGCGGTTTTAAAAGTTTTTAAAGAAACCGCAGATATAAGGTATATAATATACCTATGTATGTATGTTGTATGTACTACCTATCTCGCCGTATGAAATCGGTATGCAAATTTGTCTATCCCTATATATACTCACTGTGCTTCTTGCACAGAAAATTAAGAAACATTGTAGATAAAAAAAAAAAAGAAAAAATTATCAAACTTTTCTTACCGTGTAAAAAGAAAAGAAACAAAAAGAGGTAAAAAACAAAATTTGACTACACGTCGTTTACGAAGAAGAAGAAGAAAAAAAAACTTGCGAAAAATTAATTTTTTAATCGCAACTCGCGGCGATTTCTAAATTTTTTTGTCTTCCTCGTCTCTCATCAAATTTTTTTTTATTCTTTATTTTTGTTTCTTTCTTTCGAAAACTACGTTTCTGCAACGCGGATAGTTTGACGTTTTCATATTTTCGCAATATTCGAGTCTCGGAAGTTTGCGAATATCGAAAAATTCGTATCTCGAAATCGACGGGGGGTGGAAAATTTGGCGAAAAACATTTTACTCGCACACCTGCATGCGCATGGATTACCTCGAATACCTGTAGGTACACCTCACAATTATTTCCTTCAGTCTCGTTCTCACTGATTCAAAGGTCGCTCTGTAGACGTGGAAAATTCGCGTGTTTCAAAGCCATGAAGATCGGCGTGTGGTGGGCTAGTTCTCTCGCTTGGCCACTCGAAATATTAACTTTTACTACCCCGACAGCTAAGCTACACCCTACATCTAGCCTGCCGCTAATGCACGGCCTCGAACGACGCGAGGTATGGGTTGGTATAGCTAGCTGAAAGGTTTCGGTGATAAGGGGATGAAGTAGCATATTTTTTTTTCATTTTATTTTTTTTCTTACAAATAAATAAATAAGTTAATAAATAAATGAATGAATGAATGTTTGTATTTTTCCTTTTTTTTTCAAAAAGGTGTCCGAATAATAATGATCAAGGAATTTGTATCGAGGGATGAAAATCGGGTGGCGGTATCTGGTTGGGAAACAACATTTCGACATGGTATAAAGTAAGTGCCAGCCATCAAAGCACGATAAACGGATATAATAAGGCGATCAAAGGAGGGTAGGTTGGTAGGTTTGTAGGTGGGTAGGGTAGGGCAGGGTAGGGTAGGGTAGTTACCGAACAACAACCACGTAGACATAGAGAAAACACGTATACAGATTCAAAATCGATATTAGAGGGTGCAATGCGGCAATGGGTATCCCTCCGTGCCTCTGCTTTTGCTTTTCACCTATACCACCACTATTCAATCCTCGATTCTCTCTCCCTCTCCAAATTCATCCCTCTTTATCCTTCATCCGGCTCCCTTTAGGTGCGGAATTTCTGCACAGAGAGGCTTACGCTAGTCCTTATCCTATCTACGGTGAAATATACACCAATGTAGGTACTGGTACACCCCCCATCCCCATCCCCATCCCCCTCTCTCTGTCTCTCTCGTTTCACAGTTTAATCAGTGGTTTTAGCGAGGAATCTCATTACCCGAAAGTAAGAGAGAATATAGGGGTTGAAACACACGCGTGTCTGCAGGCAAGGTGTTATCCACTGAACAATAAAATTATCGCCGATATTAATTGTTTGATAATTCCTCCTCGAATCGATTATCGATTAAAATATTATTCAACATCGAATATATTCTCCCATATGTTTTTTTCTTTTTCTTTAATTTTACAAATTTACCAAATTTTTTCACGCCAATTAATTTATTCAACATTAAAGTAGTTTCTTTCTTTTTTATTCTTTTCTTTTCTTTATCTCGTATCTGTTTCGCGAAAGTTTGTCATTGATAATTATCGAATTATAGGTACATTATGTACATCCTTCGGATTCTTTGATAAAAATACTTTATTTCTCATCCTTTGAGGAAATAATATAATATTGAAAACATATTAGTATACATAAAGTTTGCGAATTATATTAGGCAAATTTTCTAACATGAAAGACTCGGGGTAATTATTATCATAAAATTTTCAACGTTGCACGAAGTTTATTAATGATGATAATAAAAACTGAAAAATGAATAATAAAAATTAAAATTAATAAAAATTAACAAAAATTAAAGCTTTTATACCTTGGATATCTATACACACCTATCTAACTCACCTATACCAGTTCCATCCCACTCACAACTCACCCTCTAACCAATATATGGTATTTTCGTTTGGTAAACTCGCGGTTAGCCGCAAGCCAACATTTACAGAGTTTCACTGATCGATATACCTATACCCAACTTATACATATACATAGGTATACGTACGTTGGTCATACCTGTCGATTATGATGGCCCATGAAAAATGTACCATTTCTTTTTTTCTTCTCCCTCTTCCATTTCCCCCGATCTGTTTGTGAAAAAACAAAATTCACGGATCACTCGCAAGAATTTTGAAAAGATCTTAAATACAGTCTTCTTTTTTTGTTGCTTTTTATTGAAATTTTCGGGTTTTTGCCCTTTCGGAATTTAAACCCGGCCCCCTGCTTTTTCGCTGATTTATTTATTCACACACGTATAGTTCCTTTGTCACTCTGTTTCGCATCAGTCTGTCATCCCAAACTGAACTCAAAGTGTGTGAAAAAACAAAAAACAGATATTACAGGGGTAATTGTCGGTGGGAATGGGGTGCAGACTCGTGTCAAAAATAATCCCACCCCTAGTCGACTCGGTATTCCACACGATTTTCGCGACAACCAAAGTTATACAGAGGTAGGTAGGTGTAGGTAAACTGTTTAACAGATATTTCCCTGGCAGGTAGAAAAACATATACAACCGACGCGGAATGCCCCATGCAAGGGGTTCGAATAAGGGTTTGCGAAAATGTGAAGACATCAGAGTATAAGGCAAGGGCGTCGCGTCGCGACGTTCTTAACCGAGTTTTGCCACCGTGTCATTGATAACTGCGTTGCGTATGCGTTGGATTCGCACCTTAATATTTAGTGTTTCGGAAAAGCCGAAACAGCAACAGCAACAGCAACGCGACAGACACGCGTCCCGAGAGATTAATCCTGTCACCTGCACAGGAAATTTAACGCAAGTTAAACTGGTGCCTGCCTACCTACCCCTATATACCTATATAGTGTATATATATATACACCCAACCGCCCACGGGGGATTACGCGAGGGTGTATTAATTTAATGATTCTCGAAAACCAGTAAGGAAGATCCCCCCCCACCACCCTCTATCCCACCCTTTATCCCAAAATATCGACTCCCTGAAAAGATTATTAATTAACGTTAGCCGAGGTGTTAGACACATGCGCATATTATATTACATAGCGATCGTGAATGTGAACGTCCTCTAGTCTATACGATTAGATTTAGGTTTTGGGTTTGGGTTTGGGTTTGGGTTATCTTAAAACGCCTCGTTTCACTTCCCTTTATACCAGCTACGCGCGTAGTATGTACCTACCTACTACATACATATATGCATATAGTACGATATTCGTACCTATTAGCTATATACATTATACACGTACATATTTATATACTTCGATATTCCTCTGTTACACCACCGGAAAGTTACCCCCGGCTTGTAATAATAGCTAAACTTTCGGCTGTATCAGGACTATAATAGCAGCACCCCCCTGCCCCCTGCCTCCTGACACCGTTTCCCTGCAGACTTTCTAACGTTTATAAATAATAATTTCAATTCCGCGAAACTACGGCGGAACCCCGGATTCCCAGATGAAAAATTTCAGCAATTAACGATCACCGTGATAATTTCGGATTTACGGAAACGTTGGGTGGGTAGAAAAAATTAATTTTACCAATTATTCGCTTCGATACGATCGATGTACAGCTCGGGCTATTAAACACCTAATGAATACATCCGCGGATTTCAAGTCTCCGAATTTTAATCCCATATTTTTATTCAATTTTTCAACGTTCGGAATGGATTAGCTTGTATCGATCCTTAGGGACAGGAGCAAGGCATGATAAGGGTATGCGAAGAATGGCATACGGCTATTCAAACCGAATACCTATAAGAATGAGAAAAATAAGTGGAATAAAAAGCCAGGGAAGTACAGGGTGTAGTAATCATACATCGCAATCTATCACTTAGATGGGACCCTGAGGGTACGAGTATGAAGTACCCCGTCATACACACAGGTATATGTATGTGTACCCACATACGTTTTACCTTACGCTTTATCGATGCAAATAGCCGATCCATAAACGTACTGGTAAACCTGTTCTCACCTATTTTGCTAAAAGTGGACAGGGTGGGTCGTAAGTTTTCTAAGAAAATTAGAAGGGAACCTATTGCCCGCATTCTACCCCAAAGTACCCCAATTTCATTCTTATTTCTCTCCACCCACGATCCAGATACACATATGAAAATTAAGGCACGTGGCTATGGGGGAAAAGCGCTGTTAGAAATCGCCAGTTGAATGTAGAAGAAAAATTACACCTGACGAGACACCCAGTACAGGAATGTCTCGAGTACCTAACCGATAAATAATTAAGGTATTGCCAGGAGCGTTATATCGACGTAAGAATTTCAAGCGGAGAAACGATGTCACTCGGATTATACCACCTGTACCTATCATGGATGGTACGTGTGATGTACCCAGACTTCTGCGGCCTGTTATTTTCTCTATTTTTAACAACCGATGTGAATAAGCACACCGCGTGGATGAGATGTTCTGTAATAGAGGATTTAGGGGTGGAATAAAGGACGAGAGAATTAGCCACAGGATTATATGCGGAAATTTGATTACCCTGCACTTATCGCTATGCCAGTCCAGGTCCATGTGCCCCAGGACAAGATATCCTTCGGTTTCTGGAGGCGGTTTGACTGCAGACTGCACATTATGCCATAAATGTTTACCCAGCGTAGCAGGAGCAAGCGGCAAATGCTCAGGACGTGGTGGTCCTGGTGGGATTGTGTTTCGGTAGGATGTATGGGAATGGGTAAAGGTTCGGTGAAACTGAAGTGCGAATTACCGGGAAAATACGCTTTCCAAAAGCACGTGTGGGCACTTCCTAGAGAATACTGTAGCTTGTATGGGATATGGTTCGTGTTATGTATATATGCGACGTTACGCGATCCTTATGTCATTTGTGAGAGTAGAAATTCCCAAATTATTGACAAAAAAATTGAAATTCAAAAAAAAAGGAGATCATTTTCTCTAACTGACGTACATGTGTGCATGTGTGCACGTGTGCGTACCCCCGTACACCCGTATAGTTCTACACGGCGGTAAAGTTCGTTCAAATTCTAGGTCTGACTGCTGGTCTAGTTGTAGGAAATTATGCCATAACTGTTTACCAAGCTTTGGAACAAGCGGGAACTGCTTACGACGTCGCGGCGCTACAGCTAGGATCCTGTTTCAGACCAGCACCAAACCGGAAAGGTTCGCCGAACCGTAAACCACCGGGAAAAGACGTTCCCAGAACATATATGAGCCAGGAACTGTCTAAAACAAAGCAGGATGTTTCTGCACACGCATTTTCCAACTGACGTTATAATTACTCGCGGATGATGAACTCGGCTAATGTATTCTTATTTTTTTCTCGTAATTGAGGCAGAAACCACTCCTGCTTTTTTTTTTATTTTTATTTCTTTTTTTTTCCCCGGGATTTTGAGTCCAGGATCGGTGAGGTAGAATAAGGAATAGGGACGTGCCTCGATTCTTCTTTCTTATCATTTTTACTCACCACTTTTCGCCATCACGACACGACCGCGACGCGACGCGACGCCGGGGACGACGCGCCCTGGAAAAATCACTTACCAAACCCGATACGCGGCGAAGATGCGACCCGTTCAATTTTCCCGCGGCTACTAGAGAGAAAAACCACCCAATTTCACATTTTATTTTAGGAAAAAAAGAACAATGTTCTTCACTATGACAGACGCCTTTCTATATTAACGGTGAATTTAGTCACGGGAAAATCGTTTGGAAAAAAAATTTACTCCAAAACAGCTTTTCGATTATATCTTGAGAACCGTGAATGGCAGCGAGATAAAGCTGGACACCAAAAATGAAGATAATTAAGTTCTCTATCAAAAAGGTGCGTCACATTTTTCCTGTATCTTGATTGGTTTCGTCGTATTTCAACCTAGAATGCGTGACCAATTATCACGTTCATTCCAGATCTCCCTAAAATTTCATTTCTGTTGAAATATTCAGCCTAAGAATACAGCGAAACCAATAAAGATACGGTAAAAATGTGTTTTGTCTTTTTGATAGGAAATTCAATAAACTTCATCTTTGATGGGAACCTTGATCGTGATATCACTCACGGTTATCGAGATATAATCGAAAAACTGATTTCGAGTGAGGATTTTCATATTTCGTAACCACACCACGCAGGGAGAACTACCAGCGTGTTACTTGGCACAGGATCGTTATCTCTTCTCCGTACTCTAAGCTAAGCTTCAGTAATTCCCGTGCCGAGTATAGCGCGGTATATACCATCGAGAAACGGAAGTGGACGAGTCCCAAAGGACCAACACAGAACACTGCAGGGACTCTGGATCGGCAGATAGATATATACCTGCAGGTTGGTATTGGATCAATTGAATCCATTCGGTGAAAGGCTTTTGCGCCTACGGGTTTGTGGCCACTGATTTGTTGGGCAGTCACTCGCCCGTTAGATTAGGGGCTAGATTTATCCCTCCGTCATTATACTAGGAACGAAAATTAGATACATCATCGTTGAAGTGCGTTGAAACGGGGGAAAGCGAGAAAAAAGTGAGAAAAATAAATGGTTCGAACGTTGGAATGAATCAAAGAACGAATTCCATATAGACGCGGCTGAACGATCATTGCCTGTAGAAATCTGGTGTCTGTATAGAGAATCGTGGTAATCCTGGAGGATGGAAGGTGGAGGAGAGTCCGAGTCCGAGTCCGAGGAACCAGGCTCGTAAAAGTTGAAATACTCCAGCGTCGAAGTAGAGAATCGACACTTCGTCTGGACATTTATGAGGATTGCCGAGATCCTCGTTCCGTCTTGGGCTCCCTATACTGATCTTGAGAAAGCTGCACGGCTGTTGGACCGACCAAACGCACACAAACTGGTCCAGGGCTGAAGCAAGTACCCTCTAAACTACCGCCGTATCTTTATCCCACCCGGTCTCGATCCTCGTCCTGATCTTCCTCCTCCTCCTCCTCCTCCTCCTCTTTATCCTGGATACTCTATCGAGTGACAATTTATTAATCGATATAAGATCCATCGCGGAAAGTGGAAACGAAGATGCGATAAAATAAATAGCCAATCGTCCCGACGGGAATGGCATCGCATTCGGTAACTGCACTTTTCTGAGACACGCTGCTAATTCCCATCACATTAAAATTTCGTCAGATTACGGGGTCAGGGTGAATGGCCGAAGTTTGATGTCACCTACTATCGCAGTTTTTCGAAAGGTTGTTTCCCTGATTGAACGGAGTTGATTAATAATTCTAAAATCTACCTAACTTATGGCTATTTCCGATGAAGGATGAACCGAAAAGAATCTGTGCTAATGGGTACCCATGGAAAAAGTGCCGTTCTCTCAAGGGTGAATAAATTTCTTATCACCCAACTTTTTTTTTCTTTTTCTTTTTTTTGTTTGGTGGTAGGGAAAGCAAAGCTCGCGATGTTTCTTAGCTTAGGAATTACTCGAATCTCTCACGAGTGTTTTCACTCTGCACAAAGAGATAAACGAAGAACGGAATGGATAGACACAAAGAGGGAATACCACCTCGCAACCGCGCAGAAAGGGTAAAGCCTTTGAGAATCATTCGAGAAACGCCGGGATGCTGCAGCAATTGCAGAAAAATAAACGTTGAATGCGGAACCGAGGGCATGAGGAACGTCGAGAGAATTGAACGTTTAATCCTCTCAGTTTAGTTTCTTTTTTTTCCCGAAAAAATTTGAACGAGTGTAAAAAAAATGAGTCAAGACGAGAGGAAGTATCCGAAACGAAAATGTAGGATATACCTACCTATACCCTGCACCTCCTCGATATTTGCATGTCGTTGTTATTCAGGAATAGTCGCGAGACCATACCTGGTGCAGAAGTTGAGTCGCGAGGCTGCTTCCCTTAGCCGATGTGATTCCCTACCCGGTTCTGGCCTCTCCACCCTGTACCCTCCCTGTATATAGCTAAAAGATGTTTTATTAATGAAAATGAAGAAGCTTCTTATATTTCCCTTTATTTCCCTCGCCCTCACCCTCGTCCTCGTTGTCCCATCATACCCCCCTCTTCGCGAAGCTTAGCTGGAACGAAGTGCGAGACAAGACCAAGACAAGACGTTACGTTATATTCCCTTATTTCCGTAACTCAAAGATCCCACGGCACACCATCTGCTCTTTAACTTTTTAATATCTTGGAAAGGGTGTTGTTTAGACCTTTTTCTTTTTCCTTTTCTATTTCATCCCTTATTTTATAATACCTCTGCTCACAGGGCGATTTTCTTATCATTCTCAGCTAGATGTCGATAAAATGGGGATAATTATTATTTGAAACTCGTTTTCAGATGGGAAAATAATAGGTAGGTATACACAGATCTTTGTGGACAGGAGCTGGGTAGAAAATAATAACGAGAAAAGTTATATCCCTGCGCCGTCTACGAGAGAGCATCAGAAATACACCAAGTTTCTTATAATCCTTGAGATTAAGCTCTGCGGATATAACAAGCTAGTAGATTAAATAGATACAAGCCGAGTTGCCGTTCCGTTTGAACAATGAGGATCTCCCAGGAAAGGCGTTTTAATTTACCTTCAATTTCCTTTTTCCCTTTTCCATTTCCCCTTTTCCCTTTTCCCTTTTCCCTTTTCCCTTTTCCCTTTTCCCTTTTCCCTTTTCCCTTTTCCTTTACTCTCTTTTGTTTGCTGAATAAAAAAAAGGGGAAAAAAGATATGGCAATTAATTAAATCGACATTGAACAAATTGAATTTCAGGTAATCGTTCGAGGGGATGAAAAATTATTTTCATAATTTCGCTTTTCACGATTCGCGCTTCGCGTGTCGTTCTATTATATTTCAAAACGATAAACGCGAAACGATAAATGCTCCTCTATGATATATAATAGGTAATATAATATAGGATATCTGCGACCCCAACGCGTCCGCAGATATATATATTAGCAATCCTTAGCCACCTAAGACTGTATATTTCACACGTATACGTATAGACGTATAGACGATAGAATCATTTCTCTGTGAAATTAAAAATTATTTTCTAATTATGCAATGTGATAAAAGAAAGAAAGGAAAAATGAAATCATATCGTAATCGTCATCGTCATAGAGCTTCGTCGCGTCTATAATCAATAATATGTGTATTGAAATTTGGTTGGAACTGCACGGTTCGTGCTGGCAACGATTTATCTAAAAGTATTTATTCATTATTATACTTATAATGATAGAAGGTTAAATTTGGTTCGTTTAATTTCGTTTCGTTTCGTTTCATTTCGTTTCATTTCATTTCATTGCATTTCATTTCATTTCATTTCATTTCATTTCATTTCATTTCATTTCATTTCCCGAGCTTTTGCTCCGTGTTGCTGCGTTGCTACTCTGCTGCTGTTGCAAGCTTCTAAAAATAAACGTTTCGCAGGTATTGTATTGTATTGTATTCCATTCGCCTCTGCGTTCTGTTCTATTGTATCGAATGAACGGATAAACGACGGGCATTATTTACCCTAAACCTCAGAAACGTGAGTTGAGACTCTCAGAAACAGATATCGACGAGCCGCAGAAAACTGCGTAGAAACGATACCATGACGTCGGTACAATCCCCAATCGAATTTACCTAATCGAGGAAATAGGTGAATAATTTCCAACTTAGGGAAAGAAGAATAAGGGAATTTGCGGTGAAATTATGAGCATTGAAATTTGAAAATGATCAAACGGCAAAGAGTTACCCCACTTGCAGCCTAGACGTGCAGGTATATACGAATTGGCGTTGCGAAGCATCGCGGTTTCGTAGTTAAATGGAAAAAACGAATCCATCAGGCATATGTATTTAGGTATACATATATAGGTATAAGCTCTGGCACCGTCATCAATCAACGTCTATCTCCGGGGCGCCGACCATTCCGTCCCTATTTACCATCGCCAATCATTCCGAAGATCGAATCAAGCCAATTGTTCAATTGCCCGTAGTCCGTTTCGACGCAGTGGGTCAATACCCGCTGTCATTACCTCTAATTGATTTGCGTATTATAGAAGTTCGAATGATAAGCGAAAATCCAGAGTCTCTGGAATAATTGTTCCCATCAATCATCGGGCGAAAAGTCGATGATCTGAGGATGGTGCAATTATTTTGTATCAAATTTAAGGAAAATAAATAAAAATCTGGAAACAGTGCGGCTCCGTGGATAATAGATGCGGTTTTAAAGGCGATAAGCCTCCCGCAGCGATGGGGACATTTTATGGAAGACGAAATGTAACCTGGGGTCTGATCCACCCACGTTAACACTTAAATAGAAAATCCCACACAGAATGGTTCGGCTCTTGTATTTCTGTACGTAATGTACCTGGAATAGCTACTCAGAGCAAGGCGCGTAAATTACGCGCGTGTTATACATAAGTAAGGGCGCGGGGGTGGACGCGGATACTGTAAAGGCGTGAGTAAACCAGCCTTGCCGCATCTACCAGTTACAGAAATGGTCCCGCAGAGCCCGTGACATGATGCTTTTTCGAGCGAGGGTAATAAACTATATTGTCACTACTCGGATACGTATACCTACCCACCTACGTCCCCCATGCTGTTACTTTGTTATTAGCTTCCGCCACCCCACCTACTACAATTTCGAATATGCTCACTCCAGGGTATTAGGTATTAGGCATGATGCCCTTTTCAAATTTTTACTTTTTATTCCACGTATACTGCCCCATTATTCGTACGTGGTTATTCGAAATGGGGAAAGCCTTACTTCACTTTTTTTTTCTTCCTATGCATTTGGAGGAGAAAGGAGAATCCTATTATACAGGGTGAATCGTCGGTGGTATCGCACGAGAGAGGGGCTTGTCGTCGCAAACGCTCCGCCCCTTTCTATTCGTACTTGTTATTGCGATACCTGCATGGGAACGATTCACCCTGTACACGAATGTGTATGAAAAAAAATCCGCTTCTTATCATCGTAGTTATTATTATATCTCGCGGAAGTGCTCTTGACTAATTACACCCGCGCCTCGTCGGAACCAATTAATCACGATGATGAGGCGAGTCTCAAGACTTTGGTAAAGTGTCGCGAATTACGAATCTCCGCAATACTGCTGCACGTCGCCTCCTTTCACTCCAGGGCGTTAACGCTGATAGAGGAACGTCCCCGAGGAACTTATACACGCGAGGTATGATGAAATTCCGAAACTGCCAAACCCGGCAGGGCATTTTGCAAATTTTTAAACTATTCATTTTTCAAACTTCTGAATATTCAAACCTTTTTATTTTATCGACATGTTATATATACACCAACACAGAATAGGAAGATCAACTCGAGGAGACAAATTTTTGTATAACAAACCAAAGTGTAGTTACACACCGTACATCACAAAACGTTTCGAACCTTTCACCCTCTTCCTCTCCAGAAAAAAGAAAGGAAAAAAAAAACCACAAAAAATGAGACGAAAAAATGTACCTATGTACATATTCCTGGATGAAACAGGGTGAAGCAGAGTCAGAGTTGCCTTTTCGAGCGAAGCACACAGATTTTGTATTTTTTCTTCAGCATTATATAGTCGACGAGGTAAAGAGTAAATTTTTGAAACTTTTAAAAGGATTTAGAATTCGTTTTTTTTTCTTCTTTTTTCTTTTCATCTTCGCCCTAGAAAAAATTGGCCAAAAATTTTGTCAAATTTCCAATTTCTTGCGTACGAAATATTTGGCTAGGGTTTATATCATTTTACCCGATAATGGGGATGAAAAGTTTTCTGTATGGCACCGCGAAGGTAGGTATATAATATGCAGGTATATATACACAATTTATATATCTGTATACCGTTTCCTTGTAAATCCCCTCCGGCCGAGTGTCGGGCCTCTGCGTTCGCGTTTCGGGATGTATTTTATGGAAGTTCATTTTCATAATCTGAGAATATCTCGTGAGGCTTTTGCCTTTTCCAACCCCCAACCCCCGAACCCCAGAACCCCAAACTCTCAGGCTCCCTTGTTTCCCTCTGTCTTTAGCTCCCTTTCCATTTACCAACGGCGGTACCAGCACACCACCCCTTGTAGCTGAACCTCAGCGTTTACATTTTTACTTCGGCCTTCTGCGCTTAAATACTTATTAACTTGTATCACGGTAAATATTTAGCCGCAGAGAGGGAGAGCGAAAGGGAGGAGAAGGAAAAAAGATGAAAAAAAGATGGACAAAAGAGTCCCTATTTTTTCCCTCTTCATTTTCTTACCCGTTCTACGTAAATTTAACGGTACTCGTGAAGTCGTGCAGCCTATACCTATGTAGGTATGATACTAAACCTACTACAACGCAACGGCGAGGATCACAACCAAATCCCATTTCCTATCGCGAGAGATACGTGTGCAGAGTGCAAAAGGATTACCGCTCCTTTTTGGTCATTATATTTTATTTTCTTGCCTTTTGATTTCCTTTTTTAAAGAGCTGGCTTTCCGGCTCTGCATAGAAACAACCGTAAATCACACACTAAGGGCTGCTACCACCCGACACCATGCAGTATGGGGCGAAGTGGATGAGGAAGTAAACCAACTGCTATGACAAAGTGACAACGAAACTCTCCTACCTCAGTTAATATTCCTACCAAGATATGCATACTAAATTACCACACATGCAGCTGTTGCGATATTACATAAATAATTATGTGTCATCGTGTCGTATAGAATATCACCTTTACTGAAAAACAGATTTTCGGTCATATCTCCGTAGCCCTTAGTGATATCAAGATCAAACTAGGCATCAAAAATGAAGTCTATTAAATTCTCTACGAAAATGGTCCAATACATTTCTTCTCTACCTGCATCGGTATCGCTGTATTTTTCGTTCGAATTTCGGTCATCGTAGAGCGCGAAGTAACGAAGTTTTCGGATATTCCAGGTCATGAAATGCAGCTAAATTTATGAAGATATGCGAAAAATGTGCTCCACATTTTTCATAGAAAATTTAATCAGCTTAATTTTCAATGCTCACATTTATCTCGATATTATCGACGGTTTTCTAGATATCATTGAAAAACTGTATCCGAGTAGAATTTTCTTATCTTCTTAGCGTATTTTTGGTTTTTGTTTTTTACTTTTTCTCAATTTACTCGACACATATAGGCCCTTCGTTTATACCTTTGTTTCTGAAATATAGGCAAATATAAATGCGGCATATAAATATGCAAACGTACGCGTGGGGAAGTCGCAACGGGGAATCGTTTGGTCCGTGTTGATCCGAGCCGAGGGAAACACCACGATGTAGGAAAACAAATTGCTACCGGCAACCCTGTCGCGAAATATTCTTTAAAAATGTGAAATTTTTCCCCTCAGATCTTCTTCTTTCACTACTTTTCCTCACTTTCTTACTTTCTACCTTTCTTCCTTCCTCCATGGAGCGTAGGGTACTTCCATACAGAGAAAAAGGCAAGAGTTATGTGGCGACAACCCCCTTAACGTTCTCTGACAAATACACCCCCGTATAGGTACTGTCTCAAACGCCTCGACGCTTTCAGTTTTTGTTTTTTTCGGCTCTTTTTTTCTCCCTTCATTTATCATCTACCTTCTTAAAAAAAAATAGAATCGAGCGCAGCGTATACATTTGATACAAAATAAAAATAAAATGTTAATTACATGTAGGGGGTGTCACCACTAACTATGTCACCCCGACGGCTGACGATAGGGGGGACTTTAACTAACATTTTCGATATGGGACTCATGTTCGGAAAGTTGACGTTACCTTGATGAGAGGAATTCAAAGTTTTCGAGATTTAGAAATGATCCAAGTTTAATCCAACTATTTATCAACAACATAATGAATCTGGCACAGTGTTCCAAATATCACAGAAAATACGTGGTTTCGTCGATTAAAGGAGTAATAAAAATTTTCGCAACAACATTTTTTATCAACGATGAGAGATGCGTTTCGTAATCATTTTCATTTCTCATCAATTTGTCTCGCCGATTTTTACGTTAAATTATAAAGCTGATGCGAAAATAGTACTTTTCAATACTAGTGCGAAAGTGTTGATTCTCGAACGAGTGGGGTTGAATTATATTGACGGGAAGCGTGCGCAAAAACGAACTTTACGCACAGTGTGTTGTAAAAATATTACGCACAAGTTTCGTACGATATTTTCCGACGCAGTGTGCCTATAAAATAGAATTTTTAATCGGATTGAAAAAGCAATATACATAATATGTGGACGCAATTACGTGTTCAGTCAGCAATTATTAATCACCTCGCGGTTATAAAGCTCTGAATCATTCTCACATTCATCATAGAATATATATCCTACCGACATTGCTAACACGACTCACTCGTTTAAATGAGATCAAGCACTTCCGTATAGAGGTATACGGCAACCGCATTATAGCCCTCGGGTCGATCGATTCTTGTACAGACATACATACGCGCATATAGATATACTGTATAAATCTATGTGTGGGTTCGTACACACCCACCCACTTGGAATAAGCTCACTTATATCCACCCTATATACAGTAAAGCTGGAACAAAGTGGTGGCCTAGAGACGCGAGCCCTTCTCTATTCTTTGTTAAAAATTGCGGTAAGGTACTTCTACCCTCTCTCTGTATATCTCCCCTCATTAATAAGCGTTCGCCCACACCTATAGGTACCTACCTACATATCGAGTATAATAAAATTTTAAGAGAAGAAGAACCTCGCCGTTTTTCATACCCCGATATATTTTCGTCGTTATGAAGTTGTTTCTTTTTTTTTTTGGGAGCGGGAGGGATTTTTGTATTTTTTTTCTTTTTTTCTTCTCTTCCTCCTTCTTCCCTTCGTTTTTATATCATATACGAAAATCGATCGTGAGGAGCTAGCTGCTAGCGGAGAAGGAGAAGACAAGGGGAAACAGGTACACGAGCCCATAAGAGAGTATAATTACCTCCTCGAAATCCCATCGGTTAAATCCGTCTATCCTGCAGCAGCACTTCGCGCTAATTACGCCAGCGCAGCTGAACCGAACCGGCCTCTTTATTCGCGAATTATGTAATCCGCGAGCTTGCAGCAAGTGCAGTGCGCTAGGCATATAGATATATACGTCTACAGTGTCATTGTTTCCGGGTTTGTACGAATTGTTAGCTTTTTTTATAACAATTTATTTTTTTCTTCTTCATCGCTAAAATTATCTTCCCTTACTCTCTCTCCCTGGCTCTCTTTTGAGAAATATAAAAAATGAATAAATAAATAAACAGGTACCTATGCATCCGGGTTATACATTTATGAAGTAGGAAAACGTCGAAGGAGGAGCAGCTGTGCAATTACCAACTCGAAAGAGGACGAGATAGGAGAGGATGCGGCATATCCGGAGGTAGGTAGGTACGTCAATTCATTTGAAGAGTTTAAAATGACGATGATGGGTTTTAAAACGGCCCAATTACCTCTAGTGTCCACCTCAATCTCTGCTGCACTCGTCGGCTTGCTGAAATCCCCTTATTTCTGACAATAGAAATACGGATGAGACCGCTGCTGCTCTGCGGCTGATGCATACATACCTATACATACAGTGAAGAGATCCCCGGGATTTCTGTACATCAAGTTAGGTATGCATCTGTGTTATACCTGGTGAAAGAGGCTAATTGACTTTTCGATACGAGGTGCTGTCACCGAACATGAGAAAGAACTTTTGGAAGAAATAAAAAAACGAAAAATTTCATCGTTTCTTCTTTTTCTTTTTTCGTTTTTTTAAAGGCATTTTGATATTTCACTTCGAGTTCCCTTTTTCAGATTTATTATTTCATTTTCTATTCGAGGGTATGAAGGGTGTCAGGGTCTCGTACCTGTCTTTCATCTCGTATCGATCATCTCACATCCCTTTGCAGCTAGTACCTACCCCCGTAGGTATATACCTATATGGTATATACGTAGTATAGTACAAGACAAGGAACATATTTTGGTATATTTGCGGATATGGTATGAGTGCAGGGGAGTTAGGGGTATGAAATCATAAAATGCTGCAGCAAAAGACCGTCGTAAATTTAATATGAAACTTTCATAAAATATAAATATGTAGGTTTCCCGAGAGGAGGAAGAGGAGGCAGAGAGGCTGCTTTCGAATAAGAAGAGGAAGAGGAGGAAGCCTAACGGCGAACGAAACCCTGCTTCACGGTCCCGGGAATCGCTTGCGACAAAGCACCACCAGCTTCTTCTTCTTCTTCTTCTTCTTCTTCTTCTTATTTTTCTCTACCTATCCTACCCGAAAAAAAAACCATTTTTTTATATTTTCAAATTAAAATTTCTTTCTTATGACGTACATATTATATACCCACGCACATACGTGACCTACACCTACACCGTGCAATATATAGGTACTAGAGTTATATATCTCGTGTGTGTTGGGGTAGAACACCCGTTTTCAGTTTTTTCGAATCCTCTCTGTATAATTCGGTATGAAATTGGAGTGAAAAATGTTGATCAGTCGAATCCGATACTCGGTGAATAAATAAACGTGCATTAAAATATTCCGGCACTATACGTATGATGTATAAATTTATATATTACATAAAAGTATGAAGAAGCGAGTGCAGGGATTCCATATTTTTATAAGTCACGTAGAGGAGTAGAGAATAGGTATAAGGTATATGTTCATAAATATATGTCTTTGTTGTACTAGAGTGAGTATATGGGTCCAGGGGTATATGGGTACTATAATATACAGTCGAGAGAAACGAAACTCTAAGAATTGAGCCAGAAATAAAACCGCGAGAGGCAGCAAACCGTCCAATGATATAACTTGTAACCTGCGCTGCACCTCTTTATTTCTTATACTGTCCCAAATCCCTCGACTTTATAAATTAATGGATGAATGCACCGAGTCGTACCTACATATAACAGCCGTGCAAACCTCCGGTGGAAAAAAATATTCAAGATTCGGGACTCGGGGGGGTGGAAACTTTATTCAACGAGCGGAATTAACTACAAAAAATAAATAGAATACCACATATTTTCCCGAAATTTTAAGACGTTCAGTTTTTTACTGAATTTCTTTAATCTTCGTTTCGGAGGAAATTCTCGACGCGGTGTCAAACTAGCGGATATATAAAATAAAGGGAAAAAGAAAGACGCGAAAATCCCATCGGCGATATTCTCGATGGAAAAGCTCCTGCGTTTGATGCGATTTTAAGGAGGGATGCGGAAGACCGTCAGCATCAGTAGTATTAGGGACGTTAGTAGTAGTATACAGTAAAGGGGGTGTAAAAGGACGGAATTGGGGGTTGGGGAAGAGGCCGAGAGGACAAGCACTCGGTCACGGGCTGCCGCCGGACTAAGCGAGAGTGCCCACTGCGGCGTTCCGAGGGCTATTCCTATTCCGAGCTCCAGCCTCCAGCCTCCAGCCTCCAGCCTCCAGCCTCCGAGCTCTCTATAGAGACACTGTACCGGATCCCTTTACCACCTTTTCGTTTGGTCCCACCTCTGCAGTCTAGAGTCTTCTCTGCTGGATACTCTCCAGCCTCATCTCCTCCTCCTCCTCTCCGTCCTCGTCCTCATCGTACAGACGGCGATCGAGATTAGCCACGTAAATACACTCGGCTTCGTGTCCCCGGCTTTGCCACTGTCCCTCTTAACCTTCCGACTCTTTTCACTAGCACACGCTCGCTAACGACACGGAAAACACTGTATTGTATAGTCTGCCGGTTTATCGCCGTCCATAAATCCCCTGATCCATCTTCCGGGTTCAGGGGATTCGGACGAAATTTCCATTTTTTCGTAAACCCATAGACTATTTTGAGGATTCCATAAGTAAAAATGAAATTTCGTTTACAGCTCTGCAGCGGCGGATTTAAGTTCCCATTTTTTTTTCTTTTTTGTCTCTTCTGTTTTTTTGTCTTTTTTTTACATCCACCCATAGCGCGTGTAATGAATTACCTTTTTCGCGTGAACGAGCCATTCGGGCTAAACCTCTTCGTTAGGAGATGAGAAAATAAATAAAAAACCATCCCTTCGGCTGGTTTACGCGGCATACAGGTGTGGGTATGGTATTTCTTTCATATTAACAAGACGCGATGTACCCAGCGAGTGTGGAAAGCTGAGGGTGAGTATGGGGCGAATTTGAGATCTCGAGTTCCTCATCAACCCCATGCGCGGTCCGTCTCTTAAGAAGACAGAAGATCCTCTACGCGTTTCTTAATTAATTAAACGGGAAAGCCCACCTTGTATATATTTATGGGATATGGAAGGGATGCTGAGGGGGTTGGTCGGGCGGAAGCCGAGATAAAGCAGCCATTACTGCCTACCCCGCTTTTGCGTTATTCTCATTTCGCCAAAGGGCCTCCCGAAAATTACAACTCCTCTTTGCTCCGTGCGGGGTGCAGGCGAGGGGAGGCCTCATCCCCTATTCCCTAGGCCTCTTACTCATTCCACAATATTATTCCGACACGCAACATCCCCGACGATAACTCCATTTCAAAGGAGGAAAACCCTGCCGAGGTATAGGCGGGTGCGGGAATAGGCATACGTCTTATCTTGAACTCTGCAAGTTATACCGACCCACCCCCGCCTGCAGAAGAAAAAGAAATCCCCATAACTCAGGTACCCCATTCCTGTAATATTCCTTGCGCTGACCAGCGGGGGGATTTCCATCACTTTTAAGATGAGGGAATTCGGGGAATTCGGGGAAGAGGGAAGAGGGAAGAATCACTTGGTTTAAGTAACGCCGCTAGGCCAGGGTGGTAACGATAAACTTTACTGCCCGCTATGGTGCTTTTCCCGAATTAAGGAGAACCATAATAATTCTTGCACAGGGTGTCATCAAATGGCTTTGACTGCGGGTATATCCTCCGCGAAATACCATCCTGGTTGAAATCGTTATGTTTTGCTTAATACTACTTTATGGATTATGATTAAACCGCGCGCTTCTTTTATGCCTCATTCTGCGCGATACCATTTAGCGAGGAGATTTTTCGGACACGACTAGATTCGAAAAAAATTTGACGAAAAGTTCTATGAAGCCGGGAATTCATCCTTTCCGAAATATGGGTATTCGAACGGCGTTGAAACGTTGGAGCGTTAAACGGTATACCATGCGCCTTCGAATTCGCATTTTTTCCTTTTTTCCTTTTTTCCTCCGAGTTTAAAGAGTCGAAGGCTTTTGGGCGTAATAGGTACACCGGTAGGCTTGCCTCTACAACCCCATCCAGCACGGCATAGCAATCTGTGTTAAAATATCTGTGAAGCTATTCGCGATCTTTGAACAGGGCAAACCTTGGGTGAGAGATTTCATTTGTTTCCCTCTCTGCCTGTTTCATTTTTTATCCATTTTATTTGATTTTATTTTATTTTTCCTGTGTGTTGTCTCCTATTTTCTACCCTTGCGACGTCTCCCAGCCTTTAGAATTTTCAATTTCCGAGATCTCGCGGAATTATATAACCCGGAAAGAGTAAAATTCGATTCGATATCGGCGCGTTGAGGCGAGGTGGTGCGCCTCAGATTCTGAGAAGATGAAAAATATGGGAAAAAAAAAAAGAAACGATGAAAAATGTGAAATTCGTCGGACCTATTTTTGCTGCAGAAAATCAAGTCACTAAATGACCCACCTAACCGCGTATAGGATTGCGCAGAAAGTTAGCTAACGTCTGCAGATAATATCTGTTGCTAAACCATTGCTTCCGTTTGCTGGCTAAACTCACCTAAATAGATATACCTACACCTACACCTGCACACGCTGTGCATACCTGCATGAGAAGGTATCTTATACCGGAATACCACGAATCTACCTAACCAGCTCGATGCAGAAGGTGAATAAGGCGAGCGGAAACATTGGCGAGAAATTGCAAGAGCGAAAGAGACGGGTACATGGAGTGCAGATATAGTAAAGGAAGGTAAGGACTTAAGGTAAACCGCACACAACATTACACTACGTGTAGTCGAAGCTGGTATACGAGTGTAGGAGGCAATGCACACAATTACCAAGCTTGTGTATGAATGCAGTACCTAACTCTAGTTCCGCAACTGAGGAGAGCTGTGAGTTGAAATCGGTGGAGAAGCCAGTGCAGTGAGCCGAAGTAGAGTAAACGCTGTTTAAATTTTAATGGTTAGTTAACAGGATATCAGTCGTGCAGCTTCCCTATTCCGCGGGTCCTCTTCCTTCCTTCTCGCATCGTTGAGGGTCTCGAAGCGAGAAGAGAAGTCATATAAATCTGACGGGGCGGGGGAGGGGGATGGGGTGTATATTTGCCCGGGTGGTTTTTCCTCATCTTTATTCCATCTGCAAAGAGGAGAGCCGTGGAACGTGGGCGAGTCCCGACTCAGTGAAGATTTCTAAATTGCGAAATACTGGCGCTGCTTCAGAAAAAACTAAAGAAACCCGGACGATGGACTCTGGGCATTTTTGCTATCCAGATATGAAGACGAGTAAAAGAATCTGAAAGCTCACGTCTTAGAGTCAACCCCACGCTGATTCAGAGGAGATATACTCATCTAGGTTTGCATTCGGAGGCCGTAATGGATGGAGCTTGCGGTCAGATTCCATCGTCTGTATTTGCACTTGTGCAGCAGTCCGGTCCTTCAGGCCTTTAGTCTTTTCTCTTTTCTCTTATCTCTTAGGTTTCACCTTTTTTCAAACTACCCCCTGTGCGTTCTCACTCTTTTTTCTCCCCCAGCCTTTTCACCTCTTCGGTCCTTCAGCTGGCTTCAAAGCTTTCGGAAAAAGCTTGATTCTAGCGGTGGGGGTACACCATGCACGGACACAAGGAAGAAAAGGTGTCAGCTGAACGTACGAAGCTAAGAGTTGTGTGTAGATTTAATTACGGCTTTATTATTTTCCCCTTTGTCGAATATACTCGACTCCGATAGCTATATGTGTCCCCGTACACCCCATGTGGCTCAAAGCTTTCCTTTTACTCTTCGGACGTAGGTATTAAAGGGAAAACACTCGATTGCTGCAGCAACGAGCCGAAACAATTTTCACTGAACACTGACCGCGGGACCGGAACGAATCGAACTCGAATTTAATATCGGTCAAAAACCCGAACCCATACCCATTACCATTCTCATTCTCATTCTCATTCCCGCTCCCGTTCCCATCCCATACTCTTCGCCGATCACATTCATGCGTGTATTTAAATATAATACGACCAAATCTGTTGACAACATGGAAGTCCATGGTCCGCGTCCGAGCAGAGCAGACCAGAGCAGAGCCCTAGATGACACAATAGTGCATTGTGTATCAAGGGCGGAAAGAACTATATTGCGAGTGTGCTGCATGCATACTCGCCAAAATAGCCTTGCGCCCGTGATGCGTGATACGGCCCGAGGGCCGCAAAGTTCTGTTTTGCGCCCGCTCAAAAAAATTACATGTGATCTGGGACCTTCCTTATTTTACTGCCCTAGGTATGTAATATACTATTTACCACCTGACACTCGAATCCAAACCACTTGCTCTTCCTGCTTCTCGATTTTCTTTTTTTGTGAGTATGTTTTTTGTTTTCCTTTTGGTTTTTGTTGCGGTTGTTGCGTCGTCGAATGTGATTCTCAGCTAGCAGATTCCACACAGCAATCGGCGATTAGCGGTGATCGCGTGATAGACTGGCCGCAGAACTGAAATAAGGAAGCGAGTTCTAATCGACTCGAAAAAAAAGAAAGTTTGCGATTTACCACCTCGGGACTAACAGCTCTGCGCGACCAACTTTTGGCTTTCGGTGATCGGCTTGTATACATATAGGTACTCTATACGTACATACATACCCACTATCCCACGCCGTACTATACACGACAACTTTCCAAAAGTTCTGATCAATAACATACACGGGGGACAAGGGTTCCTCGATTTAGCGATATAACGAATATACACACACATATATATAGGTAATATATATATATAGGTATACCTACACAACAGGGCGATACGAAATGACTAACTTGTCGAATTTATGGCCACCCCGCCTCAGAGTTTGATTAACTTTCTTTACGGTAAATAATTCTCCTTTATATCATTTCTCGATCAAACTTCATTTATACTTTTTCTATTTACACACATACATATACATATATATATATTTTTTTTTTGTTCAATACCGAAAGTTATTATCAAACCACCCCGTGTCGTATCATCTGCTATAAATTTCTCCACCCTCAAACAAAGTTGAATATCATTTTTTGCTAATTAGGTATAAGTCAGATTTCACCGAACCCCGCATATGCAGAAGAATCCAAGAATCTTCAATAAATCTTCGGGACAAAAGTCCCTTCAGCCGTAATCTTTCCTTTTCTGTTGACGTTAGTTTAAGCGTATCCCTGGCCCAGCCCTGGGCTTATACAAGTCTATATATACCTCTCGTTTATAAAAAAGCTTCGTTTTGAATTTCATAGGCGGTGTAGGGGCAGCTTTTCATGCATTCCTGATTACGTACACCCCCTTGACCAGCGATTCTACTCTCGCAAATATATATATGTATATACATACCCTTCCTTTTCTTTACTGCGGAGAGTTTAGACCCCCCCCCCCCCCCCCCCCACCCCCTCTCTCTTCTTCCGTAAAACAACCCTGGGCCCCGCAGAGCACCTAGCGAGTAATCTCAACCCTATTGCTCTTATCGGGAGTCGCGATCACCCGAGCTGTGTTTTCTTTGAAGAAACCGGGTCGAGTGTCAACACGCCAGAAGAGATCCGCTAACAACCTGCGCCTAGCTTGGTGCATGCCATTATTTTCCTTTTTTTTTTTTTTTAATTTTTCTCTTCTAATTTTTTTTTTTTTTCGTTTTTTCGTTTTCTTCTTCTCTTGGGCAAACTCTGAATTCTTAAAACTCAAACCCCTGCATAAGACTCGAGAGAAATTATGAAAAAAGAAATTAAATAAAAAAAAACACACACACACACACACAGACAGAGAGAGAGAGAGAGATGCAGAAAAAACTGAGTTTGAATAATAAATCCATGACATTACTCTCATTTGAATTCCGCCATATATGTATGTAAACGTTTGCTAGGGAGATTAAAAGACGGGCTGAAGAAGATAGAGAAAAAGCTGGGAGAAATCTTTCGCAAATTTTTTCTTCTTCTACTTTTCCGTATTACAAAAGCGCAGTTTTATTCGTCCCATTGAAATTTTAGCCCGAAGCTCGACCCGGGTGAATTCTACATTCTATACGTTTAAACTAAGACTGCAGAGGACTGCACAGGCTTATCGTATTTACCCCATCTCTTTGGTAAGGATTTCAAACGCTATATCTGATGCTGCGTTCATGAAATGGCTACATGCTTTCACAGAAATCAGAGTATGAGACTCCGAAGGGTTGAGAAATAGGGAAGAAAAAAAATGGGAATAACATCAATTTTCAACTAATATTAGGAAATGCAGTAAAATCGATTCCATACATTCCACGATCATCGACGAGCTTTCGCAACGCGTGTACATGGGTATATGTAGGAAAGTATAGATACTACTGCACGTAGGTAGGTACTGCCACGTAAACGAACACTTAATTACCTCGAATTACCCGTTAGACGCGTATATGTAACGGGGAAAGTTAGGAGGCATCAGTTAAACACTGAAAGTTACTAATGGGACTCAATTTCCTGAATGAACCGTGCCTGCTACACCACCCGCCAGGATATACCTACACGCCTGCAGGATCCGCGACTTTCCTACCTGGAATTAGGAATTGAAATTGAAATTAAAATTAAAATTAAAAAAAAAACGTAATCGAGAATTTAGAGAAAAATTTGCAACGAATATTGGCGATAATTTTTTTCAATATTAGGTTCGTAAAAAGTTTTCTAGATTTCTTTTAGTCCGCGTATTGCTCATTACCTACGCCTGTAACGACTACGCTTCTCGTCATCCAATTTTACAGACGAATTTAGCCAAAAAGTTTGGACAGTAAAATTTATGGATTTAGGGATTTGGCAGAGGGTTGAAAACCGGGTGCACAAACTGCCGGAAGAATTTCACTCCGAAAGTAGTTTTGGAATAGGTATCTGAAATAGGTTTCACTTTGCGTAGGAGTAGGGTATAGGTACGCATCCACCATACGTTTATTAACTTTATTATTACCCTTTCATTACATCAAGGGTAATAAAAATCCATGGGACACCATGGAAATATATATTTTATACATTAGGTATAAGTCTCTCATATATGTATAATAAATTTATGCAGATCTCACGACCCAACTCTACGACGCTACAGGTGGAGATTGACAAACGGTCCTTCGTCGACCTCGTCCTCGTCCTCGTCCCCGTCGTAGTTCGCTAATCCTTCGAAGCTTTGCGCTGTCTTAACAACAGCGAAATAAGCTTCGGCGACGACTTGAGGTTCCCGCATAATGACGGTGTGAATAAATGAACGTTGAATAATGGAATAAAAGAAAAATATTTATAGAAGGATAATTGTTGTGCTAAATTCGAAAAAACCCACCCGCGCACGTAAGCTTTGATCATCGCAAACGAATTGCGAAACTGATAAAAGAAAACAAAGATAAATGAATAAAGTGAACACGCAATCAATTTTTTCACAAATTTCATTCAATTTTCATCGTTACAAGAATAATTCGATTTTCATTTTTCATTTCGTTTCCTGCAGGTCAGTATTGACCATCCGTTTTTCTGAAATAATTTAAAAAAGGACACGAAACATTCGTCAACGATTACATAATTCTCCCTTATGGACGAACGAATCTTAACGAATCGTTCATTTTTCGATCATAAGATCGAAAGGGGGGTTTTCATTCCTTACCATCACACACAAATGAACCGCAACATCAGCGAAGAAGATACTGAAATTTCGCTTCCGAGGCGAAGATGAACTGCATTGTCCATCAATTTTATTGTTAGACAAAAGTTCGCGATATCCACACTTAACCGAAACTCTGAAACCTCGGTATTGTTCCATGATATATGCAGTATGCACGTGTACGTGTACCACAAAGATATGCAACATACTTTACCCGAAACAGAAACAGTTATTGTCTGCATTGTGTCTTCCAGTTTTCGCGTAGAGCAGATGAGCTGCTGCTTGCTCTGCAACTTATTCTACGCATACTTGGAGGTGCTGTGCATGTGTGTGTGTATACATATATATATGAACGAGACGTGGGCATTCCAACAGCCAAGAGATGGGAAAGCTCGGGAGCCATGATCCCGGCATTGTCTGTGCACCAGCCTCCGGACTGGAAGCCGTAGTACCTCAGGAACTGTCGCTTCG
This sequence comes from Tenthredo livida, assembly GCA_963992785.1. NCBI lineage: Eukaryota > Metazoa > Arthropoda > Insecta > Hymenoptera > Tenthredinidae > Tenthredo > Tenthredo livida. Next base: position 859,375 of record OZ023072.1, read on the forward strand.
TTTGGTATATAGGAAGTACAGAAATTTTGGAGCTGTGTAGATAACCCGGCGATAAACTGCAGATTAAACTCTCATCCAGATACTGAGGTGCGCGGGAATTGCATCCAGGCTTCTGAATGATCCCTTATGAAGAATGAAGAAGTCAACTCTTCGATCCATACATACACGCCGTGGATTCTATTCTACTCTATTTGCTTCACCTCACCTTATCCCGACGCTTTTCATGTCTGCACGATGCAGTCTGAGGTGTGAAGACACGCGATAGCTTCGGGACATTTCAGAGAACCTTTTACCCTTAAGACCATTCGACTTTCTGCGTACTGACAACGATACCCCTTCATGCAGTATATATGCGTGTGTGTGCAGAGTACATGGGGGCTTGTAGTACTAGGTGCCGTCTCAACATGGATCAGGATCTACTTCCTGAGTGGCTTTCAGCCTTTAAGTGAGACAAGCGACTATAAGCTAACGAAACGTGTTCTGTACCTGCGGATACGATCGCGATCCTGTTGCAGCACTTGGGTGTTTCTTCGTCGTTCCGTTTCCAGCCATTATTTATCCTTCGACGAAAATTGATCATTCTTAACAGTTTATTCGGAACGACCTGACTCCGGGAAACCGAGACCCACCTGACATTAACTATTCGATTCGGGCCTCTGCTGATGCCGTTCAAGATATATTGAGGCCATGATTCGACCCGGGCACCAGGTCCTCGGTCAAGGGCCAACTAATGGCATCGAATTCGAGGCCTTCCGCATCGGGGAACGCGACCCACGTCAATAATTAAGTCGCGAAATTATTTCAACACGTATATCTATATCAGGGTGGTCCTTCATTCGGTCATATTCGAATTTCAATGCTTCGATGGACCAGAAAGATAGAAACCTGGGGTCTTGGCTACATTTTTCTTTTCTTTTTTTCTGCATATATTTTGGGACGTCCTCCCCCATGGGGGCATTGAAATTCGATAATGATCGAATTAAGGAACACCCTGATATCCATTTGGACATTATATTCCTGAATCAGAAATCTACTCGCTTCTTTACAGAATATATATATATACCTGTGCCAATTTATCCTGTATAAGTAGCTGTAATTTCCGGGTTTGCCATCGGTGGTGCAAGTAGGTAGGATCCTACCTATAGTAAGGGTGAAATAATTCCCTGGTCGATTATAAAAGTAAATTAAACTGAAACCGCACCATGAACCTTTATCGTAATCTGCCGCTTTTACAGAGTTGTTTAATTTGAAATGCAACAGTATATTATATGAGAATCTGAGATCCCTGATGGCCACGAGCTGCAGTTGGCGAAACTCTCTAATCATTATTACGCAAGTCCAATCAAACCGCAGACTCCGTTTTTCAAAATTATACAAAGTCCACGAAAAGTTCAAAATTCGGGATTACTTTTTGTTTTCAGATCCTGCGAGAATTGATAGACCGAGATTAATACCGGATTTTCGAAACTTTGATTGAAGTTTTTTAAAAATCCGAAATTTCGACCATTCGCACCCAATTTCTATGCACAGATAAATTTCAGGCCAATTAAACGTGTCAGCGAATAGGTTTGACTGTGTACGTAAAGTTTCGGCCGAGGATCGTAGTATACATATTGGAATATACATATCGGGATGCGAAATCTCCGTTCGTTCTAGCCACAAGCGTATAAATTCACAAGTTTCTGCGGCTGTCTGGAGGTTCCCTTCAACTCGTATATAGATATAGGTACGTAGCATATACATAGCTATATACCATTCTGAGGTACTATACGTTGTGTTACGTTACGTTATACGTTACGTTACGTCGTCCTTCCTTCCTTCCTTCCTTCCTTCCTTCCTTCCTTCCTTCCTTCCTTCCGCTTTCTACCCAACGTTACTTACTCGCATCGCGGTTTCGCGGAACCTGCGGTTCAGATTCTCTCGGTCTCTCCTATACCTATACCATGCGAATGGGGAGATCGAGGGACCGACATATTTGCCATAGTTTACCTCCTAGCTTTGAATTTACAAACTTATACATGTTAGGGCATAGACGTTAGGGTTAGTCCTTAATTTGATCATTTTCGATTTTTTAATTCTTAGGAAGAAAGTCAAAATCGGGAATCGTGGATCAAAATTTCGCATTGTTATCATCGCTCTTTATTGTTTTTGCAAAATTCCAAGTTCGTACGAGGATACGTATACATATTATACCTATAGTACCCTATGCCATCGTCTGTTTGCGGGTACTATTACTGCAAGGAACGACATGTACAGAGGTATTAGGTATATGTTCAGTCTCGATTTCCCTCGTGCATTCCTTTACAGGTTTGCGGGTTAAACGGACGTCGGGTATGTGTCGGAGTCGGTATGTAGGCTGCAGGTAGAGGTACTGAGATAAGAGACGCCTCTGGAAAAGCTGCGAGAATCCGAAATATACGAGTAGGTAGGTATAACATTATACAGTGAAAGATGTGGAAGAAATTTTCGAAAATCGAATATCGTACAGGAATTTATATTAAATTAATAACAACAGAATGAAACTTTCAATTCCAACTACATGACCTGTAGGTATATACGCACACATGAATATATACATATATTCTGAAAAGAGGAAAAATTCTTTCCGATCATATATTCGGCTAATAAATTTTAAAGGGTTTGACGAATTACTTTAACCCGCGGAATTCGGGCTCGCTCACGGCGTCGCGTCCTACAGGATGATTCAGTTTAAGCGGGCTATATATCGAGGGTAGATTCCCCGCGAAAATCCAAGAATAAAATGTCCCCAACGCAGATATCCTATATTATATATAATATAGCAGATCTGCATCCCCAACTCGATATTTATATTATATATAATATAGCAGATCTGTATCCCCAACTCAATATTTATATAATGATTCATATCTTCGGAAAAAATCTCTGAATATCAATATTTTCACTCTATACAGTAAAAAAAAGATTAAATTGGTAAAAAAATTTTCTGTTTCAATCAAATTTTCTGCAATTCGCATTGTAAACCGGAATTTTCTTCAGTCAATAAAAAAATTTGCTTGAGCCAAGACGATTCTCTTGGTTTGAAAAAATTTTCACTTGGCTCGGGACATTTTTCGGTCTTCAATATAATTTTCTTGGCCCAAGTGAACCTTTTTTTCTGTGTGTGATCGAATGGGGATATCCCCAGGACGTCAGATATATCTTGGTAATGTGATGGAATATCCTATGGATGTTTCGATGATCCTGGACGTATACAGAATATCCAAAGGATATCCGAATGATCCTGGATATATATAGGCTGTATAAGACATAAAAAGGACATTCGATGGACGTCCTGTGCTGTGTGGGCAGCTGAATCTGAATCACCCTGTATATGTACTACCATAGCATTGCTCTACTCTCGCTTATACCGCAGCTAGCTAAGGATCGGAAAAATCCATTGAGCTAAGCGAAAAGCTGTAAATATTCAAACTTTTCACCGAAGCATTTTTCTTCCCTTCGCTATCCGTTCGAGATCCGCGATACCTACGCGATTCGCGATCCGACGGTGGTGCAACTACCACCAATCCTCAACCCCCCCCCACCCCCCCCCCCCCCCTGACATGAACAACTTTTTCAGGTAAGGATGGATTTTTGCCTACATATCGCGGATGAAAAACTTTACCATCAAACCGCAGTATAGAGCTGTAGCTATAGCTATACGTCTTATATTTTAAATTTAACATGTTTCTCGGCAAGATATATATATATATATATATATATATATATATAAGGTATAGAATTATTCTACTCAAGTCTAGTGATCTATAAAGTAATCGGAATGTTTTCTAAGAATTGTGAAAAAAATCGTCATTTCAAACAAATCCTTACAGCTATCTGAGATTTTCACAAAAGTTGGCATTTGTGATCATATATCATCATAACTTTACCAAAAATGAACAAATCAGAACAAGCTTAAAATCTTCTAAGACAAAAAAAAAAATGTACCGTATTTTACAGATTTTGGAAAAAAAAAAAAAAAGATTGAACGGTTCTAAAATTACAGCGATTTGAAAAAAAAAAAAGAAGAAAAAAAACGCCGAAATTCGTCGATTTATAGTTTTTTTTTTTTTTAGAATCGCGTCGAATTAATTTACGGAAAAAAGATAATAATAATGAAAAAAAAAAAAAAAAAAAACAAATGACGAAACTCTTCTATACATATTATGCAGCTCGTAATAATAACTATTTATTATAATATATAGTATATCAGGTGATAAACGAGCTGAAAAAAAGATAAGAGAATGCGAACGCATCCCTTTCTGACCGTTGCGCCCTGATTTAACGCTCCAAGCGCGTAACCCTCTATATTGTTTAAACCAGTAGTTTGGTTTCTTTATGTTGTATAGTCAGTGTCGCTCCGTACGCCATAGTCGTGTGAGTCGGTGTCGCGTTCATGTCACAAATTTTCGGTATTATATTGCATCATAATAGCATTACTGACGTTTGTCGCATAGCTTAGTATCACCCAAGTCCATCTATGAGTAAATAAGTGATCAAATCAGTTTCACAAGCTTCGATTCATACAGATAAATACGGCTAGGTGTTATTTTTCTGCCTCCCTCCCCCCCCCCGTAGCCGGCTATCCGGCCACTTGGACTCGTCCTTATTTTGTAAGTGTGAATCTTTGAAGTTAGCAACATTGTAATCGCCCTAACCTACTCCGGGCGGCATGGAGTAGCGCGTCCGTAGTGGAGTCGGCTAGTCAATTTTACCCGGTTGTTATTGTTTGGAAGGAGCATACACCCGTCGACTTTCTACTGTTTACGTTCATAGTAGTACCTAATATCAAGTGTAGTGATTAACCCTACGTTGTTCTTCCCGAAGGTAGATTTACATATTATGTCTCATATCGTTCGTCAAAAATATTATCTATACTAGTTACGTAGTAGGTCTACTGCCCTACCCGTTTTATCCTTTCATTATATGCATTAATTAAAAAAGTTAGATCCCGATCAATTTTTCACGAATATTATTACACCCTAGGTTCGTGAATATTGTGACAATTTTTTTTTCTTCTATGTAATACACATAGAATGGTATGTACTATTTGCTATTTAGTCATATTATGCCATTTTTTCTAACTTCTAACCCCAAAAATAAAACCCATTTAGAATTTTCTGTCATATTATTCTCTGTTTTTCTCCCGATGATATTTTCCCTCTCTGTCTATCACGGAGCTTTTCTCTGTCCTTGTCTCGTATACAATTTACATTCGAACGAGATCGAGCTGTTTCTCAGTCGGTAAAACAGGAATCTAATTCTAACAGCGTACCTTCTGGAACGGTAAGATGCAAGGATAATTATTTTCTACTAACGCCATCTCTGATCACTCCCACGCAACTGTTTCATACCATTCTATGATAGAAACGAGTTCAATAATTGTATACGCATGCATACATACGTAACATACATGAAGGATGATTGTTTTTTTGTTATTTTTTCTTTTGATCAAGGTTTTTTATTATTAAATTAAATTTACTGGAGGTTGAATAACGTAGGGTATCAGAATTCATTAAATACATAGTCGAAATTATTATGTACCTAATTCTAAAATTCAATATCGTTATGATATTATACATAATTTTGGGAAATTTGTGTTCTTTGTATTTGCATTTTTCTTTTTTTTCTTTTTTTATTATTATTTTATTTTTTTTTTTTTTTTTTGGAGGGAGAAAGAGACGAGGATGAAATATTATATTATTATATTAATCGTTTTACTCGTCGCGTTATTAAACTAAACACATAGTGCAACACACACGCACAAAGGAATATAAAAAGATAATAAATTAGTGCCTTTTTCTGGAAATATATATAAAATCAATATCAGTGCCTTTTGTTTTGTTTTTTTTTGTTTTATTATTTTTTACAAAAATATAAAATCAACTAGTGCGCGTAATCTTTTTATTTACAGGAATATAGTAGTGGGAAATATATAAATGAAAACAATCAGTCAATCTGATTAGTCAGTGTGCCATAGTACAGGAATATAAAATAAATTAGTGCCTTTTTTACAGGAATATATAAAAAAAAATAATGAATAAATCAATTAGTGCTTTTTGTATAGTATACACATACAGGAATATAAAAATTGATTATGTATTGCTCTTTCGCACACATAGAAATATAAAATACTAAATCAATGCCCTTTCACAGGGATATAAAATAAATCAGTGCCATTTCACAGGAATGTAAAGAAAAATAAATAAAAAAGAGAAAAAAAGAATCAATCTCTCCCCTGCAGCCCTTCGCCAACAGGAATATAGAATTAGTAACAAATCGTAGAGTATGTGTATGCGTGCGTGCATGAATACATACATAAAACACAACAACAGGAATCGTATATATCGATACGTGGCGCCATCCCTCAACGTTGAAATCAACACCATATATATATATGTACGGATACCTACATATGTACATACGAGGACCGAAGATCTCTGCTTTCTTCTTCTTTATTTTTTTCATTTTCTCCAAATCCGGTAAGTAATAATTTGTCTTTTATTTTATTTTTATTCATTTTTTCTCTCGTCTAATGTTTTAATTTTATTCGTAATATTATTTTTCACATTATTATTATTATTATTATTATTATCATTCTCATCATTATTAATAATATAATAATAATCAATCAATCAAGGAGGCAGCATAATAATTACAGATGAGAAATTGAAATTGCAGCTATATATATATATATATATATATATACTATATACGCATATATAATATATTCGTGTATATAGATAGATAGAAAGAAGAAGAATAAAGAGAGAATAAGTTGTAGACCGCGTTGCAGCTGCAATTATCCCTTCGACCTATAAAAACTTTTCGAAATCATTGCCAAGACTTTATATACAGAAGAAAAAGAAGAAGAAAAAAAAATTGAAAAAAAAAAAAAAATTATAGGTACGGTTGATTAAAGTATTAAAGATATGTGAGGGGGTTTGTATTTATATTGACCCCAACCGTCCAAACTAATAGAGATAGTTACAAACGAATCCCCCCCCCCCCTTCGCCCTGCCCCTTTAATTTAACTCGTGGGCTCGGTCACACGTGAGTTTCAGTCTCGATATTATCACTATATATATACATATTATATTATATATGTGTATTATGTGGTACTACTGTATACAGCTGGAGTAAATAGATCACAGCGATAAAAACAAATCAATTCTTGCATTTATATTATATCGACGTTAAAGAAGGGGGGTGGAAAAAAAAAAAAAAAAAACACTTCAAAAATGAAAATATTTTTTTCGATATTCAAAGAATATTCATAGTATGAAATGAATAAACGAATACAGGAGTAAATATATCATATATATAGTATATAGTATATATATATATGTACATATAGGTATATACATATATCATTCTCATGAGTTTTGTTATCGAAAAATATAACGTCAATAAATTTAATAATTAGATAATGACTGTAACCTACTTGCGAGTTGGGTAGGCCGAGGGGTCAATCAATCCGTGGTTGGCTTTGATCATTAAAAATTGTATACGAGATAGATTTAAGAACGGACGATTTCATTTGATCTCAACGCCTGAGTTAAATTGACGAATTATATATCTATTACAGTCTCATTCTTTCTTATCTATCGATGTAGTATTATAGTATACTATATACATATACACATATGTCTAATTAAATAAAATATAATTTCGTCATACGTGGGAGCGATCTCACGAGGCTTTAATTATCATCTGTATGTATATGTACCTATATTTTTTATTTCTTCTATTCAATACATATCAGACGATGATAATGAAACAAAAAACAGAAAAAAAAAATGATCGGTGCAGATTTTAAAGTATATATGTTTGTACACATATATATATGTATATAGCAAGTTTGATAATTGTTTATAGGAGTGATAATAATAATAATAATAATAATAATAATAACTATAGTATACATATATTGTGATAAATTTTTACCACATGTGAGATCGATCACGTAATAAACAGATTAGATATATCTTTTATCCGCACATGCATATATATATATATAGATATAATAGTAATAAAATAATCATTAAACTCTTACTTACCGCATATAATTATTATAGAAGGGTGTTTACTGTTTTTTTTTTCTTTTTTCTTTTTTTTTTCTCTCTCCTTTCCTAAATTTGACGATAATTTAATTGAAATTATTCTGCATGGCTGCCAATTATTAATATTTTAAATTGATAAATAATAATTATAATATATATTATATATATATATATATACACGGGGATAATAGAGTATATATTGTGTTTTTTCATCTATGAATTATTTTTTTATCTTCTATTTTTTTTTTTTCTGGTTTTTCTTCTTTTTTTTTTTTCTTCTTTTTTTTTTCTATTAAGAAAGTACAAAATTACAATTAACTCAACTGCAGTTTATACACACAACAATATTTTTTTTTTTTTTTAGTTTCTTTGGTTTTTTTTTGTTTGTTTTTTGTTCGTTTCTTTTTTTTTTCTTCTTTTCTCTTCTTCTTCAAATCTATATATATATATTTTCAACTTGAAATAGTATATTGCATATCTCTGAATGCATGTATACATACATATAGATATACATATATACACAGTATATAGGCATATATATGTAGTATGTACACAGCTATTCCGATTTTTTTTTTTTTTTTTTGTTTCCCCGTTTCTCTTCTAAGCGAATAATAATCGAATAATTCTATATAGTATATTATATAGTATTATATAAATTTTTTTCTTTCATCTTTTTCTTTTTCTTTATCACCTCGATGATAATATATATATGTTAATATAATATAATAAACGAAACACAATAATAATAATAATGATCGAAATAATATTATAACAAATCTGCGATAAATATATATTATTATATTATTAAACTAATTAATGTTTTTTTTTTCTTTTTTTTTTCTCTCGTCCTCTCTCTCTCTCTCTCTCTCTCTCTCTTTCTTTCTTTCTTTCTCTCTCTTTTCTTTTTTATAATTCAAACTATTCGATTTTTTTTATTTCTTTTTACCGCATTTTCTTGCAGTATGATTTTTTGTAAAAATCCCAAAACATATAGAATATTACAACTACGTTGAGCATGTATATACATGCTAGTGGTTTGCGATTTGGCTCGCAGGAGGGCATCAATGTTTGAGCTGTGTGTACCACCATTATTACGAACTGGATCTGAAAAACGTTGAAACAAAAAAAAAAAAAAAAAAATTAAAAATTGAAAATTTTCCAAAATACATTTTTTTTTTTGGTTTTTTGTTTTTTTTCTTACTAACCAATTGAAGCATCGTTAAATACGATTTCCATGGGGCGAGTTTTTTCTGCATTCCAGGCCCCATACAGGCGAGTAAATAATAAGTGTACATTATCACGTGTACCAGGCAGTTCGGCAACATAACGAAGGTCCACATTCCGCCTGAAATAGTTCGATTTTAATGATTTCAACGAATTTTATCAAGAATAGAAAAAAGTAAAAGAATAAAAAAATGAAATACACACACACACACACACACATATGTTAATTTAATAAATATAATAATATATTATTATATCTATACCTGGAGCGTATTTGCAAGCTATCCAGGCCAAGGCGACTGTAGCCACGTGGTGATAAAGGTGGAGAAAAGATGCCTGGTTATATTTTTTTCTTAATATAAATACGACCGTGTCACCAAGTTCGACTATTTTTAACAATAGCAACCACCAAACCCATCTCGCCATCTGACCATATAAAATATACACATAGTTATATGATATACAGTATACAGTATACAGTACTATATAAAGTTGGAATAATTATACATGTATAACGATTTTATAAAAGGAATAATGAATTATGCATTAGCACGATCTTATACATAGCCATGTTATACATAGTACATATACATATACATCACGAAAATTCGTGATAAGTTCAACTTACGTTCAGGGGTTCAGGGTTGTAAGAAAAGTCGACCGGTTCGCAACCTAGTGAAATATTAGTTGTGAAACCCGACGTCAGTAGCTGAAAAAGAAAAAAAGAAAGAAAGAAAAAAAGTAAAGAACAAATTTATTATATATGACATATAGAATGATATTTGAAAAGAATATTATTGTCATATACTCACCCCGTAAAATATAATACCGCTTGAAATGGCGACGAATATATTATAGCCGACCATAAACCTGTGCAGAGAATAAGGCTGGCGTCTTTCCATCAAACGAGGTCCCAAGTATAACACGAAACCCAAATATAATATCAGGGTGAGAATAACCGGCAACGGATTACTCATAAGGAACCAATTCCTCACCCTCGGATCTGAGGCGGATATGCGTATTTATTTATTTATTTATTTATTTATTTTAAAAAACAAATAGCTAAAGAAAAGATTGAGTACTTCTTTCCCTTTAAACTCACCGGAAATTTCATCCATTAGGAAACGGTACGCCTCGACAGGACCCATTTTCCTGTGCAGGACTGTGTGGTGGAATTGAAAAAAAAGTTGATATGAAATTATATTACATATATCCCCGTATTAAATTCTGATAATTTAGGCATAATGATAATTGCAAAATCGCGTGAGTTGTGCCGCGCATGGGTATATCGTGATCATTAATTAATGAGCGCGTTTCTGATAATATACTATACCGAAATTAAAGTCTTAATTTATTCGATTTTATCAATCAATCGCTCCTCTTTCGATTTTAAATTTATTTATACAAAAATTATATGACGATTCTGCATTAAAGCGGATTAGGGATCGGACGATAAATGAATTAAAAAATTTTTTAAAAAAACTATGTGATATACGGTTATCGCCTAAACGCTGCACGCTTATTAAAAATGGTGATAAAAAGCGACTTTGGACTTTGTATCCTAACATATATAAGATATTGGCATCATGATCGTGGCAATATAGAAAAATACAAAATCATTCATTAACACCTTTTTTCATATGATTTTAATAATCGTCCAAAAAGCAAACTGCACGGTATAAAAGTTTGAAATTTCTTTTTTTTTTCAAAAATAAAAATACATATGTGGACGAGCTGCGGTATGAAGACGTGCTGTACAGCCATACTATAAAGCATAGTTTCACTTTGTACAAACGAGTACTGTAAAATTTTATAATGACATAAAAGAAAGTAAAAAGAAAATTAAAAATTAAAGCACGATGCGCGCTCTGCTCGCGTATGTTAGGATATATGTCCAGATCTGCTATATGCAGGGTGCAACAGCGGAGCGCGCAGTATCACTTTGACGAAACGAGAAACTCATTAGAGATGAAAGAAAACTTCTTTATTTTTCACATTCTTCTTATTATTATTATAATAATATATATTTTTTTTTTTCTACTCCCAAAAATTTTCTACAATTTTCTTCGTATGTAATTAAAACAAAGAAATGATGAAACTATGATAGTAATTATCTCCCCATAATATATTATATATCCCGTATGTGTACACACATATGTACAATATACATACCTTATGATCCTCTTCCGGGGGGGTCAGTTGTACAGGTTGTTATGTCATTTAAAATAATCCGTAGTGAGTTGCCTGTGTTAGCTCGACTGTCCGCGGTTGAGTATTCCCGTTCGTTAACTAAACTAAACTCGTACTATATATAGTATCAACGATTCAAATCTCGAGTGATGAGAGAAAAAATAATGTAAGAAGAGAAGAAGGAGGAAAGAAAAAATGAGAATTGGGAAAAAAATAAATGGAAAGAAACGAAGAGATCAATGAAACGTGCAGGTCACATCCCCAACGTAACGCGACGTAATGTGTAACGTGTAACGTGTAACGTGTAACGTGTAACGCGACGGAACTAATACTATAAATACTAGTACTACTACCCTACTCGTTTAGTTTTATACAACCGACGAACGAATACTGCAATGCGGTTAACTCCGTGCTCCGTGCTCTCCGACAAACGCCGCAACTACGCGGAGCTTATAACTGGCCTCAACTGACTGACTGGTCCCCCGTTTACTAATACCATAACCAAATAATATGACGACGACGACGACGACGACGACGACGACGACGGAGGAGCGGATGAAGCACAACGTACGCTGCTTGATAGAGTTACGAGCTTTCGAACTTGCGAGCTTATTCTCTCTCTCTCTTTCTCTCTATGCGATATGTGCATAGATTTATTTTTATGTAGTATATAGATTATGGGAAATAGAAAACAAACAAAAAAAATGAAAATCCTTGTATGCTTCCCTCTTCCTTATTTCTCTGCCCCTTCTTTATATCGCGTTTATAAAGTCACCCTTCAACACTCACTGATCCTGCAGCGAGTTTCCTTTTCCCTCTTCCTTTCCCTTTTCGATTTTCCTCCTCCTTCTCCTTTACCGCCTACGCTCGAGCCTCTTCGATCTGCTGCGCGCGAGTCGTTCGAATAAGGATCGCCCGTAACCGCGACGTCGCGATCCACCTGCCCGGCCGCGCGAACACTAGGATATAGAGAGCGATATACCGAAAGAACGAAAGAGAGAGAGAGAGAGAGAGAGAATACCCTTATTATACCGTATATGTACTATATACATACACTAGGTCCTCGGATTGATCCCGCGAACTATTTCAAATTCACAGAATGACGTCATATAAGGGTATTTTTATGTACTATATAGATATGTACAGAAAACTGGGCCAATGCGGGGCGTGAAAGTGATTTTTTATTCTTCATTCATTTTTTATTCATTTTTATTTTTCTATCACGAACGAGGAAGCGAGTAATTATTAAGCTAATACTAAGCAGCCGCGTGTATGGGATTTGAATTTTTTTTTTTTTTTTCAATTTTTTTTCTCTCCCTTTTTTCCTATTCTTATTCTTCTTACTTTTTTCTTTTCTTTTTTTACGCTCGCGTCGGACAACCACCCCGCGGCACCAAGCCTTAACTGGACGTTGTTGGCTAGGGCGACCTCCTCCTTGTAACTCGGACGTAGGGCTTCCCCGCCGTATAGCCAGTATAGGCTGTCATTCGAATCGGGATTAGCCGCCGTCGACGGTTCCGATGTGTTACTCTCTTCGTATATATTATATAGTATAGTACAGCCGCGATTCACTACACTCAAAAACTTTGGTTTATAATTGAATCGATGATTTCGACATCGCTATATGATCGGAAGGATTCCGAATTTCTTTATTTCCTAAAAGACGATTGATTTGATCACTTACTCGTTCCGATACGATCGATATAGCCCGAGTTATTAAACACTGGATGATTAACACACGCGCTAATTCCAAATTTCAGGAATTTTCAGCCCTTTCGGATCTTCAGCTTGCGGAATTCTATTTTGACATTTTTTTCAATCGGCTATCTAGGCTTTCGGGAAAATACCATTTCCGAAAACTGTAAAATAATCGAAATTTGTTGAATTTCCGAAATCAGGCACTAAGCTGAAGCTCATTTCGATTTATCATATACCCTGAAAGGAGGGAAGATTTTCTGACTTTTATTACACAGGAACACATCAGATAGCATAAAACTCCCTGACGAAAATCATTGATCGTGTTGGTTGCGGGTACAATTCCGTCCCTTATATTGCCTGTAGGGTAGCTTCGGAGTTATTGATGAGATATTCTCGCGGCCAGAATAAGAGCCGAATAAAATATAATATACTTATTATAAAATATTGAAACTTATTATTATCGAAATGTGAACTTACCTCGCATCGTATAATAATAATAATAATTATGATGATGATGAATAAAATTGATGTCGATCGAAGCTATAGAAATTTGAAAAAATGCATAACATATACACTGGCGTTTATTAAACAATGATAGAAACTATCAAATATAATTTATATACATTTATCTATGTTAGGTACAATAAGGAATGAATTTAAATGAAATAATATTTTGGTCATAAATTTTTACCCATTATTTCCAACTCGTCGAGGACGTGTTTAACGTCGTTTAATTCAAGTCCAGAATTTTGGACAACGAAACGAAAGAAATTTGGCTTTTTTCTTAACGGTTGATAACCGATCATCAAACTCCCACGCTTTGTCATTATTTCCTTGAGCCTTGGAGCCACCTTTGAAATGATAATAAAAAATCCATGTATTTTTAATCATTTCTATCTTTCTATCATTTTTAATCGAATTTTTTTCACCCGGCGTTTCATAAAAAAATTTCAATTTCAATGACCAACTGCTTCGTACAGAAAAAAAAAAAAAATTTTTTTTTCATCTCGCGAATTTCTGATCCCGAAGAGATTGTCTTTACCCGTAATGAACAAGCGCGATTTACTCTTCTGTATATCACCGGTCGGATCAATCCATGCGTCGGTAAATCATCGACTTATCGTATATTCCAGTACGAAGAGATTTAGATTTTTATTCATTTTCTTCTTTCCTGGTATAAGATGCAAATTTACTCTTCAGGTATTACCAAGCGATTATCAGAATTCTGAAAAGCGGTCTCTCCTATCGATGCAACAAAGAGCAATGCCGATGAGGCAGAGACCTAGATGGTAGAAGAAGTGACTCTTCTCTCTTTCCACAAATTGATAAAAAATAGAATCTAAACAGTTTTTATACCCCTGGAAGCATCCTCAGATGTATAGAAACCATCGACGGCTCAGAAAACCAATCGACGAACGGTCAACTGATATCAAAATTCTAGAATCGTTAGAAATGTAATAAAAATTCGCAATTCTTATACTAGATTTTTAACTAACTAACGTCTCTGACTCTCTGCATTCAGCGATCAGCTCTGTGACTTTTTACTCGAGTCTTGAATTCAGTTTTACTGTTTTTCTCTCATTTTTTGATTGCCGATACGAGCTAGTTGAATCTTCTGAATTTATCCAAGCCGGTGAAAATTTGTTGAAGAAACTATAGAGAGATTAGTCTCCTCTTTTTCATATTCAAACTCCTTACCCTGTGCAATTTTTCGTTGTAGTCGTACGTCCGGTTCTTGTCTCTAAGCGAATTGGGGAGATACCAGAAGCAGACGTTTATGAAAGACGGTTTAGCCACCAATTTGAACTCTGCACGTCCCTCGATCTCTTTTCTCATATGATCGGAGAGTGACATTAAATGATCGACGTGCTTTTCAAAGCCCGATGTTCCCTGGAAAGAAAATTCTCAGCTTTAATATCTTGGAGATCTTTAATATCGTCAGCGAGAATCTTTAGCATTGTTAGATTCGTCGTTTTGAATTAAAAATCGAAAAACTCTTCAAGCCGAATCCTAAAACTATGATCTTAGGCCTTGAATAGCCAGAAAATCTTGTCAATTATATTCCAAATCAGTAGCCAGTAGTCTGTGATAATTTCTCCAACGGCTAGGTGACTTTGACGATCCTTTAATCCCGGATTTAGATCTTGGAATCAAAAGAAAGGAGATTTTTCGTATAAAACTTATTCCAATTGTTGGATATTCCACTTCCCAGTCTCGCTATTTAACGCTAGAATATCTTTACTCTGGTAAAAGTCTTCCGCCAATATTTCTCCTCGGTTAAAGAAGCCTTTTTCTTATGAAAGAGCCTTAAAGAAGCCGAGGCGCCTCTCTGGCGAATCTCAAAAGGCTGAGACCTAGTAGATAGTGGAATAGGGGGCCCTATAATGTATGCATAAGTATGCCGGTAAACACTTGAAACAAAGCATGCAAGTCCTTAGCTTCAAGAGAGTGCGCTGCCCCGACGGTAGGCTGAGTATCGATGCGAGCTGGAAGATGCAAAGTTAAGAGAATGGGCTTGGGGTGAAAAATGCATCGAAGGCTAGTTTCCTTGATCTGCATAATTGCTCGCGCCAAGAATTAAGAGGGGATATTAAAACCAAAGGGGCTTCTACTTTCCTAATTCTTCGAGTTATAAACCAAACATGAATTGTTTCAAGATTTCCTGCACCTTAGCTTGCCACATTATCCAGAACTTCAGAACGTCCGGCCTCCTTCCGCACTGCATGTATTTATCCCCGACGTCCAAATCGGCGGGGTAAAATTTGTCCTTTTGAAACAGGTAGGATGCTTTCCTCGAGTTCGCAGCCTCAAGAATCTCGCTGTGCTTTGTCAACAGCAAAGAGCATTGCTGAGGCACGGCCAACAGCTTGTGGGGGTTGAAGGCGATCGAATCAGCCCTGTTTATTGATCGGAGTAAAGCCCTGTGTTTGTTGCTAAAAATTAGCCCTCCGCCCCACGCGGCATCGACGTGAAACCACATGTTGTACTTCTCGCATAGCTCGGCTATTTCATCTAGTGGATCGATCGCCCCCAGTACCGTTGTTCCTGGAAAATAGAATCCCAGTATTTATTAATAAGCTGTAATCTGTCTGGAGAAGCATTGACCCACCTGCCGTCGCTGATACCATGAATCCAGTCTTCCCCCTTTCTTTTTCTTTCAAAATGTTTACTTCCAAGTTGTGAGTGTCCATTCTGCCGCATTCATCCGTCGCTATGAGCACGACGTTCTTTTCCCCAATGCCGCACATGTTAGCCCATTTAAAAACGGAGTAATGCGCGTCTTCTGATGCGAATATGACCAGGTGGAGACCAGAGATTCCACAGTTCTGAGGAAACGTTCGAAAATATAGTTCGGATAAGATTCTGCCTCTCAGATTCGTCGCCTCACCTTTGTGTCTGGTTTGAGCCAGAATCTAGCCAAATTTATCGCCGAACCATTGGCGTAGGATCCACCAGGGCAGAAGATACCATCGCCTGTTGAATTCTGGCCGTAAAACATACCCAGCATTTCTTTTATCACTGTATTTTCAATCAGAGTAAGAACGGGCGCTACTTCGTACGTGTATATCGAAGCGTTCAGAGAATCTGTAAGCCACTGACCAGCCAGTCCGTAAGGGTCTAGTCTGTGCGAATGATACAGGATTCAGTATATACACTTTGGAGTCATAGCGGTATATCTTACCCAGAAAATAACTGGTTCATAAAATAAGGGTGTCCAGTCTTGACGCTGTACTTGTAGACCTTTTTCACCAACTCCAATATCACATCTTGAGACTTGGGCTCATCCCTCGACTCAAAAGATATGATTTCTGAGATATGGATCGGGTCTCTCCACCTGAGTACAGGCTCCGCGCGATTAACACCTTGGAATACGTTCTCTATCAGGATGGAAGACAAGCGCTCTAAAAATCGTCGGTGTTTTAATTCCACCGGGATGCTATGCCAGTCTGACATTTTTTTGGGAGAGAATGTTTACTCAGTTTTTAATAGAACTAGCCGATCAATGCGCAATAACATCCCATCGCACTTTGCATACTAAACTAAACAACCGACTGGTCGCTAGTTATATAAACTCAGGTTCCCCATGGCACAACAAGATCCCCCTTATTGTAGTTAACGAGAAAACAACGCGACCGTAACACGGTAACAAGCTAATCCCGAGGTACCAATTGATGAGGATCACCTAATCACCCGTTATGTCATTAAAGGGTTGAACTTGAATTGGCGATTAAGCCTAATCAGCTCGGACTCTGGCTTTTCGGTAACTGGCATAAAGATAATATGAACATAAAACAGTTTCTGATGTAAAAAATGTGAAATATTTTATTGAATTTCTTATAGTCTCTCTGTTTCTTAATACATTAATGCATGGTTTTATAAATTCCGGCTATTCTATCGACTGCAGTTCTCTTATGCTGAGTAAAATCAGTTTAATATGAGCCTTGGTCCTCGCAGTTTCTTTCCTAATGCTCTTCGATTGTCTATCGAACAGTTTAAGCCTGACATTTATCACGAGTACAGCTTCATCCAGTGTGAATTCAACGAAATGTCCTAATCCTACATCCAGTAGTATGGTTGAAGTGTCTTCCACGTTTGCTTGCACGTAGAAATTGCTTCCCATGTCAAGTTTGGTCTTGAAACCCTCGTCTCCAGATTCCCTATTAGACTTTATGGTCATTATGGTGGTTTTTAGTTGCTGAAATTCCGACGATTCCCTGTTCACAGCGTCCAGCTTCCCCTCTAACTTCCTCAAATCTTCTTTAAGCACGTCGTTTACAAACGACTCGAATTTCAGCACCTTTTGCTTAACGTAGGGATCCATTGCGTGCATCGTTCTGCGAATAAAAGAAAGAGAAAAAAAAACGTTTCTTTGTTTCTCAACAGGTTCTATGCAATTCAATCTGACTTACGATTGTAAACGATCTGTAAATATTCTTATTATCTTCAAATCATCATAATTACTCGTTACTGACGACGATACGTCAGACGATAACACGCATGCGGTATAACCCTCCTTCACTATGCACGGCTCTCCTCGCTCTGACGGCTCTTTGCTGCGCAGAAATGTGAAAAAATAGACTCTCACTGCGCAGCGCAAGTGGCGCCACCCTCGTTCGCTGGTTAAACTTTCACCGAATCCCTAAACCAGCCGACAATATCGAATTGTTATCCAGTTTTCTCTATTATCTACAGAATTTCGAATTTAGATAAATATTTCTTTCTTTTTCTCATTTTTATTTCTGCACCAATTTGTCGTCAAACGTTGATTAACATAATAATAATAATTAGGTCGTAGGGATTGATGGTATTTTTTTTCTTTTTTTTATATATATAAATAGTTATAATTATGATGTAAATGAATAATAATTAATACCGATGTTATAATTCTACACGTATGAGTATTAGCCTGATATATAATATAATAATCCGCTAAGTAAAGTAAGACAGTTTATATATCTGCTATCTGGTCTACTTAGAGCGTTTATCTTTTCCTCAATTTTTCTTTACATATTTTTTTATTATTTTTCTTTCTATTCGATTCGATTCGATTCTTTTCATATTACTAAATACATCGCGCGATTATGATATATACAATTATTAATGCAATACGTTAGACTATTATCTTATTTACTATAACGCGCTATCGTAGACAAGACTACCTAATAGAAGAACGATAAATAAGAAGTAAAAAATTGATGATAAAATAAACGAAAAGAATTCATACTACGTTACACACTCAGATCTAGATAAATGATGGGAAGGAAAAAAATTCGTTGATAATTCTATTACGTATACCTTATGCCATAAGGCTTATTATATGGCTTATGGTAATGTTAGTGTTAATGGTAATGCATCTTAGGTATATGCAGTCTGACGATCTATAATAAAAGCGAACATTTTTTTAAAAATTATTTATTGTATTTAACTATATAGCTGACGCAAATTTAATTATACACAGGTATATATGTATGGGTGTGTATGGATTATATTACACTTTGATCATATATATGGTAATGTTATATATTATATTTCGAGATCGTACAGTCAGAAAACTGCACTTCTCTAGTTCATATCACACACAACAGTTTCGAATAACATATAGCATAGCTAGCATTGTATGAATTTACACATGCATTTCTATTGCTCAACGTACGTGTAGTAAATCACGCAAATTCATATACGTGTAAGTAGTACATATAAACGACACAAAGTCCAAAGGGCAAGGTCTGACACCTTTAACACCTAGCCAGATCAGTTTTTCCTATACTTATGCACCTTTTGAACAGAGCTATTGATATGTAGTTCGAACATCGCTGTTGTTCTTTCGAAGCTCGAAAAATGGGCGAAAGTTTTTTCACTTTGCGATAACATACTTTATTTCATCTATAAATTAGTCCAACATACTACAACTGAACTGACTTGGATTTATCGTCAATTTTCTTTTCATCTCAATTATTGGTTTCAGTTTTCTGTATCGATGAAAAGAGGGGGGAAAAAAAAAAACGGTTTGGATATGGAAAAAAAATGTATTTTTACACCGAGATATTTGTTTATTCTATTTTATTTATTTTTTCTATATATAGTATGTACACATATTATATATATATATAATATATATACATATATAATTTGCGTTAGATTACAACAGTGTACAGTAGTAGGTATTGTAATAGTAATAGTAATAGTTGTGTGTAAATTCGTGACTTTTTACCCAAATATTGTTATTTCTATTTTTTTTTTTTTATTTTTATTTTATTCTTTCATAGGTGTACAATGTACATATATTTTTTTTCTCCTTCGGTTTCTATTTTCTTGTTTTCCAACGAGAGGAAAGTTTTTTATTTTATTTCTTTTTATTTATCCGTATACGAATATATTCTTTCCCCCTCCATTCTATAGGTATATATTTTAATTGTAATAGTAGAAACAGTAGTTAGTGGCATGTCGTATTAATTAAGTGCGCAACACAGCAGTTCGTTTTATTTATTTATTTATTTATTTATTTATTTATTTTAATATTGTATTCTATTTTCTATCATATCTTTACGGATCCGTTCTCATCGGGTGTGTAATGTGATTGTGATTGTGATTGATTAGTACGGGAAAACCTTTTTTTTTTTTTATCACTAAAAAAATGGGAAAAAAATGAATTTGAAAAAAAAAAAAAAATATAGTATGTATAATATACATATTCGCTTTCGATTGCGTGAATAAAATTTAACACGATACGACAACGAGAACGCGAACGATTCTTATAAGATAGAAGAAATTTGTCAAAAAATATGATTTTTTTTTTTTTTTTTTTAATACATATATATCCATGTATTCAAATACATAATATACTATTGTAGAACTAGGGGGGAAGAAACGACACACACACACACACACACACGCACACACATGTATGTATGTATATATATATATTTATATATAAATATAATAATAATAAAAATAAAATTAATACGAATGAGGAATTAACATTTCTCTACATAGTAGGAACATATCGTTGCGTTATAACATTAATTAATTTTTCTTCTCTTCTTTTCTTTTTTTTTTTCATCTTCAATACTTTTCTCACATCTTTTCATTATATTAATTCACCATATGATTATTGTTATTAAAATTAACAATATTTATCGTTTTTTTTTTCTTTTTTTTTTCTTCTAAATTTTATACCTAATAGTATATAAATATAAATATAATATATATGTATATATATATATATATAAAAAAACAGAGTTAAAAAGAGATTTCTGATTTAAATTACTGACACAGTTAAAATTTCGTTTCAACAAGATTTTATTCTTTTTTTTCTTTTTTTGATTTTGATTTTGATTTTGATTATTAATATTATTATTATTATTATACATTTAATTTAATAAAGTTAGTAATTTCCTTTGAAAAATATGGCGAGAGATATTACATTCACCTACTATACAATATATATGTAGTAGTACGTAGATTTTAAGATTATTGAAAAAAAAAAAAAAAAAGAAATAATTTACCGAATTAAAACTAGGTATATTATAATATGCAGAATCATATACAATATATATATGCATATGTACGTATGTATGTATGCATGTGTGTGTGTGTGTGTTTATTAACACATCAATACATTATTGTTTATTTCAATTTTTTTTACCCACATACATACTTACATACATACATAAATATACAATATTTGCACGTATTATATTTATTTATACATTAGTTATTGTTTACAGAAAATATAAATTACATTTATTCATATAATATATAATATATATATATCATATATATATACGTACGTACGTATGTATGTATGTATGTATGTATTTATGTATTTATTTATAGCGCCGTAAGACCGTTAACGGTGTACCTATTTATATATATATATATAATATATATACATTATTATTATTATTATTATTAATAATATGTACGCGTTTAAAAGCTAGCCCTATCTACGTCAATGCTGCAGCTATACCAACGCGATTCTTTTTATTTTCTTAGGATCGATTGACTTTCATTCTAATATCACAATAAATTAAAACAAATGGTTTTGCTTTTACATTTTTCATTTTTTTTTCTTATTTCTTATTTCTTATTTTTCATTTTTTATTTCTTTTTTTTTTTCTCTTTTTAAACGTCGTTTTTTGCTACCACACATACGCAATACTATTACAATACGCAATACACCTCCTTCTCCTCCACCCCACCGTATATAAGTACGCGCCACCGAAGTTGAACGATCATTTTTAACTTTATTGAAATAGAAAAAAAAAAGAAAACAAAATTAACAAAAAAAAAATAAAAAATAAAAATAACAACAAAATCTTTAATTTAGTTAGTCTTCTTCTTTGTTACTCGTCAAATCATCGATCAAAAATCTACAAGAAGTGAAAAAGAAGAAAAAAAAAAAAAAAAACGATAATGAAAAAGCGATGATTCGTTTTTGATTTTATTTCTTTTTTTTTTCCTTTTTTTTTTAAACGAAGAGACGCGTACTATTTCATTACTATAATAATATAATGTTCCTCTTTACGGGAAGAAGTTTAAATTTCGTTGATTTTTTTTCTTTTTTTTCTTCTTTTTTCGTTTTTCTTTCTTCTCCATTTATCGGACACTTAACATATTATGTGCACCAAAAATCTGAGATCGTAATCTTATTATTATTATTAATCTTATTCTTCTTCTTATTATTATTATTATTATTATTATTATTATAATTATTATTATTTTTCAAATTATATTGTCTTCTTTGGATTTTCGTTTTCTTTCTTCTCGATCTTTATCCTGCAGCAAAATGACGAAAGATTTTTTCATCATTATCATAATCATGGTCATAGAAGCGACCCGTTTTTGCAGCAGCGTCATCACTGCACCGTCGTCTACATCTAGTATATTTTCACAATATTCCCGATCCTTACGGGCGAGTAAAATATTCGTTCCCTCCATCGGGAAGCTAGAATCATATGAAACAGAGGAAAAAAAATAAATATATTATAAACAATATATAAAAACTATAAGTTAAAAAATATTAGAAAAAAATGTAAAACCAACAGGGTTTCTTTTTTTTTTTTTTCTCTCTCTTTCAATTATACAAATCGCGATATCGATAACAGCGTGTTATAATAGAAAAGCGCGTGTCCGTGTTGAAGTTTCTGATTTTTTTTTTTTTTTCTATTATTCAGAAATTGGTATTATTCATATAGAGGTATATTAAATATCTATATTCACGCATACGTATAACCCA
The DNA here is from genome assembly GCA_963992785.1 of Tenthredo livida. Classification (NCBI taxonomy): domain Eukaryota; kingdom Metazoa; phylum Arthropoda; class Insecta; order Hymenoptera; family Tenthredinidae; genus Tenthredo; species Tenthredo livida. The sequence goes on from OZ023072.1 coordinate 882,307, forward strand.
ATATGCGTACATTTATCGTATTGGCAATGGTCAGAATTCATAATGTGGAGGAAAAAAAAAAAAAAAAAAACGTAGCTGCAGTACACACGATTGTGATCAACCCTCTCTTTCCCTATTTCTCCACGTAATATTGCTGTACATATATATATCAGTTTCGTGCGGCAGATTTGCCGCTCGTATATGTATATAAAGATCGATTGAGTAATTATTACCATCCTGCATATAGGTATTAAATATATCGATGAAAAATATTCCATTATAAACTATATTTCGATACGTGTTTTTCTTCTTTTTCATGAATATTTTATCAATTTTCTTTTCTTTCGAAAAATATAAAAAAAAATATAAAAAAATCTTCGTTTGGTGCTGCGCGCTGATGATTATGAGATTATGAGATTATGAGATTATGAGATATAGTATATGTATATATCTGATGAAATTCTGTCGAAATAATCTAATTGTGATTGTGATAGAGGTTAGCTAGACCGCAGTTAAGATGATGGGAGAATTTGCATAATAAAGAGTAGGCCTAAAGCTAACTGCAGCAACGATGCGAAATGAGGTGAAATCAGAAAAATATTAACATCGATCTTACCCAAGAGATGAACTGATAATATGAATCGAAAATGCGAAAGAACATAGAGAGTGTGATGTACATATTTTTCATTTTTATACATATGTGTGAAAATATCGAGCTAGAAATATAAGACCTTGTACATTGCAGATACACATTTGTAATAAATTACTATCTACATATATGTTTCGCGTAACAAGTTAATCTATATACTCGACTATATGCTATACTAATAGGTGAAGAAAAATTTTCGAATGATTAAAAAAATATCGTAAAGAAAAGAAAAAAGAATGGTAAAAAAAAAAACCGTATAGGAGAAAAATAAAAAATCTCCACGCGCGTTACACTGTGGTAACAAGATAAGCGGGGAGACACACCAGTACTTATAACAACAGTATATATATATATATTATATAGAAATGAGTTGGCCGATAATAGCACAGCGATTGCTTTAAACCATCTATCGCGAACGTGCCCCGCGGGGTCGTCGACGAATACAGCCGTAACACACATAACTTTTATATATTATGTATATAATATAAATATAGTTTTATAAATCGTATACTAATACAATCATAAATCATGTATGTATGTATGTATGTATGTATATGTATGTACATACGCGTGTCAGGGATCATATTTATACATTTATATCGCATATAATAAACTACATATGCACATATAGGTATATGTGTGAAATCGTATATGTGCAACATTGAGGCAAATGCATACTTTGATTAAACAAATATCTTACGTAGGTGTCTATATTCGAGTCTGACAAGAATTTGTGTTCAAAAAGAAAAAAAAGAAAAAAAAACTTTATCCAAAGGTAATTTAAGTTTGTAAAAATTTTCTCGGATTATCGCATATAGAGTATATATATATTATTATAGCGTTAAAGTCGTCTTTCGCGTTCTTCTCGCATATATATATATATATATATATATATATATATATATATTTATATATAGGTGGGTAGTTGTGCGCTGCAGAGGCTGCCCTGGTGCAGCACTGTGCACGTATGAAAACTAAGTCCAGGTTTCATTTGACTGACTTTACGAGGTAGACATAAAATGGATTTTACTGTCGGCTAGTTCGCCAGTTCTCGAGTTGGTAACATTGCTTTAGCCAGCATAATATACGGTCTTCCTTTTACCCTGCATACATGCATAGAATTCATACATATACATATACATATACGTGTCCATCCTACCGCTGCCACCAACCTTCCTCGGCGGTTCTATGCACAAACCACTCCTTTGAATCCCACGAATCCTTATCCAATCCCAATCCCAATCCCAATCCCACTATCCGAACTCTCGTAGTCGTCGACGGCGACGTTCTTAACGCTAAACTTTACCTATCAAAAAATTTACATTCGTCTAACCAACGAACGTTCTTTAATATCCGTTTCTTAAATCTCCGCGATTCCGAGACGTATAACAGTATATAGGTACCTACTCATATGTATATACCTGATTCAGCAACTTTTCATATTTCATAAGAAAAACTTTTTTCAACCGCAAAACTATATCATTGATGTGATTAAATTTACGACCATCATATATATGCAATATGTAATATATAATATATTTATATTTATATCTATATACGTCGATGAGGTTAATATAAGAGTTCAAACCTGGGGCATTAATTGGTATTGATACCTATTAGGTATATCATATGTGTAACGGTTAAATTATTCGTAATGATAATTCTGATAATAAAAAGGTAAGCCCAGGTAAGTAGGTACACACTATACATACATAGAGCTAGGTAAGCGACAGGTTTTATTATCATTATTTCACATTTATAATTGGATACTGCGTGCGTTGAGGAAATATATAATAATTCGCTAAATGGGGCAAAGAATCAGAATCAGAATCAGAATCAGAATCAGAATCAGAATCAGAATCAGAATCAGAATCGTGAGACAGACAACAACAACAAAAAAAAAAGATAGATGGACAATAATTATAAAGTATATATCGATCGTTTCCCGTTTTATTACCTATCTCAGAATGGTTGTCAATCATGCAATTAAGGTATGATAAAAAGGACTATACGTATGTAGTATATATATATCTATATATATGTAGGTATAAGTCCTCGAGAGATATAACACGTGCCGTGGCGATTACCTGGCGTGAATCGTCAGTTATATATCTATGCGATTCTTCGAAATGAAAAAAAAAAAGAAAAGAAAAAAAATTAAGACTACATACTTGTGATATGACGATGAGATGAGAGACCGACGTCGTGGTCGGCGACGTATTACCCCGCGATTAATTCTTCCAGATCTAGGATATTATATACATATACGCAGATATATGAAGATACATATAGAAATAAATAGCAGGATAAAGAGATGCGGAACCTTTCTATAGTCTATACTACCCACACGGAAATAAAATATATGCGAAAAATATATGCGACATATATGTAACGTATTCGTTTTTGGCCGAAAATTTAATATTTATATATTTGATATATATCAACATAAATGTTGCGGCATATATGTCACATATATGTCGACATAGATGTCGACAATATCAAACATACATTGTTTTCGGCCGACATATATGTTGTTATATGCGACATATATGTTGCATATATTTTATTTCCGTGCGGGTAGTAGGTACCTATAGGTAGGTATAGCACTTATTTTGTAGGACCGTAAAGTTTAACAGATGAAAATAAAGCGACTCTGAGTTATAAAGAAGGGAGGGGGGGGGGGGGGGGGAAGGTAGAATGAGAAAAGAATAGTAACGCATTTTGAAAAGTCCGCGTGGCAAATTGTAGCTAGTTAACAAAGAACCGCGCGTTGCGAACTATATGGCGTTGAAAAAAAAGAAAAGAAAAGAAAAGAAAAAAAAGTAAAGAAAAGAAATGAGAATAGAAGAGAAGAGACCCGGGAATTATTGTTATATGCATAATCGCCGTGCAGGGAGCAAAACTTCTGCTTCTTATTCCTTATTCCTTATTTCTTATTTTTATTTTTATTTTTATTCGTCGCTTCGATGTCTCGGTAAACGGCTATGCGAGCGGTTAAAACCTCGTCAAAATAGGATCGTAAAAAAGACGACCCTCGGACCCCAGCATCCAACCATGGTCCAGGGTCCTCAAATCTTACGCGACAAAGCCCTGGGGTCCTCGTCGTAATACATCGCCTTACACCCATTTCTATGTATCGACACTTTAAACGAATAAAGAAAACTCCTAGAGATTCAACATATGAATGAATGAATGAATGATTGAATGAATGGGGATGAATGGGATGAATGGGATGAACGAATGGAGAAAGATGATCCGAAAATAAAAAAAAGTCATTTTCAAAGCAGCTCGTGTGTGATTCTTCTTGTAATTTTTTTCAAAATCGCATATACCGAGTTGAGTTTTATTTTCTTCAATTCTTTTCCGATCACAATATGCGAACTATATACTTTTCTCGAGTCACTACGATATAATATAATATAATATATATACACCTAATAATTATTAATGAAATAATGAATGAATTAATTAATTTTATTACGACGATGAAGAGGATGAAAATAACAATATTTCCGGATCTAAGTTTTACTCCTTTAGTATCTACGTACAAGTATATAGATACACCAGCTCGTCACACACACACACATACATACACATGTATATAATGTATCTATAGATGTGTGCAGACCGCGGAAACTGCCTCGTAAAATAGTGATTTACAACTTATATGCTTGACGCGCGGGAGTGAAGAACACATATAATACATACGTGGATAGGTGTACCTATGTATAACACGTATATAGGTACATATATCCCCGTGATGATAGAAATATGGGATTCTCAGTCAGGTTAGCAACAGTTTAGTAAAATTACACATCCCACCTATCTGTGCCTATCTTTTCCTTTCGTTTTTTTCTTTCTTATTTATTCATTTCGCGAAGTACGATCAAGGAAATGGCAGAATAAAAAATGCCAATTTTTCATGCTTTCGTTATATGAATCGTCGCACATACATTTGCGGTTAGACGAAGACGAAGACAAAGGGTTAAGTCCGCGTCGCTTCGAATTGTTATCGTCAAAAGAGAGAGAGAGAGAGAGAGAGCGAGTGATGGCGAGATCAGGGGTCGGGGGAGTACTTCGAGTTTTAGTACTTTGCCAATCGTAAAAAGTTATGCAGGCTAAAGCACACGGTGGTGCAGCACTCGCAGTACCTTCCTTCTTCAGTATCAGTCGTCCTGACTGACATTATGCTGCTGCTGCTGCTGCTGCAGCACACACCTACACATGTAGCTAGAGAGAGAAAAAGAGAGAGAGAAAGAGAGATTGCTCAGAGATAGCTGTTTCCAGTTTATCTTATCACGTCGTCGCCCTGGCCGGAACGTCCTGAAAATAATTATTTATCACCTCCTCCTCCCCCGTCGCCCCGACGATTAACTGATCGGAATATCAGAACATCGATGAAATTTGAACAGAATTTGGCAAAATTCTAACGGAATGAAACTATACGTCTTGCCTATGCGCATATATAGGACGGATTTTAAAACTGAGCTGTGAGGGTCGTAAACGGTTCTGGAAAGAGACGTACTATTCCTTCTTTCATAGGTACCTCGTACCTCGTACCTACTGTGGTGGTAGGCGAAAGGAAGGGAAAAGAAAATGAAAGAAAAGAAGAGAAAAGAAAATAAAAATCCTAGAAAAGGTATAAGGTGAGGTAAGGTGGAAGGGAGTTTATCGTCTTGTGGTAAGTGCTTCGCGGGTTTCCACCACTGCCCCTTGCAGGTTACTATACGGTGCTTGCTGGCGTTGGTTGTAAAATAGTTTTGAGAATCGGTAATGGGAAATAGGAAGTTTATAATTCGGCGAATAATGGGAAGAAGAAGAAGAAGAATAAGAAGATGATGATGATGTTTAAGTTTAAAATCGAGTTAAAATAACGATGATAGGATATGTGTCTGCGTGAAAACTGAAAACGAGCTGCAAATCTCAAAGAGCTTCTTCCCCATCGTGCAGAGCTGTGAGTATGGCATATCTTCTTGCTACTTGCAGTCGTTCGACTCGCGTGTAACCGGGTACCGCGTCGCGTCGGCTCTGCGGCATCATATTGCCGAGAAACAAGGAGTCCGCTTTTGCTGCTTTGGGTCTACCTATCCCGCTCAGACGTCGGTTTAGTACTTTCTAACTGCAGTCGCAGGCTACAATTAAACCCTCATAAAGTTAGTCGTAACTTTTTAAAACCGGGGTCCTCCCTCCCTCCCCTCCCTCACCCTCTAACCGAACCCCCTTCCCTATAACCGACGGAAAGACAGACCGACAGAACAAGCTACGTTCCGCGGTTCCACCTTCTTCTTCGTCGTCGTCTTCTTCGTCGTCGTCGTCGTCGTCGTCTACCTTACCTTTACCCACACACCCCCTTGGCTGACGGCTCACGAGGTATCGCAAAAAAGCCTACTATTGCATCCTTAATGAAGCCTCACGGAGAACTAACTCTATACTTAAATGCATTTGTACAGAGTAGCTATACGGGAGTATACATATGTATGTACATACACACATGCGCATCATATGGTATACACGGTTCTCCGCGAATTCTGCGGGCTACCATATAAGACGAGGGAAGAATATCGCTTATAGGCTCTTATAGATACCGAATAAGAGACGCTCTTAAGGCTCGTTTCGATTTTTTCATTCATTTTTTTATTTATCAATTTATTTATTGACTACTGGATTTAGACAATCGAACTCATTGCAATTATATGTTTTTATGCCCCGATTTTTAATCACCTATATATGTATTGTATACCGATCGATTTCTGCATAATCTGATAATATATTATAAATATTCTTGGAAACAGATTAGATTCATTAGATTTTATAAAAAGAAAAAAAAATCGCTAATTTATAGTTTATTTTAGATTTGGGTGCGGGTTCATTATATTTATGGGGGGGGGGGGGGGGGGGGGGGGAATCAGGCAAATATCCTTTTCTTCAAGGACTAGATATAGAGAAAGGAATGACCAATCGAGTAAGTATATATATATAGGTATATAAATCCCTAGGTTGGTTTAAAGCGTTGAATGACGTTTACGGCTCCTCCTCGACGCATCGCTAGCTCGTTCGTTGCATATGCTTGGCCGTCGCCGACGCTTTAGCCACATGAGAAATTTACGCAACCTTACTTCTCATCGACAAATACGAATACGAATACAAATGCGAATGCGAATACCAATACGAGGACGAGGACGAGGACGATTCGCCTGCCTGCCGCAGTTAAAGTCGCGTTCGCAAAATACACCCCGGGCTTAGCCATATGAAATGAATGAAATACGACGCTGCACCTTATGGTCAGGAGAGAAGCTCTCAAATCAACTCGTTCGCTAATCAACGGATCCCTTCATCCGATTTCTATATGACTTTTGCTTTTTATACCTTTTCATTTTCATCCGTGATTATTATTGACTGATTGATCGAGTGATTGATCGATCGATTGATTGATTGATTGATTGATTTAGCAATTAGCGTTTTTTTCTTTTCTTTCAAATATTGATATCGAAGACTTTAGCGACACTGACGCGCTGTGATTATGACTATGAGTACAAACTCGAGGGTCTAAAACTGCAGAAACCTTTCTATCTCTCTTTCTCCCTCTCTCTATCGTTCTCTTTCTATCTTTCGACTCTGTGAGTGTCTTGCAGTTAAGTTAAGTTAAGTTCAGTTCGTTGGAGATTCTAGCTAGTATAGAACCGCTGTCACATAAAGTTGGATACTTTAGTGCGCCAGTGCACAAAATAACCAAAGGACGAATGAACGAACGGACGAACGTACGCGAGAAAGGAAGACGAAGACGAATAATAATCATAATAAGAATAATAATAATAAGAAGAATATGAGAATAAGAATAAGCAGAAAAAAAAATAGGAAACAAAAACCAAAAAAACGAAAAGAAAAAGAAAAAAAAATTGCGAGCCGTAAAACCGAGCGCGTTTATGATCGTCGTTAACTTCGCTGCGAGCGGCCTGTCTGATTACATTGATGCTGCTTACTCCGAGACCACGACCGAACTCGAAAACTTTGCCAATAACAGAGAGACCAGAGTCCGAGTATGGCGAATTATTTCCACTAACAAAATCGATTCGTATTTCAACGCGAGACGATCGCATGTAGTAGGTATAGTATATTGAGAATTGAGAGAGTGTTCCGGATTAAATTTTCGATTATATCTCGGGAACCGTTAGTGATATCAAGATTAAGGTGAATACCAAAAATAAAGCCGATAAAATTCTCTATGAAAAAGGTGGAATACATTTTTCCTGTATTTTGATTCGTTCGGCTGTATTTCAACACGTAATATTGAACTGATTATACGATGACTGCAGATAATCGATCTGTAATATTCAGCCTCGGAATACAACCAAACCAATGGGTATACGAGAATAATGTATCGGAACTTTTCTGTGGGGAATTTAATGAACTTCATTTTCGATTCTCACTTTCATATCGATATCGCTAACGGTTACCGTGAAATAATCGAAAAACTGATTTAACGCGACCCTTTTTTTTTTATAGAACACAATTTTCGCCAATTTTTGCGCTTTGTGTGATTCGCTCGATTATTATAATCCACGCAAAGTTCACCTCGCGAGAAAAAAAGAATCAAAAAATAAAATGAAAGGAAGAAAGAAAATTCACGCAGGTGGTTTACCCGGCTCGCCTTTTCGTTTCCGAGTAGTCAGAATCCCACGGCACTCTCTGAGTCGCGCTAAAACTATCCGCCAGATAGCCAACCCGATCTCGGACGCGGTTTGATTGCCGTTTTCATTCCGCGTGTATATATATAGTTACGGGTGTCGTATCTCCACGGTCTGCCGTTTAACCTGAATCATTCCTTTTCGTTTTTTGTCACTTAAAATGTAAAAGAGCGAAGTGAGCGACTCTACATTCGCATGTATTCATACCAAGAGAACCGCGTCAATTATTTGATCGCTCGTCCCTCTCCTCTTTTCTCCTTTTATTCTTACCTCGATATAATTTCACTGAAAAAACTAAAACAATGCCTGAATCTAAAGGAGAAATAATCCGGGCGACATATTCCCGGAAAAGTTTTTTTAAAGATTAGGTATAGTTTTCGTTCACCTTATAGGTAGAACGTTAAAAAGTTTATCACGTATTCTCGCTGCTTTTGTCTCGTCTAGCAAGTAGCTGTAGAGGTACGTAGCTTGGATAGGTATATGAAACGTACGGGTAGAGTTGAAGTCGTAATCGGGAATCCGCGGGAGACATAAAACTGATTCTATGCCATAAAACCTCCTTTTTCCCCCGTCTTACTTACTTACTTACTTACTTTAGTCACTTCCGCGGATTTCAAAAATGACGATACCTAAAATAAGTACATGATACGATATGGTGGATGATATACATTCATTTTCGATACAGTATGCGTAAAATTGCGCTTTACGCACGCTGTGTCGGAATAGTGTGTCACGCAACTAGTGCGGAAAAATTTCTGTAGTATGAAATTAGGGAAATCGAAACGGTAGCAACGCACCATGTCTTAGACATCGTGATTTTTGAATGCGTGTGGCTGACTGGTGGCAACAGCGACAAACGCGATTCAAAGGCATAAGCTGAGACTGACTTAGGTTAGATCGGATCGCCGCAGTGGGGACGCCGAGCTTAATGATGCCAACACTAAAGTAGCAAATTTACGATCACTTACTCCCCATCATCTTGGCAGAGCCACGAGACCGCGCAAAAGCCTCGAGCGAATATCGTCCGACATATAAATGCGGTATGCACCGCGTCCCCCTCATCCCCGCAAAGTGAACGAAATATTTTCCTTTTCCCATATACCTGACCGAGTTTTATACCGGCTCGTCCGTCGCGTATGGGCACAAGGTGCGAGCTGGACAGCTGACTAATACGCGAGTGATACAGGGCATAGGTGATGAATGAAAATAATGAAAAGGTGTTTCGAAACGGTTTTCGGATCGTATCTGAACAACCGTCGATGATATCGAGACAAATGATCAGATCGAATATGGAGCTGGTTAAATTCTCCGTGAAAAAGGTGTGACGAACTTTTTCTGCATCTTCATCAGTTTCGCCGTAATATCAGACTGAACAAAAGTTTCCATGATTGTAGGCACGAACGTGAAGGATGAAAAAAAATAAATGTTCAGCGTTGAAATACGGCGAAACCGATCGAGATGGAGTGAAATAGGATTGGACATTTTTTGCAGAGAATTTAATCGACTTCAATTTTGATATCCACCTCCGTCTCGATACCGGCAACGGTTATCGAGAAATAATCGAAAAACTATACCTATCACTGTGAGTTCGATACAGACTATCTTTAGAAATTGAATAATTTTACGTACCGGGGCTACGTGGCTGGACGCTCCGGCGGGCTGTCAGGACTCGAAGGTACCCTGCTGGTAACGACATGCGCGTAAAGCGGATGCTGTAGACCAAGATGAGCCGTGGGGGGTGGTGGACCGATATAAGGAGCCTGCGGAAGGTACGTTGGGGCACCGCCAGCCGCCCCCGTTGGGGTGCCATAGCAATTGTAATAGTGACCACCATGGATGAACCTCGCGGCCTCCCAGAATGCCAAAGTCCTTATTTCGTTGTTCGCTAGAGGGATAAGAACAGAATAGGAGTTTATAAAACGGGACAAAGACACGCTACTCCGCGTTTATCATTTTTTCTTTCATTTTTTCCGTTCCCTCGGTTCTCCCTCCTCGCGGAGGCTGCGGCTGTAATGAATCAGTAGGACTCGACGGACTATGGGAAAAGAACGCGGTGCGGCGAAAAGATGCCCATAAGTCGAATACGCGGCGCTTAGGGAGACCACCTCGGGCACGTTAATAGGCACCCTTCTTAGAATCGGAATGGAAGACCAATGGGAGTTCGGATATAGTTAAAATGGCCGTGTCTGTAGCCTACCGAGGCGTGGTTTTTGCCTTAAGGTAGGTTGGAGACGGTAGGGTATCCTAATATCCTTAAACCCCTGGGTACAGCTACCGCGCGCACCTCGGCATTACCAACTTTACTACTTAATTGCCCCCTGCACCATTTATTTTTAATTATTGTCTTAGTTACGCCGCAGCGACTCGACGTTCGCGGTCTTTGCGGTAGTCGGATTATCGCATCGGCTAGGTATACAACAACCAAAGAATTCATTTTTTTTTTTTTTTTGGAAAAAGAAAGAAAAAAAATTCGCAGACGATTTCGGTGTCGCTAATGACCGTCAGGATTTTGAAACTATTTTTTTCCGCAAACTTCATTTCGAGACGATCAATTTGACCACTCATTGGTCCCGATACGATCAATACAGCCCGAGTTATCGAACACTGAATTAACAAATGCGCGAATTTCAAGTTTCGGCATTTTTCAACAGTTTGTATAGTTTCGATTTTTTTTTTTTTCTCAACTCTATCGGGAAAATTGCTTTTCGAGGAACTTCCGGATCCCCGATTTCTTAACGTAGTTTCATGATTATACTTAGAAGTCACGCGCCGCGGCTGGACTATTATAATATCGCGTATTTTCGCACAACTCACGTTCTCTGCAACGAGGTTGTCGCACACTTTACGTGTATTAGGTATATATGGCTATGTGCCTTTATTTTCTCAACTTTTCGATTCAGAGATTGGCGATTATTATTCGCGAAATTTGAAAAAAGGAAAAAATATTGCGAAATTAGTACCTACTACCTATATATATATATATATATATATTGTATGTGTGTGTACGTATATAGAAGTATATACACCTATATATATACAGATAAATCCGACAATAGAAAAGCTGCAAGCTCGCGAAAAATATATCCTACGACGATAATAAATTATATTTTAACGATCTTTACGTGGTACGAGCTAAGAATCTCGCCACTGATGCTGCATTTGCTCATGCTGGACCGCGATGTTAGATTCTCGAGTCCTGGGGCGGAGCCAGACGTACCGTGCTTATAGCTGCAGGATAGTGGACGAAAGAGTTTCTAGGAAACGGCATAACACACATAGGAAGTTGGGAATCTAGGTAATCTTTTTCTCTATCCTCTGTCTGTGTCTCTATAGCTGAGAATTGAAAAAATTTTGGAAAAGAACGAGAATATATAAGAATAAGAGATGCAGAAATTTATCGATCAATCGAATGAACGAAATGTATAATTAAATGCAAAAACTGATTTATAACGCGAGGAACGGGTCAGAAATAGTAGCACCTTGCAGCTGCCGCTGGTTCACCCTATACTACTTCGTCTTCGTCTTCGTCTTCGTCTTCGTCTTCTTCTCTCCGGGTCTTTTAACTACCAAGACTTCCGGTCCCTATGGGTAGTGAGGTCACTTCCATTCAGTTAGCAGCGAAAATTGGTGCATATATATATATAATAGGTATAAAATGGAAACAACAATGGCAGTGGGTACCTATATGAGCGAAACCGAGGTATACAGCTCCTCTAAATATAGTATAATCTATAAACATCGATCACGTATAGGTAGAGGAGCCGGTATCGTAATAATAATGACTCACGATTTCAGTTCAGTTCAGTTTAGCCAAAGTATAATATTTCCGAATCAGTTTTCCGAGATTTTCCACATCACATTTTCCCGAAAGTCTACATACATCGACGATAATGAGAAAAAAAATATGTATATATCGACAGCTTGATAACATAGTCACGTAAGCGCCATTATTTTGGCCTTTTTTGATATTTATGTGACAGAAACGTATCTCCATTTTTTCTTCATTTTCGCACTCGTCAATGTACTTGAAACATTTTCACGGTATAAATGAAAATTTGAAACACAGAAGCGTGAGTGCCATTTTTTTGTATGAAACAGACGTATGTGCAGTCCGTTTCGGTAACAGGAGAACGTATCTCCACAAGATATTATGGAGATACGTTTCTATGTTGCGAATCATTCGAGACCGGAAAAGTTGAAAAATACACGCGTATCTCGAAAATGAATAGATCCCATCAATTTCTGGAATTCTGTAGTTTAGAAATGACTTATAACAAAACCACGTAAGTGTGGAGTTACGACTGTGTCGCATAAAATGCGTGGAGCTACGTCACTATCATACCGAATTATGGATAATGGCTCTTTTCATTCGTCAAAGAATTTCCAATGCAGAGAACAACTTTTTTTGGAGATACGTCTGTCAGACCTCGAAAAAGGCCATTTTTGGCGCTTGCGTGACTATCTTATTGAGCTGTCGATATCCTATAGATCGAAATTTTCGGTTTCCTTCGCTCTCCGAACTTCGACCGCAACTCCAAATAAGAAAGCGATATATAAAATGGGTAAAATTGTCTCGAATGGCGCCCCTAGCACTTATTCTCTTCTTGTATTACATACGCATACCTACCTACTTACAATTAATGGTTATGGTCAGCTTGAGGAGGATAGGATAGGTACCTACGCGTGTCTGTCGTCGTCGTCTCTTTATCCCTCTCTCTGTATTTATTCATGTGCTCGTATGTGCGTCTGTCTACTTAGGTAGGTACTGCAAGAACGTATTTTCTTTTCATTTTTTTTCTTCCCCCTCCTTTTTTTCGTTTCGTTTTTTGTTCTTGCAAACGGGATGTAAAAGCGAGGCGCTATGGTAAGCGTGTATAGATATAGGTATGGGTATGGGTACCTATGGGGCACTGCGATATGGACGTTTTTAACGCATATTATATTGTGCGAGCCTACACGTATAACGGGCAGTCTTAACCCGGTGTCGTAAAACCGCCGGCGTTCAGGCATTCAAATTCTCTTATAACTATATAGCATATAGTAGCATGTAGAGAAACTTTGAAAAAGAGTTTTTAATACATTATTATATTACACGAGTAGATTTTTACATACATATACTATACAGGTACTATACATGCGTGTACCAACGTATTCATATGCACCATGCACCTTTCTGTAAGAACATCGCGTGCGCCTCCATTGTTCGACGATATTTCCGATACATTCGACGGTAATTTTCATTTTTATTTATTTTCTCTTCTTTTCTGAACGAAACAAAAATTTAACCATGTAGGTATAATATTCCCGCGTCCGCGGGTATAGAATTGGGTACAAAAGGTGCGAGCTGAAGGACTCAGTAATACGCTGACAATAATGAATTGAAAAAAAAAAGAGAAAAGAATGGAAAAAGTGAGCAAAAGTGTTCGGATGCAGTTTTTCGATCGCATCTCAAGAATCGTCGATAATATCGAGATAAAGGTTCAGATCGAATATGAAGCGGGTTAAATTCTCTGCGAAAAATGTGCGACGAATTTTGTCTCTATCTTTATTAGTTTCGCTGTAATATCGAAAATTTCAATGATTGAGGTAAAAACGTGAAAACGTGGAAAAAAAAAAAATCAAAAATCTTCAGCGGTGAAATACAGCGAAACCGATCGAGATAGAGTGAAATAGTATTGCACATTTTTTACGGAGAATTTAGTCGAGTTCAATTTTGATATTCAACTCCGTCTCGATATCTCCAACGGTTATCGAGAAATAATCGAAAAACTGTATTGCGGTAAATTTTTAATAAATGTCGCGAACGTGCGTAATCCATGCGATATAATCTACTCTTCCGTACGACTCGCGATTCTATACCCTTGCACTCTACCTACTTTAGTCGTAATAATCCCCGCGCGCTAAGTTTAGTTTAGTAAGTGTCTGAGTCGAGGTCATGAGTATGATACATAGATATAGATAGTACACCGTTGAATACTGCACCGCATGCAGCTGCTTGTACTTGTGCATCGCTGGTACATCTATATCTGCACACACACGCACGTACACACATGTATAAAATAACTGAAAAATGTACAAAATTCTAATAAGAGAGTAAAAAGGACAGAAAATAGATGAAATAGAAGAAAAAAATCCCAAATAGGTAAATAAAATAAAAGAAAATTAGAAAAAAAGCTCGACGAAGGTCGCGAACGTTTCTAATTTCAAGGTGCAGCAGTAAGGTGCAGATATATAATATATATAGCTATTTACTATATATGCAAGCGTGAATAGTAGCTTGATAACGAACTGCTAGTTATTGACTATGTGCACGGTGGGCCTAGCCTGTAGGATAGGAAGAATGAAAAGGAGGAAAACAGAGAGAAGAAAAAAAAAAGAAAAAAAAATTGCATTAGCGGGTAATACACTGCATCATTGACACAGCTAGTATACTGTTTAGAATTTTTCCTCTTTTTTTTTCGTATATATATATTCATTCTCGCTTCTTTTTCCGCTAAAGTACTTTTAAACAATGGATTTATGTGTTGCGCCGCGATGTGGTTAAAGTAATAATGTATAAGAGTAGGTACATACATACATACATACATACATAGGTACGTGGTACATAGAAAGATGAGGATTTACGATCGTATTTACAAACCGTATAGATGAATAGAAAATGAAAAAAAGAAAAAAAAAAAGTCTCGTACTTGCGGCGTGAAATTATCGAGTAAATAATTTCTATGTATGTATTATATACACATTCTTTGAATGTGAAAAAAAAGAATAAAAAAAAAATGAAAAACTGATCAAGAAAGCTCAAAGATCAATAAAAAATATATAAAATTTTGAAAAAAAAAAATGAAATGTGAGAAAAAAAGGGGGAAAAATGGAAAATAAAATCGTTTTAATAATACGATGAGTGATAATCGAGGTATATATAGGTATACGTGACTCGGTTACGTAAGTAGCGTAATAATACGAAGAAGAAATAGTTCGCTGTGACATAGTGGTGCAGTAATAACGCGCATCAGTCACCTGGGTCTATATAGTAGTGCTAACTGACAATTATACCCGCCTAACTACTCGTCAATTTATTTATCTATCCTGCATCACTTCCTATATCCTATAGCCCGCAGTCAGCCGTCACTATCTTACAATGTGAGATAAAATTATAAATCTCAAATCGCACATGGTATATACACATGTACTAGACAAGATATATAAATCTAGAGCGAAACTTCCGCCTCTGAAATTGCAATTGCAATTGCAATTCTCAATTATTTCAATTTCAATTACCTTTATATGTTATGTACCTAATAATATGACAACTTCCAAACTATTCAATCCACGTACTTCGATCTGCGAACATTTTTCATTCACATCGTTCAAAATCCGCCAATTTATACAGATTTTAAAACAAAAAAATATATGAAAAATTCAGGATTGATTTTTCATTTCCTATTATATTTATATTTATATACCATATACTATACGCATGTCATGTGTAAAATATCCACCATAAGATCGTTAAGAGTTGCGTAAATGAATGCGTATGCGTTTATAAACGCGGAATGCGATGTGGTCGGTTTAAACTGGTTAAATATATACAAAACTATTCGCGTTTTGCGTACTTACGTTAGGTGTAGTCGGATAGGTGTAGGTACACATACATACATATGTATATATATCATATATTTTCATAACGAAGTTTCGCGTACATACATACATACATACACACACACAGATGCATAAATATAAAAATATATAAAAAAAATACATATGCATGTATGTAGGCATGAGAGTTCTTTTCTAACATTGTAGCGTATGCACACATAGGTAATGCACTTATCAGTATTGGCTACGACGTATGAGCAGTAAGTAAGCATACAGCGTTGGCAACGAGCTTCGGGCTCACCTAATGTCAAGGAAATCTAACGGCCTATCCTCATACTTTAGGTATTAAACATATATGCTGTGCTATATATATGACATATAGGTTCTATACGCTTGTATTTGTGCACGTGTCAATTTTTCGCCAAACCCCTTGCCTCCCGTTTCCTCCAATCCGTTACCAACGGGCATATATACTGTTTATACATAGTATATCGCATATACGCACGTGTGCGCGCGTGTGTGTGCACAGTGCAATGCAATTTCGCATACGTATGATTCTTATATACATACATTAACGCGATTACGCAACTCTCTCTCGTTTCTCCCCTCTCGTATCCGCAACCCCTCTACCTTAGACTTTGAAACGCACTGCCAACTTTTGCGCATGCATTTATCTATACATCTCCCTCTCCCTCTCCCTCTCCCTCTCTCTCTCTCTTTCTCGCTCTTTGGCACGAGCGCGAAATTGCTTGCAGAAAATGTTCGTTTGACGTTCGTTCGTTCGTACGTTCGTACGTTCGTTCGTTCGTACGTCGCGGTGCAGTGCGGTGCGGTGAGAAACACCGTCTATCCTCCTACTCTTCACTCCTCTAGTCATAGTTTCACATATATAGATATATATATATATATAAAGAGAGATAAAAAGAGAAAAAGAGAAAAAGAGAGAGAGAGAGAGAGAGAGAGAGAGAGAAGCGATTGCAACTGTGTGCCTCTGCAAACTGCAAAGTTACAAGTGGCACTCCGTACCGTACCGCACCGCACTGCACTGCACCGCACTGCACTGTGCGGGAGACTAGGCATACATAGTTCGAGTACAGTCGAGACCGAGAGTATTTTTAGTTAATACATAGTACTATGCGTTCATGTTATTATGCTATCGCAGAGAGGAAAAAAAAGAGACAAAATTTGAGAGAGACAAAAAATAATCACATACTACATATATCGCTCTAATTCTTACATTCCTACCTTGATTTCGGATCCAATTCATTGGTTCTCTATAATTAGTAATCTTCGTTGAGGATTTATATCGCGAATAAACGTTTCGGCCCGCATGGAGAGTTCCGAGATTCGAATATATGACCGAATTAAGAATCACTCGAATATGTATGTGTGCGTTTTGATTTTTTTTTAATTATTTACGCATTTTTGATCATTTTCATGGAGAATTACGGTGTAAAGAAAAATCGTATTTTCAAGCTTACGCCGCTTCATCAGCTACATACACGCCATATGTAGGTAGGTAGATATATGAATATGAAAGCGCGCGTGCGGTTGATGCTTTCGAGTGAATATATTATCAACTTCGACGTTATATAGTATATATATATAATGATCGAGCGGTAAATCAATCGATATTATTATATATTACACCGTAATTATAGTAACTTTCATAACCGATATGTTAAAGATAATCAAATTTCACACGCGAATTAATGCATTCGAAAAAAAAAAAAAAATTAAAACAGCTGAGGATTCATTAATTTCAAGATCATCATTATCATCGTCGTCGTCGTTGTTGCTGCTGCTGCTGCCGCGTAATAATCCATCTTCGAATTGTTGTTCCGATGAAAATCTTCGAGTGGTGCAGTGACAATATATCTTCTAGGAAAAAAGATATCCAACGTGTCTTGCCGTCCATCGGAATCGAATCTATTATCTTCCGTGATGTCGTCTTTTTCGAAAGATTTGAAAATTCTTTTATTGATTCTAATTTGAATTTACTCCGGATTAACTCTTGATCAATGAAAGAAATATGAAATAGAAGTGAGTGAGTTCTTCTTCCTCTTCTTTTTCTTCTCATTTTTCTTCTTTTCGGCAACTTTTCTACGTTTCTTGGTGAAGTTCTTCTTTTTCTCACAATTTTCTTTAATTATTTCACGATGAGACCTTCTCTCAATTGCTGATTGCATACTGATATCGAGTATAATACAATGATGTAAAAAATAATACCAGAGGAACAACGATAAGCAGATATCTATCAGGCGTGGAAAAGCTATACGATCATCATCATCATCATCATCATCGTGAAAATAAATATAAATATAAATATCATAATTATTGTGAAAAAAGCTATTCAAGGATTTCGTTATTCTCATAATTGACGAAAGCTTTGCAGGCTTGATATTTTCTGAAACGCATAAATGAACAAATATATATACCTATATTTTAGCTTGAATAGTAAATGATTGATTATTACTATGTAATTATTGAAATGATAAGCGATGATATTATATTAAATAAATCGATGATTTACAATAAATTATAATCATCGATTCGAGAATGTATATCCAGCTGAATGGGAGAAAATTTGAAAATGAATAATGAGTAAAAGAAAAAGGAAAAGGAATAATAAAATGATCAAAAAAATGAATAAAAACGGAATTTAAATCTTACCTTCTGCTATACGGCGAGAAGCTTCCTCGAGATCGGCCTGTGCGTCTTTCAATATGACGAGCATTAGGGGCAGCATTTCCCAAGGATATCGAAAACGCTCTAAAAGTTTGGTGCTGTACTCTAATAGGACTTCGACGTTTTCGCCTGAAATGCATAAAACGAAAAATCGATAAGGATATAATAAAAAGAATAAGAAGAGAAGATGGATAAGGATAAGGACAAGGAGAGGGGGGAGGGAAGGGGGGGAAGGAGGAAGAGAACGAGAAGAAGAGGAGGACGAAGGATAATGAGGAAATTGAAGAAAGCATGCTTGCAGTATAAGTATATGAAGCGAGAGATATGCGCATAATCCTAAATGGATTCGAAGAATAAGGGTTCGGAAATTGCTGCGGTATACACTTTCGTCGTACTCGTGTCATGGGAAGACAGCTGAGAGACCGCAATGTGAACAAGCCATGGGCGCTCGCCATAAGATCGGTTTAAATTTCTTGAGACAACAAAAAAAAAAGTGAAATAAAAAAGTGAAATAAAAAAAACGAAAACCAAATTCGCAATAAAGCAATAATATACGAACCGCACCGTTTTGCTCAATATAATATTCTATATAGCCGAGGGAATTGACGGATGAAATTTTTAATATTCCAAATTTTTGATACATTGCACCGATTAAATAATTCGACATTTTTTTTTTTTTTTTTGGAAATTTGAAATTCATTTTTTGGAAGAAAAATAACAAATGATAGAAAGATAGTTTGAAAATCCTACGCGGATTATCAACGACATAATATGTATACGTAGATGTACCTATTCTCGAAAAAGATATCCTATAGGAAATGTGTATTTATTTCGTCTTCGAGTTTTACGCGCATCTTATCCCGCAAGGTAGATAAGATTTCTGAAAATACGTGCGAGGACTATAATTTGACTAATTCCAATGCGAAACACTCTCTTCTCTGCTGCTGCTGCTGTTGCTGTTGCTGGTGGTTCTCGTATAAGGAACCAGAATGAAATTGTTTTTTCCGAGAATAATTATCAAACCCACCCCTTAAACTCGTTCCAAAAACTCACGACGTTATTCCCGGTGCTCGGTCACGCCCCGGGATTAAGAATATCTTCAACGTGCGGTGCAGTGCAGTGCAGTGCATTACATCGCATTGCGTTGCGTTGCGTTGCAATTGCACTCCACTGCACTGAAACTCTTGATTACTGGTACTCGTTTATATGGCGGTTGTCGACCCAAAAAACCGCTACACGATTACCAATCGCATTAGGATAACTTGAAATGGATAAGATATATTGACGAAGAAAACAATGAGAAAAACAAAGAAAAATCATTAAAACCTGCAGTACCTGAATGCGTTTTTGGTTATTTAGAAAATTGATTGATTTTAGTGCTCCAAAAATTGATATCGACAGCTTAATAAGATAGTCACGTAAGTGCCATTATTTTGGCCTTTTTTGATATTTATGTGATAGAAACGTATCTCCATTTTTTCTTCATTTTCGCACTCGTCAATGTACTTGAAACATTTTCGCGGTATAAATGAAAATTTGTAACACAGAAGCGTGAGTGCCATTTTTTTGCATGAAACAGACGTATGCACAGTCCGGTTCGGTAACAGGAGAACGTATCTCCACAAGATATTATGGAGATACGTTTCTATGTTGCGAATCATTCGAGACCGGAAAAGTTGAAAAATACACGCGTATCTCGAAAATGAATAGATCCCATCAATTTCTGGAATTGTGTAGTTTAGAAATGACTTATAACAAAACCACGTAAGTGTGGAGTTACGACTGTGTCGCATAAAATGCGTGGAGCTACGTCACTATCATACCGAATTATGGATAATGGCTCTTTTCATTCGTCAAAGAATTTCCAATGCAGAGAACAACTTTTTTGGAGATACGTCTGTCAGACCTCGAAAAAGGCCATTTTTGGCGCTTACGTGACTATCTTATACGCTAGGCTCGTACTACTACACTCGTATGAACAAGCTTGTGTTTTCGTATACATGCATGCGATTTTCACCCCAGAGTTGCCTGGCACAGAAGTTAGGCGGCGCTGGCGGTCGTATACATGCACAAATTCTACACACACTAGTAGCGTACTGGAATTGTACGTGCCTAGCGTATTGAGCTGTCGATATATAGAAGGCTTTTTGATATTACAGAGACGCGATGTAGGCATAGTTGATACCTACATAATATATATTTCCGCGTTTCAGTATGGCGTCGGTTTACCATGAGCTAGATCACCATCTATATAGTGCAATAATTAGTTTTCATGCTATATATGCAACGCCGATATATACATACTATATATAGTATATAATACGCGTTCCACGGCTTACAACCTGCCTACCTCCTCTACCTATCCACGCAGAGTATCGAGTTTAGGTGTAGGTAGGTAGGTAGGTATAACATACTACTTTCCTACCCAAACACCCGTTAAAACTTATTGACCGATCAGTTATTGTCCATGCGCATTGAAACGGTCGGGGTTACGTTTCGTCCAGTTCGTCACGCATATCCCTGCAGTATCCTAAGCTTCGTCAAGAATCCCATATGATATGTGTAATATATTAAATATATAATACACTATATACTACATCGACGGTTTATATATTTCACCACGCCACAGATCCATTCCCATGTACCTACTAATACATCGTATACCTTATGTATATACGAACATGGATTATTTCCTACCTTATTAAAGACCCGAAAATTTCGCATTTCGCTCAACTTATATGCATGCATGCGTAGTATGCAGGCACTGATGCGAAAAAATAAAATAAAAAAAAGGGAAGGGAAGGGAAAAAAAATAACGAAAAAAGGTAAAAACGCCGGGAGACCATGATGTACCTCACACACACCGCGCGGGTTCAATTCCCTCGAACCGGACAAAACATATACCCTCAAAGAGAACGACATGATATATTAAACATTACAAACAGCCAATGGTAGACGTCGGATACGAACGCTCCGCCTACTACATCCGGAAACCTATATATGTATATATTGTATATACATACGGTATTTAAAACGGAAATAAAATGGAATATGGCTTCTATTTACGGGCTGAAGTATGCTATAGCTGTTATACCTATATACCCGGATCCGTTCCGCTAGCGTTTTGCGTGCGAGAATAATTCGGTCAACTGTTTTTCCGCATTTCCGTTTCGATTTCGGACAATTGTTCATCCTTGAAGGAAATATTCCAGGATTTTGGTCCGTGGTTTTCAAAACGGGAGAAAAAAACCCCCAAAAAAATGGAATTTTTTTTTTTTCATCTTTGTCGCTACTTTTTCACCCGGTTGGAAATCCGCGGATTATTATCACACGTGGTAAACGGTGTACCGTATGTGTACACACACGGTGTCTGAGACCCTGCCCGTACAGGCGTTTCGGTCTCTCTTCTGAAGTCGCCATTTTGTTACTGACGTCATCGGAGTGTGGCGTAGACTATGGTCCCGGTTTCAGGGACGAGAGACGTAAGGCGGGAAGGACTGGAGGAGGAGATAGTTGTTGGTACACAAGTCCCGGACTTACGACTATGTAGGAAATAATTCCGCGATCGTGTGGTATTAAACCGTATATTAATGCGGCATATATGTCGCCCGTTATGCAACACTTATGCTGCGATCGTGGGATATTTCAATCACCCGAAAACACGAATTTGCACACAAATAATATCGATAATTTTCGATCCGTTTTCATTTTTTCATTTCCGAAAAAGTCGATTCCGAAACGATCGCTAAACACACATGGGCGCAGTGACGCGTGCGGGAATTTCAAAGTTCCGGAATTTTGTACGAGATTTGAATTCTACTTTACGCACTAGTGCACGTTCTTCGCGGCAGCTATAGTGGCGATGCAATGTAAGCTTATACGCTAGGCTCGTACTACTACACTCGTATGAACAAGCTTGTGCTTTCGTATACATGCATGCGATTTTCACCCCAGAGTTGCCTGGCACACAAGTCAGGCGGCGCTGGCGGTCGTATACATGCACAAATTCTACACACACTAGTAGCGTACTGGAATTGTACGTGCCTAGCGTATATGTCGATTGTTGCGATTGCCTACTTTCCGCACTGGTACCACAATATAACCATTCCAATTCCCTCAGGAATGATTACATTAAGGTCTGACGAATTTGTATAGCGTTTCAAAGTTTGTTTATCAAACTGAACAAACCGAGGCCCATAATATACATTATGAGGTACGCAATTAGCCGTATAGCGTTGAGCCACATAAGTGGCCGCAGCGTGATATGGCGCTGGGTCCTCGTTCCTAATTGTGTAAACGATACATGTACGATTATAACAAACTCGTCATAGTAATAATTTCGGTATATGCGTTCAATGTTTATGTTACACGACGATGTGTTATAGAGAGAACGAATGCAGTATACTCGGGTCTTTCATCGTACTCTGCTTAATGATGTAAATTCTAATAGCCGATTGATTATAATAGAGTATAGAAAAATGAAATCGATGCGGATCGATCTATTTATTGATAAAGTTTAGAACGATACGTACACCCACACGCATGGATTGACGAAATTCTTCGTATAGGTACCTACTCTCGTAAAAAGCAAGGATATTTATACAGCTACTGGGTCAAAGAAGACATGCGATAGTAATATTCGCGTACGAATGTTCCAAGTTAGAATCTCATATAACCACGCGAATCCGTTCAACGTTTCTTTCCATTTCTCTTTCTCCCATATATCTCGGTGCAATTTCGTTTTACTGCTACCATACCGTGCCATTCGTCCTCTCCGTTTCTCATTCCGATACTACGAAATTCCAAAAGATTTTGTACAACGTCGCGACGCATAGGATCCTTACTTTTCATCTCTTATATTATCGTCGTAGAATTTCATAATATATCGTCCCAATCAGCTCTCTTCGACTTCATACAGTGATCGGATCAGAGTTTTGAAATTCTATGCATAGACTCTCTCTCGCTCTCTATCTATCTATCTCTCAGCTCTGTCTCATTTTATTATCTTTCTTTTTTCATTCTTTTGCGAAAATGTGGCGAAAATAGATCGAAATTTGATGGATCCTCGCGGGCTCTTCGGAGGAGAGTAAATACGTACATCTATAATGATTAATCGAGTTACACATTATTTGATAAGCGGCTGCAGCTTATCGGATAGTTTCGGTCATTGGATCCGTTCAGCCACACCATATCAAACAAATATGTATATATATGTCTACCTTCCGGTTCAACCTGCCTACTGAGACATTTATTGCAATGCATTGCGGACAGAGTAGTGTAGTGTAGTGTAGTGGCTTCTTGGAATGGGCTTATTCGAGCCTTTAAGAAACGCCAGAACGAAACGTAGCCACAATATTCTGCCATAACATAATACTTTAAATGTGTTATTTGTTATGCTACGTGAACTGGGCTCGTTTTATGCCTGGTCAAGCTTTCAAACATAGTATAGGTGAAACAAAAAGAAGAAGAAGCGAAAAAAGGCTCGAGGTTGAATTTTCTTTTTTCAACAACCGGCGATATGGTCTGAATTTCTTTAAACAACAAAAAAAAGAACGAAAATGCGAACAGCGATATACGGTTTTTCCGCACCGCGTATGTATAATATCATTTCTGTCTCTCGCGTCGTCGCTGGCGATTTTCGTCACGCGAAATCTGAAACTCTATACAACAGCTGCCAATACAAACGGGGGGGTGGATGGATTTTTCACTTTTGCCAATACTCCAAAGCTCGCATTGCGTTTCGCTTAGTTGTTAGCGAAATTTTTCAACGTGTATACCTATGTACCTACATATATATATATATATATATGAAACGTGCACATGGCACGCGGGGGCTTTGTAGAAACGATACTCTTGACGTAACCAAACTCTCACTGGTATACCTCTACATCGGCTAGACTATAAACGGGACGCAACATTGAGTCACGTTATTCGTTCATTTTTCGGTGCAAAACAAAAATTTGGGAAAAAATTAAGTTTTGATTTAAATTCATCAGAATTATTGACTATTGGCAGGATTTTTAATCTGCAGCCTCCAGCGGAAAAATGATTCTTATTCAATAATTTGAACTTCAGATATGGTATAATGCAGGGAAAACCACGATTCGTACGTCAGCATTGACACAGGATAAAAATATATGAGATATCCCGCTACTCCGCGACACGTTTTACGACCCTTCGCATTTCGGAAGTTGTAAAATTCTTCCCCCGACGTCGTTGCAGTAGACTGGGTGAAGTCGGGTTAAGTACCTTACAGATTCTCGATTTCTATATATCTATATACTGCACTTATGCATGTACGTCTCTTTCGAAAATTTCTATGGTTCAACTTGATCAAGAAACTTCCGAGCGGTCTATCGTAGAAAAAAACATAAGATCATTCTTCGAAATGATTTTTCTCGCACGTCGACGTTGAATCGAGAATAATACTTTCTCAGCTTTACACTAAATGCCCGTAGGGTTTGATATCCTCCCTTTTTGTTCCCCATCTCTTTCCCACTTCGAATCCTTTGCGGTAATAAAAATAAATCGCGTCCTCGACAAACCGCGCGCGCCGCAGTCACGTATTTCCTCTCCTTCAGCTGCTGTTGCTGTTGCTGCAGCATCATCGCATCATCTTCCGAATTATCGATACTGTGTATTCTCGTGAAGTCGAGAAGATAAACGCTGAATCTTGGCTACAGAACCATGGATGCACGTATTTCTCACCGCTGCATCTGGTTATAGGTACACTAATATATTCGTACATAGATATCTATATACATATATATTATACCTACGTACGTGAAATATATCTGAGAATAATTGAAACATATTTGCGAGCCGCGTCACGCGATGTATTATTTATCCTCGGAAATATATTCCCATTCCCTAAAACTTAGTTCTCATTTTTTTTTTCTTTTTCTTACACCGCGTATCTTACTTTTAAGCCGATGCATGCCTTGCGCTGCAGCCTCTGTAGGCCCCGCGGCAGAACAACGTTTTATATAATTTTCGCACGAGGTCCTGCATATATATATTATCATACGCGGAATCTTTAAATGGACACAAATTCAAACGCGATCAGAGTAGGTATAGAATAAACGACATTCATTGGTCAATTCGATGTTGTAATCAACGCTTAATGAATTTTCAAGCTACCGTTTTATTCTCCGACTAAACATTTTCCGAATTCTATAGAGGCTGCGATGTAAATTTTAACTATGGTGATGTAGATTTTCGGTTTAAAAAAGTAAAACCGCGTCTTTGTTCGGGCTGTTTCGTGTCGAGAGCGTAGGTATATAGTTATGGATATATACCAATACACATATATATATCCCTACTATGCGATATACCCTATAAGAGAGAAAAGCAGCAGCAGCAGCAGAGCAGCAGAAGCTCGTAATATTTTTACGATGTTTTTGTAATGGCGGAATTCTAAAAGAAAGTGACAGATCATTTAACCCTGTAGATCGTAAAGTTCTCTAGGTCTAGCTCCCGCAGGTCTATAAGGGAAGGAAGGAAGGCGACCAGACACGACCACTAGCTAGCTATGGGGTAAAGCGGGTTGAGCATCAGAGCGACTCGCTAGACTGTGACCGACCGATTTTACTACCCTTCTTGTACGTTACGTACCTTCTCTGAAGAGAGAGAAGGCGAGAGAGAAAGAGAAAGAGAGAGAGATAGAGAGTAGTGCATGAGCTTTTGGATTTGAGGGTTGAAACCCCGGATAAGAAAGAAAGGAAGCGTTCAATCCAGTCATACATTTCGATGTAAAGTACGAAGGAATCAGACCTAAGGCGTAAAGTGCAGATTGTGAATTTTTGCAAAAAACAAATTTCAGATCCGTTGGATCGATACTGATAAGAGAAGAGATATATCATATTATAGTTTTATCGTATACGATATTCGTGACTCATATGATGACAACTGTTCAAATAATAATAATAATAATAAGATCATCTCATAATCACAGCCGAGGAGTAGACGGACTGAGAAATATATATATATATATATATCCATGTATACATATGACACCCTTCATCGTCATTCTCTTCCTCTTGGTCTAACCAAGTGATCTCGACGTGTTGAATGACGCGAGAGTTACAGTTCCGCGGGACATAAAGAGACCGAATAATTCACGATAATAGATTGACATAAATTAAAAAGTTTGTTAATTTTTTTTTTGTCATTTATAGTGAAAATTAAATACCGATCTCGCTAATCTCTGGTGATTTGATATGTTTATAGGTAGGTGGTGTACCTGATCGTCATAGTGTGGCTAAAAGAGTTGGAAAGTTATCGTTGTGTATAGTCGTAAATTCCTATACTCTAGTACACTCGGCTCATTTTCTTCTTCTACTTTACTCGGTGGACCCGCAAGCTTTCCGCATACCTCCTCTTCGAGTAAGTATCGCGTAAAATGAAATCTGTTTAAACGTGAAATCGGTCCATGTCCATGCCCATGTCCATGCCCATGCCCATATGCATATATGTACCTGTATAACACTTCTCAGTCTCGGAACTTACAACCGAGAGATGATCAAGAACTAAAATAAGGAATAGAAAGAAACCGTGTTAACGGTGGGAGATGATCGCGTCGTAATCTGCGCGTTTGCTATGCGGGGGATCGCGGATCCGCAAGACTCTTTGGATTAGAAAGCTACGCGAATAATCGAATAACTGCACACTGTGTGTATATATATATATGTATATATATACCTACATACAATATATTCTGAAAAGAAGTATACATCTAATCATTTCGCTGAACCGCAATAGCAAAACTATTACATTAGTTCAATATTTTCTGGTTTTTTTTCTTTCGATTTTTGGTTTTTACCGAATCCCTGATTCACCCAAATACGGAAATACGTATGTATATCGTAAAAAATTCTCATTCCTGTGTTCGACATCGCACCGATATTAGCACTGTTGCTCAGGTATACATTCGCGACCATTTATACAAATTGTTTGTTTTATTCGTATAGTATAATATGTATACGCCAACGCGGTGGTTACAGCTATACAGCAACAGAAACAGCAGCTCAAGTCAGTCGGGCCATTATCCGGGCAGAACTAATCGCAAACTTATTGCCTGTTAATAGTGTGCTCATGCATGTGTGCACGTGCGTATGAGTGCGTGTTGTGTGCGATAAAACGATAAAATGCTGCGGTAAACCGGGGTGCTTGCAGGCCTGCTGCATCGGGGCGAAAATTTTCTCGACAATTATTTATTTTGCAATTTTGCAATTTTGCAAATTTTGCAAATTTTTTATTGTTAGTTTAATACACCGAATGTGATCGAAGGATTTCTTTTTTGTTTTTTTCCACATGAACTGTGGAAAGTTTGCGAATATTGGAAAATTCTTTTCAGAGAAATTAGGAAATATTAGAAATATTGAGAAAAGAAAACAAGAAGAGTATTCAACCACGCTCGTAACTAGTCAATGAATACAGAAAAAAAGAAAACGAAAAAAAAGAGAAAAGAAAAAAAATTGAAGTGGTCTCACCTCGTATCTCGAGGGGATAAACCGCTTGGTTATATTCTTATAGGGTGTTCGTCGAGTGTTGGGTACGTTTAGTCGTAAAAGTTAGGAAAGAATGACTAACGCGGAGTTGGAAGCTGCAGTGTCCTATACACATGCACATACACATACACGAATATATATTATATACATGCCTTTGTGTGTACCTATATTCGAGCATATGTGTAGTGCAGTAATCGGATATTATTACTTGACAAGTTAGTTGTGTGTATATATAATATATATATCGATTCTCTACATATATGTATTGGTTATACGTATTTTAGAAGAACCCAGTTCGTATGTGGAAAAAAGAACTTAAGAAGCCGCCGAGTCGCACATAAGGACCACCACAAATTATTTTTCTTTTTTCTTCCTTTTTTTCAATAGGAAAAAAAAAAGGGAAACTAGGAAGAGGAAAGAGAAGTAAGAGGGAATTTATGAGCTGTTTAACTCACGAACGGTGAGAGGAAATTTCTTCCGTCTCTGTGCATGTGTGTGTGTGCGTGTGGAAGAAATTGAGGAATAGTGGAATGAGACATTTTTGGTGCAAAAAAAAGGAAATATATATATAATCTATAAGCGACAAATGGATGTGGAAAAACGTTGGTATATACAGAGATAGAGATTTTATACGGTTAAAATCTTGAGCGTTAATGTCTACTGATGGGTTATTAAAAAAGTATGGTCAATGGCGCGTAATGCGAGCTCGTAAAACGGGGATTTTACAGCCCCATATAAACTACCATGATCATCCCTCCCCGAACCTGCGAGCCATGATTCTACTTCCTGGATTCGCGATCATCGTTCATTTATGTTATGCAGTTGTAGGTATATAGGACAGAATTGTTTCTATTAATGTTATATACCTACCCACATACATACTGCAGACTACAGACTAAACGGGAAAACGAAAGGTCAGTTTTTGACCAAAAGCAATCAGAATTTGTATAGAGCTACACCCCACCCCGACTTAATTTATTTAAACGGTTTAAAGATCAAGAAATATATATGTACATATATATACCTACATATACATATAGTATGCGGGAATGAGAACGATTTAGAAACGCCGAGAAGACGGTCGTAAACCCGGAGCTCTGTTCTCTGCAGTCCAACACAAGTTCAGATTTCGGGGTTTAGGTTCAAGTTTTGGTTATAAGTTGGCCTTACGTTATATTAGACGGTCAAGAAATTGCCGGACAGCCAATCGGCGCTTAACCCAAATCGTTAAATATCTTTCTCTCTTTCCTTCCTTCCTTTTTTCGGCCGAATTCGAGTCGAGCAGATGAAGAAAAATGTTGATTCGTTCGAAATTTTGTCATGTATCGGATTTTTTCATAAAAGCCACTTTTTACAACGTTTTTTTCGTTTTCTTTTTCTCTCGCTGCGAACAGGGAGCATCACTGTTCGTAAGACGCGTGTGTGATTTTCTATATAATCCCGTGCAGAAATTTGTACTGGCATGCCAGGCTACTGTCCAGAGCCTGATAGGATTTTACTGGCTAGCGTTGCCTAGACAGGCTCTGGCTTAGCACTGGCCAGACTGACAAGATGCCTCGTATAACAGCATAATTCCTGGCAAAACTCTCCAGGAACTGGTCAGCAATGATCAGGATTGTCAGACAATACACTAATTGCATTTAATTTTTCGTTATTGCAATTCGACTTCAATAACATCCAAATTCAATTTTTACTTATACGTTTTGAATTTTTCTAAATATTTGATATATCTGATTCAAATTCGAATGTACACCGATAGAAAACATGTATCATATTTTACCATATATCGCCTACAAATTACTACTTTTGATGGTAAGTTGACGTGGAGTCGAAAAACCAGGAGAAATAGCTATTTTTCATTCAATAGTTTGTAGCAGGACTGGGATATGTTACATACCACTCGGAACTAAAATTACAACTCGGCATTGTAATTATCGTTACTTGTAAAAATTACAACATATTTCATAAGTTTTAAGATTCAAGCGTGTTATTTTTACTATCTACGATTGTAACGCAGTATAGTTTCGCACCGCTTCGTGATACACTGTCAACGGCGCTGACTGAGTTTCTCGCAAGTGGTATCTTTCACCCGACGTAGCATATAAGCACGAAAATTTTCTTTCAGTTATACCGATATCGGAGCGTCCGCTAGAGCGGGAGGGTATATGCCTTGTTACCGACTGCGTTAATATAATATGAAACTAGTTGTTAGTGCGATAATATTAAGTCAATACATGTACACGATTGTTTGTCAAATATATGTCATATGTTTTCCACAACACCACATCCACCCTTCCACTATCCTCACCCCACTTCACCTATCCATACAGCCTAACTCAACCGAAAGTTGAAAGGGGCGCTGTAAACCAACTTTTTCTTTGACAGACTTCATTTTACTATCTGAGATAGTAAAAATTCGGACCATACAGGGGAATTACTACTACGCGGTATGGTAGCTTTCAGCATAGGCAAAGTTCTTCATACAATCGAGCATAGTAAAATTTAGTCTTCAAGTTGTAAACCATACCCTTCTTGAAGAGTAATCTTTACCATTAGTAAAATTTACAAGGTAGATTTGTAATTCTTTCTACTGTGTGACTGCACGTCATTTTACTACCGAAAAATAGCAATTTGTCGGCGATATGTGGTAAAATGTGATACATGTTTTCTATCGGTGTAGTCAACTTTTTCGATTAAACTCGAATTTGAATCGGATATTTAGAATATTTAGCCAGATTTGAAACGGATAAGTAAAATTTGAATTCGGATTTGAATTTGAATTATATGTCCGATACAATTATATAAAACTATATCAAATTTTATATAATAGCGTATCGCAAGGCTTTATATTATACTGTATAAAACTATATATTGTTATACATAAAAATATATAATGATTAATGTCATATACTCACATGATATTTTGTCATTACATATAAATATTTATAGTATATAAACGTGAATGGTGACAGATAATCGATGATTGTTAAGTCATCTTTTACTTAAGTGTATATTCTTTCTCTAATTTTGACGCAAAAATGTGCACTTTGTAAATAAATGCATTCAATAAATATTACAATTCGGAAATATTAAGTAAATTTGATCGATTTTAAAACTTAACTTTTATACATTTTTACAAAATTTCTAACAAAATGAAAAGTCACGCGTTGATCATTGAAGGTATACTTTATATGTATTATCATAGAAAAAGTAAATATATAATTTGAAAATTAAATCATAGAAGAACGTTTCTCCATGATTGTTTTTATTACTTGATTAATTTCCAGGTTCTAATGAAGGAAATCGAAGTTACCAAATATTGAATAATTTTGACATTGTTTTAATTGATAATTGTTACAGAAAATTTTTCCTTGAAGAAATGCACTTCCAGGAGATTAAACAAATTACTGGTGCATTTTTTGTCATGTTTGTTTTTTTTATTAACATAATTGATAGTTAGCATTTATGTAAATTAACTCTGAATTCATCAAATTACTTAAATGCTTATTTAATAAATTTAATTTCGCTAACTCAATTTATATTTCACATAGAATATCATTTAATGATAACTGCGTGTTTGTTGCATTTAATTACCATAAAATTGATAATTAATAAGTCAGATGTAAAATTTTGTTCCATAAGAATTGGAATATATGAAATTTGTATATTTGATATTCGTTTAAGCTCATAGTTTTCATAACAGATCTTGGGTGAGTCGGTAGCGGACAGAGTTGGCGAGCGCACGGTTCACGGATCGATCCCCGGCCGGAACCAGTTTTTTTTTTTTTTCTCAAAATTTTTTTTTCCCGGGCACTCATAAGACTGCTGGCTAGAGCCTGGTCTGTTTACTGGCTAGACCCTGATCAGTTTGTCTGGCTAGGTGCTGAATAGAAATATGTTACACGCCAGGGTTGGCACTGGACAGCCCTCCTGGCCATAGCCAGTCTAGTTTCGTGGATAACTAGCCAGGGCCTGGGCAGCGCCAAGATTGAATTTCTGCACGGGATAACGTTATATTATTAGCAATAATAATTATCCGAGTGATTATTTAACGATGAGAGACCCGCGCGATCCAAGGAACAATGAAAGTTATTCAAACCGTTAGCCAGAAGACATTATTGCAATCTTTATAAGATATGTGTATGTACATTATATATAATATACCCTATTCGCACAGATTATAAAGACTTAAATGACGACAGTGTGTCCCTTGACTGGAAATATTATAGATAAACGCGGTGACCTGAGCCTCTCAGTTCTAATAATAATAATAATAATGATAATGATAATGATAATGATATAAGATACACACATGTGTGTGTATATAACATTTTTCAAATTCCAGTCCTCCGATAGTCGAAAGATTCGAAAATTTCTGCCAATTTCCCCAAAAGAACAAAGAAAAGAAAAAGAATAGTTCGTAATTCTAATCGAAATCTCAATTTGATCTACCTACTCGAATCGATCATACTTGATGATGTCATGATTTTTCTTTTCTTTTATCTGTCACTTGACTTTACACGTTTGATTATATATAGGTAGGTAGGTATATGGGTACGCTATACGGAGAGATACGGGGAGATGGAGAATACGAGCTTACGAGAGCTTACGAGAGCTTACAGAGAGGTTGAGGCTAGGGTTGTTGCCTTTGACTCGCTAGCTATGAATGGGGAGGGCCTCTCGTTCTATCGTATCGTATCGTATCGTGTGTATATATATATATATTTATGTACCTATACGGCGTGTGCAACAGGTAGGCCAAACCTCGTTCGAAATATTCTCCTCGGCGTCGCGGTACGATAAAAGAAAAATATATATACATATATATATCACATATATACATTATTATTTTCTTTCTATTTCATACATAGATCAGATAGAAAAAAAAAAAACAAATTGCCATTCTTAATGAGGTAAAAAATAATCTAAGAAACTTTACATGGGTATAACTAATAGTTTCTTGTGTTTTTGATAAGCTGCTGTAACATAGTACTGCATGTATATATGTACATTATGTAGTGAAACACGTATACATACGTTACATATAGAATAATTTACGTAACGTTGCAACGTCACACAGTGGCGATAAGAGTGTCAATACATATAGATAAATGCACATTTGAATACAAAGAAAAAGAAAGAGAGAAAGAGAGAGAGAGAGAGAAAATGAAAAAAAAATTAATTGTATAGAATAATTTTTTTTTTTTCATTTTTTTTTTTTTTTTCTTATCTTTTCACTTATTCATCGGCGTTCACCTATTATGCCTATAGGATCGATTAGATATGCGTGTAGACCGGCAGTGGTCTCTCTATAGGTCACGGAGAAAATGATATTCCGCCGTTTGTCATAAAAACTATATGGCAGACGCATATAATTGAAATGTTATAGTTAAGCTAGGTTAGTGAAATTATCGATCCGTTCGCGTCGACGTCGACGTCGACGTATACCTATAACTACAAACACCTACTGCACGTATATATATATATATCAATTTTCTATTTTATCATTTCTCCCAATTCATTTTTCCACATTTTCTTCACCTACTCTATTCATTTATTCATCATTTCCGATTCATAATTACCGATATTTCCTACTTGCGACGCGATGATACAACGATTTCACGAAAATCAATCAATATCTCATTTTTTATTTTCATTTTTTTCATTTTTTTTCATTTTTTTTTTCATTTTTTCATTTTTTTTTTACTCACCATTTCGTCGCGG
The DNA here is from genome assembly GCA_963992785.1 of Tenthredo livida. Taxonomy (NCBI): domain Eukaryota; kingdom Metazoa; phylum Arthropoda; class Insecta; order Hymenoptera; family Tenthredinidae; genus Tenthredo; species Tenthredo livida. Next base: position 916,137 of record OZ023072.1, read on the forward strand.
CGGAAGATAGGCGGGTGGAGCGTGGGGGTATATTGGCGGTAATTTTTGTGATTGAGGTAAGGTGACGATGGGTCCACCGATTCCGCTGTGTCCACCGTTACTGTCGTGGTTACTTGCGGGAGAACCACCGCTGCTACTGTCGCAGCTATTCTCTAGAGAACTCCGTTCCGGTTGAGTAACAGAGACCAAACGGTCGCCGTCAACAACCACTGACCGTGGGTCCACCTGCTAGGAATAATAGCGTTAATAGATCGCCACGGAATGCGTCACTGTATGTGACAAATTAATAAAAATTATTGATTAGGGCAAAGATGCGAGAAAAAAGAAAAGAAAATAAGATGAAGTTACTCAAAAACGGTTTTTCCATTATATCTCGATAACCGTGAACGATACGAAGACAAAGGTGAATATCAAAAATAAAGTCGATTAAATTTTACGCGAAAAAGGTTCAGTCCATTTTTCTCATACCTTGATTGGTTTCACTGTATTTAAACGCGGAATGTGTGACTAATTATCGCTTTTATTTGAAGCAAATTTTTTAGCCTCTTCACTGCAATGACCGATTACAAAATACAGCGAGACCAATGGATATGGGAAAAAGTTTGCCCCCAACTTTTTTCAAGGAAATTTATTGCTCTTCAATTTTCATAACCACATTCACCCTCGTATCATTCACGGTTATAGATATATCGTAGAAAAATCAAAACCCCGTCCCTCTAACATTTTCAGATTTTCAGATTTTTCTAAAATCTCATCTTTTCTCAAAAAACGTTTTCCTAAATTCGTAAAAAACCAACGAACTAACTTCTTCCGGTCCTCGTACCCTGGCCTCGTCTTGGGCCTGGGCCCTCCTCAGAGCTGTCTGTAAAGCCATAACTCGTTGTCGTTCCGCCGTCAATCTACACTTTTCGCAATTACAACTACGGTATTTGCAATATCGCTTGTGTCCTTTGAGCGCTATTTTTAATCTGTGATTACGACAACGCGCACAATTCGGTGGCGTACGAGGACTAAGTGCAGTATTAGACGAGGATGCACTCGAGTCCATTTGACCAGCTAACATATCGTCGTTGTGATCCATTATTTCTCTCATATGATTTCTTCGATCTTTTTCTTTTTCCTTCTTTCTTTCTATCGAAACTTATAGTTTCTCTATTTACTATTCAACAATTTTTCTCTCGTTTTTCTTTCTCCTTTCACATCCACCGATTTTCACTATTGATTATCCGATCTACACGTGGCTGAAGCTTCATCTTGCGATAATCTGAAACAAAATTGTGAAGAAAAAAACGAGATAAAAAATAGATAGATAAAAATCTTCCAAAATCTATAAGAAAAAAGATCGTCGAATCGAAGAATTTACACATGAATAAAAAAAATTGCGTCACGTTGGATGAACGAGACTTACTTTGGTGATATTTCACACAATGAAACAATGAAGCAATAATTACAATTGCGTACAATATAATAATATAATCTAATATAATATGATATAGCTCGACATTTTCACGCACCGAAGCAATGTCATATATTTTATGTACATATATACATACATATGTATATATGTATAATATAATAAACAGCTACATTCATTATAACTGCAAGAGATAATTTTAATACAAATGATGTACATCAGCTACTTATACATGAATAGCTCAGGGCCATTGTTGACCTGCAGTCGCGATATTGTAATACATAATATAATATATATGTAATTGAATGAGTTATGAAAATAATTGGACGTTTTTTTGGATTTCAATGATTTTTTTCCCAATCGTAAGAGCGTGAAAAAATTATTTTCATTCTCGAAAGAATAAAATTTCAATCGATTAGTTTTCGTCGATAAATAAAAACGAGAAAAAAAAAAGAAACTGAGAAGACGAAGAAGAAGAAGAAGAAAATGATGAAGAGGATGCTGCGGACAAATCCCGGAGTATTTTTCATCTCTTTATCTTCGTTTTGGACCCAATGAAAAAAATAAATCAAAAAATTGACTTCGGGTCCATCCTACTGCTGCGGGTTCGATCTATCGGGGTTAATCCGTGATCTGAATGTCAAGTTCTGTCCCGTTTTTTTTTTTTTTTTCATTATTACATTGAAATTTCTTCCTACCCGAAGGACCCGGGGACAGAACTCGCGCTTCTCGCTCGCGGTACCCCATTCAGATTCCGATTCCCATTCCCATTCCCATGCCACTCCACGCTTCGTGCCTTGCCACGTTCGACGCTGGTGCACTTTACCGCTGTGCAAATTCCCAACTTTATACTCTTTAGTTTCGTTTCGTTTCGTTTCGTTTCGTTCGTTTCGTTCCGTTCGCTCGCTGTACTGCTGCTGCTGTATATAGTTACTATACCTATATATCTGCGCAAGACAGAGCTCTCGATCGCTCTGTGCCGACGGACAACTTTAGGCCTATGGTAGAGAGTGTAGTCTCTCCCGTACCCATTCGTATTTAATTACGTATTAAACAAATTGATTGATTAATTAATTGATTAACGAAATATAAATAGATAAATAAATCAATAAGTAAAATCATTCAAATTTTTTCTTTTTTCTTCTTTTTTCTTCTTCTTCTTCTTCTTATTCGTCGATATAATTAATCCATAAGCCATAATGACTATATATTCTCGGTTAATATTAATATCATCGAAACAACGAATTATACAATATATACTATATTTAAATAAATAAATAAATAATAACGCAAGTAGTTTGTATACTATACTACATATTATCATCTAACTCTCACCGTCTTTGGACGACGATGACGACGATGACGACGACGACGAATCCTCCGATAAAGTTTAAATAATAATAATGATTATTAATATTCTCTCATAAATTCACAAATATTTTATATAATAAATTTATCCACAAATACGTGTGCACACTTTGTAATTATTTAAACGTCGGGGATTTGGGGGTGGTATGTGTTGCTGTGTTTAAACGGGGGGGGGGGGGGGCAGGGCAGGGGTTGGGGGTTGGTTATCCCGTGTATAAAATAAGCTTTAAATACCATTAATCGTCTGTATTATATTCAATATTTCTTGTTTCAAGAAAGAAATTTAGATTATTGTTTTTTTTCAAATCTCGTTAAATTTTTTCATACATATATTAGAGTTCGATTTTTTATTTTCACATGTTCGATATTTAATTACATCATTTATTATTATAATTATTATTATTTTTTTTTACCGGTTTAAACGAAAAGAAAAAACTGCGAACTGACAGCACCGAGCCTCAAGCCACCCGCGATAATCGGCAATCTCAATTACCGACCCCCCGGTGGGTCGTCTACTCGTTTTCGTATTATTCGTTGTCCCTCAGTGAATTGACCCGAGACCGTATACAATAATCGACGGCATATTATTTAAATATAATCAAACGAGAAGATGTATAATATTTTTATTTTATATAAACTATTTCAAAAACTCCCGCTCTAATCGTATGTGATCACTCGCGCATGCGTCCCGACACACAAACACCATAAACAGATGTATATTATAGATCCTATACATATACGATCCTTTGCAAAAAATGAAAAAACAAAAACGAAAAATAAGTCAATGATAATGATAAAACAATTTGAGACCAAAAAAAAAAAAAAATTTTTTTTTTTGTTTTGTTTTTGATAAAACAATAATTTTATTTTCACTATTATTGTTCGTTGTTGTAAATTTGTTGTTTCATATTATTATTATTTATTTTAAACAAACACTAAAATGAGGATAATATTGTTTATCATTATTGTTGTTATTAAAAACTTTCACACTACTCTCTATCCATATCTCTTTCCTCCTTATTTTTTTCTCTCTCTCTCTCTTTCTCTCTTTCTCTCTCTCTCTTTCTCTCCCACGTTATTGATAAGTTAATTCCGCGCGTGGTACCGTAATAACGATAATAAATCGCGACGACAATGTTGTTACCGGTTTAATATAGTTTTTTATATTAGAAGAACAGAAATAATCAGCAAGAGCAACAGAAGCGACCAGCTAGTTCTAGATAGGCCACGTCCAGCATGGGGATTCTGTCAAGGGTACAACCGCACCGAGGTCTCCCTCTGTGACGAGGCGCGCTTCTATGCAGTCGGTAACTCACTAGAGGCTGAGTAGCAGTTCGAGCACGCCAGCGAAATGCATGTTGGCCACGCGGAGGGGGATAGAGGAGCGGACAGCACCAGCACCACACTACCAGCACCAGCACCACCACCAGCAGCACCAGCAACAGCGAGGTAGTGAGGTAGTGAGGTAGTGAGCACTAGCAGCGGTTTACGATTGAAACCGACCGACGACTGACTCTCTTCAGTCTTCACCAACACGTGGGCACAAACGGGCAAAGAGAGAGAAAGAGAAACTGAGAAACTGAGAAACTGGGGAACGGAGAAAGACGGAGAAAGACGGACTGAGCTAAAGCTCGTCTCGCGAACTGTGTATAGGAACGAAGAGTAAGGAACGAGGCGCTGCCGCTGCCCCTCATCCACCTCCGCCGCCTCCTCCTCCTCTCCGTTACCTCAACCTGATCCGCTGTGCTACTCTTTCTCTCTCGTTGCAGTTAGCTACGTACGAGGATATACACACATGTGTGTATATCTACCGCCGGGGCGCCCGCTAGGACGCGAATGGTACACATCTATACGCGAATGGTATCGTCTGCGAGAAAGATAGAGACGGATATATGGAATAGATAGAATAGATAGATTGATAGATGGATACTCTTGCTTACTTAAGTCGAGGCTTTTATTCAGCGCCCGACTACCGAACACCCGCAACACTACTTCGAACACCGGTGTGTGCGCGGTAGCGTGTGGAAAAGCTGATACTTTAGCTAGACCTAAGAGACTACCATCATCATTCGACGTGCGGCTACGGTGAGAGACGGACCTATTCTTCTCGACTCTTCAATTCCGTTCTTTCGTCTTCTCCTCGTCCTCAGATTTTGGCTTTTTTTTTTTTTTTTTTTTTTTATATGTCGTATTCGCAGATTTCAAGAATTTCGCGAAATTGGCAAAATCGTTTTTTCTCTTTCTCTATTTCTCCTTCTTTCGATAGTCGTCGTTTCGTATTGAATAAATAATCAAATTTGGTAATGAGAGAGAGAGAGAGAGACGTTTGAGAAACTTCTTCTCTTCTCTTCTCTTGTCCTTTTTTTTTCTTTTTTGCAACACGTTTCTGCAGTCGCTGAGGTCGTATGCCAAATCGAGCAAAACTCGGTCACCGAACGAACGAACGACGCGACGTTCGCGAACTTTTAGGGTTTGTAATCAAGATCGAACACGACTGCTTATAAATATATTTATTCATTCATTTTTCTTTTTCTTTATCTTTTTTTTTTGCTCTCTCTCTCTCTCTCTCTTTTCAGCTTTCTCAAACTTTGTGTTCACCAACTCCTTCACCCAATATCATCGAAATAAAAATTCATATAAATTTGCAAAAATTACGATCGATATTCTGTCCTCTTCCTCTTCTTCTTCTTCTTATTATTATTATTATTACTGCGAAAATATTTTACATACAAGTTAAAATAAATCAAGGTCTCAGATTTTCTTTCTCCTCGAACTTTATACTCTCGTCTATATAGAATCGCGAATATATCCGCGAATCGCATTGTTAGCTAAAATGAAAAAAAAAATCATCCCAATTATTTCGCAGAGTCGGACTCTGATTCAGTCATTCGGAAATCGATGTTTCTTGATCGATCTATACATGCTATATACATATCGCATATAGATAGATCCGAGGATTATTATTATCAGGATAATCCTTGGTTCGATAATTTTCGAACTTCAATGCTTCCACGTGCCGAAGTACCAGATATACTAAAAATGTTTCTTTTATTTAAATCTGAAAGTTCAAAGGGTTGTTTTTTTTCTCTTTTCTTTTTGGGACAGTACTCAGAGTTGAGATAGGAACCTGGGGTTTTGAATAAATTTTATTTTTACATATTTCGAGACGTTCCGGGCCCATGAGAGCATCGGTATTCGAATATAGCAGAATTAAGGACCACCCTAATATATAAATATATATATAGTATATAAAGGACGATTGTGCAGCGAAGAAGAGACTCACTCGTGCGAACGATATCCTAACTAAAGCCAAACCTGTTACATTGCATAGGTATATAGGTACAGATGTATATATATATGTACCTAACTGCCCGCGTTATATAGGCAGTATGTACATACATACATGCATACATACACCGCGATCTTCGGTTTCAAAGCCATGCCGCCTAATTCGAACCACCCCAAACACCCCTCCTCTCTACCCTCCTGTCCTTTTTCTTTACCGTTCACTTCACTTCTCTATGTATAGTAGGTGTGTGTATATATATATATATACTTATTCGCGAATCACCTGCGTTGATATATAATCTAATTTAGAATCGTTGAAAAATTGATCGTGGATCGGATAATCCGATAAATTTCATTTTTTTTTTTTTTAATCGACTGCAGAATTGCGATATAAATTCAAATCCTCAAATTGGATTCTACATTAAAGCAATTTTTGACAAAATTCGCGATTACAATATTTCGTTATCGAATTTGAAAAAACAAAAATCAAAAAAATCCGGATTATTCTTCGTGTATTTCAGGTACACCTGCGTATATATAATATATATATATATATAAGAATTAAGGACCATATATATATATATATATATATATATATAATTATTATTGAAATGAACGATTTCGCTTATGATTTATTCAACCATATGATGTCCAGATAGTTGAATTCGCGCGAATCTTAATATCTTCTGAGAATTAATAATTGAATCGATCCCCCGGAGGGGTGATTGGACACGATATACGATACGTAATGTATAACGCAATGATAAACGTAAAATTGGCGGTACAGATAGAGATTCAAGGGGGGGGGGGGGGGGGGGGGCACCATCAGATTTAACCGACCGCGTCTATTTTCTCGAATTTCTCCTTTTTTTCTCATTTTTTTTTTGATCGCGAAGTGTGGGCGTGTAGTGCCATTTATTTCGACTTGTATAAAAAAAAATGCAAAATCAGTTTCGGAGAAATTTCGGAGATCGGTAAAAATCTGGTAGTATACTTACTTACCCTCTCCTTAAACTGAGACGAATTTGTAATTACAATTTGCAACGGGTTGGTATACACGAAATTAAAGGGTGAAAGAAGTATATATATACCCTAATATTGACAGAATTCAAGGTCTTCGCATACGTACGTACAGAGGCATGTAAGTTGTATGAAAAAAGCAAAAAAAAAGCAAAAAATAGAAAAACGAAAATAAAAAAAATGAACTCCGAAACTGAAAAGAAGAAGAAAGAAAGAAAAAAAAAAACAGAAAAAGAAGTGAATTCGTCTACCAGTATTTTCAGTTTTCGATAAGTTATCAAATTTGAATAATGAACAGGTGTATCCGTGTATTATATCGTTCGGTTCACCTATACACTTAGCAAAATCGATAATTATCAATGGCCGATAAGTATGTATACGGCGTAACCGGTTAGCGCGAATATACGGGCATCCACCTATCTCTCTCTCTCTCTCTCTCTCTCTCTCTCTTTCTCTCGCGAAACTTGCGCCGCAGTGTGTAAAGCTACTACACTCAACGACCGGTGCGGTGCGGTGCAGCAATTTATCTCTTTCCAGTTTCTCTACTCCTCTCCTCTCCACGTCGCTAACGCCTAAGCCCACCGGGGGCCCCGGCCCGTTCTGTCCTGTCCCAGTCCTGCACACAGTCCCCCCGCAGCAACATTGTATAACGCGTACAAATCGCTTGCGAGTTCAGGTTGACGCGCATGTGCCAACCGAGGCTGGGTACAGTGGTGTAGGTAGAGGTTTAGCGAGCTGCTGCTGATGCTGCTGGTGTTGCTGCTGTTGCTGTTGCTCTTGCTCTACGGCCTCGCGCGCGCTTTATATATAACCACTCCCCGTGCATATGCATACTATTCGCACGAACCATTCATGTATGTACACACATGTACACACGTCTTTCTTATTCTTCGAACAATTATTTATAATCTTTACATACGCGCGTATATACGTAGCGTACGTATTTATATACATTTATGTATATATGTATAGCAGAGGTGCACACATGTGTGTGTGTGTGCGTGTGTGTGCAGAGAATACAATGTTTGCGACGCGGCGTGGCTGCAAGTTATTTGCGACTAACCGAAGGCTGCGAAAGAACGAACGAACGAACGTACGTACGTACGAGGTGAGAGAGTGTGTAGTATATAGAGGCTGGGTTTACGGGTAGTGCCGAGCGCTTAGCACACTCGCTCGCGCCTATTAAGATACACATGTGTTGCTATATCTCCGCACCGTGATTTCCCCCGCGTCTTAAAGCTCATCTATCTCTCTCTCGCGCGCGTAAGCGAGTACTTTCTCACCCCGCTTCGCCTCGCATCGTCTCGTCTCGTCTCGTCTCGTCTCGTCTCGTCTTGCCATGCCATGCCATAAGGCTTATAGGTTCCTCGACGGCGACATTGCAGCGACTGGTAGTCGGGCGTGTAGTCGTCTCTGTCGCTGCAGCAGCACCACAGTCTTATTCGAGAAGGCTGTGCTGCTGCTACGCGTATACACGCGTACGCGTATACGCCGAGATAAGAATTTTTACGAGCTCGTTTAACGGTCGGTGTTTAAACCACGTGACGTACTTTTTGACGTAGCGTAAATATCTGCGCGATTTTACTCTCCTTCTCTACTTCTCTCCATGCTTTTCTACCCCTTATACATATATACATATGTATATATATATATATTATAGCGCTTGCTCACTCACTCACTCGTTCGCACTGGCTTATTTTGCAACGATATCGACGATCGACGAACGGCGATCGTGCCGCTGCAAGGCGGTCCTCTCTCGTTTAATACACTGCGTCTATATGTGTATGCCCGATTGCTTCTACCTTCAGAATTTTAATACTATTAGGTACCTATATGTGTGTTTCTTGGTACGCGGACACGAGTAGCTATACTAATTACGACTTTACATTTTTCTTTTTATTTCTTTCTTTCTTTCTAATAATAAACAATATTTATAAACGGTGTGAGGAAATATATATATATATATATATAAAAACAATAATAATAATAATAGGAACTTCCTCCACGTGTAGGTATAGTAGCACGTACATATGTATAGTCAGCAAACGAAATTTATGACTAAAAACTTAGTTTAGTACCCCAGCAACTGCTCGGGGTTTCCGCGACCCTTTCTTGCTTCTACTTTCCCCATATATGTGCTATGTATATATCTATGCAATACCGATGTGTGTATATACTCTCATTATATAGAGATTTATATTAATGTATTATAGAATGTTACATATACATATAAAATATATATTTTATTATTGTAATGAACGGTCTTGGATGCCGGCGAGGGAGGAGAGGAGGGACCATATATATGTAGCTACGCGCGCGTATGAACAGCGCAACACAGTATAATATAATAGGTTGTCGCGGAGCGTAGATAACGCGTTATCGTTCACCTATCGCCGTTAGTCTAGTAGCTATAACGGCAATTGTTTTTAATTGCATCAGACATCGGCCCTGGATTACCGGTAGATTATTTCACATATTATACCTATAGGTATATTAATTATTGCATAAATGAATGAATGAATGAATGAGTGAATTTTTTTTAAAATGACAAAAATATCGGAAAAATATGTTTGATTAATTAATTTTTTTTTTTTTTTTGTCATCACATAGGTATTATATTATACATATACTACATATGATCATGAAGGAAAAAACATGCTGCAGTTTTTAGTATGTAGTATATACATACAGCGATCAAGTGTTAGGGTATATAAGGAACGGTATATAGAAAAAGTACGAAAAGGTGGTGCATCCGCGTGCAGTTGCAGTAATTAATGCAATTTATACACATATCACGTTCGGCGCGCCTTGACGACGAGTAAAAAGAGATGGATAGATAAATGGATGGATAAAATAGAGGGAGAAAGTAAGAGATTGAGAGATTGAGAGGAAACATAACATCTTATCTCTCTCGGTTATAAGAGAGAAGGTGTAAATTACTTTTCAATCCAAGTGTACCCATAGATAGCGTAGTGGTATTATAACTCTCTTGCGCGCATGCAGCTGGGAAGAGAGATCTTTCTCTTTATCTAAACATCTACTATATACATAATATATCTACATCTCTTTCTTCTAATTTTTTATTTATTTTATTTTATTTTTTTTTTCCCACCTTTTTTACTTTTTTCTCTGTCTTTATTTTCTTCGTCGTCGTCCTCGTCGTCGGGGTTTTTTTTTTTTTTTTTTTTTTTTTTTTTTCTTCTCTACTCTTTACTCGCTGCACTCTTCGAGTCGATGATCTTTACTTTACGGTATAATATGTGCAGCGGTGTAAAGACCCGTAAGAAAGGGTACAAAGAGTTTATTCATTTATTTCATTCATATTAGAAATCGTACATTCGATCTTTTTTTTTTTTTCGTTTTTTTTTTCCATCACTTTTCCCTTCTTTACGTTATTTCTATAACACGTGTGAAATAAATTTAATTCATTCATATGTGGAATAATGAAGTTTGAAAGAAATTAAACTTTCTTCTCTCGCTCTCTCACTCTCACTCTCACTCTTTTTTACGCCAGCTACCGATCATATTATATTATTATCGTTATATTTTTGTGTTATCATTATTGTTATCGTCGTTGAAAAAAAAAAAAAAAAAAAAAAAAAAAACCGCAGTAATATACGATTACGGAGCTCTCCACAATATTATTATATTATATACGTGTTATATGTGCGACATTGTGTTTAATATATAATAATAAATGTACATACATTATCGTGTGTGTAATATGAAGGAGAAAAGAAAAAAAGGAAATATATATAAAAATACAGAAATATGTACATATCTACACATTGGGATGCTTTTTTTTTTTTTTTGAACGACTATTTTTTATTTTCTCTCAACTCCCACTTGAAAATATTGAACTTGTTATTTGATTGGAATTTTATAATTAGAAAAAAAAAAAAAAAATCGAAAGTTCTTGTATCTTTTTAAATACTAATTTGAGAGACTTTATGCATTAGACTTTTAGAATTTTTTTTTTTTTTTTTTGCAAACAATTAAATTTCCTGCAAAATTGTTCTGAGGCTTTTTTTTTTTTTTGTCCACAAGTCAAACCGTTTATTCGCTCACAGCGAGAAAAGAAGAATTATGCACAAGATCTACTGTGAAGGAATTAAATTTTCTGCAAAATTGTTATGAGATTTTTTTATTTTTTGTCCAAGTCAAACCGTTTATTCGCTCACACCGAGAAAATAAGAATTATGCATAAAATCGACTCCGAAGGCTAACTGCACTCACAGATAGCAGCGGTTAGAACCACGGCCAATCTACCATTGGCACTTTTGAAGTACGCTAAATTTTCTCGAAACCGAATCTTAGATCAGAAAAATCCATCGAAATGCGGCCGAGTTCTACGCGGCTAGATAAAAAGTAGTAATTTTTAAAAAGAAGAGCGCGAGTACTTTTGGAATCGAAGTCAGGAGCTAGATGTGACAATTTTTTTTTATTTTTTTTTTTATGCAAATATATTTGAAGACGTCCTGGTCCATATGAGTATATACATCGAAATTTGAAATTTGAAATCGACAAAAAATGATTTCGCATTATATTATTATCGATTCGGCGAGTGAATATTAATCGAATTAATTCGATAATTAGGTAATTAATTAGTTACTAATTATATTTTATAAGGGTGACTATACACATATGGTATATAATTATATATGGGAAGAAGTAGAAGCGGGTATAAGTATATAAGTAAGTAAGTAAGCGAGTGAGTGAGTGAGTGAGTGAGTGAGTGAGCGAGTGAGTGAATTGGCAGAATATTGCAAACCGGCCAGCGATCAAACTATATATGTATAAGTGTATATATATATATATATATGGGTAAAGTAGTAATGAAAGAGAGAAGAAGAAGAAGAAAATAATAATAATGAATAAGAGATGAGAATTTCAGGCGTGTATGTATATACGTACGTTATAAGGTAGGGACGAAGAGAGAAGAATAAGAAGAAGAAGAGGAGAAAGAAGATGGAATTCGCCGATGAAATTGACGGGTGTAAGTTCGCGCGTAAACTGGATTCCGCGAACTTTTGAAACTCGATATATTAAACGTGATCTTGTACATGCGTGTGCGGATGTGTGCATGCATGCATGTGTGTATATTCGCCGGTGGAATTCTTATCGCACGGACTGTACCGCGTCTGTGCAACATTGTAACCACAATTTGCCCTCTTACTTGTAATACAATCGGTGTAAAAAATTTTTATAATCTATAAGATTTATTATAATATATAAAAGAGAAAAAAAGAAGGGAAAAAAAAAACGAATTAATAATAATAATAAGAATAATAATAATATAAAATCGTGAAGTAGGGAAAGAGAGAAATAAAGAACGAAAAAGAAAAGAAAGAGGAACAACCTTCTACCGCTAACATATTTTATATTTACACAATTTTTTTATTCATTTATCTCCACGCACATACACATACATTATTATTATTATTATTATTATTATTATCGCTTACCGTCCGGCATATAGTATTATATATACTGACTGACCACTTCCCACTACCACGTAAACCTCGCGCCTGTAGGATACCTACTATAATATGTGCATACAGCACCATGGTGAAGTAGAAACCAGTAGCACACACACACACACATACGAACACACACACACACACACACGATTTTCGATATAATTTATTTTTTTCTTCATATATTTAATACACTTAGTAGGTATATAGATTGAATGGATCAATCAATTATTGGTAAAAAAAAACTAAGAATATATAACACACACACACACACGCACACACATATATATATATATATATATATATATATATATATATATATTATATATATATATATATATATATTATATATAAATAAATTACTCACACTATATAGATAGGGAAATAAGTAAAACGTGTATATATGCACGCGGAGCATACATAGTAGCACAAATCCCCCCCCCCCCCCCCCCCCCCTCCAACTCGACCACATACGTATATATGTTGATATAAACGAATCCGCGATGGTAGGTATACGCCGTATAGTTCAATACACGCACGAAATCAATTTTCATATACGTACCTGATATACTGAAGCTATATGTACCGCGCGATGCTACTATACTTATTCTGATTTCGATTCTGATTCGGATTTTGGATTCTGTCATGGTACACCGCGTGCGTACAGTCAATCTTATACACGTTTCCTGCAGTAGGTACCTATATATCTGCGCGTATCTATACAGTATACAGGGTTATTCAGAATTCGTGATGAATTTTTTTAATGGGTTGGTTAATCCTTGTCAAAATTGAGATCGAAAGTTCCTGAGTCATTTCTTTTTTTTTTTTTTTTTTTTATTTTTCGAAAAAATGATTTTTTTCTTTTTATTCGGAACCATAACACACACACGCACTTTTTTTTTTTTTTTTCTTCTTTTTTCAAACATCTTTCACCAAATATAAGAAAGAAACTTTCACTAGGAAATATGTCACGAATTTTGAATCACCCTGTATAGAGGCACTCTTATATATACGCCGCGGCGGGACCTGCATCACACATATATCTACCATCTATCTAACATATAATATAAGCTATATACCTAATAGCTAACCATTACCGCACGCAACTCTATTATTACCTCCTGAACTTTAACTAATTAATTTATTTATTTATTTATTTATTTTTTATTAATTATAAATATATATTTTTTCTTCTGTCTTGTAGTTGTTTTTTAATCCATAACTAAACGTTAACGTATACTACTATATTAGATATGGTTCTTATAAAAGGGTGATTTTTCGACATTTATTTATCGACCAATTTTATTGGAAAAAAAAAAACAAAATTAATAAATAAAATAAAGATAACAAAAATTCTGGGGTAAGTGTTTCCCTTGAAATGAAGATTTTTTTTTTTTTCTTTTTTGTATTTCGAACCGATTGACGAGGTGCGGTATGCATCGATACTTCGAAAATATATCCACGCAATTTAATATTTATTGTATATAATATATATATTTTTAGTATTTTATACATAGAAAATTTCATTTCAATAAACTCAACTAAACTCAACTTAACTCGACTCAACTCTGCTTGGCAACAATTTATTATATACATACACGAGATTTTCGCTTATCGCTTATCAGTTTCTCTCTCTCTCTCTCTCACTCTCTCTTTCTATCTCTGTCTCCTCTCAGTAGGTATCTATCTGTCTTAAACGATGCAACTTTCGTAGTTTCTTTTTATTAATTTTTTTTTCTCCTTTTATTTTTTAATCAAGTTCCGAAATTTGAGTTCGATTAAATATAAAATTCGCATGTTTTTGATAAAACGATCGTGTTTTTTGTTTATCAAATTTTTTGTATTTTTTATGATGCAAAAAGTTATTCTTATTCTTCCTTTTCTTCCTATATACCTGTATATTATATACAGAAAATATATATTTTTCTTAATCATATATCATTACATATATATACCGTTTGCACTCAGGCTGGGCCGATTTACGGTCGAATGTACTCGTACTCGTATATATCTATAATATACCTATATATATATATATATCCCATATGTACCGCAGAAGTGATTGTGCTTGCTAGATTATAGATAGATAGATTGGTAGAAAGATATATATATATATATATATATATATATATATATAAATATATTATATACCATATAGATAGACAGATAGATATGTAGATATACAGATAATATCCGCGTATTACTTACTTACACGCGTATATATATATATATATATATACACACGTATGTGTTATAACGCAAGAACGGAGTGAACGCGAGTGCAACGCGATCACTTTGTCAGTGAATCGAGCACTCGCGCACGCGGCCGCTAACGCGGCGCCAAAGACTATATATATATATGTATATATATATTATATACCGCATGATTTAGATCCTAGATTTTAATCGACGCGTTGGGTTGTACATATATGGGGAATTCCATGTGTTTTACCTGAATGGAATATTTCGAGGGTGTTAATTCGCGAAATCTTTCAAGCGATCCAGATTTTTTCTATTAGGATAAAAAATGTTTGAGGATTATCCTTCGATCGCGCTGCTGCAGGTTGAGAATGACGAAATTTTCTCAGATAGGTAAATGATAATCGATAATCAGAAAGTTGAAATGAGAATATAAACGATCTGTTCGGATCACAAGAAAGAAAAACAAAAAAATGAATGATTTTTACGATTAAAATTGAAATTTATGTTCGTAGTGATGGTAAGAATTTTTTTTTCGACAAATACCGAAACACGTATTTCCTTAAATTGTATAAAAAATGAGAAAAATTTATTCCCGAACAGTTCTGTGATCGTAACCCATGAAAGCCATCCACGATTTTCAATTGAATCTACCTATATATTCAGATTAGGAACGGTATTGATACACTTTAGATATATCTTTGTAACATACATATGCATTACATACGTTTATCATATATCTATATGATATAGACATGGTATATGTATGTACAACGAAACGCAACAGGCGGTTTCCTGCCACAAACTCTAGTCAAGGGTCTATAGAATTAAAGTTCACAGCCGCATGTACAGGGCGGTTCAGATTAAGCGTGGCATAATTTTGATGCGGTAGATTCCGAGATTTAGAAAATCCAAGACTAAATTTCCTTTACCGAAAATTCGTGGGACCGATAGTTTACGAGCTACGAAAGATCTTAGTTGACCAATCGCGGAGCGTATGAGTCGCATACAGACTGGGGCGCCCGCTCAACTCGCGCTCATGATCAGCCCAGTCTGAGTCGCCTATGAGTTATGTGATCGGTCTACTAAGATCTTACCTAACTCGTAAACTATTCGTCCGACGAATTTTTGGTAAAGGAAATTTAGTCTCAAAATTCACCAAGGAATCTACCCGCGAAATATGGCTCGCTTAATCTGAATCAGAATCGATGTCAGATGAGAAAATGTTAATTTAACCGTAAGCTGATTATAGGATTGGTTTGATATATTAATACCAATTATAATTACCTTTAAATACATGTAAATTTAATATGGGTACACGTATTACATATCTATATACTTGCACTGTGCCCGTTGCTGCTGATGCTGCTGCTGCTGGTGCAACTCCAGCTGCATACAAGTGAACGGCGATATCTTATACTTGTTCTACTGATCCATTGGCCCACTGATGCTGATGCTGTTGCTGCAGCAGCCCAGATCGTCTAGAGAGACGAGAAGGTAACAGCGACCGGTTGATTATCTGTACATTGGTATCTATGTACACATAAACTACATTGAAAGCACTAAGACACGTGCATAGCCCATCTTATTGGATTTCACAAAATTCGTCTATTTTTTCTTCGTAATTTTTAAAATGATTCGCAGAACAGAAAAAACAAAAAAAAACAAAATTACTGCATGTATATCGATCACAATTATTGTATGACTGTCGTATTACGCTTGTAATTTTGTTTTCTCTCTCGTCGTCGGCGATTTCGATCTTTTAGACAGTTTCTGTTTTTCCTTTTGTCACTTTGTTATACATCAAGGATCTAGTTTTTTTTCCCCGTTTATGGTCAGTCGTTTAGGGTAAAAAAAAACGTCAGGTCCTCTCGCGTCTACGCATGCGATGGGATATACGCATATACAAATGAGCGAATCTACATACATAGATATGTATCCCAATCCCATTCCTCCGTTCAGAGTTCGGTTTTAAAATTAGGCGATTAAAAAGATGAATTTCTTTTCTACCTCTATTTTTTTTCTCCTTTCTTTCTCCTACTTTTTCATTCCTATTTTCATTTCCTTCTCTTTTTCTTCACCTTCTCGTATACCCATATAGTATATATTATATACCCTACATTTATATACATTGTATCGGGGAACAATGTACTTACTTTGACCTCGGATCACCCCGATAGATATAATTATCATTCTCAATACCGCAGCTGCTGCCGTTGCAACCGCGACTGCAATGTGCATCTGTATTCTATATTGAACCAAAAAAAAAATGAATTCTGATTCAAAGATTCCGATTCTGCCTATCGGCGATTTATTTAATGGAAATGAAGAAAGAGAGAGAGAGAAAATTAAAAAAATCAAAAAAACTGTATCAAAAATCGACGAAACGTGATGCAAAATTTGCAAACAAAAAAACATACCACGATTCGAATCTGTAGAGCGGAAGAAAAAAGGGGAGAGACAGAAAGAAAAAAGAGTACAAAAAATGAAAAATATATTTGCAACTCGAAAAAGACGAGAGAGGAGAAACTTTTTCGCAAATTTTCTCCACGTTTCGGTCGGTAACCTCGTTTCCATCGGTATATACCCTATATACCTACACCTTATGTATATATATATGTATATATATATATCACAATGGGTTGGTTATGATTCCGACTGAATATCACGAGAGGCACCACCGTACGATGAGAATCGCGAGCGCTCTCTGGAGGATAGAAAATCGAATAGAATCCATCATCTCTTCTTATTTTTTTGATTTTTTTGATTTTTTTGATTTTTGATTTTTTGCAAAATTGTGTGTTTTCTTTTTTTCTCTCGCAATTTCCTCGTTACGAGAAAACGAGGTTTTGAATTACCGTTCGACCGTTGAAAATCAGGTTCATTGGTTCTGCGTACCTAGACGTATGTACATACGTATACTACATATATGTACAACGAAGGTATCGGACCGTTAAAGTGTTGAAATTTAATTAATGAGTTAATGAAGCACGCTGCTTAAAGTCTTGCACGTGGAATGAGATTGTTTGAGGGTAACGTATAGTACATACATACATATATGTGCAAGAACTATACAACGAAATCGTGGCCAGAGGTTTGGTAATAATAAACCTCGCGATATTTGGTCACAAAAAATTTTTCAAACATTATACAAAGAGTGGGAAAAAAAAAATGTTCAAGAAAATCAGGAAAAATTGGGTTAAAAAAAGAGAGACAGAAAAAAATCAGCCTACGAAATCGTTAATTATTTATAATGAATGGAACGGGTGTGGATAATTAATTTCATAACACAGCGGGGGGCATATATAATTTTTTTTTTTTTATTAAGTTTATTTTATATATCGACAACAACACGTCATACATTAGAAAACAGAAGGTTCTTGAAGCAAACTTGAATGAAAAGTTGTTTTTGTTTTTTTTTTGTTTTTGGTTTTTTTTGGTTTTTTTTTTAGTTTTTTCTTTCTTTTTTTTTTAAGTTTTTTTTTTCGTATTTTTAGTTTTTTTTTTGTTTTTTGTTTTTTTTTTTGAGTTTTTTGTAATTTTCTTTGTTTTCCTTTTTGGTTTTCTCTTTGTGGAACAATCCGAGAGACACTATGCGAGTGTGCCGCGCCATCTATGGAGTCGTATATATATATTGCATGTGCGATTGTTCATGTCTTGTGTGTATGCGTGTGTGTGTGTGTGTGTGTGTGTTTTCTTGTGTGTGTTCTTGTATATTATGTCACATTATATATATAATATAAATGTAGGATGAGATCATGTTCAAAATACTTCCTGCACATATTTATATATTATTGATAGATAATATTTAATAATTATAATATAATAATAATAATAATAATAATAATAATAATAGATAGGTAAAATAATCACGGTATGTAGTTTATCATGTATAATATGCAATGTTTATGTATTATTGAATATGGCTTAAAAATAAAAATCAGTCATTTATTTTTATATATTTCATTCATTTTCTTGGTTTTCTTGGTTTTTTTTTTGTTTCTTTTTCTTTTTCTTTTCTTTTCCTTTTTCTCTTACTTTTCCATTTCCTGTTTCCATTATTTTTTTTTCATTATTTTATATTACTCACGAAAGATCGTATCAATGCGATTTTGCGTATCATTGCGATGCAATTTTTATCGATCTTCAGAAAATGGATGAATCGGAAATAAGAAAAAAAAAGAAAGAAAAAAAAAAACAAAAAAATATATTGTAAGTATATCAATCAATAAATGTAATGTGGTAATAATTGTATATTATATACTGTCGGCAGTGAAAAAAAAAGAAAGAAGGAAAAAACCAAAAGAAAAAACCAAAAAACAGAATAATCAACTTCTGCAAAAGAGAACTTTTTGTTCCTTTTTCTGTTCATTCACATTTTATTTTTTTTTCCCCCGTTCTCTTTCATTTCCGACACTTATATTCACGGGCCACACTTTTTTGTCGTACATTTTGATTTCCTTTTTTCATTTTCTTTTTTTTTTTCATCTTTTACATTTTTAGTACACAGGTATAACGAAGATGACAAAAAAGTGTCGCCGCGAACGGTGGTAGGTATAATTTTGCAGAAGTTTTTCTAGATTCATGTTTTTTTGTTTTTTGTTTTTTGATTTCCTTTTCCCCCTTTCATTTCTTTTCATTATTTATTTATTTCTGTTTTGGTTGTTTCTTGTTCTTTTTTTTCCGGTATTTTCATTATTATTATTATATCTGTTTTTTTTTTCTCTCTATGATGCTGCGTGGTTTCTGTTGGTTTTCTTATTATTATTATTATTTCTTTATTTTTTTTTTCTCTCATTTTGTCGATAACAAATTCATACGTTTTATGGAAATATGATACAAATTTCACGGCGGTCGTGTGTTTTTCGGTATAAATATGTGTGTGTTGTATGTGTTAAATTTTCTTGTCTTTTTTTTTTTTTCTTTTTCGAGTGCGTACGTGTGTATGTGTGCGTGTGCGTGCGTGTGTGTGTGCGTATGTGTGTATATTTTTTCTTTTCTTTTTTTCTCAGTGTGCATGTGTGGATGTGGGCTAGTCGCGTATCGGGGAGTGATTTTTTTTTTTTTTTTTTTTTATTAGGTGTATGTATATATATATATATTCATCTGCTTATTAATTTTTCTTCTTCTTTCTCTCTTTTTAATTTTAATTTTAATTTATTTTTTCTTCTTCTTCTTAGTTTCATCCCCGCAATCGGCCTCGCGTACTCATACGTATAATAAATATAAGTAGTGTTCTCTGACGTTAATATAGATATGGAAAAACGCATATTGTACCCGAGTCTCCTCTTGGAATTTATGTACAATTTTACAACCTACCGCTTCATCGACATATAATTTTTTTTTTTTTTTTTTCTTCTTCTTCTTCTTTTTATTCATTTATTTAGAGTATCATTTTGTTTTTTTTTTCTTCGTTTATTATTAAAATTCATTTTTTTTTTTTCTTCATTTTTTCACCCTTTCCAGTTATACACGAATAGGACCTAGACATTATTAATTTTTACACTATACTAACGAAATCTGAACGATCAAATAGTTTTATTTTATTTTCATTTTCATTTTTTTTTTTTTTTTCTGCTTAGTTATCTTTATTTTTTTTTCTTTTTTTTTTTTCGTTTTTTCTGTTCTCTCTCGGCCTTTTCCCTCATCTCCCACAGTTATCGTCGTCGTCATCCATAATCTTTTTCCTTTTCGTTTTTTTTTTTTTTTTCTCTTATTTTATTTTTATTTTTATTTTTATTTTTATTTATTTTTATTTTTATTTATTTTTTTTCACCCGCAACTCACTAGGAATAATAAATTTTGACGTATCGTTAGTATTTTTTGTTTGTTTTTTTTTTTATAGAAATATGCTTACAAAAATATAATTTCGCGAGGCTCGGGCATTCAGCGATTATCACTCGTATATTATATGTCAGAGAACCTAGTTTTACAAATATTTCTTTTTTTTGTTTTTCTTCGTTTTTTTTTTTTTTTTGTATTTTGTTTCTTTTCATCTCTCTTCATTACATATCGCACGCGAGACATCATGCGGAGGGATACTCAGCGTCAAATTTATTATATCATATAGTTTTCCAAAAAAAGTTTTTTTTTCAATTTTTTTTTTCATTTTTTTCTCTTTTTTTTCCAAACAATTTTTTTTTTTTTCTTATTTTTCTTTTTTTTACTCCCAAATAATTATTATTTCATTTATTTCTTCTCGTTTGTTTCACCCCAATATAATATATATACCCGATGCTCTATACCAAATATTCTCACCTCTCTCCATATTACAGCCCCTCAACGAATTATTAATTTTTTTTTTTTTTTTTTTTTTTCTCTCATCATTTGTGTGAATAAATTTGCTTCTCTTTATTATTATTTTAATTTAATTTATTTTATTTGTATTTTTTTTTTCCGTCTTTTCTTTTTCTTTACCTATTTTCTTTCTTTATAAATTTTTTTTCGTTTTTTTTTTTTCTATAATTTTTTCCTCCCTCTTCGAAATACATATGTGTCTCAAAATGGTGTACAACTCATAAATTATTATTAATTTTTAATTTTCAATTTTTTTTCATTTTACTCCTTATTCTTTTCTCACCACCACCACCAACATCAACACCACGATAATATATTTATCGTCAAATGATCAATCACCACCATATCAATTATCATATCATATCCATAGTTTTCGTCATACATATACATATATATATATTATATAGTCGCGCATTATTTAGTCATATTATTCGTCATGTACAATAATATCTATAATAATAATAATTATGTTATTCATTTTGTTTTTTTGTTTTCTTTTTTCCTCCTCCTCCTCCTACTCCTACTCCAATTTTTCGTCTTATTTATTTTATTTTATTTACTTATTTTTTTTTTTTTTTTAATCATTTTCTTCCAATTATTATTAATTAATTAATCAATATTGTTTTTTTTTTTTTTTTTTTTTCTCGCTTTCTTATCCTACTCACTCATCGTTTCACGCGTGCTATATTTTATATAATATATACGTGTACCATACGTACTATACCTATACGTCGCACGCATGCACGCACTCTCTCTCTCTCTCATTATCATTATCATTATCATTATCATCATCACTCCTTACCATAATATATAGAACCTCGAAATTATAATTTCATTATTTAGACTCGCGCGTTTTTATTTTATTTTATTTTTTATTTCTTTCGTTTTCGTTTCGTCTTTTTCATTATTACAATAATAATAATAATACAATATTACGCATTCTCATATATTATATCATATATATATCATATATATATATATATATATATATAACTAGCGTTTATAATAAAATTTTACATACTTTTTTTTATTTCAACGTTTTTTTTTCTCGTTTTTCCTTATTTTTTTTTCGACCCCTCCCCCCACCCCCCCGCCCGACCATTTTCCTTTTTCTATCTTTATACTTATTAGCCGATATCGTCGGCTGCGTATTAAGTGAATTTCTTTTTTTTAAACCCTTATCATATTTCCCCCATTCTTTAGCTATTACATATTCATACATAATTAATAATAATAATGATTCATTTTTCTCTCTCGAAATACGCGGATTTGCAAAATTTTCAATCAATCGTGTCTCATACGTATATTATACTTTTTCCTCTTATCTCATCTTCGTCATTATCATAATCTTATTTATTCGGCCATATATGCATAATATAACCAATTATAATCGCAATTATTTTACAGGTATATATTATAGAATGGTTTTTTTTTTTTTTTTTTTACTTTATTTTATTTTATTTTTTTTGTTTTTTGGTTTTCACACATCAATACACCTACGTCTCACAGTATAATCGAAGTAATTTGTACTTGTAGCCATATATTATAAATATTTTTTGTTATTTTTTTTTTGTTTTTTTTTTTGTTTTTATATGTTTTTTTTGTGTTTTTTTTTTCTTTCTTTCTTTCTTCTTTTGGTTTTTTTAATTCCCTTTTCCCCCGATCCCCGTTTTTTTTTTTGGTTTTTGGTTTTTGTTTTAATTTTGAATGTTTGTTTTCGTGTTTCTCCCATTTTTGACTCCATTTTTTTGCCGAAATAACGTATCATAGTTGCGGACCCACGTTTCCCTCCCCCCCCTATACGCATGTGGTACATACGTTTTATTTTTATTTACTCATTTTTTCCTCGATACGAATGATTTTTTTTCTTTTTTTGTTTTTTGCAAAATTTTTTCTCATTTTTCCAAATATTATTCCTATTTTCGTTTTCGTTTTCATTGTTTGCCAAAAAAGAAAAAAAAAGAAGAAAAAAAAAATTTCTTTTCTTTCATTTTTTTCTCACATCTCCACAGGGACTAATTATGTTTATTTATTTTATTCAATCATTTATTTTATTTATTTTATTTTATTTTTTGTATTTTTCGTAATTTTTTTTTTCTCTCAAACTCGCTACCCCTATTTTTTTTTTTTTTTTTAATTTTATTCTTATAAGTATTTTCGACCTGTCGAGGAAAAACTTGAACGAATATGCGACACGTTTTTTTTTTTTTTTTCGTTTTTTTTTTTGTCTTACTTACATATTATAAACCTAGTATAAAGCCGCGCGCGTCAATCAATCAATCAATCGATCAATCAATTAATTTATTTCTCTTTCTCTCGCTTTCTTAATTTCATTTCATTTCATTTCAATTAAATTTTTTCATTTCTTTCTTTCGCAGCTTAGTTAATCATCATATAAATACAGTATGTACTAGTAGTATTTAGTTGTAGGTAGTTAGTTAGTTAGTTAGTTACTTACTTAGTTAGTTACTTATTTATTATTAGTTATTTAGTTATTAATTTATTTAATAATTTAATTTATTTATTTTATTCATTTATTTATTTATTTATTTATTTATTTATCGAGATATCGTTGCCAAAAATATGTATATATATAAATATACACAAGAACCGCATTCGCAGGAAATTAGTAATTTTCTTTTATTTTTTATTTTTTCTTTCTTTCTTTCTTTTTTAAACTATCAAACCGTGTACGTTTGCAATAATTAAAGTATGTACGACGTCGCGACGCCGACGCTTGAACTCGCATACAGACATAAGTATATATGTATATCATGAATACCTATATAAATATATACATACATACATATATCTATATATATTTCAAATCCGTACAATTTCGAAGAAATTGAAATACATACATTATAATATATGTATACCCATATGATACATAAAATATATCGCCGAGATTATGATCGGTCGTCAACGCAGTCACCAATAGCGAACTATTATTATAACTATGCACCTACTATTGTTATCGGTTAGTTTTTTACCCCGTCAAAAAATTTTTTTTTTTGTTTCTTATTTAATTTTTTTCCAAAATTACACCCACCCTATTTTACACCCTGAAAAAGTACAAGTATATAAGAATTTATTTATTTGTTCATTTATTTTTCTTCCATTTTTACTTTTAGTCATCTTATTATTATTAATATCATAATTTTTTTTTTTTTTTTCTTCGTTGCACCCCCGTTTCACGGGGGTGGACAATGCGACTGCGCTAATGACCCCGCGTATACCTATATAATAATTATTACGATAATTTTTGCTTTTTTTTTCATATCTCGGCTGTAGATAGTATACGTATATATTTATGTACATATTTTTACACACATATATCTATACATATATATAAATATATATGTGTAATATATTATCGCTTACAGGTATACATACATATATACATATTATATACCTACGTCACGTAGCTGTATTATTATATATAATATATAGGTATAAAGATATTGCCTAATTAAAATCTTTCATATCAATTTCGCTGTTTCAATGTTTTTTTTTTTTTTTTTTTTTTTAAATTTTCTTTTCGGTTTTTTTTTCATTTTATTTAATTAATTAATTAATATTATTATTATTACTATACTCTTGTTACAATACGTGTATCAATTATCAATTATCAGTTATCATTATTATTATTATTATTATTATTATTATTATTATTATTAATATTATTATTAATTTCACTTTCCGTTTGAAATACAACAATCTACACGGATGTTCGCGCTTGCATATACTGTAACTCAAAATTATTATTTTTCTCATTCTTTTTATTTGTTTAAGGTTTTTTTTTCATTTTCTCTTTTTTTTCTCTATTATTTTTCCTCATTACATAGGTCTTTGTATACCTATATATTTATATATGTATATATGGATAGGTAGGTAACGTGTCTGCATCTTCGACGCTGTAGTATCTACTCGAGCCATTATACATACATATATATAAATTTATGGCATAATATGCGAATTTAACAATTTGAGACTGAGAAATGAAGAAAAAAATAATAATATGTAATTCAGTTTTTTGAAAATTCTTGTCATTGTTATTCTTTATTTCATTTTTTCTTTTCTTACTTCCGATTTCATTCTTTATCATTTTTGACAATTTTTGACAATTATACATATCGTGAAAATTCAATCAACCCGATCGAAAAAAAAAAATTTGTCATTCTCAGTCTCTCTGAGTTATATTAACGGTGACGTATAGATTTTTCAGTCACGTCTGAGAAACGGATTTAGTTGTATACGTACCTATGTATATGTATAGAAATTTAGGGATTAGTCAGGGTTACGTAGCGTTTCGGAGGATTAAGAGTCAGTTTTGTTTTTTGTTTTTTCTTCTTTCTCTTTCCTTATACCCGCGGCTGGCGTGTGTATGCGGTTCTAAACCTACGGGCAAACGCGTTTCTAGATTTTTTTATTTTTTTTTTATTTTCGCGAAAATAATTTTTTTTTATTTCAAGTTTCGCGAAAAAAAAATAAAAAATAATTCCAAACTCCAAATTCAAGAAAAAAAAAAAGAAGAAAGAATGAATAGATGATTTTGAATTTTCCAAAAAGAGACAAATAAAAAAATTGAAAAAATGAAAAAATTCTTTCAACGCGACAATATAGCTGCGGATATAGCCAGCCCGTAGGTAGTATAGTACATAATATAATTGTATTAAAGCCGTTACATTAGATATATGTATATATATAAATAAATATTAGGTATATATATATATACAACGAATATATACATATATACCAATACTGTACATATATATATATATAAATAACATGTATGTGTGTGCGTGTGTAATGTATATATATATATATATGTGAGATACCGTTAATAATATTATAACCGTGTATTATATATATATAATAATAATAATTATCATTGGATGTTTTTTGTTTTTTTCGTAATTATTTCAAATGTTGTAATTGTTATGTTGTTCATTTTCTTTTTCATTTTCTTTATTATTATTATTATTATTATTATTATTATTATTATTTTTGCTCTTCTCGTTTGTTATCAGAAATATTATCTTTCTCTTATACTTTAACTTTTATTTTATTTTACTGTTTTTTTTTTGTTTTTTTGTTTTTTTTTTGTTTTCCATTCTCTTCAGTTTTTATGTAAATATGGTAATAATATAATATGTAAGTAATAGTTTATACGGCGGGAATGGGGCTGTGGGAGCAGGGGCGGGGGCGGGGGATTCGGGGCCGGATGCGAATTAGAGGGTCCGAAAATGTTAATGCGCATTACAATTCGCTGCAGTATTAATACAATTATAATTATAATTGTAATTATTTGATTTTTTTTCTTTTCTTTCGTTTTTGGTTTTTGGTTTTTGGTTTTTGGTTTTTGGTTTTTTATGTAAGGAACGACGGGGGGCGGTGGGGGGTAATAAAAGGGAAGTAGGGAAATGAGGACCAGTCTTATTTATCGTAGCCGTGCGTGAAATTGCAGGCTTACGCGATTATTTCATTCTGTAACGTAAAAATATATAATTACATATCTTCATCTGTGTGTGTAGGTATGTATAAAGGTGCTGCTCTTCTGTAACTCAATTTAAGAAAATAAAATAATATATACCCCATATTATATATTATACTATATTATATATATATATATATTCACAAATATGTATATTATATATATATATATGTATATGTATAATATATTTGACGGGTATATATCAACGCGGTATGTATATTTATTAATATTATTCCTGTACAAAAAACTCTTCGTACCAATTATCATCATTATCATCATCATCAACATATTTATTCATCATTATCGTATTATTATATAGTCGTCGATCCATCGATCATGAATGTAGTGTTGGGGGTTTTAAGGGCGCGGGGAAGAGGTTGTGGGGTATATGGAAGGGTGGATTTTTTTTCAACTCCGATCAGTATTAGTATGTATTTAAATAAAAACGAACAAAAAAACGGAAAAAAATAGAATGATATAAAAAATCGGCAAAAATAATTCATCATCACGTAGTATGTATGTAGGAAAAAAATGTAGCAAAAATTATTCACCGAAAAATTTAATCAAATTTTGAGTTTTTTTTCTTGTTTTCTCTCTCTTCTTCTTTCATTTCGGTAGGGCTGATTTATTAACCTATTGCACAATCCCGATTTATTTATTTATTTATTTATTTAATAATAATAGGATTTATACATATTTAATAAATATGTATAATATGTATTATATCACGCGCATCGATATAATATAATATATAGTCAAAAGAACTTGTACAATACTTCGGAACGATTTTTTTTTTCTCATTATTTATTGAAATTTATTTATTTATTTATTTATTTTGATTTTTTCGTCGCATAGGTAAACGATGTATGGAGCAAAAAAATGATTTCATGTCGTTCTCGCGTTCTTTTAATCGACTCGCACGTTCGTACTTAAAATAAATATATATATAATAGCGATAATAAATTATATAGAATCGATTAGATTTCACATAATATGATCTGATTCATTCATTAACGTTATAATAATATAATAAATCGGCCACCCGATAGCAAATAATTAATAATCAATGCACTTCTAATTATTTGATTAATTTTTTCGAGCTAATTTTTTTTACTTTTCCTACCAACATGCGATTTTCGGTTTTGGAAATTCGACAGAGCCAACCGCGAGTAATTGATCGGTAAGGGGTGGGGGATCGAGGTTTTTGGGGTACGGGGGTTGAAGTTTGATATTAGTGTAATTATAATAAAGACGGCAACTATTTTTTGTTTATCTGTCATTACTCAGTTTTTTACTTTTGTGTATATATATATATACGTGTATGCGTGTGTTTCCCTTATTATTATTTTTCTTTTTTTTTCTCTCTCTCTCTCTTTCTCTCTCTATCTCTCATTTTGTTATTGTTGTTTGCGTATGTATGTTTAAAAATTGATCAATCGTAAATCGTTATAGTATAGCCGCGATTTATTTCTTTTTTTTACTTCTCCTTTTTCTTTTTCTGTGTGTGTGTTTTTCTTTTTCTTACTTAATTATTTCCTTATTCGTCGTGTTAATTAATTAATTATTTATATTCATTATAATATTATTATGTTATCATTAAATACTATTATATTATATTATATTATATTATATTATATTATATATATCGAAAATAACGGATAGTAGTACAACACGTAGGGGGATAATCATTCAATTATTGGTTTTATCAGTTAGTTTCTATATATTATAATTAATTAAATCATTTTCTCATCTTATTTCACCGCCTATAGGTAATATATATACCATAATAATTATAATTGCTGAGAATTATATTTTCTCGCGAATTAAATAAGAAATAAATTTATTTAGTTTTACGGAATATATAGCCTCTTCGCAATTTTCATTTTCATTTTCATTTTCATTTTCATTTTTTTCTCTCCTGAGTCCCCGTTTTTGTTCCTTCACTTCCTTATCAAATATTCAATCAATCGTCAAAGAGGCAACGAGATAATCAATAAAACAAAAATTAAATATTGAATAAACATAAAAAAAATGACGCGATATCGATATAGAGCTACAGATACATGGTCTCCCCGCACACACATGGCTATTATTTCCTTATTTTTTCTTATTATTATTATTCTTTTTTTTTTTCTTCAACTTTTCTTTCATTTCATCATTTGATATTGTTATTATTATTATTATTATTATTAATATTATTAATATTATTATTATTGTTACTGTTATATGCGATGACGGGGGTCGGGGGAGATTATTTGGTGGATGAAAAAATTCAGCAGCATGAAGAGGCGAGGGATTGTATAAGGGGGGGGATTTCATGGATTTTTGGTTTAACGGTATTTTGCTGATACAATATTTATTATTTTATGCATCCTGTGTTATTTAATTATTGTTATTATTATTAATATTATTACTATTACTATTATTATTATTATTATTGTAATATGATAAATTGATATAGAATGAATTTTTTTTGTTTTTCTCTTGTTTTCAGTATTTTCTTCTTTTTTTTTCTTTTTTCTCATTATTATTATCCCCCTCCCTTCTCTCTCCCCCCCTCCCCCCTTTATTCCTGTTATTACGTTAAATATGGCTATTATGAATATAGTTTTTGGTTTTTTTTTTAGTTTTATTTTTATTTTTTATTTTTTTCTGTTTTCGGTAGGGTAGGTTTAGGGTAGGTATAGGTATTATTATAGGATTGTATGTATAGGTAGTTGTCGACACAGATATTCACGGTTAAGGGAGGATTTTTTTTTTTTTTTTTGGTTTTTTGTTTTTTTTGTTTTTTTACGTAGGTACTGCTTACACTTCTGTATACTGTAATTATTATATTTAATTAAATAATTAATCAATTAGTTATATTATACTATAGTTTAATCTTTAGTAGTTAGTTAGTTAGTCAATTAGTTAGCATTAAGTTAGTTAGTTGGTTGGTTAGTGAGTTAGTTAGTTAGTTAGTTAGTTAATTAGTTACGTAGCTCTCGGGGTTATTGTTGCTGTGTTTTTCCTTTTTGTTTTTATAATTTTTCGTTTTTTTTTCCTCTCTTTTCCTTTTTCTTTTTTTTTCTCGCAAAAAAATCTTGAAACTCGATACCCGTATACACGCGTATACGTACGATCATATAGGGCCGGTGCTTCAAGTTTGGTGATACAGCGAGAAAAAAGAAAAAAAATGAAAAGAAAGGAAACGAAAAAATGGAGAAAGAAAAAAACAAAAAACACAGCAAAACCCAAATCAGCCATCGGATTGGTTTTTTTTTCTTTTTTTTTTTCTGCTGTAGTTCAATTATACGCGTGTGGGGTTGAAGGGCTTCTTCGGACTTTGGGACTTATTTTTCTGCTGGGGAAGGGGTTCCGGCTGGGGGGTGGAGGGGTGGAGGAGAGACCATAGTACACATATAGTATAATAGTATAAGTACCTTATATCGTATATTATAATTAATATTTTTAATCAATAAATATATATATATTATATATATATATATTTGTATAATATATACTAAGTATAGATATATATATATATTATATGGTATCATTGATTCGCAGCGTTCCGAACTCCTTGCCTTTAACCAAAAATTGATGATTTTTACAAATTGATTTTTTTCTTTTTTTTTTTCTCTTCAAAATCAATTTTCCATATTGGTAATTGGGAAATGGATCGAGTCGTTGTTTATTATAATACAACGTCTCGGTGTTATATTTGAATGGATTTTTCATTATTATTAATTTTTTTTTTCCTTCAAATTTTGTTTATCTATTTAATTTTTTGTTTTTTATTCTTCACGTTTCTCTTGACTTTTACGTAAATTTCATTTTTCGTTTTCGTTTTTCCTTTTTTTTTTGTTTCTTGTTTTTCATCTCAATACCGAATCAATAACTAATGGGCAGCGGGCGAGCACCAGACAGGCTTTGGGTGGGCGTTTCGGTCTATGTCGGGCCCCTTTGTATAATTTTAGTATTTTTTTCGTATAAAATCAACACTGAAGGCACATTCTATCGGACGAGTCGGCCCAGTGTGTGCTGTGAGTGAGAGATTGACGTAGGAGACTCCCCCATGGGTTACGGAATTTTTTCGAACAAAAAAAAAATAAAAAAAAAAAACATAAAAAACCCCTCAAAGTATTAAATTTTCTTTTTTTTTTTTTTCTCTTCATCTTTATATATTTATATATATATATATTAATTTTATTTTATATCGTTCGGGGCATTATGCACCCCGAAATATATATATATGTATATTATTCATTTTTATTTTCATTAACTATATATAAATTATCGTACGATATCGCATTCACCCGAGGGGTGTATATATATATATATATATATATATGTATATATATATTTATATATAAATGTGATATACAATAAAGAAAAGAAAAAAAAATACCGTAACGACCGGGGGGTGGGGGGGATATCCCACGCTAGAATATATTTATACTGTATTTTTTTTTTCATTTTTTTTTTTTTCTTAATAAATGGTGGCTGTATTTTGATTCGGTTTTTTCATTCCCTTATTCATTTTTTATTTATTTTTTTCGTCTATTGCATCGGGTTTTGGGGGTTGGTTTATTATTTTTCGATTTTTTAGAGTCGAAATGGCTATTTCAAAATTGAGAGCCGGTCTGCCGCTCGCCTGACTATTTTTTTTTTTCTTTTTTTTTTTTTACCACATTAAACAATATTAATGGTTTTTTGGTTTTTTCTTCTTTGTTTTGCTGTTTCAATGTATCCGTTTTATACCCAGACACAAAATTTCCGAATGATTTTTTTCAATTTTTTTTTATCGATTTTCTTCCAATTAGATTTAGCAAATTTTGAGAATCTTTCTTTCGGCGTTTCCGTTCACCCTGCGTTTCTTTCATATTAATTTTCATTTTTTCGGCTCGATGGGGGGGACAAAATTTCGTCGTAGAGGAGCTGGGGAACCGTTGCTGCGATATAATAAAGCGCAAAGTAGCGATTAGGTATTCAATTCGTGTCTTTCGTTTTTTTTTTTTCCTTTTTGAATATCGCGAGTTTTGGTTTTAGTTTTTTTTCTTCTCTCGTCTTTACAACTAGCTACAGGGGCTGGGGGTTGGCGATTGGGGAGAAAAAATTCTTCTACACGTAATACTGTCTCCGCTGTATTATTTCGCTATATATATATCTGCGACACGACTTAGGTAGGTGTATATAATAATTAATAATAATATAAAAATTACAATTAACATAACTCCTTAACCGTGAACGTTAATGCAGTAAGCGTAAACATAAACGTGAACGTAACGTAACGTGGCGTACAAACAATAACCGTCTAAATATATAAATAAATAAATAAATAAAATCAAATAAAGATAAATAAATAAAGAAATTATTAAATAAGAAAACGATGAATAGTACATACATATGTATGTATTATATATAATGTACTACCATAATATTATCAATAATTCCGATTCTAACAACCTTATATATCGTTATTATTATTATTGTTATTATCTATATATAATAATACAGATATAGCGGTTTGTTATGTTTTTTTTTTTTCATTTTTCATTTTTTTTTTGGTTGATTTCTCCAATTATATCATTACTTCTTTTTTTAATTATTATTATTATTATGATTATTATTAATTAATTATTTTTTCATTCTCTTTCAAATAATTTATCAACTATGTATAAATAGTATTATCGCGTATATAGTATTGAAGACTGCAGCTGCGAGAGCTCCCTACTAATACACGGTGATAAATTTTACAAATAAATTGACTAGCTAAAAACTTAACTTAACAATAATATATATGCGACCGAGTTTACGTATTCCTTTTGTTTTTTTTTTTTCTTTTCTTATTCTCCGATCGCGTCAAAATTATTATTATTTTTCTTTTCTTTTCACTTCTCTCTACTCTCTTCCTTTATTGCAACTCAACAATTATTGAAAAAAAAAAAAAAATCAAGAAACATTTTTTTCTTGACGAACAGGTAAATGTACCTACGGATAATTATTACTGTGTCGGATTTTTTTTTTCGTTTTTTTTGATTAAATAAAAACCAGTTAGTCGAAATTTATCTAATATATTATTATATTGTATATCGATTGCGATTTTGTTCTCGTTGTAGAAAACAAACAACCTATTTTTAGTATGTACCTATATACCTATATAGGTATATGTATGTATTATAATATGATAAGCAAAAGCAAAAGCAAAAGCAAAAAAAAAAATACAAAATAAGTAAATATATAACAAATAAGTTATAATAAACAAATGGATAAATTAATAATTTTTAATAAATGACAAATCATATAGTTCTTATACTCGTGTCACGTACACGGGGTGGTGTTTTCTTTTTTCCTGCACAAGGGTGATTTCTAATTGATATTATAATTTTTTTGGATTTTTTTGGATTTTTTTCAGTTTTTCCGATTTTCTTTCTTTCTTTTTGTTCGGAAATTCGCTACGCTCGTTCTTTTTTTCTCTTTTTCTTTTTCAATTCTCAGATTTTTAAGAAAAGGGATTGTGGGTAGTCGTCGGTTAGCACAGAGTTCCAAACGCCTCCTGGTCTACTGCAATGTATTATATACTTAAAACTGCACTCGTAAAACAGATCGATCAATCAATCAATCAATCAATTAATTAATTAATCAATAAATAAATCAATCAATCAATCGATCAATCAATCAATCAACTATAATCGTAATATGGATATATATATATATATTAACTGCTATGATATTTATCAATGAATAATAATAATAATAATGTATATATATATAAGTTTATGTATACCTATATATATATTTATCATTAATAATAGTTTTTTTCTTCTTCTTTCTTTCTTTCTTTCTTTCTTTCTTTTTTCTTTAGTTATTTAGTTAGTTAGTTAGTTACTAAATTAGTAGTATTTTAATATTTAATAATAATGTTTCTTGTGTGTGAAATTTTTTTTTTATCTTTTTTTCTTTCTTTTCATCGTTTCTCACCGTCATTTATCATTATTATAATTTGTTGTTCAATTCATTATAATATCGCATTACATCCTTAAAGTTTATATATAATATTACAATATTATATATATATTCATTTTAATATTTTTTTTTGGTTTTTTTATTTTTTATTCTTATTCTGTTCGTTTGTTTCAATTTTTATATATATATTCATATATATGTATATATGTACATATATAATAACATATCTCTAATTAGTTTCTGAGCTGTTTTTTTTTTTTTTTTTTTTTTTTCAAATAGCTCATGGTATATAATATATATTATATTATACCATAAGATGAATTATTTATATTATTGAAATATGTGGATAATATTAACGCGATTCATCACTTTTGCATTTTTCTTTTTACTCCCATTTATAAATAATTATTATACTGCAGTGTATGTATAGATAATAATATTAACTCTCATTAATTGGCGAACAATTAAATCTCTTAATTTCCCTGCAGCTTAATGATACCTATATGTATATATGCGGATTGTATACAGGTATGTATTCATCTTTCATTATTTCATTTTATTCAATTATTTATTTATTTATTTATTTACTCATTTATTTAATTAATAATTTATTTATTTATTTATTTATTTAGTCATTTATTCATTTATTTATTTATTTATTCATTTATTTAGCGCGAATAGTGGTTTGCAGGGTTGTTATTTTAACGATGAGCCGCCCCACTTGTGATTTTTCCATTTTCTTTCATTTTTAGCCTCAAATTATTATTATCATTATTATTATTATTACATAATAATAATAATTTAAATCTTACGTATATATATAATAATAATATATATAATATATATATATATATATACCTATAATAATCGTAATTATTATTAATTTTAATAATATATTGTTAATATTGTTTTCATTATTATTATTATTATTATTATTATATTAATATTATTACTACCATTGTTAATATCATATATATACATGTGTAATATATATAATATATATATGTATATAATATATTGAAATAATTCATTAATCAATAAATTAATTAATTTATTATCATTTTTCAATCAATGAAATTATTTTCAGGATACTTAGAGTTTATGGTTATCGGGGTTTCCAATAATAATAATATAGGTATAGTCAATGGTGGTTCCAATTTAACGTTTAATGGATTTTCGGAGCAAACCTTTAAAATTCTCTTTCCTTCTTTCGGATTTTGGCCTGTATGTATTATGTAATATATTGTACAAACACCCTCTACGCAATGTCCGATTGAAATCCAGATTTCGTCAATCAATCGAATTTACCATAATCAACCAATCGATTGATTTTCATTTAATTATTATATTGTTTCTTCCGTTTCTCATTCTCTATATTATATATTATATATTATATATATATCATATATAGTATATATATATATATACTGTGTCTCGATTCAGCTCTGCCCACGCCATAAAGTCGACTTGAAAATTTGTTAATTGCTGTGCACATAATTAATAAACGTTTAATTATTTTTCAAAATAACGTAAATTAAAAAAAAAAATATATAACTACGTCACGAATGAATGAATGAATGAAAAAGAAAGCGAAGAAAGAAAAGAAGAAAAAATAAAATAAAATAAAATAAATGAATCAATAAATAAATAAATCAATCAATTATTGATGTACAGTGATTTTTTCTATTTTCTTTTTTTACGTCTCTTTATATTCTTCTTTCTTTTCGTTTTTCAGTTTTCTTATTATTGTTGTTGTTGTTTTTGCTGTCGTTATGTAATAAATAAAAATTTTGTTACTCAATACGCTGCTGCTGCTGCTGCTGTAGTATTAATTATATATTATACATAATTTACAGTCGTATACTGTATTTAAATATAATAAATTACAAACTATTGCATCGTGGAGATTTTACGTATTTTCGGATTTTAGGACGTGGCTGGGTTTTATGATTATTATTATTATTATTATTGTTATTATTATTAATATTACTATTATTATTTTCATTATTATTATTATTAATATTATTATTAACATTATTATTATTATTAGTACTGTTATCAGCATCATCAATTCTATATGGTATAACTGTCGGATTAGGCTACTGTATAATATAATATGTTGGGTATAGCTGTATATTATATACGATGGCCCAAGTGGGGAAAGAAATATTGCAGGGGTGAGTGGTTTTGGTTTTCTGTTTTCTGTTTTCTTCTTGGTTTTTGGTTTTTGGTTTTTATTTTTTTCTACTATTTTTCTGAACTACATCATTATTATTATTATTATTATTATTTCTGTTTTTTTTCTCGGTTTTTTGGTTTCTTATGGTTTTTTTTTGTTTTTTGTTTTCTATTTATTGTTTTATTGTTGTTGTTGTTGTTGTGCTCCGGGTATGAATAAGCTCTCCACTGGTTTCAATCTGTTGGCTAATGTTAACAATTTCAGCTGAAAATTATCATTTTGTGTTTCCTGTGCATGTGTGTGTGTGTGTGTGTGTGCGTGTGTGTGATTTTTTTTTCTTCTTTCCTACTCCTTTTTTCACCTCCTCGTCCTCCTCCTCTTCTTCCTTCTTTTTCTTATTCATTCTTAGCACTAATTTTATTATCATTAATATTATTTTTACTATTATTATTGTTATTATTATTATTAATCAATCAATCAATCAATCAATTAATTAATTAATTAATTAATCAATATTCGCACGCAATATAAATGGATTAATACAAGATAAGATATTGGCTAGCTATTATTATTATAATAATAATAATAGGTACACAGACACATTTTTATTTATTTTTTATTTCACTTTCCTGGCAAAAAAATTCATTCAAATTCATGATTCGTTTTTCTTTTTTTTTCATTTTTTATTATTTTCTTTTTCTTTACTTTACTTTACTTTTCTTTTTCTTTTTCTTTTTTTATACATACCTATATAATACCGTTTTCACGTCATTCTATTATTATTATTATTATTAATATGATTATGATTACAATTTACTTTATTATTGTTATTATTGTTATTATTATTATTATTATTATTATAATTATCATTATTATTTATACACATATATATATAACTGTCGGTCTAGTTCGAGGTGGACGAGCTGGCCCAAAACACGCAGACGTATATAGATCAATGGTATATTTAAATTACATTAAAAAAATTATTGAATTTTCTTTCTTTCTTTTTTACAACCAAAAAAATGAGAAAGAAAAAAATAACCAAACGAACAATAAATCATAGCTTGATGGTGATTCTTATTATTGTCAAAAAATCAAATAAACGTTCGTGAAATTGCCCCGATTGGAAATGAGGAGATAGGAAAAAAAAAATGAAAAAAAATGAAAAAAAAAAACCTCGTGTTAATTATTATATTATACTATAATATTACAATGCAGGAAATGTTTTTCTTTCTACGCGATCGTAATTATAGTGACAACTATATATATTTCTTAATTATTATAGATATTATGTTTTTCTTTTTCTTATTTAATTTTTAAAAAAAAATTTTCAATTTTTTTTCTCTTCTTTTTTGTTCATCCCCGAAGGGGACGAAAACCGGGGGTCAATTATTATCGGGATGTGGGGAGGGGAGGGGGATAATTGGATATTTGGATATTTGGTTGCGGACGCGGTCGAATCTCGAGCAGGCTATTAGTATTCTATATATATATTCGCGCATAATCGTAGTATCGTATCGTACATATATATATATATAATAATAATAATAATAATTAATAATTATCGAATAAATTATTATTATTATATTTCATTTTCGAGTTGATAAATTTTTCTTATTCTTCTTATTCTTCTTCTTTTTCTTACGTTCTTACATTCTTTATTTTTATATTTTCCTTTAAACTAACAATCTGAATTTTATTCGATGATTAATTGTGTTTTTTCGAAAGTTTTTTTTCTTAAATTTTTAAGTTTTTTAGTTTTTAAATTTAATTTTTTTTTCTTGCCTTTTACTTCTTCCTTTTTTTTTTTTTTTTTTTTCTTTCTGCGAGGGTTCGAGTAATAATTTTTAATATTCGTAGCGCCGTGATCGGAGGTAATAGTGGCTGCTTTTTTTTTTTTTTAGTTTTTCTTTTTTTTTTCTAGTTTTTCGTTTTTTTTTTGTTTTTTTTTTTGTCTTTTTTTTTGTTTTTCTTCAAACGTCGTCGCACGTCGTTCCGATTCGAAGTTTTTGCGGGCAGGGATGGGGGTGGGGTGGGGTGGGTGTGTGGTGGGGGTTGTAGCGTGCTGGAGGGGTGGCTCGACGCGTCGAATGGAAAATATACTAAGGCCGATTTTGGTAAGAATACGTTTTTGATCAAGTTTAATTTTAATGTAAGGCGCAAACGTGAAAAATTGTACTTTTATTTTCCTTGATGTGTCTTTTGGATTTCGGGCCGAAAAGTTATCATTTTCATTCTCTCTTTTTATAATATCTTCTTTATTATCACCTTTAGTTTTTTTTTTTTTTTTTTTTTCATTTATTTATTTTTACTTTTTTTTTTTTCATTATTCTTCGGAAAGTTGGTTGCGTAAGATCGTCGGTCCTTTTTTTTTCTCCCCCTTTCTCTTCTCATCTTTCTTCGTTTAATTATTACATTATTCATATACACACGCTTCTATTTTTTTATTCTTGTTTTTTTTTTTTGCTTTTTTAGTTTTATTCATTTTGTTTCTTTAGTTTCTAAAGTTTAATTGGGCCAAAAATGGAATTTTGCTCTTTTTTTTCTTTTTTTTTTGTGTTGTTTTCATTTTTTTTTTTCCGTTCGTCTCAATCCGTATTCGTCCCTGTCCCCGTCCCCGTCATCGTCATCGTCGTAATCGTAATCGTAATCGTAATCGTCGTCGTCGTCGTACGTCAAGTTTTTCTTATTTTTCCTTTTTTTTTTTTTCTTTTTGTTTTTCTTCTTAGTATTCAAAATTAATATCCTGCGCAACCGAGGAACGCGTAAAAATAATAATTATATATATTTATATATATATTATATATCTCAAGCCAAAAATCAATATATCATAACGCCGGTAAAATTGTTTTAAATAAAAACCAAAATCACGTCGAACATTTAATAATACTTATTATTATATTATTATTATTATTAATTATTATTATATTTCTAATTCAATGCTCATTAATTTTTTAATTTCATTATATATATATATATCTACATATACCTATATATGTAATATATATGTTTATATGTATAATATATGAATGAAATTAAAATTGTTTATTGAATTAATTAGAAATAATTAATCAATTAATTAATTACATCAAATATCGTAATGATTGAAACTAGACAGGTTGGTTGATCGCTCCTCGCCCCCATCCCTTACTATAAATATTCGAACAATAAAATGTCAATTATTGTTTTATATTTAAGTCAGGGATTAACGAGAGAGCGTATACATATATGTATACATATTAATAATATATATCCATGTATGTATATAAAAAACAAAAAAAAAAAACGAAAAATTATTTGCTTTTACAACGATTGTCCCACAATCCAGCACACGCGATTAACGTGTGATGCGTGTGGAACGCAGAAAAACAATTCCCACAATCTAGCTTTTTATTATATAATACACAACACACACACACACACAAGGCGTTTCGATTTTCCAAAAAAATTTATTACGAGGCTGATATATCATACTTGATTTTATAGAAAAGAAAGAAAGAAAGGAAAAAAAAAATATCAAAAGTCGAAAATAAGAGAAAAGAATTTCTTTTCGAAAAATTCTGCTTTTTTTTTTCTTTTCTTCATTTCGATATATATATATATATATAGTATTTTTATACAGCCTCGAAAAATTCTTTATTTTGGTATAACGAAAACCCTATATATATATATTATTTTTTATTATTTTTGTTTGCGGAGGTTATATTATATATCATAGACTCAACACGTTGATGATTTTTCAAAATTGCACATTTCGTCTGTTTTTTTCTTATTCTTTCTTTTATTTTCATCTATATTATTACTATTATTAATTTTCGCAATTATTATATGAGAAACTGGTTTTTTTTTTTTTTTGTTTCTTTCTTTTACACATTATTTTATAATATGTACGGAATCGATCTCGTTATACACATCAATATAATTAGTGGATATTCAATTCAATTATATCCCGGTGCAATAATGCACTTCAATTCAAGACATTATTAAATTTATTATTAATAATAATAATAATAATTATTATTATTATTTTCATATCAATCATTATTATTAATATTTACTATTGTACCTATATATTTTTTTATAGATGCTGGATGCTGCAGTTTTTTTTTTTTTCTTTATTTCTCCTTTCATTTTTATCAATTTTCATTTTTATTCTTCTTTTCGTTTTTTTTCGTTTTTCTTACAATTATTATTATTATTTCACGGTTTCATTTTTCTTCTCCATCTCTTTTCTGTTTTCCAGTTTTCCATTTTTTCATTGCTCTATTCATTCGTATCCGATTTTCTTATAATTTGATTTTATATAATTCCTGGTCGCATGCAGTTAATGAGAGGCTATATTGATTTATAATTATTAAGAGTCGAATGACAGACGAGATATATTTGCATCGATCCTTTGATATGATTAGTTATAATAATAATAACAATAAACATTTTTTAAAAAATTAAAAAAAAATTAAAAAAATTAAAAAAAAAAACCAAAAATCATAAATTTTAAAACGAAACCTCCGTGGGTATAAATAAACATATATATTATATATATATGTGTATACATATATATATATATATATATATATTAGCGATCATAATATTATATAATTTAATTCGTATTTATCGATAATCAATTAACATCATTATTATTGATATTATTATTATTATTACAAATATTATTATTATTATATGCGGATCTCCCGGTAAGCAAGGAGATCGACGCTCTCTGTATAATTTTGTCTTTTTATTCTTAACGTAATTATTATTAATCGTTTTTTTTATTTTTTTTATTTAGGATCCTTACATTGGTTTTGCGCCTAACGTTCGCCGAAAAAAACTCACTCTGACTCTCTCTTTATTTTTCTCTCTCGGTACGAGATGTAAATCTTTTTGAAACTGTTTTTTTTTTCTTTCTCTTTCCCCCCCGTTTGTTTCAGATCAGCAATTTTTGTCGCGTTTTTGTTGTTGTTGTTGTTGTTGTTGTTGCTGCTGCTGCTGCTACTGGATAATGATGCCGTTATAATGCCGATGCATTATAGGTATATAGTATATATATATATGTAGGTTAGACCGTTTCAAAAAAAAAAAAAAAAAGAAAAAAAAATCGATAATCGATAATTTTTTTTGCAATGATCTAATGTAGGTATATCCTAATACTGGCTGAAACGCTGGCCGCATCAAGGACACTTGGCTCGCTCCTGTCGCGTTCTCCACCCTATCTCGATCGCATACCTATATATTTTATATTTATATTTATTATAATAATTGTTATATTAATATCCTCTCGTTATACCCGTAGAACAGGAGAAAGGATGAAGAAATAAGTTGAAAAAAAAAAGAAAAAAAAAAAAATACAAAATTGGGGAAAAAAAGGAATAAATGAATGAACAAACGGATGGAACGGACACAATGTCGATTAGAACATGAAGCGAAATTTAGTGACAACAAATTTTGAGAATAAAAGAGAAAAACAAAAAATTGATATGACGTGTAGTAGAAAAATTTTGAATTCCAAAAAAAAAATTACCGAAATAATTCCTAATAAATTTGATAATAATAATAATATTAATAATTCGAGTCGATCAATTCTGTATGTGTAAGT
The DNA here is from genome assembly GCA_963992785.1 of Tenthredo livida. Lineage (NCBI taxonomy): Eukaryota > Metazoa > Arthropoda > Insecta > Hymenoptera > Tenthredinidae > Tenthredo > Tenthredo livida. Next base: position 957,417 of record OZ023072.1, read on the forward strand.
TTTTTCTTTTTTTTTTTTATATAGAATTCAATATATATATTGATTCATAGATTATAGATTCGGGTATTCGTATAATATACGTATATGGTGTTGGTTTTTTTTGGGTTTAGTTTATATTTCTTTTCTGATTTTTTACTATTTCTGATTTTTTTATTCTCATTTTTGTTACGATCGTTATAATTAATAACAGGGCGCGGGGTACCTACTACCTACTCATTCGTCGCATTTCTTTCTTATACACCAAATTAATTGTTATTCATTTACTATACATAGGTATGTCTAGTATAGTATATCATATACTAGGTATAGTATATTATTATAGATTATCACTGGCGATTTCATTGATAATTTTTCTTTTTTTTCTCTTCTCTTCCCTTCTCTCTCTTCTTATTTTCTCATTATTTCATAACAATAATAATCGATCGATTTGTATTATAGAAATTATGCAATCGGTTTCAGAGCAATACATAGATCGACGATGAAAAACAAAAATTCGCACATTTATTTCGGTCAGTTTTTTTTTCTTTCTTTCTTCTCCTTTTTCTTCTTCTCTTCCCTATCTCTTCAACTTTTTGATAAAATTGTAAAAAATTTCTTCCTTAATAGTTTTTTTTTTTTTTTTTTTTAATTTTTTTTCTTACTTCATTTTCGCGTCATTCGTCCCGGACTCGACAAGAATTTTTATTACATTTTCCCGAAAACTCTGTCTTCCTGCCTGAATTTTTTTCCCAAAAATATTTTCCGCGTTATTAAGTAATTTTCGCGGTAATAACCAGAAGAAAAAAGAAGAAAGAAAAAAATAAACTGAAATAAAAAAATCAAAGAAATGTGCGATAGTATTGCGAATTATAAACTTACGTATCGTAAAAAATATCGAGTCATATAATTATTATATAGGTACCTATTATATACCGCTCCCGTCCGCAAGAAATTTTGTTATAATTTCTTATATAGTATGTATATACATATATATTTTTCTTCTTCTTCTTCTTCGTCTTTCCTCAATTTTTTCTTAATTTTTAGTTTTTTTCTTCTTTCAATTAAACTACTAATAATCATATTATTAGTCGAATAATAATAATTTTGAGTAGAATTGTTAAGGCCGAACGAAAATTTTTACATAATAGCCCAATATGTGGTAATAGTATATAGTATATATATATATTATATATACGGAAGCTCGAAAAATTAAAGATGATAAACGTACCATAAAGATATTATTATTAATATTATTATTTTAATAATAATAATAATAGTAAGAAGAAATATAATACAATACGCGTTTATAGAGCTGTCAGGTGATAGTACGTATAGTACGTATAATATTTTCTAAATTTTTCATTTTTTCTTCAAATTTTCTTTCCTCAAGCTCTCAATTTATTATTATTTTTTTTGTCGAAAAATGATTAAGAAAAAAAAACAAAAAACAAAAATACAATTATATAATCGCGTCTCGTGTCCCGCACACAAACATTATTTTTCTTTTTCCCTTTTTTGTTTTCTTTTTTAATTATAATATACGTAGAATATATATATTACACATATGTATATCGAAAGAAGGCTTCTTTTGTTTTTTTTTTTTCAAAATCTATTTATTCAATTAATTTTTTAATAATTTTTCATTTCATTTTATTTATTTGAAATTTTCTTTTTTTCACACACTTCTTCTTACTTAGGACCAAAATTTTAGGCCAATAATCGTATACATATATATTTTTATACATATACATACCCGCGCACGGGTAGGTATATATATATATAATACATATATATATATATGTGTGTGTGTGTGTGTAATAATAATAATAATTTAAATATATAGGTTTATATATTATATAGATTATATATAATAGTAGTATAGGTACGCATGTCTGTATTTTATACAGAAATTGGTTTTTTTACTTTTTTTATTTTTTCCTTTTTTCAAACCTCCGTACAGCTTTAGGCTAGGCATAATACTATAATGATATATCATTTCATTAATTTGATTACGAAAGAAGCAAAAAAATTCAAAAAAAAAAAAAAAAAAACAAAAAAAAAACAAAAACGCGACGTCAACGCGCAATTTTCATTATTATACAATTTATTCTACTATTATCGATTTGAACAATAAATACTTTGGAATATCAGTAATAATAATGATAATGATAATAATTTGTGAGATGGATTATATTTAAGAAATATAATTTTTTTTCAATATTTTTTAAAAAACCGAAGAGCAAAAAAGAAGAGAAAAAAAAAGAAAACATATATATATATATAAAATCACGGCCAATTAATTTATTTACTTATTTATTCATTCATAATATATATATATACGTTCAATTTGATTTAATTCAATTTTATTTAAATTTATTTAATTATATTTTTTATCAATTACACCGACTAGGCGTGGGTGGGTACATAAGTATAGTATAGTAACACCGCGCCAGCGGCAACACCTCGCCGTAAAAAATAACTTTTTTCTTTTTTCATTTTTTCATTTTTTTCATTTTTTTTTTTTTTTTAAAGTTTCATTCCATAAAAGGTACGCCTATAGATATACTGTATATATATGTATATGTATACATACATACATGTTATAAAATATGATGTATCTAAAATTTTTCGAGCATCCGATCACCTTACCAACAATATTAGCGATTACCTTTAGTATAGTAGTTTTTTTTTTTTTTTTTTTTTTTTTTTTCCACTTCTTCATCTCATCTTCTTCTTTTTCTTCTTCTTCTTCTCCTTATCCAATTTTATTCACCTAATTAGTAACCCCAAATTTTTTGACATCCCAAAATGTAGGCCGAGAGAAATAGTATTTTAAGTGCGGTACGAGAGCGGCACGTTATTTTTTTAATTTTTAATTTTTAATTTTTTTTTTTTCCTACTTCAACAAGACTCACGTTATTGTAGAAATATAATTGAAATTAGACTATTATAGGTATAAAATACAATTTTATTGTATTGTATATGTATAATATATATATTATGTATATATTATAGTATGGAAAAATTACCACTGGTGAAATTAAATTCAATGTCATTTTATTGGCGTGAATAATAATAATAAATAATAATAATAATAATAATAATAATAATAGTAATAATAATAATAATGATAATAATAATTAATTAATTAATTAATTAAAAATAGTGACTTGTGACTAGGTAAAGACTCACCGCTTGAAAAAAAAAACATTATGTGTGTGTGTGTGTGTGTGTGTGTGTGTGTGTATGTTATATGTAATATGTGTCGTATATTAATAATGATAATAATAATAATAATAATAATAATAATAATAATAATTGAATTATATAAGATTACAATAAATAGGTGAGAATATATATAATATATATATTATATATATGTATGTATGTATGTATGTATGTATGTATAATATAGAATGAAAAAAAATATATAAAGAGAGAAAAATAGAGAAATTGTGAAAATAATAGATAATTATTATACTAATAATAATGTTAATGCGATAATTGTTAATACAAAGAATAATATTGAACTAAATAATAATAATAATAATGATATATATATAATATTTATAATATGATGTAATAATAATAATAATAATAATAATAATAATAATGATAAGTATATATGACGATAATAATAATTATCAAATAATTAATTGGACAATTTCAAATAACTAAATTTAAGGGATAAAGATTAAGAGAGAGAGAGAGAGGGAGAAAGAAAAAAATAATTAAAAATAAAAGGTAATACGAGATTTAATATTTAAATTAATTGATTAATTAATTAAATAAATTGATTAATTAATTGATCAATTAATCAATTAATTACGAGGACTTGCTCTATACCACCCGATATATACTATTATATATATATATATACGTATAATATACTCTATCTATAGCGTGTCTCGCGAACAAGAGAACGCCTTTTTTTAATTTTCTTATCCTGTTTTCTTTTATATATATAATATGTATATATATTATATTCTATATTATAATATACTATGTACCCGCGCCTAAAATTGAAATTCTTTGATCGTTTTCTTGTCTGTTTTTTTTTTTTTTTTTCGTTTTTTTCTAATTACTATTGTTAATAACTGTCAGTGTGTGTGTGTGTGTGTCTTTTTTTTCCTCCATATCGTTCTTTGTATGTAAAATTAATTTCATTCTATATCACGTTTGTCAATTTGTTGTTTTTCTTTTTTCTTTATTCTTTCACTTTTTTTCTCCTCGATTTTTCATTTCGTCTTATTTTTGTTTTTTTTTGTGAATTTTTCATTTTTATTTCTTCCCCTCTCTCTCTCTCTCTCTCTCTCTCTCTCTCTCTCTCTCTCTCTCTGTTTGTTCTTTTCGCGATTGTGACTATTATTGAAAGGAAAAAAGAGAAAGAAAATATCGACAAACTTACGAATGATTTTATTTTATTTTCTTGGTTTATTGGTTTTTTTTTTTCGGTTTTTTGGTTTTTTAGATTCTCCGTTTCAAACACTGCAGTGCATCTGATATAGGTATAGTATTAGCTCTGATCGATTGTGTAATTATATATATATATTGTTGTATGATCATTATATATATATATATATATATATTATTATATTATTATTATATCAATAATGTTTATTTACATCTTAATAATAAACTAGATTCACATACGTTTCTATACACACATATATATATATAAGTATATTTATATTTATATTTATATTTATATATATATATATATACGTATACAGATATTTCTTATTAATTTTCTTCTTTTTCTTCTTCTTCTTCATTTCACATCACTGACTATTTTTTTCTTTTCTTTTTTTCTTTTTTTTCTACTCTTTCCCTCGTACGTCATGTCATATTCAATTATTTATTTATTCAATTAATTTAGTATTCATTCAATTCTTTACATATATAATATAAATATATATAATATGTATATATATATGTATAGGAAATTTTGAAGTCTTTTCTCGAAAAAATTTAGGATCGAAATAATAGATAATAGATAATAGATAATAATAATAATAATGGTGATAATAATAATTGGAAAACAAAAAATGGAAGAAAAAAAATCTAATCGTTACGTGGACGAGATAATAATATAAATATATAAATATATACATATATTATATACACTGCAAGTATATAGTATATATTATATAAAGGTGATTAATATTTATCAACGCTCGTTGCACTCTTCACGTCGCGAACTTTTTCTTTCATTTTTCTATTTTTCCCCTTTATATATATACCTTTATATATATACCTATATTATGTATATATATATATATATATAATATATATCATCATATTATTTTATCGTCCACCGCGCAAGAGGGGCGGCGATCATCATTCTCTTTAATTTTTTGTTGTTTTTTTTCTCATTTATTTTAGAAATAGTTTTTTCTTTTTGTTTTTCCTTTTAAACTTTTAATTCATTATTATTATTTTATTATTATTATTATTATTATTATGATTATTATTATTATTATTTTGTTTTTTCATTTTATTTTTATCATTGCTGTTTTAATTTTTTATTTTTTTTCATCCTTATATCTTTATTTTCAAATTTTTCAAATTTTCTTTCGTCTCGCGCAGCGGTATAATATACATATATATATCATATGTATATTTACGCGACATACACTGCGTTTTTTTTTCAGATTTTTAATTTTTTTTTATGCGCTGCAGAAGAAAAGAGAAAAAAAAAAAAGAAAAATAAAAAAATTTCACCCCTTCCTTATTTCTCGCATTAATAATACCCCTTCTATTATATATAATATACCTATACTCGTCAAAAATTTGGAGTACGTCGACGTACGATATACTATATAGTCATTAAACTATATAGGGTAATTATTTCGTATCTCGACGTACCCGTTTTTGTTTATATTTATTTATTTTTATTTATTTATTTATTTATTTTCATTTTTCTTTCTCTGCTTACAGCATCGATATGCCCCTCCCCTTACCCCGCGTATATTTATAGCGAAAGACCCTCGCGTACGTACGTCGATGAGAATCGTTTAACGATTCGCGCGATCGCCCGTCGAATGGTCAGAAAAAAATGACGCGGAGATTTTCGATATAGTATTAGGTATTTATTTATTTATTTTATCTCGCGTGTATATCTCGTATATATAATATAATATATATCATGATGATCGTGTATATAGTATATTAGTACTTTTTGATACTAGTGCGAAAGTGTTGATTCTCGGACGAGTGTGAAGTTTTTCGCCCGAGCGAAGCGAGGGTGATAATCACACTCGTCCGAGAATCATCTTTCGCACGTGTATCAAACTTTATTTTTCAACACAACGCGCGTTAAGTTGGATTTTATGCACGCGAAGCGTGCGCAAAATCGAACTTTGCGCACGCAGTGTGGAAATAGTATATTATTCATTGATGCAGCGGAGAGATGTATTTGACAAAGAGAGAGAAATAGAGAGAGAGAAAGAAAAAGAAAGAAAGAGAAAAAAAGAGTTATATATATGTAGAGCGAGAGAGAGAGTGAAGGAGAGGTAAAACAGAAAGAAGAGAAAAAAATAGGAATTTTGATATCCTAGTGGTGTTTTTTTCCTTTTTTTTTTCTCTTCCACCAACTTCTTTCTCTCTCCCTCTCTCTCTCTCTCTGTGTGTCGAATTTTCTTTTCTTTTCCCCCTCTCTCTCTCCCTACTCTCTGACAGTGCACTATATCAACCTTGCAATCAATTCACGTAAAATACACTTACGATATTCTACAGATAATTAAATCCTTGCATATACGGTATATGTAGGTGATTTTATAATGATAACTTAAATTTAATATTTTTTTTTTCCATATTTTCATGTTTTTGTTTTTTTTTTCTTCTTCTCTTTTTTGGTTTTGTTTTGTTATGGTTTTTTAGTTCATTATCGGTGTTACACGAATCATATATAGGTAACAAACTGACAAACTGACAAAAAAATAAATAAAAAATTACTAATTTCGTCGACACGTCTTTTTTTCCGGGGAGGGTGGGGCTTTTGGACTTTTAAACAATTTTTATTTTTGTTTTTGTTTGTCACCTCGATCTGTTAATTCTTTATTCTGTTTTTTTTTTTTCTTGTTTGCTCGTTTGTTCGTTTTTAGTTTCATTCGGTTCTTTGTTTTTTTTTTTTTTACCTTTTTTGCTTTTTTGTTTTTATTCTTTTTCCCTCAAAAACTTTGTTTTAGTAATATAATAAGATATACATAATAATATACCGATATCGTATGTGGTGAATATTATTTAAACCGCAATCATCACGCGTTGCAAATATCAACCTTATTATTTTGTAATTTTGTTTAAAAACGTGTGTGTGTGTGTGTTTTTTTGTTTTTTTTTGCTTTTTCTGTTTTTTTAATTATTATTCTTTGTTTTTACATATTTTCTCATCCTTCAATTGTTTTTTCGTTTTTTAAATTTTTCTCCAAATTTCTTTCCTACTTTTTCTCCCTCTGAAAATTTTTCTTTTCATTTGAATTTTATTTTTTTCCTCTCCTTTTTTTAAATTATTATTATTATTATTTATTTATTTATTTTTTCTTTTTTTTCTTTTATATCAATAAATTACTTTTGCTTCTCTTCTCAACAATCAGAAGAGTGTTCATTTTTTTTTGTTTTTTTTTTGTTTTTGTTTTTGTTTTTTACCTTATTTCTTTCCTTATCTTACCTAGTATATATAACCGAATCGTTATTGACGTGCTGAATGTGCAGGTCCGTGTAGTAATGTGTTGTTATATTATTATTATTATTCTTATACTTCTTACCTTAAATTTTTGTCTTTTTTTGCTTTTTCATCTTTTCTTTCCTTATTATTTTAATCTTTTCTCTAATTTTTAACCTTCTTACTCTTTCTTTCTTTCTTTTTGTTTAATTTATTTATTAACTTATTTTTTCTTTTTCCACTTGTTCGTTTGTTCGTTTTGGTTTTTTGTTTGTTTGTTTGTTTGTTTGTTTGTTAGGTTTGTTAGGTTTGTCTTATTGTTTTCCTACCTTTAACGCCGTCGAATCATTCATTAACGGTATACTATAGTATATTATGATCATTGGTGTAGATAATATAGGAGTAGCATAATAGTACTAGTATTATAGTAGTAATAGTAGTAGCATTTTTTTTTTTTTTTTTTTTTCAGCTTCTACTTTTTTTTATAGTAGTTATAGTTTTTGGTCTGGCCGATTTTGGATATGTACTAAGGATACCTTAGGCGCTCCTCGACAATCACGTCGAGAAGGATCGACGATTTCTTCTAATTTTTCCTCTTCTTGTCCTCCTTTTCCTTCTTCTTATTCTTCTTATTCTTCTTTTTTTCTTCTTATTAGTTTTTTTTCGTTTTCTCGTTCTTTTTATTTATTCATTTATTAAACAGGATTCACCGAGTCCTGCATCCTGGCGCGTCGCGGCAACAAGCCCAACCAGGATACCCGGCTTCCACTCACTCTAATTGTTCCAAAAAATTTGGACTTTTGAAATATTCTGGCACCGGGTCATCCAGCCTCGAAATAACTTTGTAGATCGACTTCTTCCACGACTGTTCAGAATCCTTTCCGCCTTGGATAGCCTTGAAGAATTCTTTCAGCGTTTGTTCAACGACGAACCTGAAGTTTCCTGGCACCTATACGGAAAGAGGAATAGAAAATAAAAGAAAATTCAATCCACGAATAGAAAATTAGTCATACGAACATTTTATTTTTTTCAATTTTTTCGAATCTTCATTTCCTTAATCAAATTAGAGGAACGAACGAGAATTTCGATCGGAAAGAAGTTATTTTTCATCGTTTTTTTTTCAATTTTTCATTTTTCCATTCTTATATCTTTAATTAGAGGCAAAAATGCGGTTGGTATCATCTCATCTCATGCATGATATCGTTAAATTTTAGCGAAGCGTTATACGACATACATGTTTCTTTGAAGGAGAAAAAGAGAGAAAAGGATTGACAAATGAATAAAAATGAAAACCGAAAGGTTTTTGGATCGGAGGAAGAAAAAATAACAACAAAAAAATATGAAAAAAAAAAACGAGGGAAATTGATAAAGATTATAGTGTCGGTGTGCGTGTTGATGTATTTGCGCACCTGGGGACCCCATACCTCAATGTGGTTGTTGCGGTTGTAGTGGAGGTTTAGGACCCGGTAAATTTCCGAATCACCACCAACGTGAAGATCATCGGCGTTTTTAACACCCTCTGATACCGCTTGTCTAGCGTACTTCTCCATTTGTATGTAGTAGAACTCCCTGAAAATAGTCGATAAAAACGAAAAAATAAATAATAATGAAATTTGAATGCATAACAACGAAATTTTTCTTTCAATATATGTTTCCCCAAAAAGTGTATCTTAAGAACGTCGATTTCATCGTATATTGGCTTCGATACAGTCCGATTTATTATTTCGGATATTCGGCCTTTCGGATCTCTAGCTTTCGGAATTTCGAAAGTTTTTTTCAATCGGCTACAATATGTGGGCTTTTAGGAATTACACAATTTCGCAAAACTGTGAATCGTCGCAATCTTGAAAATTTCAACCCGAGGACGTAGTCGATTGAAAATACGAAAGAGATTCTCGTCCGCATTTAATCGAATGAGTAGTATAACTAAGTAACTTTATAGCTGGATTACGGAAAAGGTACAAAGTTAACGGTATGTCGAAAACGTAAAAAAATAAAAAAATGTGGAATGATCATTTGAAAGGGTGCGATATGATGGCTGAGTCCCTGAGTTATTTTTTACTTTTTTCTTTTTTTACGTGAAACGAGTATTGCACCGTGTTAGTCGTCAGTACCTTCACTATAACGAATTCATGCATATGTAGGTATGAATAAAATGTGCCTATATGCGAAGGTTTGAGAATCGCGTTGGCCAAGACTTGCGGCAAGCGTTTCACGGATAAATATATAGCCACAAACCAAAGTTGGTGTTGGTTAACCGCGGTGTACAGTGGTACGTATAACGTATGTATACAGTACACAGTTTTGTGCGAATGTATGTATATACCTATACTCATACATGTATAAGGTACGTAACTACCTAGGACGTAGGGTATACATGTATTTAAAAAAATCACAAGTAGTTGCTCAGGGAAGTTGACGTTCACGCTCATTAATTAACGCAATTAAACAAACGTAAGTCGCTAATTGGCGGGTAATTAGTATGGCGATACAGTGACCCGGGTCTTGCCTCCTTGCCTCCTCCTCATCCTCATCCTCATCTCGGTGTAGGACATATGCCGCTTGTAACGTTGCTAGGGGACTGCCATTGGAGCAGTTTCAGTTGCACTTGCAGTCGCACTCGCAGTTGCAGTTGCAGTTGCAGTTGCAGTTGTTATCTGTGGCAAGGGCTGAACCGTACCGCATGAGGTATGACGATTACGACGAGGATGAGAAAGAATAAAAACGACCTCAAAAGACTGAGATGAAAGGTCGTTGGGTTTATTGTGACGGTATAACTGGTGCACTCGCACACTTCCTTCCTTCCTTCCTTAATCTAACAAATAATTGCAGAATTCCGATCGCGTGATAGAAGAATGTCGGAATGTAGTCTGCGAATAGGGGATAGAGGTAGGTAAATGACTGGATTGCGGCGCACGGTTCAGGATTGAGGATTGAGGATTGAGGATGTAGTGAAATGCAGAGTCGACGAGTCGGAAGCAATCTTAAAAATTGCTGTTCCCGTTGGGCGCACTAGATATTTATTTATCATCATTTCTCTGACGATGAGAGCAAGGCCTAAGACTTTCCTCTCTCCATCACCGAGTGTATTCAATGGATAGAGTAAAGCAAGCGTGGCTATACCTCGAGAGGAGAAATGGTGCAGAGATGATATCCCATTGTGAAAAGAGTCGATCCGCGACATTATAGGAGAGAGTAACTCGGTAGTTGGTTATACCGAGGCTCGGTTTCCGTATTATCGCTCATCCGTGCATCTTTGCATCCCTCAGGGACCAGCCATCCAACCTGCAAGATCATCCCACTCCGCGATTTTCTCATTTAACTTTTGCAAAAGGACGCTCGACTTGCTCATACACAAGCATCTACCTACCCAGTACCTACAGCATCGGATTCCCTCTCTCCTGAGACGCGCCACACGGATTCATGTCTAAAATCGAACCCTTTCGAGATGATTAATAAAACGGTCCTAATAGGAGGAAAAAGATACTTTCTAATCTCGATCGTAATATGGGTTTGCTCTCAAGTCAACGGCTCCTTATTATTCCATACTTGACAAAAGCCACATCACGGTGTGCAGGTGATGAAGAAGTATATAGCCGGGGTCATAGGGACCGGGAAACGGTTGGCTTTGTGACGTCGTACAGCCTACTTTGACTGTGGGAAAGGTTTCGGTACAGAATAAGACGAGAAGAGCCGGTATTCAGGGTGGGTTACCCGTCTTGGGTTCTATTGTACGATTTTCGACTGGTACTTAGCATAGCCGTTGCTGAGAAAAAAAAAAAAAAAAAATAAGAATAAGAAGAAGAAAAAGCAGAAGGGTGAAGACGTTGGGAAAATTTTGGCTTTCGATATGCAAAAGAGAACGAGATATAGAGAGGGGAGGAAGAGAAGATGAAGAAGAAAAATTGCGGATTACGCGATATTGTGTCAGCGAATGGCAAAATGCTTGGTAATTATAGACGGTGATGCTGCAGCCCGAGACAATTAACACCCTCGGTATTCGCGACCGCGGAGCTTGAGGGTAGAGGTAGGTATTGCAGCAAGAAGAGTGAAGACCCTGAGGCCCCTGAAGAGCTTATTATTATCCTAATTATACAATACTATAATGAATGATCCTCCTCCTGCTTATACCTCTCTTCTCTTCTCGTCTCCTCTCTTCTCTTCTCTTCTCTTCTCTTCTCTTCGGTTCGTTTCTCTTCTCTTCTCTCCTCGGTCCTCGCACTTGGCGTACGAAGTGTGGCAATTCTAGCACTCTGCCTTTTTGTCAGTACCGTGAACGTACACGCATCCACACATACAGCGATAGGTAGGTACGAAAGTATCCGCGGTTGGTATACACCTCTCTTCCTCCTTCTCTCATCTCCTCTCAGTCTATCTGGGTGTCTGTTTTAATTAGGCACTTCGCGATATGTACCACGTATAACCACCTAACCATATATACGCTCCGGCGCAGAGTAGTGATATGTATATATTCCTATCTATACTCAGCGATCCAACGAGGTTGAATGCGTTGATGGATGGTTGAATAAGGATTATAGACGCGGCTTGGTGCTGCACCACTCCGAGAAGGGAATAAACCCGGGTACCGAGACTACCACCGACACCCCCGAACACCGTCAGACAAACGAGCAGCAATAGTGGAAACGAGGTGCAGGGTACTGGTGCAGTCGATAAGAGACACGCTGCACTGTTCCTCCACTTCTCGTGACGGTTTCTTAATTGGCCTTGTCATACCTCCGCATACGATACTCCCGATAAGAGGGATGAACGAAATTGACGGAATAAGAGAAGAAGCGAAGAGAAGAAGTGAAGAGAAGAGAGGAGAGGAGAGGAGAGGAGAGAAAAGAATAACCGCTAAAAGGCGAGTTCAACGGTTAGTCATAGTCTGGGGGTTTTCAATGTGGTTTGAGCCATCTCCGCGCGTCATTAAGATATGTTACGTAAAATATTGTCTTACGAGGTGTGAAAGTGCGTATAACAAGAATTAATTGCGCCGCGGTCTCCGCCCTCTTCTATACCTCCTCTGGTCGCACTTGCACTTGCACTCGCACTCGCACTTCCAACGTAGAGTAGCTGGTATGTAGGTACGCTTAGCGGTGGATTTGCCAGTTTGCCAGCCAGTGCGTGAGCCTCTATTCAGTACGGGCGTTAAAAAAGGTGTCGCAGCAACGCGGTAGAGTCTTGATACCGTCAGGAACGACACCCCTCTTCGGTGGTGCACCACCACCATCACCGCTACCACCACTCGCGTCATAGCCATTCTCTCTTCTCTTCACCTCTTCACACTCTTCTCTCTGCCTCTTCTTAATTAGTAATTAACACTTTAACGCCATCTACTCAGACTCGTTACACGCGTTTGAGAATTACCTACGTAATTCAAACGGAGTCCTGCAAATCCCACCCTTACACATACACGTATACAAAAAAAAAACCCCACCCCCACCCCCACCCCCATTTACCCTCCCGTACTGTAACGCGGGTATAATTACTCTCCCGACTCTCCGCGATTAATATATTAAAAATGACAAACACCCGGCTGGTATCGCGTATAATCGCGAACCTACGTCACGTTGTTCTTCACGGATGAGTTTACTCGTCCACACACGGAGAGAAAGAGAGAGTGAGCGAGCGAGCGAGAGAGAGAATACCATGAGAAAATCGATCGGATATGATGGATGAAAAAATGCTTGGACGATGCCGAAGTGGCTAGCTGTTCGTTGGTACCAGAGAGGGGAGGAAGGCCATCGGGTCCATTGAAGAGTGAAACCGCTCAAAGCAGCTGCCCCCTCCGCTTGGTTATAGCTTTGAAAGCATCTACCCCTAGCAGCTATCCCTCTTAGCGAGTAGTAGGTAGGTATATCGGGGCATAGGCCGGTGATGCCTCTGCAACCCATGACCGTGCAGCAGGCTGTTAATTCCCGGTAGCTCACCCCATCCCCCATCCCTTGCCGATGAATTCGAGCTGGGTAACTTATAAGGCGAGTTTTTGAGCCCCGATACGATATATATATACACACATATACACAGAGGAGATCTCTGGGGCCAGATGTGACGGGGGCACCGAGAAAAAGAGAGACCATTGTAAGGAGACTGCAGCGGTGGCGCGTGCGGGATACTTATAGTATAGGGGGGGCACGTGGAAACGAATAAGGGAATAGGAGGGAACTGCACTGTTATAACATCGGGGGTATTGGGGGCCTAGAGAGAAAGACCCCCGTTTTCGTTTTCTCCTCACTGGGACGCGAGCTCAGAAATATATTCATTGTTAACCGCACATCTGCCGCCGCCTGCTAACTTGCGTACTTATACGTATGTAGACGGGGCCCAGAAAAAAAAAAAAAATAAATAAATCGTAGGAGAGACTTGTGGGAAGCTGTTGTCGCCAAGAGAACAGAAAACAACCATTTTCGTCTCTCTCAATTCCTGATCTTCCAAGCGTTTCTTCGTTTTTTCTTTTTCTTTGCAGACTTTCGGGGGAAACTGGGTAGTACGTATATTAAAATTTGTAATTCCTAAGCGACGATACCGCGGTTTTTTCTTTCTACATTTCTCGCGCTTTAAGATCACTCGAATTAACCGAGTTCCGAGGAGCGAGTTGGTCTATTTTTTTTTTCCTTCTTCTTCTTCTTTTTCTGGTTTCTCTTCCTTTCTTTTCTGGTTTCCTTTCTTTTTTTCACATCTGCACAATTTGCACAAAGTATATGGTTATGGGATGGCATTAATACCCAGTGGTACGACAATGAAGTAGTTAAGTCCTCGGCGCATCGGCTGAGTACACACTGTGGGCTGGGTCGAGACACGCTCACACGTGCATATCAGGCGCACTCACCAAGTTACTCTCACTTACTCACTGACGCAAGCACGCGAGGAAGCGAACGAACGAACGAACGAACGAACGAACGAACGAACGTACGAACGAACGAACTAACCAAGGGCTGAAAGGGTTACCTAGGTTAGGGACTCGGAAAACATCCTTTGTCCAAAATATATACCCAAACGAGTTTGGTTACCAGGCCGTGTGTACTATACCGTAGAAAATACCGAAAAATAAAAACTTCATAAAAATTATCGCATTTTCATATACATCACCTACTGAACCCCTTCGAAATTATTCGGAGCTCCTAGATCTCGCCAAGCAGTTTGCTTTGAAAAAAAAACAGCAAAATTATACGAACTAAAATTCGCGATGAAATACACCATAGATTTATGTCTAGGGAAGCGGAGAGATCATCCGAAGATATATTCCGCGATCTATTTGGGAACCGTTATACATATATGTATTTTTGGGGTGCATGAGAGCTTCCTCTTTCTTTTTTTCGTTTTTTTATTTTCTTTTTTCGGGGGGATGGGGGGCAAATCTTTTCTCTACGACGCGACTACGCCAGCAGTGGGGCAGTAGGTTAGGTATTAGGAGGGGTTGGGGACGAAGCCAGGGAACGCGCACCCTCCTTTGGGGTGGCATCATCGGCTACCCATCGGGTAATAGTAAATAGGATTTACCAGACACAACTGCTGTTTGAGTGTAAACGCGCTGAGAAAGCTACGATGAGTAGTATACCTACGATCGTGTGAAAATATAATATTTCGATTTTTATAGATGTAAACTGATCTGGTGTACAGATTATCGGAGGACATATACAACAGCTAATACCAATACCTAGTCGAGTACGAAATCAGTATAGTACGAATTTTTACATGAAACCGGTTTTTCGATGATATCTCGGAAACCGTTAGTCATATCAAGTCTAAGTCCCTTACCGAAAATAAAGACGGTTAAATTATCCGTAAAAAAGGTTCAACACATATTTCATGTAGCTTCAAAGGTTCAGCTGTATTCCGTGATTAATTATCACGTCCATTCAACATTCCATTATTCAGCTCCGAAACTGTTCGCAGATATTCGGTTCGAAAATACTGCGAGACTGATGAAGATACGGGAAAAGTGTACTGCATCTTTCAGATGGAAAATTTTACTGGCTTTATTTTTGATAAGGACCTTCGTCTCGGTATCATCAACGGTTCTCGAGATATAGTGAAAAAAGTATTGCGAAGCATCGCTTTTTCACATACCTAGATATTATACGTACAATCGGTTTATTCTTCGTCACACTAACGTATGAATACTGCAGGCGTCGTTATAATTTCGTCGGCCTACTTGTAGCCCGTATTTTCGCGTAAGATATACACCTACATCTACATCTACACCCACCTTATACCGAGACCCTAAAAACTGTCTGGTTAATAACAATGAACCCAACAGAAAAAAACTTACGTGTGCTACTTGCTAGCCCGCATTTCTCGATTGCTTGTACTGGTCTGTACACTTGGTGCCGACTTGACATATGGGCGATTTGCATACGGCGAGGTAACACACTCGATATAAAGTCGCGATTGCTAGCTCGATATTATTCTCTTACCTAAAAGTCCATAAATCCAAAATTGTTAATCCCGCATGCGATCGGCAATTTTTGGCTTCATCAAACGCGAGATAAAGTAGAGGAGATAGCCCTTTGTGCGTTGCACATAGGATCGACATATGCTTGTCATTAAAACGATATTCCCAACAGTCTCTCCAAGACCAAACCCGATACAATCGAATTCATCCCACGATTTACCCGAAAGGACTAAAAATATCTCGAAAAATATTGAAATTGAATAAACCGAAAAAACGTTCTGACCAAAATCATGTGATTTCTGATGCTTAGGCACGAGCTTATGTTATGCCAGTGCACACTGTGCAGTATTAAGTTCAACATGTTTTTGTACCCATAAGCCAGACCAGCCAGCAATTATTGAAGAATTAACGAACACCGTTTATACTTTATATTTTTATGCATGATATATATATATATATATGTATACTATATATATATGCATTCATTATTTACACACACGATGCAGTATAAGAAGAATACGAGAGGGTAGGATGAAAATGATTACTGTCTACTTGAGAGAGCGGGTAGTAGGTATATGCTGCTGCTGCTGCTGCTGCGCTACGCATCGAGTTAGTAGCTACTGGTAGCTATTATCGTTTAAAAGGGTTTGATAAGCTCGGAAATTTAATTCCTTTAAGCGGCGTCGTCGTACCCTGGCATCAGGCTCGACTCGGTCTACTCGCTCGACTCGCTCGACTCGCTCGACTCGCTCGACTCTCCGGTCTGACAATCAGCTGCATAATTTCCCGTGTCGGTGGAAAATACGCGTACGAATGCACTTTGCATTCTGTTGGATTTTGCCGCATCTGTACCCACGTCGGACGGCTAACGGCTAACGGCGAACGGCGAACGGCGAATGGCGAATGGCGAACTGGTATGGCGGGTACATCGGGTACCAGAAGAGTAAGCTGGTAGATGACTGGGACGCGAAGTACATAGAGAAAAAGAGCGACGAAATTAGAGGGAGAAAATTCGCGAGTCAGTTACGGGGGTGGAATAGAGACAGGAAAGGGCGGAACGGATGAAATTCGAAGAGAGATGAACGGAACGGAGGAGGAAGGACGCACACGGTGCACCACCACCACCACCGCCACCACTACCAGAGACCGGGTTTTGAAACGAAATCAATTCAGGATAGCTACTAGCCATCCACCCACACCATTCTGCCTTATGCGCGCCCAGCAACGTCGGGGGTGGACGTGGACGGTTGTCCAGGTACCTATACCCTGTACCCACCTAGCTAACTACCATTCGAGCGATAATTTTTTCCACTCGTTTCTATGCAGGCTCGATCTCTCGCCTTGACTCCATAAAATATTTACCAAAACCGATTTGATTCATTATTTTTTCTCATTTTCTTTCTTCGTTCTCTCTTCTTTTCGGTTTCTACATACTGGCATGAAGAATTATCAAAGGCTACGGTTACGCGACATCGCGATCTCCATACCGTTCGCTAATCATATCATTCTAATCGACTATGTCCGATTAGACGAGACGATCAATCCTGAAATTTCCACGATGTTGTAAATAATCGGTATAGGATTACGAAAACTTTTTCACTTCATTTCTTTTTTCAAAGTTAATAAACTCAAGACGATTATAATTTGACCCCTTATTGGCTTCGATAGGATCAATACATCGCGATTTATTAAACGCTGAATGACCATTATACACGCGCGAATTTAAAGTCTCGGAGTTTCAAACCCCCCGGTGTTCTCGGTTTGCAATTTCATCAGGGAAAAAATGAAATTTCGAAAAAAATTTCACATCCTGTGGGTGAATTCTAAACTCTAACTAGATTTGAAGAAAATTTGGAAATTTTTCTAACGCGCGTTTGAGGTAGTCTGGATAATAATTTGGGGGTTGATCCTGCGGTTCCTCCTTCGAGTCGTGGTCAATAGTTGCTCCGAGGGGTGTTTTGAGGGAAGGTATGGGTATGGGTATGGGTATGGGTATGGTATGGGGGAGTGAATTTCCGCTGCTTCTGCGCGGCGTATAACTTTTTTGATAAACTGTTTTTCACCGTTTTTCGCTTCTCCTGGCTCCTGGCTCCTGGCTCCTGGTTCCTGGCTGCTGGCTGCTGGTCGACGCAAATTAAATCCTCCGTCAAGCCGACGGTTCGATGTAGTGGGGGTTCCGCCACCGCCTCCCTACCTACCCTATATCTACCCCCACAAACCCCCCGACTACCCCAGTACCGACGGATACAAAGCCGATTAGGGCGGGACAGTGAAGCATTATCATTTCACATTTTTCGCAGCGTTGCCCGGTCGTTCGTCCGGCTCTCCCATATACTTCCCTCTTTCTCTCTCTCTCTCTCTCGTTCTATCTCGTATATGTACTGAAATCTACCATCGTTAGGTACATAGGCAGGCAGGTAGGTGTATGTCACACAACCCCATCTCCCCCGTTTCCCTCTTTCCCTCTTTTTTCCTCATCCCTCTCGATATATACCTATCTACAGCACAGTTTCTGGACCCCGGAGAGAGAAAACCGCCCTTTACCTCCCCGTCAGTAAAACACGTCCGCCACGAGCGCGTCACACGTACGTGAATTGCATTACGGGTTGCAGGAACGGGTCCGGCCATCCATCGCATTATTTATTTCGACTTTCCACCGATTTTTCTCTTTTTTTTTCTTTCACACATTTTTATTCGTTATAGTTTTCCGTTTTTCGTTTTACCCCTTTTCCGCAATCGCTGTTCACGAATGATTCCAATTTTAAGGGTTGATTTATCATTTTCGCACCCTTTTTATTTTTCTTCTCTCTCTCTCTCTCTCTCTCTCTCTCTCTCTCTCTCTCTCTCTCTCGGTTTTGTTGCGGAATGAAGACGCACTCATGAACCATCGCATCTTTAGCACTGACTGTACCTTCGTATATATTAGCCTGCAAGTAGAGGCTCATAGCACAGGATTAGCCTTGCAGTGGCGATGCTTACATCCCCTATAAAGTCCCTACCCCCATGCCACCCCCCTACTCTTTCCATAACCATTCCCCCCCCTCGCACTGCTTCTCGACGACGGGCTCGCGTTATTCCTACCGCGCGATAGCCCTGCGGCCACGCACTGCATTGTCTGCGGCTCTACCAATACCCCTCTATATCGCCTCATCCTACTTCTCCGCAGCTAGTCCCTTTACTTGGAACCGGAATCTGCCATATATATACCTCTATACACGCCATAAATATATGGTTAAAATAAACTTGGTGTATATTATTTCCCAAGGGCGATAAGAGAGAATCATTTTCCGATTTTTCCAGGATAACGATCACATTTTTCTTCCTCGTTTTATTTTCGCAAAAAATCTCTACCACTTGAAACACATGCGGAATGGGAAAAAAAAGTGATACCGCGTTTGATGCTTATGGGTATATATTAATATAACCACGTACCTACCTACTACCTATCGCACAATGGTAAACGAGAGATAGGCGAAGGGGGGTTTGAGGGTATAAAGGTCGCGTCGTGTCGGTTAGGGGTAGTTATAGGTATAACGGTATAAGAACGGAAGGAAGGAAGGAAGGAAGGAAGGGTTGGATATGCCTAGCACCGTGAGTAGTAAGCGAGCAAGAGGGAACCAAACGCCACTAATTAGTGCCAAGAACGTAATTAAGTAATTTTTAATTAAGTGACTGCCGTTTACCCCGCACAACCGGTGGCGCAGGGTAGTGCAGGGTAGCTCTACGTAGGTAGGTAGGTAGGTTTTTTTTCCAGAGTCCAGGGGTGCACCAGCATCTCTACTCGATGTTAATAAAACGGGGTTGAAAAATGATCGCATTTTTGTTGTTGTTGTCGTCGTTTACCCCCCTCCTCCGTCTTACTCGCATATTCCTCGAAATCAATTCTTCCAAATGAGGGAAGAATTTGCGGAGATTAACTAATCGCGGAAAATTATACGCGTCGTGTGATGATCATCGATTCGTATTCGATCGGGGTACCATTTATACCCCTGAATAATCGTTTTCTACTGACTGCATGGTGCGTACAGCACGTCTCGTTTACAGGGGGCACGTTAGCCAAAGCTATACGCTACCCACTGCCAGAGGTACTATGCAGGAGGTGAGGCTCCAGCTTGCTGACGGCTGCAGCGGTACCCAAAGAGTTGCCACTCCATTGTGCCGTGCACTGAGTTTTTAATTAAGGAGCCTGGCGAGAAATTCTCGAGATTCTGCATAGCCGCGTAGGTAGGTAGGTAGGTAGGTAGGTGGGTAGGTAGGTAGCATAGCGATAGGTATATACTCGGCTTGGCATCCACCTACATAAGCACATGGACTTTCTTTGTAGCGGACGGTAGAAGTCGACGTTCCCGTTTCCCGTTTCCCGTTTCCCGTTTTCCGTTTCCCGTTTCCCATTTCAACGTTCCATATATATGTATACATATTTTTCCACCGAGAAATTACCTTCCTTTCCTTACTCTTACTTCCTTTCATCCATCGAGTCGAGTAGAGTCGAGTCGAGTCGAGTCGAGTCGACTTTAAAAATTCGGCTTATTTTCTTCTTATTGAAAAATTCATCTTCGTCTAGATTATGGTAGAAGAAAAAGTAGTTTTTGTATCAAAGCCGGGTAGTGGGTAGGTGTGTGTGTGTACTTTGCCTCCCCATCTACCTACACAATACATGTATGAATACGTGTATACATATATAATCGCGGGATTTTCAGGTTGAGCGTCCCGGAGCTCTACAGCTCAAATATAGTATATATATGTATAGGTATATACCTATATATCCTATGTATGGTTTTACGAACCACAATGCACCCGGAGCCACGCGTGTCTTTTATGCAAAATTATATAAGAGGCTCAAGTTTTAAAACGCGGATTTATTACTCGCCCGGTTTACTCGCTAAAAATTTTTTCAACCAGTCGTTTCGAAAAAATGAAGAAAAAAAAGAAGTAAAAACTAGGGAATCCCGAATAAGATGAAAAGAATTTCTCTAAAATCGTCTTCCTACATGAATGTATGTACCTATACACACATACGCGGGCTCCGTATAATTAACATTTAAAAGGCTTAAAATTCAACGTTTACGCATCAAGAACTTACACGTACGACGAGGTCTTTTCGGTTTTTCTCTATCATCTTCCGTCTCCCTCCGCAGGTTATTATGACAATAGCGCAAAGACCGGGGTAAAGGAGAGAGAATCGCTTTTTACGCACCACGTATGGATGCCTCGCATCGCGTAACGTCTAGCTGCAGGGTGCAGCAGTTTTAAGGGTGGTTGGTTTTTAGAGAGTTGCTGAACGCTGCAGAATAAGGAATACGAAAAAGGGACGGGACGGCACGGTACGGTCTAGTAGGACGTACGTACGTATAACACATACGTGTCGCATGTGCTACGTACGCGGTGTTTGCTAAATGGCCCTCGCTCGGGACTACAATCTTGCGGGATTAAAAAAATGCACGGAGGAAAACAGAGGGACGGTGGTTTGAGGCGGACCGCCACGCCGAGAACGTATGTGGAGATTGCCTCTCGAGGTATAACCCGGGTGGGTAGGTAGGTGGGTAGGTAGGAAGGTAGAGGAAGGTAGAGGAAGGTAGGTAGGTAGGTATAACGTTTGTTGTCAAGATTCCGCCGCTAAATTGCGCCGCTTTTAATTGGACGCCTTTTCCTTTTACTTTTAAATTTTTCTTTTACTTTTCTAATTCTACTGTTTTTTTTTTTCCTCATTGTATGTACATACATATATATATATATACTGCACGTATATATACCCACTACCGCTTAAATGCACTTTCACACATAGAAACAATATCGCTGTACACATAACGCCATATGAATTTCGTAAACTTCGCGATATCTATGTACGTATTATATCGTTATCGTGTGTATATACACCCGCGAGTACTTGCGCGATTCGTATACTTTATTCGCGACACGCGAATATGTAAAGTTCACGTGGCTATTCGGTGGGAAAAAAATAGTAAAATACGAAAAAATACAAAAAAAAAATAAAAAATGATACAAAAAATAGAAGAAAAAAAAGAAAAACTGAACCGAACTGAACCTCGCCTCCCATTATACGACATAAAATTCCTTCCATCTTCGGATAAGATCTCACTGTCGCGTGTCCTCGCGTGTCCTACCGTGGGATCCGATAAGAACCCACCTTCTGCGTACCCCCCCCCCCTCCCCCCGTCCCCCCTTTCTCACCCCATATTCCCACTTCATAGCCCTCCTTCGTATTATGCTATATTCTATTCTATTCTATTTCATTCCATTATATTATATTATATTCTAGTTTCATTCCCATATTCTATGAAATTCATAACCAATTTCATTACCGATTTTCATACATAGATCAATTTTTCTCTTTTTTTTTTCTCTTTTTTTCTTTATCCTCACTATCGTATCTGATGATCTTACGTTAGCGGTAATAGCGGTCTTATAATCGAATAGTCGAATATTGCCTCACATCTATAGGTACTCGATACACCTTATTCGCAGGTAAATTATTTTTCTTTCGAGACGCGCGGACTATGGTGGATATCGGTCCCCGCGGGTCAGTCAGTCGATCGGTAGATTTTCGCATCTGCCCGAAACTGAGGGGATCGGATGAACCGTGTGTGCATCCAGGGTTCGTTGATTTAAGCCGATGTTTAAGAGAGAGAATGATATAGATAGAGAAAGGGAGAAATGGGGAAAAAGATAAAGAGGAAGAGCGGACGTGGACGTGGACGTGCGTCGTCGACCCTCGCGCGTTTCCCGTTTCCCATCCCTCGTACCCCCTGCAGCCCCCCTGTATACCGAGTAATTCTGCTTTTCATCGACCTAGCTGGGTATGCTGCCCCGTTACTGCTCGCGCTCTCTGCACTGCCTTTCACAGAATCGCGCGTCTTTCGGACAGGACCGAAAAACTACTCGAAGGTATCGCGGAGGGAATTGACCTCTGCTGCAGCGGGCTGTAATTTTCCTTTTTTTCCCCTCTCGCTTTCTCTCCCGAGGGTGGTAGTAGAAATTGTATTTATTTTTTTATCCGGTATAGAAAATTTTTGAAAAATCATTCCCTTCTCTTATTCCTTCCGGACTATAGACAAAAAAAATATATAAAAATTACATTTCCATGTAGGGAAACTAATTTCACTTCACCCCACAACGGATATGTTAGGTTCGTCGAGGAGCCGGACTAACGACAGTGACGCGTGACCGATAAGACCGAGGTATATGCGTATAGGTACTATAAAGGCGTTGAGGGGTATGATGGGGGTGTAGCTACGGAAATTTCTGTTTATAAAATTAGCTCGTCATTACCTCCGCCCCCACGGTTCTTTTTATTTCCCTTATTATCAGAGTCATTCGTTTTCCTTACTTTTCACTATTTCGTTTATTTCATACTTTTTTTTCTTCCCTTTATCCCCGTTCCCACCTTTATTATAGCTCACTCGAGTCGCTTAAGAAGGTGAAAATAGAGTAAAACTAATATCCATTATCCGTACAAGGGTTGGTTATAAGGGTAGTGATAAGATCGTTCAGACATGAACGACAATCGCGTATATGCGGTTTTGTGAGGAGGGTGCTGTGGTTAAATAATAAAAATAAAAAAATATGAAGAAAAGAAGGAGACAGCAGAAAGTGAGGAATATAATATGATGATAAAGAAAGGCAGAAAAACGAATGAAAAAATAAAATAAAAAACCGGGATATTTTATAATTGACGTAAATGTCAAACGGCGAGTTCTATAGTACCTAGATAACTAATAACCCGCGAGATTGAAATTACCTACCGGTACGAGAACTTTTATTCAGATAAGAACGCGAAAGCGTGACTGAATAAATTCGATGGTTAGGCACTTTATTATTTAAACTACACCCCCACCCCCACCCGTACCCCACCAGTTCCTATCCCACCGTTATGTTGGTATTATCGTCATCAAACCTCGCTGTATAGAAAAAGAAAGAAAGAAAGCAAACAATTCTAAACAACACGAAACGAGCCTTCAGCTTGTATTTGCTCCTTCTTGAAACCGTGAATTTTGACCCTTTCCTTTTTTTCTCCCTTTTTTCACTTTCGTACTAAATTGTCTGATTCGGAGATACGATTGAGGTCCTCTTGCTTTTTTTTTATCTTTTGGGTCGAGGTGACAGACTGGAGACACTCGCACATGTGTGTATGCAGGGTGTCCTACAATCTATCCCATTGCGCGCGTACGTGTCTGCGTATGTGAGTGTCGATTTTATACAGCGATGTGTATAAGCGAGGTAGTTCGGAACACGAAAGCTGACGATAGGCGAGTTCTGATATGAAATTAAATATTTATTATCAGAAAACTGGAGCTATGACAGAGCTCGGGGGTTCTCTCTATCCGTTCTCGTGACAAAAGAGTACGAACCCCCCGCGCACCGCGCACCGCACGACGCGACGTAGAGAAACACCGTCGTGCTGCGAGAGAGCGTAGGATAATGTCGGTCGACATTTCCGCATAGGAAGCCGTGCATTAGGCTATCAGATCAAACACGCGTATACATATGGAAATACACCGCTGGCTGCCTGCTTGCTTGCCTGCCTGCCTGCCTTACGTGATTAGCTGCAAGGAAGGCCCCCCACGCGAGTTTCCGTTCCTTCCTTCCGTTCCTTCCTTCCTTCCTTCCTTCATTCTCTAGTTTGTTTGTTTTTTTGCGTTTTTTTGCTTTATTTTTTTTCATCTTTGTTCAAATAGAATTTCATACGTGAAAGTTTGCGACTAGCAGGGGGCAGGGGGCAGGGGGTTGGGGGGTCGAACAGGGACAGAGACTTTTTTAAAAAACGTATATTTTTTTTCTTCTTCTTTCCCGACGTCCAGTGAAAAAATAAAAAAATAAAAAGGTTGCGGATCGCAAGGGATGATAACCGAGCGCTGCTGCTCGCGGCGCGTTTCTCTTTCTCTTTCTCCGTTTTGCACAAAGCTAATTATCGTCTGTGAATATACTGGATATATTTCGGAACATTTTTACGTGTAACCCTCCGGCGGATCTCCTACTCGTTAGTCGGCACCCTTCGACGACGCAACCCTTCTCTTTCGTACTGATATGTATGTATACTTTTTTTTTCAGATCTTCAGGAAGATGTACTCCGAAAGAGATTTTGGGTTATAACTCGGGCACCGCTAATGATATCGAGGACAAGGTCGGTATAAAAAATAAAGCCGATTAAATTCTCTATAAAAAACGTTGAGGACATTTTTTCTGTACGTCGGTCTGATTCGCTGTATTTCAACGCGGAATGTGTGACTAATTATCACGGTCAAGTTTCACTATATCTGCGCAGTGACTGAAAATGTTCAAATGTTCAGCCTCGATATACAGCGAAACCGGTCAAGATAGAGGAAAAGTGTGTACCACCTTTATCACAGAAAATTTTATCAGCTTTACTTTTTATCTGAACCCTTATCCTGATATCATTCACGGTTCTCGAGATATCGTCAAAATACTGATATGGAGTATTATTTTCCAATATGGTTGCACGAACGTGCCGTTGGATTATTGCAGGATTCGGAAAATGGTCTGTTTTTCCCCTGAAGACGCCGGAGTTGGTTTCTCCGAGTTCGGTCTACCTGGAGCCAGGTGAAACGATAAGAACCTCGCTAACGTGGTAATGATGAATAAATAAAGAGAGCTGGTAGGTACGCGGCGAGGGTTCTATATCTTGGATCTTCAGCTACTCAACCTAATTATAATCAGGCTAATGCCCGTTGGCTAGTACCAGAGTCTAGCAGTCTCGACCTGGGGGCTAACGTAAGGTGGTATAGTACGGCGCACGAGGAGGTCACTTATCCGAGCGCTACTAGGGGGTAATTAAGATTCGGACACACCCACGAGAAGTCGTGCGACCTGACTCGTCTCCAGGGTGGTTATGTAGCAGGGAGTGGTCCGGTCAGCCGTTTCTAAATTTGCATTAAAATCTCCTCCTCCTGGTCGTCCTGGTCGTCGTCGTCGTCGTCGTCGTCCTCATGCATGCAGTATAATAAAATCGAATTGACGATTGGGAGCAGCGACGTACCTGAAGTTGGAGAACCACTTGACGAGCTGGGCGGTGTTGTTCTTGTTGAACTTGATGTCGGGAAAGTACATCTTGAGGACTGCCGATGACGGGTACCTCACCCAGAAGAACATCAGCTTCGCCTTGCGCAGGTGCATCGGAGTCAACGTCGACGAGTTCACGGTGGTTAAGGAAATACTTTGTTTCATTGACCGCTGAGACTGGATACTTTTAAACCTGTATAATGTTACGTTAGATAAAGACACCCTGGATGATACAATACAGTAATCGGAACCCTGTACATTATCTCGTAAAACATAAATACCGGAAGTACCTACATTTTGAAAGAGATTCCTTTTTATTTCTTTTTATTTTTCTCACTTCCACAGTCTGAGAGAAACACAGACTTGCAAGCCTTGGTGGGGGTGATAAATTATTGCCTTTTCTTTGCTTTGAAATTGGATTAGAAATCGTACAAGCTGCGGACGAGTCGCGGAATAGGGATCTAATATCCAAGTCAGGTTGACCCACGATTGGCCGCAGTCTCAACGGAAGCCTTACTTCTTCCTTAACGGTAATGGGATCTCCCGATGTGGTTTCATCGCATTCTTATTCGCTTAATCCCGTGTTTTTCTCCTTGTGTAGTATTTGTCAGTCAGTCAGTCAGTCAGTCAATTCGTCGGTATTGAGTTTCCAAAAAACGTAAGTAAATCGGATGATTCCAATCCGTCCCTCCCCCTCTCTCTCTCTCTAATTCCGGTTGATTAATTACAAAGGAGCATCAGCTTCGAAAAAGAAAACCTTGTATATCTGTGATACGACAAGGGTGTTTCGTCGCCGGTTTGTGCCTTTTTTTGCACCGAGTCGGTCGACCTACCCCACGGAAAAATAGCGGCATTGATTTTACATCAAAGGCGTAGGAAAAAGGTGACAAAAAGGCCGTGGCGCGGGTAACGCAGCAACGATCGAACATTGAGGCCGCGTGACGGGGTTCGCATGCTCTTGCATCGTGTTCGAATGACTCGAGCGTTATAATCGAGGTGTCTAACTTTCTGTCCCGTTATAAACCGGATCTTTTTGTTTCCCTACTCTGCGACTAAAACCCTCTTCTCTTCTCTTCGACACACGATACACACACACACAGACACACACACCCACAGCGATAAATTTTCAAATTACGAACGGATTATTGGCTTCCTGCAGTATACGAAGTTGAAGCTTTCGCTCTTCTCTTAGCTACGCCTAGAGCACTAGGCTTTTCGACGCTGGTTATAAACCGAAGTTTGCGGGCCAACTCTACTCGTCCATAATATAGTGACTCATAGCCGTTCTGAACTAGCCCTAAAACTTGGCGGAGGAAACTAATCTGACATTCCCGAAGCCGGTTGAAACCGAGTTTAAAAACTGTAAGGTTTGCCAGTGGCTGTTGCAGATCCGTAGAGGTGAACTTTATCCTATTCATCATCCGCAGTTTCTGTAGCAGTTTCCGTTCTCCGATTAACAACGAGAGTCAAAGTCTGATAAGGGCTTCCGAGCGTAAAACTGAAGACAACATTGATCTTGGTAAAAAAAAAAAAGAAAAAAGAAATGACCTAGCATTAGCAAAGGATATTGTAGGCTGAATTCCGTCGTAGCTAATGTCTCCCGAGTTGCAGTCACTTCCCCTGTCGTTACTGTCCATCCTAAGGTGTCCGTAGTCGGGACTCCCGTGTTGTGCTGCGGCTAAAAGTGCAGGATGCAGCATAGCCGGGGGATGAGGTAGCGGCGGAGAGTCCCTCAGCTCCACACCACCGCCGGGTGGACTGGCAGGTAAATGATGAGGTCCTGGCGGTGGTACCTGGCCAGGATGTCCCCCGTGTGGATTGAAGAACGGCGAGTAAGGTGAGAACACTTGGCTCTCGTGGAGGCTTGGATTTGGTATCGCAACGCTCGTGGGTAACGAGACTGGCAGCATGGGGGGTGGCGCGTGATAAGGTCTCGGGGGTGGCGGCGGAGGAGGACTATCGCCACCACACTGAGGACCGTTTCCCTCCTGTGCAAGGATCCGGGATACCGTACGAGGCGTGATCCTCGTGTCCGTTACCTGAAATACCGACAAAACGTTCAATAATTAGCTACTCGGCACTGAAGGATCATCAGCGTCGCCCTAAACCTATGGTTAATCCTTGACCCCCCTTACCTTGTGGCGTTTCTTCTTTGGCGTCATGACGAGTGACAGTGCCTCGTTCTGTTCCGCGTCCCTGCTGTCCCTCTCGTCGGCTGCTCTTATATTGCAGTACTGTTCTCTCTGCTGTTGTTCCCTCTGCTGTTGTTCTCTCTGTTGCTGTTGTTGTTGTGCCTGCATAGAGGCCATTGCGTATATCGTCGGTGGCTTAGGCGTTTGAAATAATCCACTGGCGGATCTGACGTGTAGAGGTAGTTGGTTTATCTGGTTAAGGTTATTTTCTGTTGGCCCAGAGTGGGGCCCGTGTGGTCCCATAGGACCCAACTGTGGGAAACCTTGGTTTTGGGAAGGCGGGGGCCCGCCGTTTAGGGGCCCCCGTGGTCCGTTTGGGCCACTCGTTGGTTGCGGTGCAGCGCCTCTATCCACTACCTTAGTCCGCGGTGATTTCCGCTCTAGTAATTGGCTGGCCATTAAAAGGTCCTTGTTAAGTTGTTCGGCCGCAGCCTGTGCAGCCTCACTCTGTTTACCGATAAATCTCCGCTGTTGTACAAACCTCGTGACGATACTGTCTATCAGGTTAGTTAGCGACGAGGTTATCTCAGTTTTTAATATGTCCGCCAAACCCTCCAGGTCGGCGCCCGTTATCTGGGTACCAGATCCGCTCGCAGCACCCCTAAACGCGTTAAGTCTCTCCTGAAATTCCTTGTGATGTTGGAGCGGCGTTGACGCCTGCATCGGTGTCTGTGGCGTGGCCGGTGCAGTGTTCGCACTTTGACTTTGCTGTTGCTGTTGCTGTTGACTCTGGCTCGACGGTTGAGGTGAATTTTGTTGTTGTTGATGTTGTTGCTGCTGGTGTGCCTGTTGATGTTGTTGTTGTTGCTGTTGTTGTCTGACAGCAGCCTCCTGGTGTTGTTTCATACGTTCCAAAGCCGCGTGTTGTTGTTCAAGGTACAACTTCTGACCCATGTGGTACATCGCTGCGGCAGTTGCGTGGGGATGGTCAGGTGGTAGCGCGGGTATACCGTTGTAGGGTGGAGGGTGCGGGCGTGGTGGTCTCGGCGGTGGTTGAGGTTGTTGTTGTTGCGGACTGGCCGGTGCCTCGCCCCCCTCACCAGCCTCGGCTTCCATGCGGCTGCAAAGCTGCACGTACTTCTGTTGCATTTCGGCGAGTTGTTCCTGCATGGTTCTCAGCTGTGATTTGAGAGCGTCCTTCTCGACGCGTTTCTGTCTTATGGTGGCGGGGTCCTCGTCTTCGTCGCTGTCCTCGTCGTCGTCCATCATAACGTCCACGACGCCGTGCTGAAGAACGTGGTGTACTTGCTGCTGTTGCGGGTGGTAAAGCTTCCGTTTTTTGCAACCGTTCACCGGTGGCGGCTGTAGCGCCGGGCTACACCGCATAGTACTGACGATATTCTCAACCCTGGCACGTTTTATCTCCGTCGACGGCGAGTTAGCCTCGGTCTTCGGTACCACTGGACAGGGCGAGTTGCTCAGACTCCGTTTAACGTTAACAACCACATTATCACCGCCGGCACTAGCCGCTATCGCCGAATCCTGTAGCTCTTCTTTGACCGAAACCGATACCGAACGGGGCGCCGATGGACTGGGCGGTAAACTCTGCTCGCAGTCACTACCCTCGAGATTGGCACCCGGCTCCATACCAGCCTCCGCAAATGCCTCCTCCATCGCCCTGGCAGCCGAGGCTGCATCCTCGGCACTGTCCTCAGCGTCACCGGGCATAACAACGTCACGTTCCGCGTGCGCTGATGAGCTCAACATGTTGTTGCCGTCAGCACTGTCCTCCCCACCACTTTGCACCGTACCACCACTAACGCCACGCGCACTAACGTCACTATTGCCGTTTGTCTGCTGCGAATTCTGTTGCTGGTGTTGTTGGGACTTGAGCAATTCCGTCGTAGTATTGTTGTTGTTATTGTTGTTGTTGTTGTTACTGTGAATCGAGTTGTTGTTGTTCGGCTGTTCGGGCACCGATGATAACGCGGCAAGTTTACGTCCCTGTAGTATGTCGCGGAGCATGTGCTGCGTAAGTTCAGCAGCGGTTGCCGGATCGTCGCAGTTCACGGCACCTGGTTGAAGACTCGACGCCGAGTCCATGCCGGCACCAGTCATCACGTGGCTACCCTCGGGCGGCGATCCGCCCGCGTCACTAGCCTGCTTGACTTGCCTGCCGAGTAGTTCGTTGAGCATTTTGGCGGGGCCAAAGCCCGGCGCGCCGAAAAAACCGAAGGCCGCGTGGGCGGAATGCTGGGTAGCTGGTCCCGTTCCAGTGAGGTGTCCACCCTGGGCACCACTGGGTATTTGTTGGGGACCGTTGCTGAATATCGCACCGTAAAGACCGCCGTTTAAGAAGGACGGACGCGAACTGAAGTTCGGTATACTAGAGTAGCTGTTGCGCGGCTCACCGGCGTCCACGCGCTGTCTGGTGCGCTTCTGCTTCTTCAGAAGCTGCTGCTGTTGCTTACTGTCCGTCGTTGCTCCGTAGAGGGCGAAACAGTCAGTCTCCTCCTCCGATGACATCATCGGCCGTCTGGTTGGTCGGCCCCCCGAAGGCCTCCGCTTCCCCTCCCCGCCAGGGCTTCTTTAAACCCCCACCACCGTAGAACTCGATAAGCCCCTCCGAGCCCCTCGTGCTAACGGATCCCTGACGCTGCTGCTGCTGCCTGGGCTACGTTGCTCCCTCTTCTCTTCCCTTAGTCGCGTTTGCCCCCCCCCCCCCCGTATTCCCTTCTTCGGCTGCTACTCCTGCTTGTGCTTCTTATTCTTCTTTTCTCTCTCTCTCTCTTTCTCTCTCTCTCTCTATCGCCTCCTGGCCGCCTCCTTCTACTCTTCGCCTTCTCTGTCTTATTTTCCTTTCTTTCCTTCTTTCTTGCTACCCCCTCTGCCCCTATTCTCCTCGGCGTATCTCGCTCGCACCTGCTCGCTCGGTTTGGCTACCCTATTCCTTTCCCCACTCCTTGCGACGGGGGGTGGACGCTTGCAGCTGGTGGTGTTTAGAAACTTTGTGTCGTATAGTAGTGGACTCGAGGTGATTCAGAGGTATGAGGTTGTTCAGGGTGGACGACGGTAAGTAAGAGGCGGGAGGTCGCGCCTGTGGACTTCTGCTGCTCCCGCCTGGGAGCTGCATCCTTGGAGATCGCCAAAGGGCTAATCGCCCCGCTGCCCGCTGTTCTGCCTCGATAATTAATACGGCCTAGTATATGTCCGTCAATCAATGCGTCTTGATCCGTCTGAAACAAGATAAATAAACGGTTCACTTCGGCTGTGAAAAAAAAGTTCAGAGATTTTTATCAAACTTCGGCAATTCCACCCCCGCGTCAAGACCGAACGAATAGCGACACCCCCATAGACCATAAGAAAATTACCCTCAGCTATATCATGATACCTTTCGATACCTTATTCAGCAAGCAAGCAAGCAAAACTGAAGACACGTGGTGATATGGTAGCCGTAGCAGGTATGGTTCAGGTCGATAGTTTGCGAAAGAAAAAAATAATTGATAGCCTTCTGGGCTCTATCTGAACGTCGTACGAGTTTCCAGGGGGCGGTCAAACCTCAAGGGTTGAACCGTTTGCTTCGCCTGCGAAACTTGTGTACATCGTATTTTTCCTCTACGTATTACAGTATTCATCGAACCCCTGAAACCCCGGCCCCGCAACGAGTTCTGTAATTCTAAACCATTATCGACATCGCCCTATATCTTCCGCGCATAGGAGGAAACTCGTAACACTCAAATCTTCATCGGCGATTAGAACCTCGACGTGGTCATAATATTTCGAAAAGAAATAAAGCTTTTTCAATATACCGTTTGTCAAATTTATTTAGATCGAAGACGGAGTCGCGCAGGTGTTCGAAGGTAATCGTCGGGGCGGCATGGCATATGGCTGTGAGAATTCAGTTTTTAGATAAGGTCGCCCAGGGCACTTTGCCCCTGGGGGAGCCCACGGCCAGGCTGCTTCGAGGGGGTCCTTGCGCCGCGCCGCGCCACGCCGCGTCGCCGGTAGCTCAGGCACTTCCACGCGTGCTCCCATGCGCGAGACAAAAGGTGTGCTACCGGAAGTGGCTTCAGGAACCTACGCCTCCTTCCCTAATACCGTTTCCCCTCTTCCTACCGGAGTGCCTCTTCCCCTCGGTATATCCTACCGACACGTCGGAAGTAAATGTGAAGGTAATTACCAGCGAGCAGCCACCCGCAGTCCTGTGTCCGGTTGTCCGGTTGCTCAAAACTTCACGTTTAGATAGCCATGCCCGTAGTTATACTCATAATACATATACGACACGGACGAACGGCCATAGACAGAAGAATTAAATCGAGAAAACTCCATTCGAGGTTCGCCTAGGTGTACAGAATTATCATCGAGAGAACAGGAAGTACCGCGTACAGGTATATACGTTATGGCTAGTGAACTGCTTCCGACTATTTCATCCTTTGGTTCAATTTTCGGACCTAGGTACTTCTCGTCAAATCGTTACACGGGGAGCGGCTACATCCTATATATGCGTCATGCGATAGTTACCGTTTAGGCAGGTGACTTGATTTCAAAGGGTGATTACCCGCTACCAAATTGTTATTCATTTAAACGAGTATACACCTACTAGACGCGGAAGTAGTACATGTTGTAGGTAGGTATATACCATTGGGTTATCTCAATTGAAAGAAGCCTTCGGTCTTCGTTAATTAAATTACTGCTTGAATTGAAAGACACCAAAGACGTCTTCGTCTTCTCCTTCGTCTTCCCTAATTAGGCGGGGTGGAAAAAGCAAGAAGGAAAGAAAAAAATGGAAAATAAAAAACGGGGAAAACTGAATAGACAAAATGTGGTAGGTATAATTCAAAAGCAACCGGTATAGTAAAGAGTCACGCGATCGGTAGATGCGGTGCAATTACGGCTTGTGCATTGGCTACAAGGCGCATATGTCGTGCGTATAGTTGGGTACCCCACATGGTCTTCCATCGGTATTTCCATCCACCCCCATGGGCTAGGTGTCATGTGGTAGACGGAGTTCGCAGGGGGTTATAGTATGTGGAAGTTGGTGCAGGATGGTTGAGGTATGGGAACCGATGCGAGGGCATCAGTCCATGTCCAGTCCATAGGCCATAGGACATAGGCCGTAAGCCATAGACTGCAGGGGGCAACCCTT
Organism: Tenthredo livida; assembly: GCA_963992785.1. Taxonomy (NCBI): domain Eukaryota; kingdom Metazoa; phylum Arthropoda; class Insecta; order Hymenoptera; family Tenthredinidae; genus Tenthredo; species Tenthredo livida. The sequence continues at coordinate 990,770 of OZ023072.1, forward strand.
ATTGTAAAATTATTCCATATACCTTCATTTAATTATTAGTATACCTATTAGGTATGTACCAGTGGATTACTGTGCTGCACTTGGTCGGTAGGTGGGCAGGTATGGTTCATGGTATATGATATGGATGTGTTGCGTTGCGTTGTGTGTCGGAGGTAGCTTCGAGGCCATTATCAACGCCCCGATGCAACAAGTTGACCGGTGTCAATTGATGTGTTATTAATTGGAAGTTAATCGCGTTAATGTACTACATACCTACAAACCCACCAATCGACCATAGAGCCGACCAAAACTGTTTTATTATTACGTTGAATTGAAATCGTTTTACCTCATTGGCAAATATCCAAATCGCACCTACTTCCAGTATATATAGTATATTCCCGCTCGTATCATCCACCGCTCGGAAATCAACCCTGATCTGATGTTTTACGATTCAAATAAAACCGGAAGCACGCATTGACTTATCAAATTATCATACGATTCTTTCCCATACCGTAAATTTTCTGTCTGTGGGAAAATTCACCAACGTCCGATACGTTTAATGCTGAAGGAAAGAGAAAAAAAAAAAATTGGAAAAAAAAAAACCTCTGACTCCTCTCAAGGAACCAGAAACTTGCAACGGTCTTTGCCCCCAATGGCGTAGGTGATGATAATGGAAAATCTACTGAGAAGTCGATCTTCTCCGTTGCCTCAATCCCATTGAAATAATTTCTCGCGAAATTCTGCCGAACCTTTGATTCCCCGATTAGAATTTCTCGACCTATGCACCGCGAAATTGGACATATCGGTGGATTTCCCTGTCTACGGTATTCGATCTCACTCATATCCCCCGAAGTCTACACCGTTGTAACCAAGACTTGCCAGGGGCCCCCTTAAGTCGTGTATTTCAGGTGGTTCTCGACCGGGTGGTAGTTCTCAGGTTTAGTTTAAAGAGCCAGGTATCCCCCTCGTGAGGAATAGAAGGGGGCCAAGGTAACTTCTGGTCTCTGGTAAAGACGGCGAAGAAGTATAGTTCGAGAAATCGGGAGAGAGAGAAAGAGAGAGAGAGAGAGAGAGACGAGACGAGACGAGAAGAGTTTTCTCTGTAGAACTCAGCTGGGCCTAAGAAGAAACGGCTTTCTTTAAGGAGCGCGTGCCAGCTGCCGTCCTAGGCGTAACCGACGTCGGCGCCGTCTTAGTCTCCCTGGTTGTTCATTGTGCGTTGTTTAAAACCTCTAAGAGCGACGTCCACTCCCCTTTCTTACTTCCAACGTCTTAAAGTCTGTCGCATAGACGAGGCTGGGGGGGTCGACCGCGGCGTGTATCAAGTATTCGACGAAAATATGACGGCCAAAAATCGTATCTGGAGTAAATTTCTTCGCCATATTATACCGTCCTCTGTTATTGCTACTGGTAATAGCACTTGGCCAGGCAGTTATACCGCATTGAATGAGAATCCAGTGGATAGGGCAGCATATTGGCATTACGAGGACATTATCATCCGCGGATGTAGGAAAAGTCTTATGGCACGCGGCCAGACTGATAGCAATTTTTCGTACGAAATTGAACCGGTGTAATTATATTCTATTGCCAAAGTTCCGAGCTAGATATACAAGCGAGCGATGGGCGAGTGGTGCAGGCTCCAAGCTCCGCAGGCTACGTCGACATTGAATAAAACTTCACCCACTTTCAGCCATCAGCCTCTCCATATAGTTTCATGTGTATAATAATCAACGAAGACGTTTGATCGACTCGTGAGTGTCGCTTCCTGATGCAGCTATGTTGGCAGTGGCTGCTGCTGCTCGGCATATATATCCCTATACACACATATGCGCGTAGGTGTGCGTGCGTGTACGTGGTAGTCCGATCATTGAAGCCAATCAGGCAGTGATTGACCGTAATGGACTTGCGTCTTGTCCCCCATCCCAGGGGCTCTCAGCTATTTCTATGCTATCTGAGGGCAGGATCTGATCGGTGATTCAAGAACGCCTTGGATTGGGCACCGCGAAGTTGCGAGGCAAGTGACTACTAGGACACAGGATGAAGGCTGTGCGCGCATACCGAGTGACCGAGTGAGTGAGTGAGTGAGTGAGTGGTATGATAATGAGGAAGGTGACTTCCGATTACTGACCGCGACGTATACATCGCCGTAACACGGTCCTACGTGGAATAGGAGTAGTGATATTCTTTATGACCGGTCCGAGGGAGCGAGGACCAGACGACGGTGCAGAGCGGACACTCCAATCTCGCTGCACACCCCATCTTCCTTCCGTAGCTCAGCCCGAATTCGTTCTTATATTAAATTTATCTTTTCTTTGTTCGCCGCTGATGCACCAGCTGCAGGCAAAGATCGAAGGATTTCATCGTCTCATCAGGTCGCGCGAAAGGTCGAAGCTATTAAAACCAATCGAGCGATTCTCCTCGCTTCTAACGGCGGCGAGTGCAGAGGATGAGGAATTGGAAGATTGGCGTTTAACGCGGCTCAATTGCTCCCGCATATCGCGACCCTGCAGGCTCACAGGTGAGCTCGACGACGGATCATCCCGTCCTTATGTCGAAATGAACATTTTTCGTTCACACACGCATCGCACACACCCACGTATACATGACATACATGATATACATCGCAATATGTGCAATTTAAATTCATTTGTACCGAGAAGATACGACCGCGTCACATGGACTAGGTCGCCTAAACAGGCTGTTTAGACGACTTTAAGTTAACCCGAATTGACTCAATTGGATTAACCGCACCAGGCGACACTTGGGAACCAGCTAGTCGGGCGTCAGCGCCGGTATATAAGCGTTTTTATTCGTATATACGTGCGGTCGTGATATTGGTCCAAAGCGAGATGTGCTTCTCATGCAAATTACCGTTATTGTCACCAGCACCAGGACCGGGACAGAACGCAGGCCTCGGTAGTTTTTTTCGTATTCATTTTTTCTCTCATCTTGGTCTGTTGTGTCAGGTCATTTTTTTTTTCGTTTCGCTCTTTTTTTCTACGCAAATTTAGCTGGTTAACCGAATTGAGTTGCTTAAGCAACGCTTCCGGAAACTCACCCGCACGCAAATTTACTCCGAGAAGATGACACCGAGTGCGTAAATTTTCTCTAACAACCAGCTAAACGCGACGCATTGCACCGAGATGCATTGTGAAAAGACCATATCCCGTCTCTCCCACGTACAGTATCGCGTTACACCATACATCGCGACTCCGACTGCACCCCGCGTAGTCCGTTATCGGGATCTCGAATTCGATAGAGACACGGACTGTGCAGGGTGTGCTGGTAGGTTACGGTTATTGTGGTCGTGGATCACTTGAGCGAGCTCAACGTTTCCCTTATTCCTTCAATCAACGTCAGTTGGGGAGGTCGAGTCTAGTGTTTGCATCGCGCAAATACTCGTCGACGGAGGTAGAGGTGGATGCAAAGGTAGGTAGAGGTGGATAGGTAGGTAGGTACTAGAGCAACGTAGAGTAGAAACGACCCTCTCTCTCTCTCTCGCTCGCTCTCTCTTCGGGTGGATGGAATTGTCATCCCTGATCGACATGTGGCATTAATTTACCCCTGACGAAAAATACAAATGAAATAATGAACGAGATGACGAAGATCTCGGTTCATCGGTTATCAACAAGTGTACAACGTGCGGGCACACGAGGCTTTGGTTTGCGGGCTGACTGCAACCTTGATGCGGAATACGGTTGTGGCGTCGCGTCGCGTCGCGTCGCGTCGTTCGTAGTTTTCGAGGGGCAAAGGGGACCGCGAGTAACTCAAGACGTGCCTAAGTGAACCTTCCGGCCGCGGCGTGATGATAGCCCTGAGAACTAACCCGACCCCCGGATACGTGTTACGTCCGTGTAGAGTGTAGACGGAGTTCGCGGGTAACGGTGTCACAACATTGGTACCTCCTCGGTTCCTCGGTTTCCCGACTATGAAATTCGCCGAAATAATGACTCTTTCGAAATTGATCTCTTCTCCCTTTTCTCGTTTCTTTATTTTATTTTCGTTTTATTTTATTTTTTCTCTCCTCTCCTCTCCTCCTTCCCAATCATATCGTTTCCGGGTAATCTTAGAGGTCGATTCTTGGCTTCGATTAAGCGGACGTGTCACCCCCGTCATGGGAGAATATCGGCTGGAAACGATTGTCTATAAATCCAAGGTAGGCGGGCTTGAACCTAGATAGGTAAAGGCAGTCGTTGGTAATAACATGTTTGTCTTCTGACAGGCAAAGTGCCCGCGAAGACAAATGATATCTGTCTCCTATAGTGGGCCAACTACCACCTACCTACCTACCTACCTACATACCTACCAACCGGTCTAACCACCCCCCGCGAACAGCACTACCCTTAAATATCCTTTTGCGGAGACATTAAGTGAGGACCTCGTTTGTCTCTCGATGTAAAAAAGGAATGAAAACACACAGAGTACGGAAAACAAAAAAAATGAAATAAAATAAGATATATATACATACATATACACATTCTACTTCGAGGCAGGTGTCCGTCTGACGGCTAACGACAACCGACAATTTTTCAGAGATATATTTAAATTGCAAAGTTACTACGATTAAAAGAAAATTAGACAGCCTAAAACCACCACCACCACCACCGAGATAGATGGGGGTATACACACCACTCGGGCTAATGTCAGTAACGATGTCTAATGGCTTGGTTTGGTGTTGGTTTAAAATGGGTATCCTATATTCCAAGGTGTAGGGTAGGTAGGTAGGTATGTATAAATGATGCAGTGGAAAGACAATTTTCTGTATACATTTTTGAATCGTGGATTACTTCGTACACGCATATTTATGTCCGGCGTTGTATAATTGGTAAATTAGAAGTGGTGATGAACGGTGTGCATGCATATACTTCATATAGTTGTATAGTTTTCTGTATGAATGCGGTTATAATGAGAAAAAGACATATGCAGTGAGTACAACAAGCACACCTCCCAGGAGACGAGGTCCACTGACCACTCACTAGCTCGACTACTCTCGACACATACTTTGGCTAAAGTTTTGTCCGATCGTAATACGCGATCGTAAGTCTCGATACTCGGACAGTATTTATGCTATACCGTTCCAAAAAGTCGTCCAGGTGTGTCTCCTTCCGTACCATTGTCACGAATTCCGGATCTGAGATTTTTTTTTTTTTCTTTTTTATTATTATTCTAGTAACAAAAAGAAGAAAAATAAAAAAAATTTAATGAAATGAAATAAAACATCCTACTGTACAAACTGTGACGCGACAAACATACTCCGCGTTCAACTTATTACTACTCGTGAATAATAGCTTGCGGATAATAACAAAAAGGAAGGATAAAAAGGAAAAAAAGAAAGAAAAAACAGAATAATGGAAAAAGGAATACACACGCCGCGGTGTAAGAGAGAATCGAAATCATTAAGTCCGACAATAAACTCATTTTCAACTTCCCGTTTGAAGGAAAAAGGAGAAAAAAAAGAGGGAAGTCATTAAGAGTCGAGTTTGTACTAGATATCCCCGTTTTTAAATTCGGAAAATCACTTCCGATCATTTTTACGATTTAGTCAATTTTTTTTTTCGTTTCTTCTTGGTTCTGAACGCTCGAAATTCCGGATTCGTTTCGGACGATTTTGAGGTTTCGGAAAAAAAAAATAATAGTCGATGCTAACCGAAACCCGGAATTTTTAATCTCCGTGTGTGTGTGTGTGTGTGTATGTTTTTTTGAACAGTTTCGAAATCCGAAGTTCCGGCTAGTTTTTGATAATTTATGATCCCACCCCCCGTCTTGAATCTCGCAGAAATTCTCGCGTCAAACGAGGTGTCGCGAGAGTAGAGTTAACCGTGTGAGGGTGGTTTATGTACGGGTAGTAGGTATATAGTCGCTTCGTATCCGCGACGGAAACACATGATTATACAACGGCACTCTAACGGGGTCGGTACACGCACTTGTATTATACGTGTGTAGTTGCGGGTATTAGGGAACCGCAACAAGTTTGCTTTGGTTCTAAGTATCCGCGTATTACCGCCACAGTCATTCGCTATTATAATATATCGAGCTGATATAAACGCTGAGACATACGTCATATATATATAATATACATATAAATATAACAATTATAATTATAGAAGGGAGTGACGTCACGTACGTAAATTAAGAGAGAAAGTAAGGAAGTAAGTAAAGGACTGAACGAGAAAGAAAAAATGAAATAGAAGGGTTGAAATTTCTGATGAATATTTCTGGTCCGTATCGATGTGTATAAAGAATTCACCCCACCATCGTTACGATATAGTCGTCGCGGTTGAAACCGCGTGGCAAAGATTTTAAATGATTTGATGTAATTTTGTAAGCGATCATTAAGTATCGTTCATCTAATAAACTGATCCGTGTTGTAAAAAGGGTTGCAGTCTTCCTTCTTCATCTTCTTGTTCTTCTTCTTCCATTCCATTCCATTCCATTCCATTCCATTCTCTTATTTTTTACCAACAAGACGGGCACGACGAATATATATACGACTGTGCAAGGGGCGAGATGAATTACATATTAAATTTTGCAAGGGTGGATGAGTTTTTTATGTGACAATTTAAAAATCGATTGACAGGGGCGCTTCTGCCCTCTAACTCCCACCGCTACCCCCTTCTTCCCTTCTTCACTCGAATAAGAGAACCCGAGTAATTTTCTGGTCGATAAAATTGTGGAAGATTCAATCCCCTTTCTCTTTGCCTCCCCCCTTCGCTCCTCGCCATTTTTTTTTATTTTTTTATTTTTCATTTCACTCCTCCTCCGTCTCTCTTATTTTTCTTCTCCCTTCGCGCGACGTAAGAGCGGATAAAATTCTACCGGCTTCCGTTCTAAACGAGTGGACTCTTCCGATCCGTGCGGATTTGCCATTTTTTTCTTGAAAAAAAACAAAAAATAGTCATCCTTGTGCGTGCGAAGAAAAATCGAAACCATCTTATCTTGTTCTTTGTTTCGTTTCCAATTTTCGATCGAAAATTCTACCTATGATTTACGGAATCTAATATTTCTTACGATTTTTTTCAACGCATCGGAACCGGAACTGTATGTTTGGGCTAGTCTCCTACCCGCGCCTTATAATTTCGGCTCCCGAGTCCGTGTGCCCACTCGAGCACAACCCCTGGCGTTCACATCCTGGATAGGCTAGCGTGGGTAGATTTGGTCGATGCGAGTGCATGCCGATACTCAAACGATAGGTGAGTGCCTACCTCGGATATGAAGCAACCTACCTACGTGATTTGAACAAAACAACGGACGTCCGGACTGCAGACAGTCGCACAGGTATCATCCGACGTGCATCCTTTCTCTCTGACCCAAGGTGGAAGGCATGTACTGCTCTGCTCCGCGATGTTCATGCGAATAGAAGGGAAGGAGAAAGGGGAAATAGCGGAGGGAGAAATCTTGAAGGCTTATCTAAAGGCGAAAACACTGAAGGTCTCTCTGAGCATGTGGAAGATCGTTTCGTGCGATGCAGATGAGTAGCGAGGCGCGGGGTAATGAGTGAAGAAAAGCAAAGAAGAGGATGGAAAAAGGAGGATAGTTTGCGCGAAAGTTTATCCCTTCCAGTAGTAATAAGCGTGGGTTGGGCGGACGACACCCCATCCTGTTAATTCGTAAGTTTCTAACGTGCATCGCGTGTCTATGGTCGGGTACTCATCGCGCACCTAGCTACTTTTGTCCTAAACGAAGACCGAGAGACGAGAAGAGACTAGAGACTAAAGACTGAAGACTGAGGACTGAAGACTGAAGACTGAAGACTGAAGACTGAGGAATGGGGTTCTCTCAGAGTCGGGGTAGTTTTCGCGCCATCCAAGCCATTGTCCAAGGCTCCAGGCACCAAGACACGACACAGGCGTGTTCCTCTCTGACGATGAGGAGTATGACTACTACTGGAAGAAGAATGAACGTGGGGTTGGTTGGTGCTGCACGTAAGTAGAAACTGCACCACTCCAACTCCTCTTCGCATTTAGAATGTAAGTAATGCAAACCCCCAACCCCCAACCCCCAGCCCCAAAGCTCCTCTTGTGATTTGAATAAGTAGCACTCCAGCTCCAAGTAATAGGCCAAGTTTACTCTTTCACGTCTTTACCGAATGCACACACACACGTTAGTCCCATCAAATTATAAGGAATTATATCGAACATGTATGATGTCAGAGATCTGGGGTACTCGGGATAAGTTTTTCAACGATATCTCAGTAACCGTGAACGATATCAAGGTAAAGGTGAACATCAAAATCGAAGGTGATTAAATTTCCTATGAAAAATGTGCCACACGCCTTTCTCGTATCTTCATTGGTTCCGCTGTATTTCAACGCGGAATATGTAACTCCGTAACTATATCACGTTCAGATACTCGGTATGAGAATACAGCAGAACCGATGAAGATAGAGAAAAAGTGTGTTGCACCTTTTTCACAGAAAATTTAAGCATCTTCATTTTTGGTCTTCGGTTTTATCTCGATATCGTTAACCGTTCTCAAGATATGATTGAAAAACTTGTTTCCAAGTACCTCGGTTTTTCCTAAAACTCTAATCCTGTGGGATGGATCACTCCCTCGACTTGTGCCGAACTGAACCGCGAACTGCTCTTGTCAATAAAGAAAGAAAAAGAGGAAAAGAAGATAAAAAAAAGAATAAATCGATCCCGTGGCCTTGGGGTTGTCACACAGGTACATGACTCCTCACGAGGTGAAGAATGAGGCGGGTATACGATCGTTGGGGCGATCTTCACCGGGCGGGAAAAAGAAAAAAAAACCACTTTGGTGTTTTTCGTCCCTGATCCGTGTACGCGAGGTCCTACCAGCCCGGTACCTCGTCTCCCAATTCCCTGGGAGCTCCACGCGGTATAAGAGAAAAGTCTCGATTTACATACTCCAACAAGGACGTACGTCAGGCATGAGGCGTACCCCATCTTCTGCTAAAGTGGTGTAAGAATAAGGTTATGCCGAGAAGGGTAAGGAGGAGAAGAGAACGAGAGGTAAGGTTGGGGCTAGGGCCTTCTCCTTGACGAACGACGAGGACGGAGGACCGAGGACTGAGGACCGAGGACGGAGGACGGAGGACGGATGACGTTCGCTCGTAACCACTCTCAGAACCAACGACTCCCACTTCAGTCAGCCCGCCCCGAGAACGCGCAAGGAATCTTGGAGTGTCACCGGTGTATCCACCTTGCGGAAGGTTCTCAACCTCGATTATTCCTCCTTGGATTAAATTCTCCTTTTCCATCCCCCGTTATATCCCGGGGCGAAAAAACAAGACGAGAAAACCACCTTCGAAGACTAGATAATCGGAGATTGGATAAGGGAGAGGAGAAGGACTGCACATCGGCTTTCCAGAACGTTTTTGGTCATGTTGTACAAATATATATATATGGGCGAAATCCTTATTTCAACCCCCATAACCCGTTGCTTGAGGAACTCGAGTGCGGCGAGGGTGCGTGCAGGCAGTCATTGTACGGGACCCATCTTATATGCACCACTACCGGGAAGGCCCCCCCTGGAGCAAGCAAGCAAGCAAGCAAGCAAGCAAACCAAGTCGGGGGTGTTCCACCGTGTCCCCGTCAACCATTCGGGGTGCACCTTATACCGGGACTCTTTGTTCTTCGGAGTCTTTTTCGCCCCCCTATATGCCTTCCTTACCCCTTTCCGACGTGAAAAAAATAAAAAAATAAAAGTAAAACAAGAAAGGAGAAAGAAGAAAGAAGGAAAAAAAGAAATACCGTTCGCAAATTTCGCTCCCTATCTTAACCCGGAGTCTGGAGCTAGTCAGTCGCTGTTCGCGACGAGGAGGGGGTACAAATAAGGAAATAAAGAAAGTTGACAGACTGCATGCAGCAGGGATCGCAGATCCCGCATGCGAAATACACAGCGTGATCGAATGCCTTTTTCACGAGTGAAGGTAAAAGATAACGACGGAGAAATTCTGCCTTTTTTTTTTCCTTTTTCTTTTTCTTTATCTTTTCTTTTTTCAAAGAGTAGGAAAATCCGAGTATAAAAAGGCCGGCAGACGTACAGACAGGCTGAATTTTCTACAGGGAAGACCGAGGAGAATGGGCAGCATATTCCTACCGCGCTGCACCAGCTAGCACGACGATTTCCAGGGGCTGGTGCTGCTGCTGGTAGCTCCGGGTATATTATACGATAGAGAAACTTGCTCCGGGTACATAGTCGAGTACGGGGCTGAGACCGAAGTAGAAGTAGAAGTAGAAGTAGAAGTAGAAGTATAAGCGAGCTGGAGGGGATTGTAATACGTCTCCAGTGGCATGCCGTCGTGGAGATTACGTCGTCTCGTCGTGTCCCGCGGGGTCGCGTTAATATCTTGCATCTCGTACCACCAATCCTATTTTTTTTCCATTCCTTTTTTCTCGCCTCTCTCTTTCTTTCCCTCGCATTTCAGCGAAAAAAGAATAAGAATCAGAAGACGGGGAAGAAAGAAGAGAGAGAGAGAGAGAGAGAGAGAGAGTGAGGATAAAATAAATGGGAAGTAAAAACTGCATCCAGAGTCTCATATCTGTGACAGAAAATTCGCGGAGGTTTGGGGGTGGGGGTAGAAGTCGCGAACGAACCCCTTCGGGTCTTAAGAAATCAATTAAACAGAGAGAGAGAGATGGAAATAGAGAGTGGTAGCGCTATATGAAGTGGATGAAGTGGATGAAGTGGAGAAGTGGTGAAGTAGGGTGGGCGGTGGTGGCGGATGGCGAAAGACGGCAAAGACGGAAGCCGCAGTAATCAGGGGATCCTCTCCGTCCCTCTCCCTTTACCTCTCTTTATTTCTCTCTCTCTATCCGTGGGGGTACCAGCTCGGTAACCTCCCTTTCTTTGAGAAGAGGGAAGATTGGGGGTCGCGCGGTTTAGGCGAGAGAAAAACAAGCTTTTCCTCTAATAGGGATGAAAGAAATTTGGAAAAAATCAAGGTCGTCCCACCGTCCGAGTATATAATCGCGAATAAAATCAATCCGCAATATTCGGAGCGAGAAATGAAGACCGGGTCCGTCGCGGAGAGGGAATGAAATAACTGAACGGACCGCGAGCGAAGAACTGAAGTAGGTATCGCCTCAGAGGATATCGCGAGGGACGGTTCAGGCTCAGTTTCGTCTCGTTTCGTTTCGTTTCGTTTGGTCTGATTCTGGGCATGTACCCACCCACACCGCTCTAAGAGAGAAACAAGGAAGTGCGGAAAAGGAGAGAGAGAGAGAGGAAAGAGGGAAGAAAAAGTACTGAAGAGATGGAGAGGAGGGAGCGGGGGAAAAGGGAGTAAAAAGTAAGGGGTTGCTCGCCGGCCCTCTACTCCCTCGTACCCCTACACCCCTACACCCCATCGCCATCCGCAAGCTCTGGGTATAAGGAGCATTGGAATCAATATCATTGCAACGTGGTGCGGTCTCTCCTCGCGGTACTCCTGGTGTTCCTTCCTTCCAACTCTCAACTTTCAGCTTCCACCTTCGCCGACTCCTGCTGCCACGAACGACGTCGTCGTCGTCGTCGTCGTCGTCGTCGTCGTAACCCCCCGCCTCACCACGTCGTTGCTACTCCTCCATACTCCTCATACTCCTCTTCTTTATCCGTTCTAAAGTCACCCTTTCCAACCCGGCGTCTTTCTCACTCTATCTCTCTCCCCCTCTCTCTCTTGAGTTCGTACCAACGTGGAACTCGGATCGAGGAAGAGGATGTCTCGATCAACCGCCTAGCTGGGCTTCCCTCCTCATCACCCGGTACCAAATCAGAACTCATTCCCGCTATTAAGATATTTAACCGGGTCTCCTTGCATGGATGCCCTCGCCTCGTCACGGCCGTACCCATAATTACATATCGCACATGTAACGTCCTTAGATAATTTCTTAATTGCAACGTTTTCGCGTTACATGCGCCCCGGGTTTTAATCACCGCGCGAAGCAGCAAACTCGGTCTTCTTTTCTCGCCAAATCGGTAAATATCTGTTACCAAACTCCCCAATTCATATCATATCGAATATTATGAAGATGATCGGGATGGCTATCACGAAGGAGAATAAGGAGATGAAGAGGCTCTTAATTACCGATGAAAGATCTTCCTTCTTTCTCTCTGTAACACGACGGCGGGACCACGAGCGGATAATAAAATTTAAATAAAGAAATAAACAAGCGGGGGTGAGAGAGCCGACTGTTCGACTGGATCCCCGACCAACCACCCTCATCCTTAGTTGCCCGCCGCAACCCTTATCCTTCTCTCTTCTACCAGCTCGGTTTGGTCGGAGGCGGTATCCCGCCGAGCCTCGGCGAGGGTAAGAAAAGTACAGACCTTGAAAAAAGCTGTAGGTACCTATAAATATCAGACGAAATAGCTGCTCAGTGATTTCAATTTATTTACTGGATATTTATTTGGATGGGTTTCAACTTCCGGGACTGAAAACAGGGGAGTGTCTATTCCACGTCGAAAGACACCCCGAGGACGATCTTCGGATCGATTGTTCTCCCGATCCCCTGATGACGGGAATCAGCCGATTTGTAAGAAAAATTCTTCCGGGCTACCAGCTCGGGTGTAATTTCGTAGGTCTGATGATGGAGAGACAGAGAGAGGAGTGCGGAAGGCGCCGGTTGTTAGGTTACCACGTGTGAGTTAGGTGCAGGATTCGAAGGCTTATCAAAGCGTTGCATGTGTTCCATTCGGTTAGCACGCACGTCGTTTTACTAGTAGCTTCTGGGCTCGTATCTTCCAAAGCCCTATAAGCCACGCCTCAGTCCAATTTAAACTTTGCCACCGCGGCCGTCCGTCCGACGTCGTACTGGATCAGCCCCCAGAAGGCATTAAGATTTTTTAAAGTAACCCAAAAATCGATCCGACCCTGGAACTCCGTGCATTTTCACATCCGATCACATTTCCTGACGGAGAATCCCCACGGAACGCACTCGAGTCATCATCTTCCCGGCCGTTTTTATTCCGGCTCTCGTCCAGCCCTTGGAGTAGTTTTTCGCGTTTTTTCAACCCCTCTGTCTCTCTCGTACTCTTCCACCGCCCGATGCATCGCATTGCCCGGTGTGGAGTACACAGGGTACAGAGCCAGGCAGAACACGCGTTGGTTAGGGTTGGTTAGCTCGAATCGAGCCCGGTTTAACCCAGCCTAACTTTAACCTGCCCCAATCGAGCCGGCGTAGAAAAGTTCTATAGCTGGTGCATGAGAATCATCGAAAAGCTTTACCCGGACTGGGATGATGGGCGGGGGGAAATAGAACCCAGCCAGACTAGCGCGGGCCGTGGGTCATTCAATGGCTGCAGAAAAGGGAGCGAAATCATTGAATGCAATGACTGCACTGCCGGCCAGTCGGCCGGCTAGCCTCGCTCTCGCAAACGGAGAGGGTCATCGAATGACCAGCCCCGTTCCTGATACTCGGCTTTCATGATTCCTACTGGAAATTAGCCAACTGGCTAACAACCAATACCTCCACCTCCGACTCCGACTCCAACTCCAACAGCGTTCGCATTCGTTTTACGATCGGTGGCTCGAGTCTAAACTAAAGTACGACTGCGAGAGGGATGAATTTTCAGTCATTTATGATATTTCGAAAAAGGGTGCTGCAGCAGCGGGTAGAGAAGGAGACCCGCCCGCAGTTACACTTTTCAAAAGTTAAATTACGAATCGCTGCTCCAGTAATCCAAATAGCAAAGCCTGAAAATATACCCACTTGCAAAACGATGTGGGAAACAATAAAGAGCCTCGACTGTTGGGGCTTGATTCCCTCCATTACCTTGGCTCGGCGGAACAAAAGTTATACCAAACCGTTCCGTGTGATAGAATGATAGACGTATGTTTCGCGAAGAAAAATGCAAGATTCTCCGCAGTCACGAAATGGTAAATTGCAGGAGTTTGATACTTGGGGTGGTTGGGGCTGCGAGCCAGTTAAGTCTGCGCTAAATACCTGGCAGACAGGTTCCGCCTCGTGTTACACCTTGCAAAAACCCAATTCAACCGAATGAAAAAGTCGAGAAAAGAAAATGAAGAATACTGTGATTGTTTCTTACGTTTCTCCGAAACAAAAACTGACCACAACCGCAGCTTCGATTCTTTTTGCGCAAAATTTCTTTCTTCGTTGTTGCTTTTTGTATTTTATTTTTTATCAAGAGCATCGGTTTAAATAAAACTTAAGGTCCCCCCGGCGGCAGAACTATGTAAAAAGTAATCAAAAGTTCAAGTCGCATATAGTCTCGACACGGAGCCGTTCCCCGTTAATGATGCGCTACTCCCTCTTTTGCCAACTCAGTTCGTCGTCCTCCACCTCCACCTCCATCCCCACCCCCAGATCTACATCCACATCCACATCCACCTCCACCTTTTCCTCCCCCTGTTACCCTCCTGCAGTTTGCCTCGCCCCTTAATATATCCCTTCGACGTTAACTTTTCCCTGCACCATCACCGGCACCAGCATCAGCGCCAGCACCAGCATCAGCATCAGCATCAGCCAGACCCTGGGTCCTTAGCTTCGCGCCTCGGAACAAAACGTTCGTTTCTCTTTAGGTACCGGAGACCAGGCGAAGGTATAGGACGAGGATGAGGCCGAGGATCGTGAGGATGAGGTTACACCATCTCCTAAACGGATGCGCGTATACGATAGAATATCTTCCGTCATTAAGAAAACCCAACCAGGTTACAATACGTGTCAGCGAGAAGTTTCTTTTCGTTTTTTCGATTTTCTTCTTTCGTTTTTTCATCTTCTCATTTTTTCATTTTTCCTAAGCAAACTATAATACCGTCGAGTATATTTTGACCGATAACAGAATATAAACCCAAGAGTAAACCGAGGTGATGGCTGTATACAATACTGGACAAAACATATACCATCACACACACTGCAGCAGACATTCACGTTCGATGTCTATTCAACTAATGTTTAACACCCGCCTCGTGCTTCGTAGGAAAAAATTGTTCCGCTTAGTTTCATAGACTTTTCCTTTTCCATCATCTCGTCTTATTATGCGTTTCATACCTTCCAAAGAGAGAGAGAGAGAGAGTGAGAAAAGAAGGGTAGAAAATTTCTACCCTCTTTCATGTGCACGTAATAAATTTTTCTCTCCCCAAACATTGAAAAGGATCGAAAATAACTTGTGATCCTACGATCGTGAGGCTAAATATGCATTTCATTTGTCCTGGATCATTAATTAAACGGAATTGATTGATTAATCAATTTTTTTCATCCCAAATCCCGGAGTGTCAGTGGCACCGTGTACCGTCTACCCTGCACGGTGGGGTCATGGAAACATCGTCTAGCCAGGCATCGGACCGCCATTTTTTGTCTGGCCAGTCAGTAGTGAGTCCCAGGGATCAGTGAATGCGAGGGTAGGGTGGGTGAGGTCGTCGACGGGGCGCGATGGGGTGCACCAGGCATCGATCAGCCTCCAGGCTGGACCGCGCAATGATTTTTACCCCCTTCCCTACACACGTATATTCCTCTCTCTCTCGCTCTCTCTCTCTTTCCATCTCTCTTCGTTATCCTCTCTTCGCTGCCCCCTCGGGCCGCACGTAGCTACGTCCTGCACACAACTGCGAAATGTGGATACAGCGAGAGAGAGAGAGAAAGAGAAAGAGAAAGAGAGAGAAGCGTATTTACATCCACGTTAGAGATATAGGGGTACGTGAGGGACTCTGGTGGCCACCTATGACTCCCTCCATCTCTCTCTCTCTCTCTCACTGGGTGAATGTGCAACGAGAGCAACGTTGTTCCTGGTACCCGTCTCGTGCTCTTCGTGTTGGTGATATGGGTATATAGATGTATATATATATATATATGGGTGGTGATGCTGCACGGACATCTCTTTCTCGATCGAGACCTGGCTGACCACGCCCACACCACCCCCGCGTATAAACCCCTCTCGACCCCGCTTCTGGACTCCCAGACGCGAAAGCTGGACCGGACTGACCATTCGGACGCCTCCCGGTTTTTTTTTTTTTCGTTTTTTTATCATTATTATCATTATTTTTTTTTTTTTTTTTCATTTTTCTTCTTTTTTTTTCATGTAGATATACGGCGCACGGATATATGTATGTGTATATACCTGGTTCATGGCGAAAAATATTGGACGGAGTTGGGGGGGGGGGGGGGGGGGGGGGGGGGGGGAGGGTTCCAGCTTGGTATTCGCGTTATACTGTATTCTTATTGAAAAATATAACCGCGGTATAACAAATTTTTTCATTTTTTCATTTTTTTTTCATTTTTTTGTTTTTTGTTTTCAACCAAACGAATGGATTTAGATTCGATGGGGAAAAATCGCGATACCGGAAGTCAAAAAATCTGGAAAATTTCGGTCTATTTCTCGGGGTGCGGAGATTAATGTCTATTTCAATCGACGACGTCACGATATTATGTCGCAAATAATTGGTAGATTTTTGAAATTATTTCTTTTTTCAAAAATTCCACTTCAAGACGATTAATCTGACCATAATTAACTGTATTGGTTTCGATACGATCAATACAGTCCGAGTAATTAAACCGAATTTCAAATTTCGGAGCTTTGGACCTAGTCCGGTGTTCTTAGTTTGAAAGTTTTGATTTTTTGTTTTTTTTTTCCTTTTTCCTGATGAATCGGCTGTGCAGATTTTTTCGGTGATGAAAATATTTGCAAAAACTCTGATTCGGTAAAAAAAAAAAAAAAAAAGAAAAAAATCATTTCTAATTAGTTGGCGCGGTGCGTTGTTGACTTGTCATAGTTAGCCAGCGTGATGAAGAGTCGGAGAGAAGATTTTCGGGTCGTCGGAGAAAACTGGTCATTTATATATTATATAGCGGAAGGTTATTCGATATATATATATATGATCGGGTTAAAATTGAACAAACAAAAAATGAAAATAAAACTTGAGAGAAAAAGTGAAAGGCAAAAACGTAAAACAAAAATACGAAATACAAAATACGAAATAAAATAAACGAAAAAAATCAGAGAAGAAAAGAAGAAGGAGTAAAAAAAAAAAAAGAAATGGGGGTGCAGGTGACTTTGATCGCGTGGTCACGTGTACTAGACCGTAACGTCGAAGAGGACAAGTAAAGCGAGAGGGACAAGTAGAGCGAGGGTATAAGGGTATAAGGGTGCAGGGTACTTTCAAGACAAAACAATGAAATCTCCAAGCTCCTCTTCCTCGTACTCTCTACTACTGTGCACGCATCCATCCATCCATCCATCCATCCATCCATCCATCCATCCACGACTCACAATTATTATATGCGACTCTTGAGTGCCTGGATAATAAACTGCAATGCGAAACCTAATCGCGCTCTTCTCCTCAAAACCGACTGTATCCCTTTTTTTTTTTTATCTTCATATTCTCCTCTTTTTCTTTTTCATTCTCTCCATGATCTGCGATTGTTCTTTCATTCTCTCTTTCTCTAGAAAAAAAAAAAAGAAAAAAAAATTACAAAAAGGGTCAACAGATTCACATTTGTTAACCCTTTCTATTTATTTTTTTCTACTTTTTCTAAATTCCTCTTTTCCTAAGGACCGCGTGTCCTGTTGCGAGTCTGCGGCGCAGCGTAGTGACAGATAATTGACATTTTTTTCGAAATTTGGCAAAGTCATTTCTGTTCGATTAAAGACGTGGCAGCTGGTTTTTCAATTCTTTTCGTATACCTAATACCTAATACACTCCTAGTCCCTGCGCAGGATAGGTTTTACCTAGTTTCTCATTCTTTTTAAAGTCATTGTCTTGCTGATCGTGCGTGACTGACATACTAGCCGGTGGACGCGTGCCGCATGCCGTCACCCCCGTCCGTAAAATGGAATTAAAGAAAAAAAAAAAAAAAAAAAAAAGAAAAAGTAAAAAGGAGAAGAAGAGAAAAAAAATTAGAAAAGGAAGAAGAATTTTCGACTCAGTTCCGGACTCGAAATTACTCGATTTCCGTAACGGGCCTGTCAAGAGAACTACTCGTCGCCTGCACCCTACCCTGTACCGTTTTCCTATATTTCACATTTCCCAGCGGGATGTAATTGGCGCTGCTGTGTTTTTTTTTTCTTTTTCTTTTTCAAAACTGTTACTTTTCTCCAATTTTTTTTCGTTTTTCTTTTACTCCATTTTCATTCAGTTTTTCTCAAATTTTGTTCTTATTTTTTCTTCTCCCACGTTTCCATCGCTCTATTGGTAGGTATACGCGAATGTCCGTCAAAAGAAACGGGACGTGACCGTAAAGAAAAGAAAGAAAAAGAAGAAGAAGACAAAAGGTGAAGAGCGAGAAATGTAAAAAAAAAAAAACCAAAAAACACACACACACACACACACACACACACAATCACCCCCAACACAACGCCCGTTTTTATTTTTAATTGGGTTATCCAACTGTTACTTTAATCCCACTTTTACCTTTTTTTTTTTCTCGTATCCTTATTCTCTCCTTCTTTTTTGTACCGTTAATTTCGGGGATCAAAGAAATTTTTTCCGGATACGTTCCGTTTTTTTTTGTTTCTATCTTTTTTTTTTTATTTTATTTCACACGAAAAACCAGGCAAACGTGTAGGTAATATATAAAAATTGATAAATTTACATAATAATAAATTTTGGAAATCAGTTTCTGTTTTTTTTTTCTTGTTTTCTGGCGTACGTTCTTTCAGTTTTGAGATCGGGAAAGTGTACCTACCCAGTTAATTCGCGTATATATCTGTCAAGAAAAAATGAAAAAAGAACGAAACAAAAAAGTAAAAAACGGTAAAAAAAGAAAAGCAAAACCTTCCTTGTATAGTATATAAAAGTTTGTACGCGGCCGCGATAGAGTTTTCATGTGTATATATATATATATATATATATATATATTCAATATATATATATATAGGTATGTGTATGTATATTTTACGTATAGTATAGGTAAAGAACCGCGGCGAGTGGAATATAGGGGATGAAATAGTCGGTGGACGGGGGGAATGTCCGTCGAGAAGGACAGACACCGTCGAGCTTTGATGTACGAGCTTTAGCCAGACAGAGAGGTAGATTTTTTTTTTCAACCAACCTACCTAACCCTTCTCTTATTTTGCTCTTCTCTTCTTTTCTCTTCTCTTCTCTTCTCTTTACATCACTTCGAGGGAAACGGGGGATGAAAATGCGATTTTATTCGCTAGTCTTCGCGGTTACTTTACCCCCCTCCACCCCCTCCTCGCCCCCCATTCTCTTTATATAATTCGAGATCTAGGCGGCTCACGCGCGTGCACACACACACACACACACACACACACATTGTTATCTGCAATGTCCAGCTCGTTGAAGATAATATGAATAAACTTTGAACAAAAAAAATCGAAAAAAAACTACCCCCCCAAAAAAATAGGGACAAAATTCTTGATTTTCTTATATTTTTCATTTTTCTTGCTATTTTCGTAATAATTCGATTGTTATATACCATATATACTTTTTTTTTTACACATTGACTTACATCGATAAATAGATAATTCTTACATTATATATATAAATATATATGGTATATATAGTATATAATAATGGTTGAAAAGGGGTAGAAAAAAAAGGGGTTGAAAATCGATTATTCAAGAGATGTGGAGATCTGCAGGCACATCTATATAATATATATATATATATATATATATATCTACATATGTATAGGAAGAGGAAGAGGAGAACTGCGCGAGTTACGGGGTCGGTCAGATTTATCTCGCTTCGAAATTCGCGTGTGTGATTTGGGTGGGTGGACTACCGTATCGCGTGTATATAGATATATTTCTATGTGCGTATGTGTATGTGCAGCACGCGGGCTAGTAGCGGAGGTGGGGAAATGTACGAACCGAGAGAGAAAAATAGAAAGAGAAGAGTGTAGGGTTTACAGCGTCCAACCCGTTCTCTCTTTGCCAAAGGAGAGAGAAAAAAAGAGATAAAGAGAGATAGAGAGAGAGAGAGAGAGAGAGAGAGAGAGAGAGAGAGAGGGACGGATAGTGGGTGGGGGTGGAGGCCCAGGCTGACCAAAAAATAAAAAAAAGAACGGACGTTTCAATTCATTGATCGCTGAGCGAGCGGACTACGGGTATATATAGTGGCTGGAGAGTAGAAAAAAGTAAAAAAAATAAAAAAATGATGAAAAAAAAGAAATCAAAAATATATAGACACGTATATATGTTTTCAAAATAAAAAAAAAAATACATACATACACACATACAGGGGTAGTTGAAAAACGAAAAAAATTTGAAAAAAAATCACTCCCCGAATTGCGCTAAAAATCTGTCATGACTGCACTGGCTATACTATGATATTGGAAATATCTGCGTAATGTACGTATAGATATATGGAATCTATGACGTATACGTCCTACCCTGTCAAATAATACAAAAAACAAAAAAAAAAAAAAGAATATTTAATATTTTCTGACAAAATTATCCAATTCGATGATAATCCTGTAGATTTTTAGTCATGAAACCAAAAAGAGAAAGAAAAAAAGGGCAGGTGCGGTGTTCTATCCACAGGCATCCCTATTATCCATCCGGTTATCCCTAAGTCCTGGACCAGTTTACCTCAAGTTTGAGAAAATTATCATTTTTTTTCTGTTTCTTTTTATTTTTTTCATGTAGGGTAGATTCTAGTTTTCTGAATACCGGGTAATAATTACAGACCGGACCTAAGGACGTCTTCAGAGTGATCCTATTTTCGTATGGTACCTATAATATAGACTCGAAGGGTTGTACGTAGCTTTTTTTGATTTTTTTCTTCAAATCTTTATTCCACCCTTTCCTTCTTTTCTTCCTTCTCTCTTATTCTTGCTCCTCTCAGTTTTCTTTGATTTTCTGAAGGGTTGGCATAAGTTATAGGAAACATCTGTATTTTTCAGCAACGAAAGATCCCCTTTTCGCATTTAAGGAAAAAAAGACAGATGCCAAAAACCCTTTCGCGGGTTGTAGCTAAAGGAATCTATAGATATATGTATATATATATACATATTCAAGGGTTAAAATACGTCTTTCAATATTCAAAATTTATGTATAGAAAATAATCTATATGTCCATTCATACTAAACTCTATATACACTTCGGAGACAGCGCATCTGTCGCATATTATAGTTAAGGTTGTATATACATATATATATATATATATGTACTACAAGAAAATTTGGAAAAAAAATAAAATCAAAAAGAATATACCCGAAAGGGAACGAGAAAAGGAAAAAAAAGGGTTTATATTATACGAGTCAGCGAAATTGGTGTAATTAAAAAATATTTTGACGTACGTGCCAGGTGCTCGTCGAGTATACACATATGTATGTATGGGTGTGTACGTATATACAGAAAAAACGCGAAGCTATCCTCTACATTTCGGCGCGCGACGGGTTATAATTCAATTTATTAACAAAAGTCAGAAATAATGTGCTTCGAGGATTATTATTTTCATATATTAATGAATGTTGCTTTATATGCATATACATACATATGGGTATATATGTCTGTTACATATATATATATAAATGCAGGTACACATGTCTGCCTGTAAAATTAAATCGCTAAATATGGTCCGTTTCACATATGCATGCATGTAGGTAGGTATAGTTATTTGATTCGATTTGATCGGATCCCTTAACTGCAGGTAGGCACATACGTCTAGTCGTTTATCTGAAACGACAAAATTTGTCGCAAACAGATATATATGTATACTCTTGATCGAATACCATGTACCTACCCCTAACGTTGTCACAAATTGAAACGTCACCTATATTCCATAAGTGAAGGAAATGAATTACTGCTAATTACCAACCACCGATAATCGCTCTCGATGCGTCACACACATGTATGTATACATATGTATACACTTCTGCCTATAATCCGATACGTAATTCCCATGTGTGTCCACCCAAAATCCACATATACTATAATCGCTCTATAGCTAGGTTTACGATATTTCGAGAAATCCAATTTATCCCATGCTAATATCCCGATAGAATTACGAAAAATCCTATATCCTCTTTTTTTTCTTTCCCTCAATACATTTTTTTTCCCCTTATTTTCATAATTCACCGAATCTTCCACGTGTGTGTGGTAAATGAGCTACGAGTCTAACACTACCCCCTCGATATCCTAAACTGCATAATCTGTTGCAGATTTCGTAAATCTTCGATCCTCGCGACTAATTCTTTATTTCATATGGCGATAGAAAAAGCCTTCTAGGACTTATGTGTATGTACTAGGTAACAGGGGTGAGAAATCTAAATCTAAATCAAAATAAGAAAAATTAAGGGAGGAGAGCGTCGCGTCGATCCCGAGTCACGACCCTTCTCTCTTTCTCTCTCTCTCTATTTCTCTTTCTCTAGATACAAGAGGGGGACAAGAGACCCACGTCATAGATGTTTGCAGCTGCTCACATGGCATACGTCATATAGGTACCCCCGCGCGTCTATACGTCTTTGTCTCACCGAAGTACCCTTCGAAGCTAAAGCTAAAGCCAACTTATACCTACGCTGCACCTATACCTACACTCTTGGTTACTTACCTCGAAATAAGGGGGGGGTTACGCACCTATGCACTACGTAGTACAACCAAAAAACCCCCCCGTCCCACCAACCCTCTTATTTAATACTTAGGGGGTTAGAAAACTGGAAGTATAAGGGGGCCGCACGCGCAAACGGCAGATGTTTCGTGACGTGTGCCACTGCGGTGCCCACGACGCGGACGCGAGCTTCGCATAAGGGGGGCCCCCGTATGGACGAGAACCTAAGAGAGCGTACCGACGCGTACCACCATAACAACTGCACGTTTCACTCTTTACTCATTTCCAAATTTAGGAGAAAAAAAAGGAAAAATAATTCGATTTTGAAAATTCTTACAATTCAAATTCGTAGTATTTTTTAACTCTTTGATTTTTTAAACTTCTTTCGGCTTATTTATTTCCTCTATCTTTTCCCATATATGTGTAACGTGCATGGTGATAAATTCTCTCATATTCCTCCTATCGATAAAAGGAGTACTACAACGGTCACTGATGCCCAGCTCTTGTTTCTCTAAGTGTGTACAGTATACGGCATATTAATTTCACGAGATATCTGAATATACGCCTCCCCGATAACGACGAGAAACAAGGCTGCTGGTTCTATTATGAAACAGGGGCCGCGCAAAAGGCAGAAGGCAGAAGGCAGAAGGCACTAGCTAGTCTCTGGCGGACACGTCCCACACCGAGATTATACAGAAACGTCAAGAACTAATCACGCGACGTTCGATTGTGTCGATCAATTTTTTCCGAAACGCCAGCAATTAAAAAAAAAAATACAAAAACTACAAAATTCAAGACATTCAACTTTCGACAATTATTATTCATCATTTTTCAAAACGTCAAAACCGACGAATCCAGGTGCGCTCTTATGTATCTCTAGTCTACTTCGTCGGGGTATAGATCCTGTCCAAGATTAAGACGCCTGACGCCGCAGCTAGGGGTCTGCGAGCTGGACTCGGATACCACAACGGTCACCGCAAGATAGCAAACATCCTGTATCCTCTCTCTTTGCCCCCCTCGTGCCCCCTTCCTTTCTGTTATATATCGTCTTCGAGGAAGTCATTTAGTCACTACGACGACTTCGAATTATAAGAGAGACCAGAGAATGAGTTCGAAAAACTTGACGGATCTATTCAGCTTTCGGAATTTTTGTCCGGGGAGGAAATAGAATTTTCGAAAACCTCTATTCGGCGATGTTGAAAATAGTTCATTTCGACTCTATAACCCATAACTATATTAATACCCGTAATACCCCTCACTGTGCATGTCTATGCCTCCGCACGTTCTACGGAGTCGTCATACCTGACGTCACACACTCGTTAAGCAGGGGGATGGGGGGTCGTTGGACAGGGTAGAGACGCAGATGGGACTTCTTTCGAGCATGACGTATGTGCAGTACCCTTACATACATACATATATCGGGGAGGGGGAGGGGGGAGAAAGAAAAAGTTGACGGGGCTGTTCCTGCAGGAGTCTTTCAAGAGGGGAGCCGAAGGTAAAGGTGAAGGTAGGTGACCATGTGGAAGGGGAAATGGAAATGGAAATGGAAATGGAAATGGTAAGAGAAGGGTACCTGGTGGCGTCGCGTCGTGGTCGAACCAAGGGGGCCTCCAGACCGAGGAAATAGAAAAGGAAAGGGGGCCCCCTTAGCCGAAGGTTTAAATAAAGTATAAAACTCCTTTCTCTTTCTAAAATTTAGTTTTTGGGGGGGATACCAGGGGGGATGGGATGGCGCACGCGCCTGCAGCTGCAAAACGGCAGCAGCTCGTGCTGCCCCAAGTTTTATTATACCTATACCCTAAATACTAGACGTGTTTCACTTCAGGACAGGAGTTCGCAGGTATTAGAAAGTATATATGAGAGTCGAGACGGACGCAGAAATCACCCTTATGTATGTATAAATGAATCGTCGGGTTTCATTCGATTATCAAAAAATTAAGAAGATATGAAAAATCTTCTTCGATGCTAATATGTATATGAGGACGAAGTACGACGATAGAGATAAACCGAATGTGGAATAGAAAAAAAAAGGAAAGTTGCATTTTCCAGAAAATAAGCGTGCCGGGTAAATACCGGGCGATTTAACGAGACGAAGAAGAATGCATGGGAAAAGGTCGCATTATGGTATCGGACGGGTCTCGCAGACTCCATTCAAGTTAAACACATTTAAACTAACTAATAGCGGGAGCAGCTATAGTAGGACTAGTTTTTCAAAAAAGAGCAGCAAATCATTATTGACAGACAATTATCACGCGATTATACGTATTTTGAGAACCGGAAGGCGGAGAGGATCATAGAGAATAATGCACCTACTGGTTTATGGCGATGTATTGGATTCGTCGAAACTGAACATACATATACCTATACCTACCTACCTATCGTATAAAACTAAAAACTAAAAACTATAATACACGTATAAAGAAACAAAAGGCGAGTAATAATAATTCACTATTTTACTATTGTTACCGCGGATAGAGAAAATCTTCGCCTCTATATACAATATATGTATGTACATATATGTATCCAGGTTCTGGTAGTACATAGACGTTCAAAGTCGTAAAGTTTTTTATTGGATCGTGTGGTAAAATTTTCTGTACCCTATACACACGTATAACACAACAGAACGTGAAAACTTTGGTAGTTTTCGAGTTGAACATACTTTTGAAAAATAAATTAGGAGAAAAAAAGAAGAAGAAAAAAAGAAGAAGAAAAATAAAAAAAAATTGGGGCAAATAATTCAGTGGAGGTTCTTTAAAGAGCCCTTATATTCGCTCCTCCTTATCCTCCTTCTCTAATTCTTCGCTCGAGCGAAGTCCGACCTTTCGGTATAAGACAGGTTTTCTCGGGTCTTAGAATAGGGGGCTCAAGGTGTTCCGCGTGTTTGTTATACAGGGCATTTAAAGTCCCGGAGCAGAGAAATTCTTTTTTTTTCTCTCTCCTCACCAGATGTTTTCGGGTCCACGATCCATCCACACCCACCCACGTGGTCTGTATCTAAGACCGTAAAAGTTTTGGACCAAAATTGTGTGTTTCTTTATCCCACCGTATGCCACCACCACGATGGTTAGATTTTTCTATTATCTGACAAAATTATTACCGCCCCATCGATCCCCCCGCACAATATAAGCTAATAACAGATCTAGATGCGGGAAAGTGAAGCATCATTCGACATATGTTACCTAAGTCGTTGTTTCTTACCCCGCAAAAGATATTTTTCTCCACCCCCCCTCACGCCCTCGTTTCATCCCGACAAAAAAAATTTTTAAAAAATACTGAGGTGGGTATGTGGGTTCGTATAATCGTTCTGCACGATCCACTTCATATTGTTACGGTATTCTTTTTTAATTTTTTAATTCTTTTTTTCCCTCTGCTTCTCCTTCTTGTTATAATTTCACCGTTAATAGAACCGAACGCTACTTGTGTAAGAAAACTGTTCCGAGGAGAGGGTGAAAGAAAAAAAAAGAAATAGTATAATAAAATTCTATACCGGATACAAAAGTTTATGCTTGAATTTTTTCTTTCTATACCTCATAATGACTAAATACCAGCAATATGTTAGGGTATAGCGGTATCCAAGCGATATATAGGTATATCTGTTTTTTTTTTTTTTTCTTTTTTCACTAACTCTCTTTCGGAAACACCCACCCCCCCCCCCATTAGATCAGACAGGGTGCTTGACACGCGAGCGGGGTACCGTGAAGAATAGAAAAGGGAAGAAGAAGAAGAAGAAAAGAAAGGGAAGAAAAACTGTTAAACTACTTTATCCTCGATTATATACTAGATTCGGATTCTCTTTGATCAAACCGGAATTCGGAACATTGTATAAATAGACCCGTTATAATTTACGATCGGATTTGTATACGGTTCATTAATTAATACCGTTCCAATGATCTTGAACGATTTTTAATGTTTCGTCAAAAATCTTACACAGATTCGTATTCGAATTATTGAAGGAATAAAATCTACCGAAATCTTGAAATCGTAGTGCTACCGATTTTCACGATCGTCTCGAACTCGATCAGAATTTATGAATAGAAACACTGTGTGTAGTACCTGTATGATAAAAATATGACATATCTATAACATACACCCGTCTATCCGTAATATTAAGTCGCTAGAGAATTGCGGAAATAAGAATCGGTATCTCACACGCAATATAACGCAATATAGTAAAGGTACGGAGGTAAGCTACCGTGGCAAGGTGGTTGCCTTTATACGCGGTTTTCTACAGTCTACAATGTTCATATATATATATACATGTATATATATATATATATATATATAAATGTACATAATATGTACATAGTAGAATGGAGGATAGATTCTTGGCGTGCATCGGAGGATTAAAAAGAACTGCAACGTTTGCAGATATCCGCGTACATGCATGTATACATACATACATATATATATACATAATACATATATACACATCAGAATCCCGATGAATTTTCTGACCTGTTTCTCCTCCTCGTTTCTCTCCCTGCACTTTTTCTTCCCTCGCGAAAATTTTCCTCTTTCTCCCACACACACTCGCACACATTGGTATATGTTGTGTGGAAATATCAGCACATTGATATCTGTACATGGTACTACTACCTGTATAGATGTCTGAAAACGCGACGACGTTCTTTGTCTCAGTCACACGTTCGGATAATGGGTATAGGTGTGTCCTCCACACATGTTACAATACCAGCTACCGCACCTACGAGCGAACACTGCATTCGTATGTACGTGCACATAGGTATGCACACAGTGTCGTGCACATCTACGTGATATCGTACTAGTGCAGTTTTGAAATGCACTGGATCGGTGTGACAGTGAGACTTTTATTAGGGAAGGAATCAGCAAGCATGATTATGTACCTTAGAGCACCCCCGACCACGCCGCGACGATCCCCCGACACACCCCCGACCCCAAACCCCCGCGGCAGTACATTGTCAACCTTCACGGATGCTCGACAGTGGCGTAGGGGTTTGTAAGACCGAAGATATTGCCGGGTCTCGTTTCCAACGATTTTCAATTCTCAATTTCCAATTTTCAATTTTCAATTTTCAATTCACATTCCGACGACGATGATAAGGGCGCGTAAAAATTAATAAGGGATGCATTGTTTTTTTTTCTTTTTTTTTTTTCTACTCACGAGTTAATGCGAAGCGTAGATGGCAACGATTTCGAAGATTCTGGCCCCTGGAAAGAAGAAATAGCGTCATGAAATCGGACTGACTTAAATCGGTGTTTTTTATTAGGGGATGATCGTGCGGAATATATACACCGATTCTATCACACCCCTTTTCATTTATTTGAATATTTTATTTTTCCCTTATTACGACGCGATATGTACACCCCCTCGCCAATGCGGAGCCTAAGGCGATATTGTCATCGCGATGAATATTCCCTTCCTCGAGATATTTCTCTAACGCGCGCGCTTGCGCTATACCTATATGTACATATTTGGTGACTTTCTACGATATTCTAAGGAATATTTTGGCACAATATTAACATTAGACTAAGAAAAGTTTGTCATCGTGTAATCAAGGAGGATGTGCGATTAGGGGTAGTCAAAATGACGATAAATAATAAACGTCATGAACATATATGTGTGTGTATATTATATAGTGTCTTCCAGGGTGTAGTTCGATCAACAGCCCTCATACCCCTTCCCCAAAACCCCATAGCTAGTATCCGAGACAGTTTAGCAAGTAAGACTTAACAAATAGGTAAAGTTTTGGGCCGGCGGTGGCGGATTCGCTCTACGACCTCACGTCCTCCTCTTTGTCTCAAGTTTTTGATGTATAAGCTATTCTCTACGCTATGGAAAACTAGAAGCAGAAGCAGCCCAGGCTCAGAGCTTAGATAGTACGAGGCTAGACGAGACCGAGCGAGCCTTTATAATATATCCACACTAGCTGGCCACTATTTTCCAAAATTTTATGCAAGGGCTGGTTTAGAAATTAGAAATTAGTTTTTCGGTCATATCTCGAGAACCGTAAGCGATATGGAGATAATAGTGGGAACAAAAAATGAAGGAAATTAAATTCCCCATAAAAAATGTGGGATACAGTTTTCCTCTATCTTCGTTAGTTTCGATGTATTACGAGCCGGAATCTCGTGAAATTTAATTTATCTTCTGTCTACGATGACCAAGAGATGTTTCAATATTCAGACTCGAAATACAGCGAAACTAATGGAGATACAGAAAAAGTGCGTTCCACTTTTTTTATGGGAAATTTAATATACTTCAATTTTGATATCCGGCTTAATCTCGATACGATCGACGGTTCTTGAGATATCGTAGAAAGAAAATCAGGTTGAATTCAGTTTTTCCGAATTGAATTTATCAAATAACTGAATAACAATAGTTTTTTCGAGGAATAAGTTAGCTCACTGCAGTCTGAACGGGAATCGACTTTTACGTTTCGTTTTATTGGGTTATACCCAACGTCATATAAAGCGTTTCAGGTCCGTCAGCTCTTTGTCTACGCGAAGCCATCTGTCACCCCGATTTCTCGGCACGAGAGATTCAACACTATTTTATATTTTCGTATACATACGTACACACATGCGTATACATATAATATATACGCGCGTGTACGTATATGTGTGTAGATTTATAAGGCGTACCCAGCTACCACACCGTCGCTTAAACGCGTCGAAGACTATGGAAAAGATATGAACCAACGCACGCACGCACGCACGCATACACGCACGCACACACGCCAATGCGTCAGATATGATCGAGATAAAAGCGAGATAGCGATAGAGTGTAAGCGGGCCGTTGGGAAATATCGAGTATTGATTATAACTTTTTTCACTATTATTTTCACGTTTCGTTTTCACTTTTCTTTTTTCATTCTTAGAAAAAATGAAAAAAAAAGGAAAAAAAATGAAAAAAATGAAAAAACAAGAACGTCCTTCTTTAAATATCCCTCGTTCTAATAGAAAATCGCGACGACATATTTTCGACGTCGTAAATAATTTATAGAATTTGGAAACTTTTCTTTTCTTTTTTAACTTCTTTTTTTCCTCTCTCTTTTATAACTTTCGGCTATTTAGTCGTTTTCCCTGAATTTCCATCGTACGAAATGAATAAGAAGAGGCGTTTCCCTTGCTGCTTCATTCACTCGCTCAGAACTCTTTACTAATCTATATGGTCACGTGACCTTGAAGGAAACAGTTAATTAATTTTTCATGGTTAAAAGGCTGCAACGTCTGCACGAATGAAAATAGAGACAGAAATAAAAAGAAAAGGAAAAAGAAAAAAAAAACAAGAAGAAAAAAAAAGAAACCCCAACCCTCTGCACACGATGATTAGATTCTGCCACGTGCCCATTGTGCCTATTATAGATTCGCTATGTACGCTCTCATATAATATATATATATATATATATACACGTTTCACTAGTTTGAAAAAAGAGAAAAACAAATTACGTCTTTAATTTACTGGGGGGTAGGAATCTAGGGTGGTGATGGTTTTTAAGAAAAATCGTTAAACCATCAGATCTCTTCTGATAAAAAAGGAGAATGATCAATTTCTGAAGAATTTAGGATATATGTGAATTCTTGTCGATAGAATCTACGTCACCACGGTGTTCGTAAAGATCGTATGAAAATGAGAATAAAAATGAAAAGATAAAAACTGAGAAAGGAACGTCCATGGCTCGATTACGATGTGAAAAAGCGCTATCGGTGTCACATTATACTTCTAAATTTAACATAATGCTCAGTGAAGAGATCGAGTGATTTCCAAAGCCCCTCGGCCTTTGGGTTACTATACCATGCACGTGGCTAGTTACGGTTACAGTTTCGTAAGCAACGCCCATGTCCATGAGAGATATGACAGAGTGTGTAATCTGTTTCATATATTACACGCATGTAAGGGTATCGAGTTTCGACCTTAGATTCGAGCTCGTGTATTATATTTTATTTTTTTGGTTTTTCGGTTTCGGTTTTATCGAGCTGCTGTTGAATTAGATTTTGGGAAACTAAAGGGAGGATAAAATAAGTCGCAGGGATCCCGGACGAGGCGAGGCCTTCGACGTAGCAACAAGTGGTTTCTTAGCTCCTCGTACGAGAATCTTGGCGAAAATGTTCAACAAGTGTTCACCAAGTCGGGAACAAATTAGGGAACTTCCTTCCTACGAGGAAGTCCCTAAAGTCACTTTACTGTCGCCGCTATGATATACCTCACCAACCCGTCAGAGACTCGCCCCACCCCCGACCCCTGACACCAGATGCAGCCTTTTATTTTAGCCGAGGGTTGCTTTCTGACCTGTCAACCCGTCGGAGACTAACCGAGTGTTGCATTACGAGCTCGTAATTTTAATCATACCGAAGTTCAGTTAACAGCTCTTCAGCGTAGCGCAGGGGCCGTCGTAAAACGAGATTTATGCATTCAGCTAGCGGGAATCGCGGGCCGAAAGTATTCGGGAACCACCCCTATTCTTTCTTACGACTTTTTCTGGGTGGATTGACTTTCGGGCGTAATTAGATCAATCGAAGTACTTGTTAACGTTTCTCTAATTCACGTTTAAATATGAAGAAAGACGGGGAGAATAACAGGTAGATGTTTTTCCTTCGTCCCCTTCTGTCCTTCAGACCGCCCCACGATTTGCATAATCTGGTAGAAGACTTAGGGGAGCTGCGGACGCCCGCCCTCGTGAAAAGCAAAGATTCTTGAACGGTGAAAATCCGCGTCTTGAAACTCGGTAGATTTCACCCCAAGATTTCCACGGGTTTGATTTCACCCTCTACGTTGTCACGGCTAAGAAAGCACTTTATCTAAAGCGAGGGCTCCGCTGGGGAAAGAGAAGAGAAGCGAAGAGAAGCGAAGAGAAGCGAAGAGAAGGGAGAACGAAGGGAGGAGGGCCTCAACAGGTTAAGACCCCTACTTATCTATCTCGCGAGAGTAAACCAACCCTCAAGAAGATTCGCCCCAAGATTTTCCGGGCAATATAATCGAGGGTGGTGCGGGGGTCGAGAAGGAAGCCGGGAGACTGAGAGACCGAGGAACTTCTGCCAAGGAAAACGGGTGGACCTGTTGAGCTAAGAAACCTACGAGGGTCTTTTCTTACGCCGTTTTACCCCAAGGGAATAAGACATCAACTTGTTGCTCGAGATCCGACTTAAACGCCCGGGGGTAGTAGTGGATGGTTTTATTTTATTATTTAGGCTACCCCGCGGTCGGCACGCGATTCTGTCTTCCGGATTGATTAACGAGGGGTCCTGCCGCCCCAGCCCCCCTTTTTTCTCTTATTACTTTCTCACATTTGCCGACTTTTTATTTTCCTTTTCCTTTTCCTCTTTTCTTTTTCTTCTCATTTTGTTTCTGGATAAAATTGACGGAATATTAGACAACTAACCAACCCTCCGGGCCGAAAAATTTTCTCGACATCTGCGACTGACAATGAGAAAAATAGGCAGCAGATAGAACTAAGGCAGATGTTATAAGGAGGTAGTAGAGGAGCATCGATCATCTCGAATTACAAACTTTTGTTCCCTTTTTACTCATCCGCCTACTACCCACTATCCTATTTTTCCGTGTCGATAATCTACGCTAAATATCATCTGCTCATCTTCCCCATCCCCCATCCCTTAGCCAATGCTTAACTGCAATACTTAAACCACCTTTTCCTCTGTTGTGGTATGTTTTGGGTAAACAATAACACCGGGTCTGAATTTTCGGGCCACTTTTTCTCCTCTCTTCATATTTTTCTTTTTTTTTTTTTTTTCTTTTTTCACGATCGGATCAAAGGTCAGTCGTATTCAGTTTTGAGCATAATAAGCAGACGAAGATGACGAAGAGGAGGAGGAAGGAAGGAAGGAAGGAAGGTCGGATTTTAAAATAGGTGTATACGTGTATAGTTCTGCTTACCGAGGCCGTCTTTTCTTTGTAGTAAAATAAAATCACGATCGAATAGGAAGAGGAGTGCCAACGCCATGCAGTTTATTATTACAGACCGGAAGGATGTCGATCCTTTCAGGATGTTGACATAACAGTTGCGATCCTTTTAATATTTGACAACCATCAAGTGGCCCGCACGCATATCCATACCCTCAATCATGACACGTATACCTAGGTAGGTACCTACCACACCGCATCTTCCACGAAGGGAAACTCGTGCTTTTCACAAACCACCCTATGCTGCACCTACACAATTATCCCGAAAACCGGCTTATCCGCGTGAAAAAGAAAAGTTGTTCTCTAAAATTTAATCTGATCCGATTTTGGAATCGATCGATCGGAACGAAACGTTTTTTTCATTTTATTTTTTTCTCATGTCGACGACGAAACATTCTTGGATGCTATCATCCGCCAAGATTGTAATTCCTCCCCCTCTTAAACTCGGCACGAAATTCGGAGCAGCACGTCAGTCTTGGAAACGGCTTCCTCTTCCTCTTCCTTTTCTTTTTTCTTTTTCTTTTCCTTTTTCTTTTTTGTTCTTATTTTCCTGTCGTGTTGATTTGCCTCTTTTCGGGGCGGCTGGTTTACAGCCTCTTTTGTTCACCCCGTGAAGGTAAATTAAGAGACTTCTAGCCTCACAACCCCCGTCTCGGATTCTGCCTGCGCGTACATACCTACTCCGCTTTTCCAGGGTCTTGTACAACCCCGCACCTTAGAGCAGGGAAAGTGGTCGAGGTGACACCCTCTTGCAGCTCGTATATAGCGT
Source organism: Tenthredo livida (assembly GCA_963992785.1). Lineage (NCBI taxonomy): Eukaryota > Metazoa > Arthropoda > Insecta > Hymenoptera > Tenthredinidae > Tenthredo > Tenthredo livida. Next base: position 1,023,827 of record OZ023072.1, read on the forward strand.
GTGTACCTTTCTTCGTGTGATATTAAACATCCCAAGTACTGCACCAACGTGGCACTCTTACACCAAGCCAACCCCCATTGTCCGCTGACACCTGTAGACGTGTTACGTGTTACGTGTTACCTCTTTTCTTTTTTTCTTCTTCTTCTTCTTCTTTTATTTCCCTTCTCTTCCCTTCCCTTCTCTTCTCTTCCCTTATTATCATGTTTTTTTTATTATTTTTCATTTTCTCGCCACTTATTTCACCCTGAAAAGCTTTTCTCGCTTTTTTTTCTTCTCATTCGCCTTTTCTCATCTCATACTTATTTACTCCGTCCATATATATATGGTCCACAGCCAACACTGCCACCCTGCTGCCCCAGCTCTGTCCTCTGTCCTCTGTGACGAGTTTTTCCTGTCCCTGCACTGCTGCTGCAGATGCTTAAACGAGTCAAACACTCGCCACTCGCTTTTCTTCTTTTAGCCAATTGCTTTTCCAACCCCTTTTCTCCTTTTCATTTTTTCATTTATCAACATCATTCTCAGTCTCTTTATTGCGAGCTGCTTATACCATACGATGATACAGTCTTTCATACAACTGCCCTTTTTTTTTCACCTTTTTCTTCTCTTCTATTCGGGGAAATACCTAAGACGAAAATTTGTGCCGAAACCGAAGAGAAGAAGCGAAGAGAGAATTGGATAAATCCGTTAATCACTCAGCTAGTTTAATTGATTTTGGAATAGTTGGCCGAGGCTGGGGACGCCAAATTAACTGCTCCAGCACCCCCATGGGGGTTTGGGTTTTGGTTGTGGTCAGGCGTTAGATCGAGCAAGAAATAAATTGGCCAACGGTACAGCGGGGTGGTGGGCGGAGATAGAGCGGAGATTCGGCGGAGACACGATCGCCAAGAATGTTAGATTCTAGTCGCGAAAACTATTTCAAAGTAGTTTGTATCACAGTCGTGTATTCGCGTATTCGTATATTATACGTATAGGTATAGTCTGCGCGAATTTTACCCCATCCAAAATCCGTCCATCGAAATTCGATTCACACCTCGCGCCTTAGAATTGCGACGATTATAAAATTCTCAAAAACTCCTCGAGCACTACCGTGAGAATCTCTGGATGCGGAACGCCAGTGATACCAACCGAATACTCGTTGCCAGCAGTTTAGTAACTTGACAGATTTTCCCAGTAAAATCGATGAAAATCTAGTGATTTTACGTCTAGAATCATCGAGTGAGTTAATAAACTGCTGCTAACAAGTTTTGGGTTGGTATCCCTGGCGTTACGCATCCTGAGATCCTCACGGTATATAGAATATAAGAAAACACTGAGAATACAAAAATTTGGGTAAATCGTTCAAAGTTCAAAGACGCTGACAAGTCGGACAACGATGATGGGGATTTCGAATCTCTCTGGTAATAATTATCGACGTGGAGTAGATATATGTGCATAAAGAGAGAGAGGGAGAGAGAGAGACGGGAACAATGAAAAAGTTTGACCGGACATGGCGTGGACAATGCACAGCGGTCCACCTTCTTCTCTCTTTCTGTCAAATTTTTTTTGCATTATTTTTTTTGCAGCTCTATGTGTATATATATGCTTTAGCTCTCTCTCTCTCTCTCTCTTTCTCTCTCTGTTTCTCTTGTTCTCTCATGCCACCCGCATTGTACGACCAATCAATATTGTTTTATATACTACCAGGCGAGAGACGGTCGGACCGAACAAACTCGCACCGCGACGAACGTCGGTGACTTTATTCGCGCCGCACGTCACGGCCTACGCCTCCCCCGCGAACCTTGAGAGAGAGAGAAAGAGAGAGAGAGAGAGAGAGAGAGAGAGAGAGAGAGAAAGTGAGAAAACGACGGAAAGAGAAAAAAAAAGGACAGAGAATGAGAGAGAGAGAGAGGGATGATAATAATTCCTCACCAGAGTCGTTACACTTTTTAATGCCGTCTCGCCCCCTCCTCTCTCTCTCTCTCTCTCTCTCTCTTTCTCTCTCTTTATTTCCCCGTTCCCTTAACGGTGGGGTTATTGCGCGTTATACGCGGTGTTAATTGATTCATCAATTATTTTGCCACCACACCCAATATATAAACTTGTTCTATATTCATTTTCTTGCTTTTTTCTGTTTTTTTTTTCTTTTTTTTCTTTCATATTTCGTAGCTTTTTCTCTTTTTTCCTGTTTTCCTGTTTTTTTTTTTCTCAATATACTTCATTTTATTTATTGCGTACTGATTGCGAACGATCGTGTCATATCTTTTTTCCACATTAAATGAAGAAGAAGAAGAAAAAGAAAAAGAAAATGAGAGGGGGAAACAAAAAAAGAAAAAAAAAAAAAAAAAGAAAAATTGAAAAAAATAAAAATAAAATAGAAGAATTTCCAAATAATATTGTCAATTTTTCCGCAAGTCTCGCATGCAGGCTGGAAAAGTCAGTCAAGTGAAGTTAAACTCCGTAACAGTAGAATGTACAGAAAAAATGAAAAAACAAGAAAAACAAAAAAGAAGAATCAGAATACTTATAATAAATGTAAAGAAAAAAAAAAAGAATTTTTTTTTTGTATGTATGCATTTTATATACGATAGGTAAGTATGTATACATGTATATTGTATACGTGCACCGAAAAGATCCGTGGTATAAATTACCTGTATATATATATATATGTACGTGTAGGTATATATGTATATACATATGCGTGTATATATGCGGAGATAAACTGCATGCGGTGGTTTCGTATCCTCATAGCTACATACGCGCGCTCTCAAGAGATAGATGTATAGATATTTCGGTAAAAATCGTCGAGTACCAATGGCGTATACATACATATATATATATCTATACATTTTTATGTATATAGATGCATACATATAGGAAACAAAGAAGAAAAGCTTGCGTGGAACTGCAAGTCGGTGCATCGAACATATATACACGCTTGTATATATATATATTTACATTTACATACTATATGAGCATATAAGCAACCAATTTAAAACGAATATGCGGTGAATTTTGCATAAGTCGTAATTCTTTTTCCAAATTTTCTTCAATTTTTTCGTTTTCATTCAAAAAATTGCGTCTTATTGACGATCAATTTTTCATCCCTTATTAGCTTCGATGCGATCGACGCAGCCCGAGTTATTAATAAAATTTCCGAATTTCGAACCCTGCACTGTGTTTTTCGATCTAAAGTTTTTCCGATCGAAAATACCATTTCGAAAAAAAAAAAGAAAAAGAACAATTTTGACTCGGTTATACATCGAAATTTGGAATTTTTATCCTCCGCTAGTACCTAGTACTATGTACTTCCTTCCTACATCTCGTCGTAATCCAACATGTAGCCGAACCAAAACCGAAACCAAAATCGGAATCAGAATCAGAATCAGAATCAGAACTCCTGAATCCTGGTGAAAAGACGACGGGGCATGGGCACTCGGGCGGCCAACGCAAATGAAACGAACAATACGCATCCGGTCTATTCAAGGTTCGTTTCTGCGCTTTCCGTGTAGGTATATAGGTACTTAGTAAGGTACATACTCACACACACACACCCACACCCACACGCACGCATATATATTTTATATAAATATGTATGTAAATGTATATAGCTATCACACGGAAGCCCGCGTACCTATCTATAAGTATGTATAATTTGTTGCGATTTTTTTCACCACACATATATATATATATATATAATATACATATATAATACATATGAAAAAAACAAGAAAAAAATCGTATATTCTCTCAGTTCGAGTTTCATACGAGAACTTATAATTTCGTTCCTCGACGCGGTATATATATATGTTCATTCGATAATAGATAACCGCATTATCTTTCCGTCCAGCACTGCGTATACACATATACATATACATACTATATATTTTATACATATAAAGATGTATATATATATGTATACACTTTGCGTCTTCCGCCGTTGCTGCTCCTTTCAGAGAGGCAGGAACCGGACACGTAGATGATACACGTATCGCTTCAAGACTCGGGACCTCGCGTCCCCGTATCTTTCTAGTCACTTTGCAGCCGGTCTGAAGCAGCTTTAAAGAAAGCATTTATATACTTCCATATATATATGTACAGCAGATATGCGTAGGTATATACAGATATCTCGAATTTGACAATTGAAAAAAAGAAAAAAAAAAAAACGTTCAATTTCTACATATTATTCAACGCTGACAATCATTCGCACGTCAGGGATGAAAAATCCCCGTATTATTTATCCAATCAGTATTTCAGAACCAGAGAGCGCGAAGATCCGGCCTTATTATAATTGACTACGTCGCTTTAATGTACGTCGATTTATTTTTGTTCCTTTTTACATATTTTTATTATTAATATTGTCAATAATTATTGTGCGAATCGTTCGTTAAGGGTTGAAAAAAAAAAAAAAAACGAAGAAAGTAATAAGAATAGAAAAGAAGAAGAAGAAGAAGAAGAATAAGAATAAAAATCCCTTTTTAATTCACTGTTTGAACTTTGGATATGGAGTTTTTTTCCTCGGCGTTAGCAAAATCGCGGTAGCAATCACACGTGTCTTTATAAAGTAGTGGTGTAGTAGTAGTAGTGGTGGAAATAAAGAAGGAAAGAAGTAAAGAAGAGTGTATAAGGGATGAGAACGAGGTACGAGGATCTCGAGTAGACAAGTACATTAAAAACCGCGGGCGTTAGTTCTGGAGGCTTAAAGGTTTCGCGGGTTTGCTAACACGCGCGTCGGCAAACCAAAGAGGTATAACGTTCAGGGGGGGGGGGGGGGGGGGGGGGAGATATAAGGGCTGGGGGTAGGTATAAGGTGGGTATATGTAGGTAGATATGGGTACCTCTACCTAGAACGGTATACGGAAAGTGGAGAATACACAAAGGAATGCAAAGTAAGAACTCCGCTTGGTACTCCCGCACCCCCGCGTTAACCCCCCCAACCCCCAACCACCAACCCTCAACCCCCACAGTCACATCCCGACGTCTCTTACCCCCCCCCCCCCCCCCTCCCCCCTCTTTTTACTGTATCATTTTACCCTGGCGGAGGTTACAACGCATTATCATGCAAGGGAGGTTCGCGACTCCGGCTCTCTCTTCTACTTAATTGTTTTCATCTCTTTGTGTTTTACGCCCGGAGATGATCCGAGTAGAATGGAGGAAGTGATGTCAAGGGAGTATTTTTTATTCATATACCCCCTTATATGTATTCAATTTTTTTTTTTTTTCTCCACTTTTCTTATGTAGTAGGTATTATTAGTTGTAACGCGTTTCTTTTCATTATTCTTATATTTTCATTTCACTCCTTGTCTAATACATCTATGGGGTATTCCGCGTGAACCGGATCGGTTTTTGGCAAAGAAAAAAAGGAAAAACGGGAGGCTGGAAGTTTTATCACTTCTCCGTGGCACTTCGGAGTAATTTCGTTGAAAATTTCAAGGCAATCGATCAGACCCTTCAAGTAGAACAAAAAATGGAAACACATTTTTCCCAAGTCTTACATGCTTCGCCGATTTTTGGAAAAAAAAAGAAGAAAAACGGGGGATTGAAATTTTCATCACTTCTTAGTGCCACCTCGAAGTAATTTCGGTGAAAATTTCAGGGCAATTGGTTAGACCCTTCAAGTAGAAGAACAAAGAAATCGCATATTTCCGAAGCTTTACATGTTTAAGAATTTCAAAAATAATTCAAGTGCTACATATTTCGAAAGAGCTCATTTATGCGCGTAGAATGCACCATGGGAAGTTAGGATTTTGTTCATGCATGGCTGAGATAAGTGGAGTTGAAAATGTAGTGATTAAATTTTTGGTTTAATTATGACAGCGATATAAATTCAACCAATTGGTTCCATGCTCTGTAGCTGTTGGGGACATCTCACGCAGTAACAAGGAATCTGAATCTGCATTGGTGCAAAATTCGATGACCTCCGGCAAAAAACCGATCCGGTTCACGTGGAATACCAAGATGATCGGATCAAAAACCTGCACACATCGAGTGTAAATGAAGATGAATTTTCATTTTTCGTTTTATTTTTTCCACGGCCTACTAATCTCTCAACTTTACGGTCCACACCACATCTGTCTAAGATGACGCGATTAACCCACGTTCTGACCTGAGAAATAACATTTCTCAAACTGTCGTTAACAACTGTTCTCACTGCATTGGAGAATTCTGAGGATTCGATGGTTTGGGCACTGCAGGGTGCCCTAGCTCGGTGCCAAGTTACCGAATTTTGATAAGTTCGCAAACTTGTTATCCCAACATTCGCCGATTATGATTCCCGTATCCTTAAACTACGATTTAATTTCCATCAAAATTTCATCTTACCTCTGCAGTTTATCCTCTTTGTGCATGCACCAGCCGGCTCTCCGTTACGGCTTCATATACGTTTATTCTGAAATTAGAAGGAAAAATAAATCGTCGTATTCGATGAATGATAATTAAGATGACAAATGATCACGTTAACGAATTAAATATGACGTAAAGAAAAAATAAGGATCAAATTTTCGCTGGACGTAAACCCTAAAGCTCGCGTTTTCGCTATGTGCTATGCGCTAGGTGATGCTGCTGCAGGGAACCCCATGTGGCTAAACACCCCTAGACAGGGTCGGCGGGGGTAACGGCTAACGGTTGTTATGTCTTCGCTTTTGGCAACTACAAGAACCTTGGTTTCCGCCCAAATAGCTGTTGTTACCCGGGATCAAGAGAGTTTCGGATTGTTAAGCCTGCCATGTCGTACCGGACTCGTCTACAACGACTTTCGCCAATTTTCCCCGTCCACATACACGGGGTGGAAAGCGCGGATTACATTTCCCCACCCCCCGTCTCAATTCGCCAATTTCAAGTCCCGGATTCTACGTCTAAAGTTTTCTTTGTCTCTTTCTCCGTTTTTCTCCGCTTCTTTTTCAACCGGCTGTTCAGACTTAGACCGAAAATAGCTGCGCGAGATTTTCGGAAAAAAAAGTTTAGGCGAATTTCTGTTTTTTTTTTTTTTCTCCGTCAACGTTTGATTCCCGAAAACCTCGTCGTTCGCATATACCATAACGGGGTGTGGCACCCTAGTTTCCTCGTTTCCTACATCCACTATACCATAGTACGTACATGCCAAGGGACCGCGAGGGATGATAGAAGATTTTTACGATCTTTCCCTGGGTTTTTACACCAAGTAACCACTTACTCATCTTTACGAGGCACGTACGAAAAGTTTGGAAACAAATGTAGTTGAAATTGCCTTCACTATTTGCATACTTAGAACCATATCTCATAGAGTTTATTTTTCCTTCTCTTCTTTTTTCTTTCCCCTTCTGCTCTACTCGCGTTCGAAATTATCCGCTGCTTTTTGGGATCGAAAAATAAAAGTAAAAAGATTCATTTACCATTCGATTATGTATTCGAATCCGAGATTACGACACGTTCACGAAAGTCTTATCCCTCCGAACGAAACGTCTATTATACAGAAGTAGAAATTCCATTAGGGGATGGCGCGGAATTAGTATACGCGAGTTTGTAGGGGTAAAGGTAAGAGCACAGCGGTTTTCGTCGGATTTTGGAAACGCGTAACTTGTCGCGAGACGTTAGACTGCAACCTGCGTACATCTGTACAGTATACGTAAACTTTTCTAATTCTATTCCCGGTCTTAGTCTTATATTACATTATTAAGCTCTCTCTAAAATTACTTGACGAATTAATTAATCAAGAAAACCGGGTAGGTTGAATTGGCTAATTCCGGTATTCGCCTCCATCCACGAAATCTGCACTAGCTAAAATACACGGGATTAGAAAAGACGTTCGGTTTCCTAAGATTATCATTTTCAATCCAAAAAAACCCAAAAAAAAATTCAAGAATACGCGATCAAATTTTTTTTTACAAACTTTCGTCATATACGTATTACGCGTTATTTAAACGGTACAATAAATAACACAATAAGACTACATACGATCACATAAGGCAGATGTTGATAACGTATACGTACGTACGTATAGTACATCTGCTACTGCCTGTGCCCCTATATTGTTCGACAAGCTTAGCTTACCGATTTCCGGTCATTCAACTCGCGACGTTTACGATTTCTAGCTCCCCCTCTTTCAATTTTATCACTACCTTCTTGCTAAGTCTATTTTCATTCGAAAGAAATGTGTGAGAAGAAGAGAAAATCAAAAAAGAAGAAAAAATGAGATTTCAAAGTTTCAATAGTTTTTTTTTTATAAATTTCGAAAGACGTACGGGGGGTGCAGATACGATGAATCAAAAAATGTTCTTTTCTTTTTTTTGATTTTTTGGTTTCTCTCGCTCTCTATCTCACCCGTGTGTCTGGCCAGTGTATAAAATTCAATTTTTCTATCTTCCTTTATTCTTTATAAACTCTAAAACGAATCTACGGTACAGGGGGGACCACAGCTTCCGACGGTATGACGACTTCGTTCCGTCGTCGCGGTTCTAATAGGGCGTCGAAATTTTTTGTATTCTTTCTTTTTGTTTCTTGTTTGACGTTCTAAAAATTTTTCAATTTGTTAACAAGCAAAGAGAAAGAAGCAGAAAAAGAAACTATAAAAATTACCAAATACCTATCGAGAAATTTTCGTAATTTCCCTAATTAAATTCGATTATTAGTAAAACATAATAATAATTAATCATAATCACGATGATATGATACGATGATTATTAATAATATGAGGAGAAAAAAATGAGGATGAGAGCCAGCAAAAAAAAGCATAAATTATATTTCAATAAAACATGTCGGTTATAAATAATAATAATAATAATAACAACAATAATAATAATAATAAATTATATACCTAATATGTACTACAATATTACAATAAAAATTAATTAGTTAAATAATTAATCGATTTATTTGATATAAAATAAATAATATTTGTAATTTTTGGTAATAAAGTAAAAAGTGAATAAATATAAATAAATTAAATTAAACGAACAAATAAAAGAGTGAAAAATTTTGGTATTTTTTTTTTTTTTTTTTGTTTTTTTGTTTTTTTCTGTCTAACTAAACAGGAAACTTTACCTTATCGAAAGCCAGTAACGATCATATCCAATAGCACGTGTCACAAGACACTAAACCTATAATCGCGTGTCGCATCGGTGTTTTACAAGAAAACCGATTCCGATATATATCGCAGTTTGTATTATAATATACTATTTATGTGATATATATATATAGTAGAATAGTATATATGTTTGAGAGAGAATTAAAATAAGAAAAAAAATTAAAATAAAATAAAAATTGTATCTTATATATACATATATATATATATATATATATATATAGGTATTCGGTGTGTGTATATAATTATTTATTTATATTATATTATGTATTTACGTGAATTGTTTCATTTAGTTTATTTAATTAACAATAAACATTGATTATATTATTATATATAATCGTGTTGGAAAATTAATGAATTTTTATTTCACTTGATTTTCATTTCAAAGTAATTGGAAAGAAAAAAAAAATGAAAAAATGAAAAAAAGAAAAAAAGAAAAAAATCCGTGGCACTTGGAACTGATGTAATATCTTTCGAAACCAAATCACTGCAGATTATTATATATTTATTAGTATAATAATAGTAGTAATAGTAGTAGTGGTATATAGTTTGTTAGTTATTTGGTTTATCGATTGATTAATCAATCAATTAATTAATTATTATATTTATTATAATCAATAAAACCATTTTTTTTTCTTTTTTTAATCAAGGGTAGTTTATGAGCGCGCGTTAAACTCACTATATATATTATTATTGCGAACGAAATAATTAGGATAAAGTATAAATCGAATGTAATTGTCAATCATATAATATCAGGCGATAATGATTATCACCAATAGTTGTCCAAAATCATTTTTGTAATAATTATCATTTACTATTTTGATACAATTCTTCAACGAATATAATATCAACTGCATCGTTCACGTATTAAATTCCACTTTCTATTCCACTTCTTATTCTTCTTATTCTTATTATTCTTCTTCTTATTTTTTTACTCTCTTCTACCATATACATACACTTTGATTATAATATATAGATAATATTATATTAATTTTAAAAAATCCGTCTTTCTCTTATTAATTTTCTTAATATTATTATTATTATTATAATCTTCTTTTTCTTCTTCTCTTCTTCTTCTTCTTCTTCTTCGTTTAAAAAGGCCGAAAGGTCTGTATAATGAGGATAACCGTTAAAAATTTGTTTAAAAATTAAATTTTTTATTTTATTTTTATTTTCTCTCTCTCTCTCTCTCTCTCTCTTCCCCTTCTTCTTAACTTCTTTTTGGTTTTTTTCTTTATTATTTATTTAGAAAACACTCTTCTTCTTATTATTATAATTATTTTTTTTATTAATATTATTATTCTGAAACGTTTTTTTTTTTCTTTTTCTAAATCTTCGTCTTCTTTTTCTTCTTCTTCGGCTTTTAATACGCGTATGGTTTCTATTCCTTTCTATTATACTGACACATACGATAAATCGTCACGCGCGATCTCTGTAGGGGGTTGGCAGGGTGGATTCTTCCCTTTCGGTATTATATTATTATATTGTTATCCTTTTTCGGTTTTTCTTTTTTAAATTTTGTTTTTTATACTTTTTTTTTTCTAATTTTGAAATTTTTTTTCTTTTTTACTATTTTTCTATCGATAGACGAATGTTTTCGTCCGTCAACATTAATAGGGGCGCGGGAGAAGGGTGGGTCCGTCCGTCCGTCCAAAATAGTCCTAATTCTTCTTCTTTTCCTTTTATTCGTTATTGTTTTTATTTTTTCTTTCTATTATTCCTTCTTCGTCTTCGTCTTCGTCTTCGTCTTCGTCTTCGTCTTCGTCTTCTTCTTCGTCTTCTTCTTCGTCTTCTTCGTCTCCTTATTCCCTTATCTATATATATATATATTTTTTAATTTTTTTTTTAATTTTTTTTTTTTATTATTCGCCCGATCGGTATATATATATAGTGGAGTTTATTAATGTTAATAATAATGTTATTATATTGTATAAGGAACGCGTCTTAAGTGACGTGTGGTGGGTGGAGCGCTGGTCAGCCAGCAGCTCCGTATGATAAGGCCGCCGCTTCGCTACTGACAGACCTGAAGACCACCCTAACCCTGCAGTCAGGGATTCCCTCCATCCTCCATCCACCATCCTCCATCCTCCATCCCCCGTTTCCCATCCCCCATTTGTTCACCCCGTACCCCCGCCCGCGTTACGTTCGGTACCCCTGGCAGCAGCTTCCCCGCAGAGTTTGGCCGCGAAGCAACCCTTAGCCGATTCCACCCCCACACCCCATACACGTTCATATGTACACATGTACACGTCGTACGTCCACATCCACGTCCACATTCACCCCTGCCCTACCTAAACCACCTAACCGAGAACGGCGCAGACGCGTTTAAACCTACGGGGGGTAGTCTTATCCCCACTATTTATACCGAAATAACGTCCCGCTCGAGAAACCAACCCCCCCCCCCCTCGTTCACCCTACTATACTCTTCTCTCTTCGCTCTTCTATCTACAAAAGCCTCCCTACCGCTAACCGACGGAACGAGAAGGGTATATTGCCACCCCTGAACTGCCGAGGAATATAACCCCCACTATTTTACGTTATACCACCAGCAAGGCGGCCTCCACCACCCTTACTTCATTTTCCTTCCTTTATTCCCTCCCGCCCGGCAAAGCCTTCGAGGTTTGAGGCTCGAGGTTCTCTTCACTTCTCTTCACTTCTATTCCTCAACCCCTTCGCGTCTTAAGATAAAAACACGAGGAGAGAGAGGAGAGGAGAGAAGGGGAGGAGGGAGAGAACACGTACATAGAGAGGGGTAGAGTTTTATTTGGACAATCAGGTTTCGCCGTTAATCCCCCTTCTTCGAATACCACCCCTAAACCATCGGATTCGTGGGAGGGGGTGGGGTGGGGGTGGGGGTGGGACACTCTCGATTCTTTACCGCAACCTTCAATTTTTTTACTCCTTTTTATTTTCCATTTTTTTTATATTTCATTCTTTTTATTTATTTGACTACTTTCAATCCCTCCCTCTGAACCCCGATTTCACTCCCCCTCCTACCCCACGCGTGTACATCTGTTATCGGTATTTTTATCCGTTATGTTATTGTTGTTGTTGATATTTTTCTCTTTCTCTCGTCTTTCGTCTTCTTTCTTTTTTAGTTATTTATTTATTCAATTTTTTCCCTCATTTTTCCCTCATTTTTCGCTTTTCTCTTCTACCCCGTTTCTCAAAAATCGAACATCAATATTTCCCCCGTTTTCTTTTTTCGTTTTTTTCTGCTTTCATTTCTTGATTCATAATTTTCAGAGACATTGTTTGTATTTTTTTTTTCTCCATTTTTAAACAAATCCATCGATTTTGCTTTCCTTCTTTCTTTCTTTCTCAAGATTTGTTATAACGTATTCAGTGAAAAAAAAAAAAATGATTTTACACAAAGTTTCGCGATTTTTAACACACGAGGACGAAATATAATTTCACGCAAGTTTGCGGAAGAAAAGAATTTGTCAATTTTTTTTCTTTCTTTTTGTTTCTCAATATAGAATTCAAGTATGTACATAGAAGAATAATCAAAAAATCTATACAACAATAAGAATCATTTCGATCACAAGTAAATCATAACTTATACAATAATGATTTATTTATCCACGAATAAAGAAACTTTGAATTTTTTTTCTTTTTTACTCGCGATTTAAATCCGATAGATTTAGCAATTTTCACATCTCCAAAGTTCGTACGATTTCTCAACTAATCAATTCATTCATTCGTACGTGCTATGTGATTTTTTTCTTTCTTTCTTCTTCTTCTCATTTTATCGTGCGAAAAAAATTGATCACATCATCATTTTAACGCGTGCTTCTATAATACGAGCAACGTCCCGCGATCGAAATAAAATTTCGATCTTCTGTATCGCGAAGTTTTATTCTTTCGTTTGTCATGTTATTATCAATTTTTTAGAATCGATGCAATCACATATATCGTGTTTGAATGTATTAATACATAGGTAGGTATATATATTGTATAGATAGAGAAATATAGGTAGCGTTAGTTAGTTAGTTAGTTAATTAGTTAGTTAGTTAATTGACCACGCGCAACACACGAGAGAGATAGATGTAATCCTTGCACTGCATCGGCAAAAGCCTGCAGTTCGTCTAATCCACTTTATGATCCGTATTAATCCTCGAGAACGAGAAGAAGAAGAAGAAGAAGAAGAAGAAGAAAAGGCGTCACGGTTTGAATCTAGGATAGAAAAAAAACCAAAAAAAATTGTTTTTCGATCTTTCGAGTAAAAAAATCGCCAAACATCGTCACTCTCACAAACTACGTCGGTATTAAAAATCAATTAATTAATTTTTGTCTAGCTAGGAGTGAAGAGTATCGAAAAAATTCCCACCCAATTCCCACCCCACACGCAACCCCTAACTCGTATAAAAATAACGACCAAAATCTCACGACCCTGCAGCACTCTTTTCCTACATACCGAAAATTTTCGAAATTCAACACACTGACCCTCGGAACTTATCCCAGACGCTGTCCGACGGTACGGTCAAACCGGCCCCGCGTCGCGCTAACTTTAATACCTAAATACAATCCCGCTCGCGTCTGACACTCGACGTATCTTACTACTTGGATATACCTACACGCTTAGCTTTAAACTCTCTACGCGGGCTTTCTTATACTAGTTTTTACCACTTGATGGCACAGCCGGACCCGCTAGGGTGCGTTACTCCTGAAATTTTTCTCTTCCGTTATCTTCAATCGCCACTAGATCTTTAGTCGTTTCGTTCTTTTTTTTTTTTTATTCATTCATTTTTCTTCGTAATTTATTTACATTTTTAATGATTATTTTATTTTATTTGATTTTATTTGATTTAGGTACATCTTCTCTTCTATACTTACTACCGTTTCGTTCAAAGATTGTTTTTGATAATTCAAACATACACCACCACTATGGCGAAACAGTTCCTCCCTATCTCTTCTCTCATACTATTATAAATAAATAAATAAAATAAATAAATAAAATAAAATAAAATAAAATGACTAATAAATTGATTCCTCGCTCCTCGTCAAACTCAGTTTATTAATTAATTAATTAATTGATTAATTTATTTATTAATTGATTCAATAATTCATTGATTGATTTATTTATTTATTATATATTCACACAGTACAGAGAGTTTATAAAACCTTAACACATTTGGTATCGGGTCACACTTCGTCGTATCACATACTTTTTCGTTTTTCGTTTTCGTTTTTTTATTTTTTAGTTCTCGTTATTTTATTATTCTTTTTTTATTTTTTTAAACACCGATCACTAATCCTCTCGAATTCCGTCAGTCGTTCACCAATATCACGTTGCACACAAATCAGAAACTAAGACAATATACCTAAACGTGTGTATGCCTGTGTGTGTGTGTGTATAAAAGAAAGAAAAGATTTGTTAAAAAAAAAAGAAGAAAAAAAATTTGACGATAATTAATTGCGATTGGAAATGATCGCAAAAACTCATAAGAGTTTGTTTTGAAATGGTCGTTGTATATATATAGGCAGAGGGGTTGGCGGGGGTTTCGGTGAAAAAAATCGGATGGGTTGAGAAAAAGAGAAAAGAAAAGAAGAAGAAGAAGAGATAACCAAGATTAGAAAAGCGAAAGAAAAGGTGAAAAATAAAAAAAAAAAAACTGGGTAAATTTTGGACTTACCTTGTTCCGCGATTTTTTTTTTTTTTTTTAATTTTTTCCCGATTTTTTTTTCGTTTCGTTTCGTTTTTTTCGTTTTTTTTATTTTTTTTTTCCCCGCTCGTACGTTTCTTTTTCGGTTTTTTTTTTGTTATTTACTTTTTTTTCGCGTATACGTTATTATTATATATATATTTTTTTTTTTCTGTATCTTCTTTCGTTCACGTCGGCGAATCAAAGAAAAAGAAAAAAAAAAAAACTTCGTTTTTTTTTATTGAAATTCTTTTTTTTTTTTTTTTTTCGTTTTTTGTTTTTTTCTCGTCAGTTTCTTCTCAGATCTCGTTTAACAAATGTAAATTCCTATTTCTCTCTGTTTGTCCCGAGCCGGCTGTAATATGCACTTGATTAGGCGGGTGGTTGCGGGGGCAGTGCGTATAGTTTCGTTAACTCTTTCGGGCCTCGTGCACGGGAGACTTGACGGTTTGCAAGCGCACAGGGCCACTGCTCACTCGCTCACTCGCGGTAGCTGGGAGGTGTACGTACACCCGCGTAGGCGTAGGAGATCGCGGAAGCTGTAACGGCAACCACGCGACCAACGGTCCGTTTCTCCCTCGGCCCAGCCTGTGGCGCCCCTGACGGTACCCGTCGCAAGCACAGAGATGAAACTTGCGCGCTACACCCCCACCTCAAACGCGTTACTCGCTAGCCATGCGAAAGCGACGCGCGACTACGACGGAAAGAGAGAGAGAGAGCGAGAGAGAGAGAGCTTGCGACGAGCTACAGAAATCGAGAGAGAGACGTACTGGAGCTTGCGACGAGCCCGCAAAAAGAGAGCGAGAGAGAGAGGGAAAGACATTTTCACACGTAGCCTTCATCCCTTCCCCTTTTCTTCCTTCTCTCTCGCTCGCTTCTTCTTACTCCCTTAGGGATGTGTGCGAGAGTCTTGCTCCCTATATATTCACGTATGTGAGCTTCTGTACGTGAATAAACGCGTATATATATAAATGTGTACATATATGTGTACGTGGTATACACGAGAAGGATGCGAAACCACGAGGGAGATTTCCGATTCTATACGCTATACACGTCATGCGTCTCTGTGTGGATTCCCCCACACATTTAGGGCAAGGGGTATTTACTATGAATTCTGGGATAGGTATACGGGGAGGTTGTTAACTATCCATGGTATATAGGTAAAGACCAGAAAAAAAAAACTAAATATATACCTAAACCAGATAAGAAAAAAGCTCCATGTGTAAAAACACGTGCGAGAATAAGAAAGTGGAACAAAAAAAAATAAAAACTAAATAGAAAAATTGTAAAATATGCATCGAGCTTTTTTATTCGGTTTTTCAGTCTTTTCTCAGATTTTCTATACTTTTTCTTCTTTCTTCAAACACGTTATAACATAACTATGTATACACTATATACACAACTATGTACACCTAGTTATATATTATACTGGTTGTAAAACTGACTGTAAAAGTAGTACACGTATAGTACATATATATACATATATAGGATATATTAAAGTACCTATTCAATGAAAACTTTATTCATAAAAAAGTTGAAGTTGGAGAAGTGTGTTCTATTCTTTTTTTTTTTTTTTTTCTATTTCTAAAATTTATAAGTACTTTGTTATAGTATGTACACAGCAGCGAGATACATACATAAATGTCGTGAATTCATAAATTTCTTATTCTTCTTTTTCTTGTTCTTATTACCATTTTATTTTATTTTTTCTTCTTCTGATTTTGGAAAAAAATTCTTACATCGCACATGAGACAATTATTTTTTTCGAACCAATTAAGATCACGTTCAATTCATTAGGCGAATCTAATGCCGAAGGTGTCTGGCCATGCGCGAAAATTTTATACGTGCAAAAAGAGAGACGGAGTATTTCTCCACCCTTTCGTTACAGAGGAGGGGAAAACAAGAAGGACGGTTTAAACTGTTTGATAGTGTTGGTAGAGAGCGGGACAGAGTCTAAAGTTGTGTTGAAATAACGTGGTTTTGTGTGCGTGTTTCTCTGCCCTAAAGAAAAATCACCCTCTCCTAACGGTTAGTGCCCGGTGAGGGGTGCAGAAAACAGAAACGGGGTGTATACGTGTCTGCTAAGGGGTTGAGGACGCATATGTAGTTGTGAAAGGGTTGCTGGACAGTGGCGAACTCTTGCTTAGGCGGGATATTACGGTACTAAATTAAAGGAGGGGGAAATCTCAACCCTTAACTACCCCATCTGACATTAAAACACCCCCGATATTCGCTACGACCTAACAACGAATGAGCAAGAAGATTTTTATAGAGAATAAATAAAGGCAGAAGGGCAGAAGATGGAACGATATATTATGGAGAGGGTTTTCATCCCTTACGATGTTTTTTTTTTTCGCTAATCTTAACGTCAGCTGCGAATCCGTCTTACGGCCCGGGGCCGCGCGCGGAAATTCTTCGTTAATAGTCGATCACTTTCCCTCTTCCATCCGCATTGCATTGAGCTCGTTTTATTTTTTGCTTTTTATTTTATTTTATTTTTTTCTCTCTCATCCCCCTGCTGCTGCTGCTGCTGCTGCTGGTGCTGCTGCTGCACAGTTCCATTCTATTTTCTCTCCTACCCCTGTGGCACCACTTTGATAACCCCGCGATATATATCCCCATCCGTAACACGTGGCTCGGGTCCGTAGCTCTCGATCAACGCCTGGCATTTTTATACCAGCAATTTTTATACTCACTTGTTGCTCGATTAACAACCCGACCATACATGTATATATATACGTATAGTATATACACCTATATCTATATCGCTTGTCGTTTGATGGGATGGGGTCGGGTTTTTATCCCGATATTCTGAAGGCGAACCTGGAACGGTGAAATGAAAATCAGTAAAAAACGGAAATTCGGTTCTTCTTTTTTCGCTACAGGAACTACGAGTTGCGAAATTGTCTTGAAATTCTTTTTTCAATCAACCCTATTACCCCGAAAGTCGAGTGAAAAAACTTTCCGACTAAAAAACAAAAAAAAAAAACCAGAAATTCAAAATTTGGAATTTTGAAATTCGCGCATGTGTTAATAACTTTGGCTGTATAGATCGTATCGGAACCAACAAGGGATCAAATTAATCGTCTTGAGATGCACTTTCTGGGAAAATGAACGTGAACAAACTTTTCGGGGAGTCTGAACTTTCGGAGTCCGAATATCCAAAAATTGAACGTTTCTAAATCCTTAAGTTATATTCGACATTGAATATACGTGTGGGTATACATACGCGTGCATGTATACAGCACACACGTATATGTAACATCGTTTGATACCGCACTCGATCACCCGCTCGTATTTTTATCCCCGTACTTTTTAAGGTCAACTTGTTGCTTGTTTCGGTCTGTTGAAACACCTCTCGCCTCTCGCCTCTCGCACGAACACACAGATTTTTATGTATTCGTATAGGAATTATACACACGGTGAGATGTTCCTCTCCCATATTATCCTCTGCATGCGCGATAACCGAAAATTGAAAATTGAAAATTGGATCATCTTTTTTCCCTAAAAAATTACCAAGACCCTCTTCGCTTCCTTCTAGTTTCCTGAAGCGTCGTACTAACCCTTGAAGAAAAAGACAAGAAAAAAACAAAAAAAAACGGGGTTGTAATAATTAATAATCCGAAAGGATGTTTACGTGGGTATAAACATCGTCCTTCGGTTAGTTCTCTTCACTAATCGTTTCTTCGTTGAACAAATAGTTTTCCGCTTGAATTCCCACCCTTTAACCCTGATTATTAGGTACACCTACTATACAGTATACACCATATAGGTACCATCTTTGATATACTATTATATTATAGATATTATATATACTATATACTATATACCATGTATTATAACGCTAGGTATATCAATTTCGGTTGATTCCTTGACATGTGGCATCCGACGTCTTCGCCGAGGCTAATGCACAAACTGATCACGCAGTGACCCGTGTTATTAGAGGGTCTAAGACACCCCTAACCCGTAATTTAATCGTTCTTATACGATATTGTTTTATATTAGCTATTAACTTGTGCCCAAACATATATATATATATATATGGGGTATTCCACGTGAACCGGATCGGTTTTTGGCAAATGAAAAAAAAAAGAAAAAACCGGAGGCTGGAAATTTTATCACTTCTTCGTGGCACTTCGAAGTAATTTCGTTGAAAATTTCAAGGCAATCCATTAGACCCTTCAAGTAGAAAAAAAATGGAAACACATTTTTCCCAAGTTTTACATGCTTCGCCGATTTTTGGAAAAAAAAAAGAAGAAAAACGGGAGGCTGAACTTTTGATCACTTCTTAGTGCCACCTCGAAGTAATTTCGGTGAAAATTTCCGGGCAATTGGTTAGACCCTTCAAGTAGAAGAACAAAGAAATCGCATATTTCCAAAGTTTCACACGTTTAAGAATTTCAAAAATAATTCAAGTGCCCACATATTTCGAAAGAGCTCATTTATGCGCGTAGAATGCACCATGGGAAGTTAGGATTTTGTTCATGCATGGCTGAGATAAGTGGAGTTGAAAATGTAGTGATTAAATTTTTGGTATAATTATGACAGCGATATAAATTTAACCAATTGGTTCCATGCTCTGTAACTGTTGGGGACATCTCATGCAGTAACAAGGAATCTGAATCTGCATTAGCGCAAAATTCGATGATCTCCGGCAAAAAACCGATCCGGTTCACGTGGAATACCCCATATATAGATCAGTGGAAACGGGAAGCCGAAAACTGAAATGAGGATCACACATTGGAAGTTGTTTCTTATGATTCTTTATTGGTCATCACTGCAGTTTTCACAATAATAATTTAAATTACGGTCCGATTTGTCCGATAGATAAAGAACATTATTTTTTTGTAAAATTTTTACTGATTTTTGCCCTTCGGCCCGCACAGTGGTTATATATGTCGTAATAAATTTTTTTTATTAATTTCGAAGACATCGATTGGCATCGTACCTATCGAACATACAGGAATCGGCGGGTATACAGCATCGACCATTACTTGTGCACTGAAAATGAATGTCCAAATATTTCAGTACCGACAACAATTGATAGTTTCGAATATTGTTTTTCCGAAATCCTTTAAACTTCGATAGAACAATCACATTTCCGTTAATCAAATAATTACGTTTTTACTGACCTCTTCCTGATGGTCGAAACAACCCTGCTCGCCTCCCACGAGTTCGAACACAACGGCAATGGCGACAAGCGCGATAAAGATGTGCTGCATGAGTTTTCCCATAGCGATCAAGCGTCTTGTTTCAATTCTAATAATCGATAGGCTGTCTAACTTTGATACCGAGTCATGTATGGAAAATAAGCCAAATTCGTTATCACTTGTAGCTACTCGCGTCCGATACTCACCGAAGAAATTCGTCTCCTTATTTTTTGCGAAGTTTATGAAGCTGCGAAATTAGCTGCTCGGCGAATCAACTGGAACGACCTGCCAGGGTTGGTTCTTGGCTTTTTATGTCCAGGCGATACGTCGACGTGGAACTTGTGCAAATTATGAAAGCCTCGCAATCGTCTGATTATGGGTAATTATCATTGATAATGGAACGTCGTGAGGCAATTTCGATAGATAACTCCAATATTCGGAGGAACCTTGAGGCAAATTCGTACAGTAGCATTAGAAATATGTATAGATAATTTCGTTATCTCTCTTGCTGTCACAATAGTATTTTTCGTATTAAGGGCGTAAAATTTTATACCGTACGAACGTATGGGTAACGCTGTTGTGTTCTATACTCGCATTAAGCGAAGATGTTTATGGCTTTAGTGACGTTCAGATTTCAAAATTAGCGAAACAAAACTTGATCAAATCGGAGCTACTTACGCTAGTGTAACTACGCATACGATTAGTGACAAGAAAAGTCGTGTGGCTTTTCATACAGAATATTGACTTCGGGAGGAATAACATCGTTTCAAAAATCCAGAACTCGAATTTCTCAGATATATTTTCTATAAATTTGACGTGAATTGTTATGATCAAGTATAAAAAAAGCCAATATGACGTATAAAACGGGCTTTTGATCTTCTGCAGACAAGAGGATCAGAGCTGGAAGCGAATAACCGTAAGTCTGCATGTTTCCACGCGATTAAATGAGCCTTCGAAAACAATGTTACAATCAAAAACCTCGACCAGAATCGTTTGAGGCTGAGCCTTTTACCTAGTAGACGTACACCCATGTGGTAATTGTCTATATCTATATACATGGGAATCGCGTATGGGAAAACTGAGCCCATTAGTCTGTCTGGCGATAATAACCACGCCTGTCATCAGCAGCTAGGGACTCGCCAGTGTCCATAAAGTTGCTGGAAGATTTAATTCATCTTATGATTATCAGCTCTTCGTCCGGAGATGAGAATTGGGATGAAATGAAAAAGATAGAAAAAAATAATCGCTGATTACTGCAGGTGAAATCGATTAAAGTGTCTTTGAAGCCGATTTATCGACTGATTAATCGCCACAGGTCGAGCCTGTGGAAGTCGTTTGAATTTCCATTCAACAAACCGGAAACTGCGAGGCTGGGCCATGAGAGTCTGCTTCCGTTCGATCTGCGATCGAAACAGAGCGAGGTTGCAGGTCTTCGATTTTGGAACTGAAACGGCGGTTGGGTTTCAGGAAACCGTTGGCGATGCTCAGGGCCTGTGAAGAAGATAAAAACCGACGCCTTATGGCACGACTTTCCACTCGCGGCGGCTAAAAATCGTTAAGAAATTCTACGAACCGTTAAGGAGCCGATACACCATGCACGGGTGTAAGAACCGCGTTGCGGGGTGCTATGGGGACACCTGTAGGGGGTCCACGGGTCCGTGACGATACGGGAGTCACTGACCGTGGAGAAGACGTTGGGACGTGGGTATCAAACGGTTTAAAGAACCGGAAGTCGTCCTTCTCCACGCGGGAATGGGACTTTAACGGATTTTATGGCGCCTCCGACGATTCCCAAAAATCGGGACCGCATCACTCGTGCAATTTATACCGAGGGGATGACGACTTAGTTAATCGGGAATCGGATCTCGATCTGGGAATCGAATCGTTCTACATATGCTTATACGCATATATACAGTCCGGGTAATTAATACGCCGGTGTATTTCGGGGTTTCGGGTCTAACGATGATTTCCTAAGGAATATCTAACTCGCGAAAGGTATATAGCTCCGCGCTGTTGCTCTGGCTTGACCCCTTATCCCGAGGGGGTAAGTATATTCACGTTCTCGACTACCGTTCCGTAGATTCCCACATCTCTGTGCATATATGTATGTGTGTACGTACATACCCCGTATACATGCACGAGACCCCCGTCTACGTTATTGGAGATAAAGATGGTCCCCAGATAAACGCCCGCTAAGATACCATTGTTCCAGCATCCTATCTTGATTGAGATCTTTACCCCTTAGCCTCACTCTGCAGGGCAAGAGGTAGCTGGTTAGAAGAGACGACGCGACGCCGGGTCTCATGTAGGTACATGTAAGACTTGATTGGCTATATCTCATAGAATTTATTGTTCCTCCGAAACATCGGGGGATGGGATTGATTAGATCCTATATAAGACCGAAGCAACTATCCACGTAGTGAAATTTTCGATTCACGATCGCGACGCAACCTTTCCGAATTTTTTGTCTTCTCTCTTTTTTTCTTCTACTTCAGTCTTCGAAAGTCGGAAGTTGAAAAAACCGGCGCATTTTTTTAGAACCGTTATACGTCAGCCGGAGAGGGCGGAGAGCCGTTGGTCTGAGAACTTAAAAAGGATATCAAACAGGCTGGCATTTTGATTGACAGCCTCTCGGACCTGCGGAGAAGTTGGAAATTTTCTTGGTATTGGTAAAAAAAAGTTCCTGTTTTTTCATCCTTTTTTCTATCCCTTAAATTTTCAGTCCGAAAAAAAAGTAAGGCTTTTCAGAACAGCTAAGTAATTGTGTGTGGAGCTGTAATGACGTAATGGACAGTGGAACGCGAGTTAATTAAAGGGTGCGCCCGAAGCTTTAAGATACGCGTTACACATTCACTTAGCTTTTGTATGTACATAGGAGAGATATGGTAGGTATATACATGCGGACGATGGAGTTAGAATGATAATTTATACAGTCGGAAGGATAATATTCCTGAAGGAAGCGGAGAGGGAAATAAAGGAAAAAATGATCGAAATTGTAGGAAACCGATTAGAGGGTGGAAAAAATAAAATGAAAAAAAAAAAACCTTGATCACTGTACACGTAGTACCTATATATCCCGCGGTATAATATAACTATAACATCGAAAGGCATTAGGGGTAAATAAGAAATCGACATATGAATTATTGAACCGAGTTTATCAGATACTGCACAGCCTTTCGAGGGAAGGGACATGTGGAATATATGGGAGGGTGGGTGTAGCGGGGTGTATCGTTCGCTAATCGAGACACGGCTGGCGTGACACCACTTAGATATATCGCAGTTTACTATACGCGAAAAAAATAAAACGGCCTATCTGTATTTTATACCTATTTCAGCGTGTGTGTGCGCGTGTGTGTACGTGTGTGTGTGTGCGTGAAAAATAAATGAGACAATTATTGATTGGATTTTAACACCGCGGTGTGCTGTTATAGATAGAAATCGAATGAAAAACTCGACGAGATTTTCGGGGCGAAAAAACATTCTGCGAGATAATTATTCAGACCTAATTCGCATTTCAGTCAGGTTGAATCGTTTCATTCGATAATTATTTCGAGTTATAGAAAAAATGATGAGGATTGAAGAAAGAAAGAAAAAATTTAACCCACCGAGACAGATTTTCGATTATATCTACGTTACCGTTCGCGATATCGAGATCGAGGTGAATAGCAAAAGTGAAGTATATTAAATTTTCTATCGAAAATGTTCAGCACACTTTTACTGTATCTAGATTAGTTTCGCTCAAATATGACTTCGAATATCATAAAGTTTTGGTATATACTTTCGGTGTATGCAATGACCGAAGATCTTTTCAGACTGGGTCTGAAAATACAGCGAAACGAATAAAGACACGAAAAAAAGCGTGGAACGTTTTTTAAAGATAATTCAATCATCTTCAATTTTGATATTCACCTTCATCTTGATATCGCTAACGGTTATCGAGATATCGTTTAAAAACTGCACTCTAAAATAAAGTTTGCAACGAATAGATAGATCTTATTCCGTCTTCGCATCTCCGGCTCCACAATCTCCTCCCTCGTATGGGTTTCGTACTCCTATTCTCATATCTCTTCCTCACCAAACACATGAATAAATAGCTTGACGACTGTTTCCCTTCAGTTTATTTGAACAATCGAACCAGTGGTAATTCTGTTATCAGAGGGGAGCAGCCAGGTGTTGATCAACTCCCACAGACAGCCATACAGACATACTGGACGGTTAGCTGGCTGGCACACTGACCTCCTGGCCTATCTAACGCTCTACGTTTAACGGGGGTGGTATGGTGGTGAACTAAACACACCCCTCTCATACGTATAGGTGTATAGATATATATATACACACACATCTGCCGATATGATCGCTCTTCATCGAAAGTCAATATCGTACCTCAAATCTGTTCGGGTCAAAGTTCGGAGGATTAAAACCCCATCAGAGTTCGAAAAGGCTGAAAAAATTCGGATGCATCCCTTTCGAAAAAGTATTGAAATCGAAGGATTCGGAGATCGAGTAAGGGGGAGGGGAGAGACGCCTGTTGATCGCATATAGTATGTAATATCGTACGTGCGCAGGGTGTGCAGGAGAATAGAAATTTAATGGAAAAACGAAAAGGGTAAAAAACGGGCTCTCTTCGATCCGCGCGATAAACAGCGGCAGCTCGAGCTGCGATATTAGCTTCGTTTTTCCCATATTCTCCATATCGACTTTATTGTTCGCGATAACACAACGGGCAAGCTCCAAAGCAACGCCTTACAATGTCTAGCCCTACGTATACACAAGTTCGGCTATAAATCGATATCACGTGTGTGGAGAGAGCGGGAGAGAGCGAGGGTAGGGAGTAGAGAATCGTATATCACATACTCTGACGCTGATCAAGTTATTCCGAAAAATAAGTGAGAAATGAAACGGAACGTCCCTTATCGTTCGGTTTTAATTTTTAACTCATTTTTTTCTCTTCGATTTCTCTCTTTTTTCATCGGGGGGTGAGAGAGGGGTGAAATATTAACCCGTTGACACCACCTATCGCATGATGGTGAAATTGAGTCCGAAAAAGGCAACTCGTACGTATGTAGGTATATACCGCCGCGCCTTACCTTGATGCGAGTTCTATTTACTACCCTCTTGGGCTGAGCACACCCTGTTCTGTTTAATTCAGTGTATAACGTGTACATGTGTGTACAGCACTGACGGGGTTTGCTTGAGCCTTTCCCTCATGCAGGCCCAGAACTCCGCCTCGAGGTTCGCCATAGAAGCTGCTATCAGTGTCACGGTGTGGGTTATTTTCGGATTATACCCACCTACCTACTTGGACGACTATTTTCTTGCGTGACTATAATGTCGAATAACTGACCAGGGCGCGGCTGTCATCCGGCTTGTCCACGGCACGGCCCAGCGCGGGCGTACGCAGGTCGTAGGTACGACGCAGGGCGTCCGTACCGACGACCCCGAGCACACATTAAGACTTTGACTCTGGAGAGCAGCTCTACGAGCAAAATAGCTGAGTTAGCATCAGTAACCCTGTAGTTTCTATTACCACGCACGTGTGGATGGTTCATTTGCTAAGTAAGGTAGAAAGAGAAAGATACACAGCGATAGAGAGGGATGGAGGGAGAGAGAGAGTGTATTCTGATTATCTTTACCTCATAGTCATCATGTTGTGTTCTGCGACCACCTAGAGGTGCGGTAATTAAAATATGCCGGTTAATTGCGACTCGGAGGAGCGCTAATCTAGACCACGTCAATCTTCCACCCGCACCCGCACCCGCGCCCAGGTGGGACATGGCAGGGTATTTTTTCTTTTCCCACCCTTGTTCTTCAATGCAGCCCTTCTTCAGCTACCTGTGAGGAAAACAAGTCGAAAAAAGAACCGAAATTCCCCATGATACCCCAATCCATTTGTACCATAAAGCTCGGTGTTCCACCAATAAAATGAGAAAAATAAAACCAAATTATGCGTCGATGTGTTACTAAAAAGTCTATTATTTGACGTGTGAAATCCTCCCTGCCTCAGCTGGTCCATTAGATGCTAGCTGACGTTAACTTTGTTATAGAAAATTTGAATCCATTATAGAATCGATATTTCATATCCGGTTTAGGTTTACATCGCAATTTGTATTTTTTTTTTGCTCTCTCTCTCACTCTTTTGAAAGTCTTTTTTTTCTGATCGGCTGTGCTGACTTTCGGGAAATTATAACTTTTATTAACGAGTGAAAAAAATCATCCTTTTCTGCATCGTCCTTCGATCGAGGACCGTCTCGTTCGACAATGATGATAATAACGACGATACATAAAGGCCAATTGAATTTGCACCTCGTAATGAAATACGTATAGTTATAAATCACTCTAATTCCATTTCCGGTTTTTGCCAGCTCTCAGGGCGATTAAGACACAGCAGGTTTTCTACCCACGACAAGAAAACACTCTTAGCCGATATAACCGCGACAGTTTCATCCACTTCCTCATCATCGTGCGGTATCGGAGTATACGACTGCAGCATTTGCGAGTATTGTACCCTGCACCCCAAATCGTCTCCAAAGAATTAGGATACAGCTGGACCGTCTCAAACGTTTCCTTGACCAACTCTGTACGTTTTTCTGTTTTTTTTGTTCCCTTTTTTCATTTTTTTCATTTTTTTTCCCTTCTAATCAAAAAAAAGTGCATTCTACGTCACGGGGTCCGACCCGATGCACCGTGCGTCGTCGAGACAACATGTTTCGGTGGTGCATATAGTTCGGTGTCCAGTGACGGGGTAGGGTAGCCATGGTAACCGACTGGCAGCCTCATCCCTTGCTGCATATCCCATACTGCAGTTTGAATTTGTGAGTCGAGAACAGCAGAGGGAGGATGCGAAGGGAGGATGTGTTGCAGCTGAGAGAGAGAGAGAGAGGGGGAAAAAAAAAATTAAGGGCTGCATACGTGGAATGAAAAGTCATGGTGGTTTCGTTTGTTCTGAATGATATATTTTTTCCATCATCCCTTAAAATGGGGTTTTTCGTATGTTTCGAGACGTCCTGGCCGATCTGTAGCATCGATATTCGAATATGACGGAATTGAGGAGCACTTTGGTACATATGTATACACCTAACTTGTACATAGTACGTATAGAACCGCACTTGCTCAAGTTATGGCTTTCAGACGCAAACTCTAGTTAAACTTAACGGTCGGTTAAGTCTGGTAGAAATTGTCTCGATTCAGAAAGGAGGAGGAGAGGAGGCTACTGGCCAAACCATAATCCTCCTACTTCCTCCCTCTCTCCTTCTATCTACTGCAGTTTCTTCTTCTTCTGAGCTGGTGGGCTTCGCTATGCTTCACTTTGCTCGGCTTCGGTTCGCTTTGCTTTCCAGTTTCTCGACCTACCAAGTAGCCAGTCTTATCTCGATTTGCATAAATTCATAGTTACGGCTTAAGTGAGTTAAGGCCAGACTATAGGTTCGCGTTGCCCGAGAACCTAAGGACTGTGGAAACTTTTGGGATGAACAAGGGATGCAGGGGACAGATGTTTGAGGCTCTAGAAACTATTTCTTTTTTTTACGATTTTGAATCGTTCGATAACATCCCTTACTTCGTTCTCTCTTTTTCAATTTTATTTTTTTATTTCATTTTTTATGTCTTTTCCTCCGTATTCCCTCTTTCTCCTCCTCCTCCTCCTCCTCCTCCTCCTCCAGCAATCGCGTATTTATTATAATCATTTCAAACACGCCATCGTATAGTCGCGTTTTCCTCATGTGTCTCGTGGGTCGCGCGCGAGAATACGTGACAGCAATCGTGTATGGGGATCAGAAAATGGCGTAAACTGGGATAAATAAATGATAAATAAAGAAAATAAAATAAAAAAAGTAAGGGAAAATGGAATAGAATTAATAAGGAAGGAAAAAACTAGCCGAAATATAAAAAGAAATTGTGTATTAGTATATCTCGGGCAGGATGTGAAGGAGCAAGATACAAACTCGTGTCAGCGTAATTAGCGGCTAAAAAAGTTGCGAAAGAAACGAAAAAAAAATTAAAAAAATTAAAAAGGAAAAAAAAAAAATCGCGCACACATAAGTATAGGAGATAACGCGAACCGTGCGCGTAAAGTTCGCAACGTTTTAGATAACCGTTCTTAAAGGATATGCGCAACATCCTGTCTGCCCGAATATGAAGTCGAAATTTTTATTCATTTTTCAGGGAAGTTTGATAGTCGTTCATTAAAATTTTCCCATCATACGACAATAAATTGAGATAAATTAAGAAATCGCTTTTTAACTTTTAGCGATTTTAACGAGATTTTCACCTTTTCTGTATAATCTTAGGTGTGTCATGATAGATTGATGGTGAAAGAAACTCTCCGACGAGTTAGAAGAAAAAAAGAGTTAGATAGGCTGTCTTTCATCCATTTCCCGAATTGATTTGTCCGAAGAATCGATCCGAGCCCCTAGACCCAACTTTTATCTTATTCGTGTATTTTTTATCTTTCATAGTCGTTAACGCACATGTCACACGACTAAGATACTCCCTAATAATAGCCTCAGGAATAGACATTAGTGATTTTACTTCCTACTATCAGCGCCGGGTGATCTGACGTGGAAATATTCACACATACTGTGCGACTGCCCCATGTAGGTGCACGCACACACACATGCCATTGAAAAAAAGGGGTGAAATAAAACGAGTATAGAAACCATTATGCCGAAGATCACCATAACGCGAGCGAGTAGGATAGCTCAGTTCTTTCTATCTGCAGACATGTGTGACACGTGACCCATACTGCAAATGCCAAACTACTTATATGTATTTTTTTTTCGTTTTTTTTTCATTCTTTTTACCACCCTTGGGCTAAGCTACGGCTAGATAAAAATTCAGGGTATATTTCCACCGAATTAAACCGAATGGCTTGACCATTTGGAACAAACCACTCTCACGCTACTGTGCGCGATCTTTATCTCGTATAGGTCTGACCTAGCTCGCGCGTTCGCGAGATCCACTATCTCGTATAAATTGATTTCTTGCATTCGTTATACCTATAGAGGCATTCCGCGTCGCTTTGGCTATACTGTGACGAAAATGAATGGATAAGAAAATCTTTGAAAATATGGATGGATATTTTTACTCTTTGAGAATTCTTCTCCTTCTTCTTGTTCTCGTTCTTGTTCTTCTTTTTTTTTATAGAAAGTTGATTAATACCTTAGGTGTACGGTGGCGGGAGTAAAACGGTCGTTAAAAGTATCTTTTTGATAATATTTTGCAGAATTTAGCCAACTAAAACTTGGTGGAAAAGTAGCGCTTCCCGAGTGTAGTAGCTTAAATAATTCAAAGAGCAAAAGCTTCTTGCGTTCGTTATTTCGCGGCGCGACTAACAGAGAGAGTTTTTAGTTCTCATTAGCGACGGCTTAGGCATGAAGAACTCCGATCTCTGGCGACTCCGGCTCCGGCTCTGACCTCGACTCTCTCTTTTATCATCTACCCCTTTTCGCGTTCGAATTATACTTTAAGTATAATGAAAACAGAAAACAAAAAACAAAAAAATGAAAAAAAAAAACGAAATAAGAAGAAGAAGAAGAATAAGAAGATCAAAATTGAAATGAATTGAAACAAAAAACATGTTTAAAGAACTCGGGTTCTGTACTCTTGTTTGATAAAAATGTACAAAAAGAAGGAAAAAAATAGGAAGAAGAAGGAAAAAAAAAGATAAAATTAACGTTCATATGTATACACGCAGAGACTGTATCTCTTATCTTGTACGAAGGCGTCATTACGTAAATATTTGCCGCTCTCGCCAGTCTCTTATCTTAGCAAAGCTTACTGACCATATGCCAGGCTCTCACCCTCTTTTACATCATTGCCTTATCCACGATGCCTCGGTCACTTTGGTTTCAGGAAATACACGGTTTATTAGATATACCCACCATACCGCGAAGCTGAAGGGAGCGAGAGATAGAGAGAGAGGGAGAATTGTGTCTGTTAGGGTAGTTCTTGATCCGGTTATATTGGAATTTCGATTATCCCATGGGACAGAACGTCTCGGTATATATTTTTGAAAAAATTAGAAAATTAGATTTAAAGTAAAGAAATTTTCCGATTTGAATAAGACGCGATTTTCAATAATCTCGGGGTTTTTTTTTCTTTTTCTACTTCCGAAAAGTTTTTTTGAAACGGCTAAGCATGTAGACTTCGGGGTTTCCCATGCGATTCCGGAAAATTGCGAATCTGCGATATTGAAATTCGGGATTTTTATTTCACCGTTCATCGTTTTGTTCGGACTTTGAAAATCGTGATGGAGAGATAAAAAAAAAACGAAATCAAGTTTGACGAAAGAAAAGACAAAAAAAAAAAAAAAAACAACAAGGAATGACAAACAATGGCGGAAAAGTCGTGATATGAAAAGATAATAAGTGGTTTGTAAGCTTTCGAACACACAGCAATGTGCTGAGATTAGCCTCTGCTTGCTGCCTCTGTTTTCTGCTGCAACAACCGCGCGTCAAGTCAGCGTATGTTTAGTTTCGTTTGACGCATACGTGGGAATTTTTGCTTTGCTTTTTTCGATACACATGTAGGCGGTA
Source organism: Tenthredo livida (assembly GCA_963992785.1). Classification (NCBI taxonomy): domain Eukaryota; kingdom Metazoa; phylum Arthropoda; class Insecta; order Hymenoptera; family Tenthredinidae; genus Tenthredo; species Tenthredo livida. The sequence goes on from OZ023072.1 coordinate 1,054,188, forward strand.
TGTGTTTTTTCTTTTTTCTTTTTTTTTTTTCATTTTTATTTTGCAGACAGAAAGGAATAGGTAAAGAAAAAAAGAAAAAAAGAGGAAAGAAAAAAAGAGGAAAGAAATTGCGTCCACGAATCTGAGATTCGATCGTCGAAAGTTGTTTCAGGGAAATATAATTATATGGGTGACGGGTTGGGGGAGGGGGGGAGGCGGCTGACATATGGCAAGGTGTATTAGTAATTTATCAAAGATAAGTTATACCGATAAGTCAATCTCGTGACCGTATCTTGTGAACACAACGTTCGCCACTGACGTCAAAAAAAAGAAAAAAAAAGAAAAACAGAAAAATACTGGAATGAAAATAGGTATCTCAGTTTTACATGGGTTGAGAGATCTCTAGAAAAATTAGTACGATTGTAGAGAAAAAAAAATCAGAAAAAAAAATTCGAGGTCTCTCAGGAATTTTTGAAAATCTTGAAAATACCCAAAAATCGTTTTTGTTTTTTGTTTTTTTGGGACCACCCTGATATAGACCAGACATAGTATAGAGAAAGAGAGGTTGACTAAGACAACTAAAAATTGTTAGAAAATTAGAAATAATTACTATTTTTTATTTTATTTCTTTAAATTAATCTTTTTCTTTTTGAACCCCATTTTTCGAAATCAGAGACACGCCAATAAACAGAAATCCAGGTGACCCCAGATTGATCGAGGGTCTAATGATTCTGATAATATTCTAATCCATCTTTTCCGACACCCTCTAATTTGTCAAGGCGCGTGGCTAAGGATCGCGCAACCCGTTCCTTACTACTTCCACATGCACTTCCGGCCCGTTTCCTCCGCTAACACCTAACTTCCGGAACACGCGAAGCCACCCCATCGAAAGCACGAAAGGGTAGCAATTTTTATTGTCAATGTTGTTTTAGTTTGGGATCGATTCGTCTAAGACATACTGAATGTCCTATAATGAGGTATGACGAGTGGGAGTAATTAATTATAATTACTGAAATCATTCGTACAGCGTTTAGAGATATTTGACAAAAACTCAACCAAATACGAGGCAATTATTTTCCTAGAACAACCGTCAGGCAACTAAAAACTCCGAAATACATTCTTAACGCGTCCATAAGACCATAAGACCTCCATAAGTCCGTAGGACGTCCATAAGCCATCAGAGAAGAGAAACGATGTTCTCCATGGAATTTCACCATTGCGCAAAGGCTTTTCTCAAATTCTGAAATCAAATACTGAGTCAAGATCTACGTAATATATATCGCGATTAATTTACACGGAATATTTACGCGACGAAAATATTCAGTTTTGCATAAGCATCTCTGTCGCAGTGCAGCGATCCGAGCAGATTTTATACAAGCTATAAAAATCATCATCCTGATGCATTGACGACCCGCGGTACAGACTGCTATGCAAGTTGCATACTGTGAACATCAGTTCATTTCTATACTATAGGTGGTATGGGATTTGGATGAAGAAGATTTGTGAGAAAACTTGAAATATTTCGAACATTTTATGACAAATTGGGATACAGAGTCCTGAAATCATCTAAAAAAAATTATTGATTTAGAGAAAAATTTGTCCATCATTACACTTACATTGCATTGTACTTCCTTATAATATGCTCTGTCTCTCCCGGGGGGCAGAGTTCAAGTTCCGAACGATCGAAACTCCGAATTCGTTTGAGACGATTTCGTATTTTTATATTATTTTTACATAATTAGGCAGCAAGCGGACGTTCAGGCACATAGTTTGATGATGGGGATTGTTCGGGGGCTTTTCGCAGGTCTGAAAAATTAAATCTAATTCATCATTAGCCTATGGGATGTAGAATCGTCAATTTTTACACCGAACCATAAGAATATTAGGAAATATCTGACACACACGATCTCCGGAGTTAGTCCAGTAAAAAAGTCCGAATGTGAAGACTTTCGGAAGGTTGATGCGCTTTTCCAGCTGAAGCTAGATGACCGGATACTGAAAGATACCGCAATCAAATTTGTGCCCCTAATCCTCGGCTACCCTGAGAAGCACAGGATGAAAGACTCAAAATTCAATATCTCAGAAACTAACGTCCTAATCGTAAAATGTTTCGAACAAAAGTTGCTCGGAATGAAAAAATACACAAAAAGTTACACCAAGTTCAACCTCGTATTTCTACAAACCACGGCGCTAGACCGATTCGATCCACACGCCTGTGCGGGCAAGCAACTGGAATTACATAATTTTCGGGTGACCACCGTATCTCGCCACAGCCACCCCCGACCTCAACGATTCTTTCGAAAAATACCGTCAATATTCAGTAATTTTACAGAGGATTCGTAATTCTCGAAGAGTAATGAGGTGGTATGAAACAAAAAAAGAATGAAATAAAAAAAAAAGGAGTTAAAAATCGATTTTTGACTAGCATTTTCAATATTATTTGAAATTATCGAGCAACGTTGAAATGATTTTTTTGGGGTCACCCTAATACACCAGGTATAAGGAGAGATTGGATAGAGTTGATTAAAAATTGTTAGTAAATTAGAAATAATTATGATCGATTATTCATCAGTCATCGGTATTGTTAACTATTCTTTTTTTTTTTTTTTTTTTTCTATTTATTCTCAAAGTACAAAACGAGAATTTTTCGTATACAGGAATTTGTACATATTATTATTAATGCGGTTATACTTATATGTATATTCAAGCCTCAAGTTTATTTGAACATATGTGATATGGTGCATATATATATGCATAGAAAGGAGTGTATATAAATCAGTATGAAAAGATAACTCAAAGAACGGAGAATTTTTCGCAAAAATTTGGCATTAATTTTTTTTTTTTTTTTTTCTCTTCTTTCCGTCTTCTTATTTCGATTTCGTGCTGCCATGTTAGTAGTTCTTGGGTTTTGCAACATGTCGAAGATTCTGTCTTCCATTCTGTAACATTTCTGGGGTGATTATCGTTTGGCATCTACCAGCGTATGGGTGACAGCTCAGCCCGTTGCAACAGCCACTGGAGCACTAAAATCGGTTGATAAAAAAACAGAAGAAAAATAAATAAGAATAAAAAATAAACGACAATAATCGAAACATGACGAAGGATTTTTCTTTTTCTTTTTATTTTTTCTTTCGAAACGAACAGACTTTGAAAATAATTTATTATCACTCTCTCGCCCCATACTTATGTCATCGTCATCATGCCTGCATCCATATGCGATAAAATAAATTCATTATACAGTCGAGTTCCGGGACGAAAGTTAAAGCGAATTTAAAGAAATTTCAATTTTCAGAAAGGCTTAAGGGCTAGAGCATCGAATCTCCAAAAGTTTCGGTCTATTTAAAAAAAAAATCTATTTCAATCGATGACTTTACGATCTGTCGTCAATAATTATCGTTAGGATTTTGAGACTTTTTTTTTTCAAAGGGAAATCTCTAGACGATTGATAATTATCCCCTTATTGGTCTCGGAACTATCGATACAGCCAGAATGATCAAACCCAGAATGAATACATGCGAGAATTTCGGACATTTCCGGGAAATATCGATTTCAAAAACTGCTATAGTTGGCATGATCAATTAAAATCTGGTCCCATAAAAATCAGATATGTAGGTATGTATTTTATTCACTACCACATGATATTTATTTATATATAATTATATGTATGTATATATAAAAGTATACATATATAAACATGCAATATGTATGTATACGAATATAATTTTCTAATAAGCGTTTTATACATTAGTTAAAAACTAGAATTAATGCGTGTCTTCATATGATTGTTATAAATATTTGATAGCTTATGTTTGATTAGTAGCGTTTAATGCATCGTGCAGAGGTTCCATTCCGTTGCAGCTCTCAAAGATCGCGTACGAGGAGATCTAGCAGATTTGTCATCCCATCCCTCGATTATATATCCGAAGGGGGTTCACGATCGTCAACCCTTGAAAAATGTCTTATCCCTGCTTGCTAACGCAGCGACCAGCGTAGGTGTTGCACCAGAGATATGGACAGCAGTTCTCGCTAACTTGACACTGCGATTATTTCACCCATATCTTTTTATTCCACCCATATTCCTCATTCGTATTACGTATGTACATATATATTCATGCGGATCGATCCCACAGGTCATAAAAATAACGACAAGTTTTTATTAAAATGGTGATTGAGATCCAATCGTAAGGAAAATAATTAGCGTGAAAAATACGTTTGAAAAAAGTCAAGATAAAATAGAACCAATTCTTATCCAGTAATTGACACAGTTTTAGGAAATAGTGCCCGCAAAAATAAGACTCTGTTTAAAAGCAATAACTTTAGTTTTCGTCGATTTTATTTACTCGTTTTGCCCAGTCAAAGCGTCATGATTATTTGAATGAGATATAGAAGAGAGCAAGGTCCAGTTTTAACACGATAATCGCAGCTAGTATAAACAGATATTGGAGCAAGAGAATAACAATATTATCGTTATCGTATATTACGAAGCAGAAATCGATTAGAATTATTTTGCATTTCGTATTTTTCCCGAAATTTGGGAAAAACGTCGTTTCTCATTATTTTAGTCATTCATATTACAAAAGCGATTCATTCAAAAAGCCCATCGATTGATTAATTGATTAATTAAGCTTTTCAACGTGCTGTTAATATTAATATTAATTTTATAAAAAGTCATCATGCAGTTGCTATTTTTCTTTAGCTCGGCTTTTCATTAGATAATATACTGACCGGATCACCGTGACGACCACATGTGGAGCTAGCTGGGGCTTGACGTGCAGTACTCCCAACCGCGGATCTCCCATAAGCGGATCTTTCAGGAATCGCAGATATCACAGATCCAATTAGGAGAACGATACAGACCAGCATAATCAGTTTTGCCATATTTCAGCTGTTTTTTCTCCTTTTTCTGAAATTAGAAAAACAGATGAACAAAAAAACAAGAAAAAAGAATTTGTCAAAAAAAGGAAAATGATCGGGAAAAATCGGCCAATCGCAATTTCCCCTTTCCTATTTTATTTCTTTTTTTACACTCGCAGAACAGCTTACTTGGAACTCTATATTTAGGCGTCACGTAAGATGACCATACACACACACACGCGCGCGTATAATACGAAACACCTACTTTGTTCCTTTCACCGAATTAATTAACAGGCAACTCTATGAGTAAGTCTGAAACAGCTTGAAACGTAGTTTGTTTAAACTTTGAATAAGCCTTAATCTAAGTCCCGTCTCGTCTCGTCTCGTCTCGTCTCTTAACTATAATTTCACGACTGCGTACGTAGCTGTATAGATCGAAACACGTATTACGTTCATAAACTTCGTATGAGAACAGCCGAATACCCGTTCGAGAATGAAAAATAAAGTGTAAAAAAAAGGAAAGGTAACAAATAAGTGAAAAAATTCTGAAGATTTTTGCACCGAAATATGAAAATTTCGCAACGAAGACGGAAGAGAATCGTTAGTCCATTTAAACACCTACGATCATTATTCTTATTGCGACTGAACTCAAGGTTTTATCTCACATTAGTCACCGTCGCGCAAAACGATCTTGACCATTGTTAGTTATCGCGATTTATTGTTCTCATTGTTTCATACTCTTGTTATTTGTCACTTATACATACTTCTTACTCACCTAACGACGGTTTCTTAGGTAATGTATATAAATCGGCGAAGTGTGCTTCTCCGTGGATCGACTTGGACTGACTTGACCACTCGGATCTTGACCCACTTATAAAAGGCCCGAGCACATATGCCGAGTGTGAATGTGTGCTTTATCACAAGCTATGTGGATTTCATGCAAAGTTTAATCGTGTTTGTGTGTGTGTGTGTGTGTTATGGTATAATGGTATTATTATTTATCGTCTACGACTCACATATATTATTATATCGAAACTCGTATTATATATCTACATACTGCAGTACTACGCACTGGTGCTGCAGAGAAAGAGATATCACATACGCATGCATGTGTATATAGATATATATTGGTATTTGAAATTCGAAGAAATTTACGTACATCTATACTGTATACGCAAATATTGTTTGCAGATTTAAAATTGCAACGCATAAAATATATCATACGAATAAAATTTTCGATTTTATATCAATTTAGAAAAAGCAAAAGGATGAATCGACGCTTTTTTAGTATCCCCATGCAGCAGCTTCGATTTTTGTGAAAATTTTAACAACGACGAGGTCTCGCATCAGTTCGTCGAAAATTTTTATTGAAGTAATTTCAACTTCGTAAATTCGAAAACTTGAAATTATTGATATGAAAAAAATCTTCTATCTATGTGATGTAAATCAGTTTACAATTCGTAGAATCTATATTCATATCGTACGTGTATATATTTATTTATTTATTTATTATCCTGCTCTCTATCCCCTCCTTCTCGACTTTTAACCCTGAAACTGGCCAGCCTATGGTCATACGTGGAATCGAATGAATCAGTTTCATTGTTTCTCTGGATATTGAAATTAGGTCCAAAAATAGTAGGTATACACGTTTTGTCTTCTTCACTATATAATATATTAACTATGGGAAAACCAAGTTTCTTAGTTTCAAATTATTTATTATTTATTAGCATCGTTCATTCGTAAATTATCGCTTTTTATTTTATCTTTTTATCTTTTTTTCTTATTCTTCTTTTTCTTCGTTTTCTGGTAAATCAAGGCTTCGCCTTCTGCACAGCCGGTTTTGAGACGATCACCAACCTTTGCCACGGGGGCAAAGACTTCAAAGATATCTACGCATGTACTATACGGTATCTATATAGTCGCATAGTGATTATTATATTATATTATATTATATTCCGTATGTTAGTCAGTAAATAAATACAACATCAGACCTTTATTCTGATTCAGTGGAAATAATTATTAGTCATAATAAATATAAGACACGCGATATCGCTAATGAGGAAGCGGTTAATCACCACCTCGATATTCTGTCTTATGATTAAGATTTTTTTCTTATAATTTTCATTAACTTTCATCCAATTGTTCGTGTTTTTATTTTTTTTTTTCAATTCTTACAGATATTTTCTTTTCATTTCATTCGATTTCGTCTTTTTTATTTTCCTCTTTGATAATCGTAGATTATTTTAATTTTTATAATTAATTAATCAATAATAAATTACGGAGAAATTATTGCGATATAAAATTCTCGCAATGTTTTGTAACTCTTGTATGTATAAAATGGTTTGATATCTTCTCTTCTCTTCATATCGTACGACGAGCTTCGTTTGAGAAAAATAATTCCTAGAAATTTATCTCTTATATCGCTTCGCATGATATGCAATTAATACATTACTTATGTTATTTATTTATTAAACATCCAGAGATCATTGTTTATAGCAAGTTTTTTCCTCGTTATTTATGTAATAACTGTTTCCAATTAATATCCGAGTCTAATCATTTTTCGAAATCGGAGACACGCCAATAAGCAGAAATCCAGGTGACCCCAGATTAACCGAGGGTCTAATGATTCTGATAATATTCTAATCCATCTTTTCCGACACCCTCTAATTTGTCAAGGCGCGTGGCTAAGGATCGCGCAACCCGTTCCTTACTACTTCCACATGCACTTCCGGCCCGTTTCCTCCGCTAACACCAAATTTCCGGAACACGCGAAGCCACCCCATCAAAAGCACGAAAGGGTAGCAATTTTTATTGTCAATGTTGTTTTAGTTTGGGATCGATTCGTCTAAGACATTCTGAATGTCCTATGACGAGGTATAACGAGTGGGAGTAATTAATTATAATTATTGAAATCATTCGTACAGCGTTTGGAGATATTTGACAAAAACTCAACCAAATACGAGGCAATTATTTTCCTAGAACAACCGTCAGGCATCTAAAAACTCCGAAATACATTCTTAACGCGTCCATAAGACCATAAGACCTCCGTAAGTCCATAGGACGCCCATAAGCCATCAGAGAAGAGAAACGATGTTCTCCATGGAATTTCACCACTGCGCAAAGGCTTTTCTCAAATTCTGAAATCAAATACTGAGTCAAGATCTACGTAATATATATCGAGATTAATTTACACAGAATATTTACGCGAGGAAAATATTCAGTTTCGCATAAGCATCTCTGTCGCAGTGCGGCGATCCGAGCGGATTTTATACAAGCTATAAAAATCATCATCCCGATGCATTGATGACCCGCGGTACAGGCTGCTATGCAGGTTGCATACTGTGAACATTAGTTCATTTCTATATACTATAGGTATGAGATTTGGATGAAGAAATTTGGTGCGGAAACTTGAAATATTTCGAACATTTTATGAAGTCCTGAAATCATCTAAAAAAAATTATTGATTTAGAGAAAAACTTATCCATCATTACATTTACATTGCATTGTACTTCCGTATAATATGCTCTGTCTCTTCAGGGGGGCGGAGTTCAAGTTGCGAACGATCAAAACTCCGAATTCGTTTGAGACGATTTCGTATTTTTATATTATTTATTTATATATAATTATACAGAAAAGCGAAAAAAAATATCGTTAGTCTATCAAACACCTACGATGATTCTGCATCGCGACATAATTCAAGGCTTTCTCAGACGACAGACTTTTTGGAAAAAGAAAAGAGCTTAAAAATCGTATCAGTCACGTCGATGCTTGGTTCTGCACCCTGACAGCTATTCTCCTAAAGAGTGTTCCTCGACGCAAGAAACGCAGCGAAAATAAAAATGAGGATGACACATTGGGAGTTGTTTCTTATGATTTTTTATTCGCCATTACAATTTTCACAATATTGATCATCACCGAAATTGTAGATACAGCTCGTGACACCGTCGATTTCAGCCTGACACAAATCGGTCGTACGACAGCATTTCTGATCTGCGTTGCACTGAAAACAAATGTCTGAATCTTGAGTGCCGAGAAAAGCTTAAACTACCAGGGTCGGTTCTTGGCTTTTGATATCCAGGCGATACGTCGACGTGGAACTTATGCAAATTATCAAAGCTTCGCAATCGTCTAATCATGGGTAATTATCATTGATGATGGAACATCGTGAGCCAATTTCGATAGGTAACTGCAATATTCGTACGCACTAATTGCTGCAGGCCTCGGCAGTGTGATAAGGCGATAGCAAGAAAAGTCGTGTGGCTTTTCATATGAAATATTCGTCGAAAGGTACTACGGTTGAAGCAAATCTGGGCTAGATATGTCTGTGACATTCACAGGGCAATCCATACCAGTTACATGGAAAAAACAAGAAATCATTCAATCTTACTTCTCGTGTTCAACTTCTTGTCTGACAAAACGTTCAAATTGAGGATGAAAATCTCAGGCTTTTGATTTTGTGAGTCCAGAGAAAGAATTGCAGATGGCCGGCCTGCAACAAACAGACGAAGAACCTGGAGTGTGCCGAGATGGCTGTGACTAACTCTTGTTAACTTTCACTAAACGCTCTCGGTATAGTCGATTTAATAAATTGAGTCAGCCGTTGTAATTGTAATTCGTTGGTTTTAAGGCCTCGAGGAAAAGGTGGGGATTTGAGGATTGCTGATCGATGCACTTGCGAGTGCCATGTGCAGCGGGTTAGCGTGAAAAAAAAGCGAGGTAGGAAGAGACAGGATGTGAGGTATAATCTAAGGAGATGTGATAGCAGGTTGGCGAGAGGAACGTGTGGAGTAGGACGTAACATAATATTAAAAACAGTAATAATTTTTAAACATTTTTATTATCATTTTTTAGTTTGTACTATTGAGGTGACACACAACCTCAAGTGTACGTGATGTTAATCTCTTGCCTGAGCCGTCCGTGCATCATAGATGCATCTCCAGGGTACGTCTCTCCGAAAATGAACCGTTTCGGTGCACGCAAACTTTTCCTCACAGCATGTGTCACCGTCTTTGCACTGAAAACAAACGTACGAATCTCCAGTGCTGATGAAATTTTCAGTTATTATTTTTTTGGGGAACCTTCTGAACCTCGATATAACACAGTTACATTAGCGCTGCTCAAATTCATGTTTGTACACTGAAGGAATCGAAAACTTCTAGAAAGATGTGGTGTATTGCGTTTCGTCCGGGTATACTCGGCTGGACTCGTCAGTAGGGCTGAGAGCCGAGCACACCGTGCCCTAGACGCGGGGTGTCCGGTGGTGGACATTGGTAGTCGCTTGTGATCGGTATATATGCTAAGCGTAGTCCTAGTATGGGACTAGCGAGAGCGAAGCGAGTTGGATGCGCCGCGTAGTGAGCGTGGAGAGAAACTCTTAGATATTATTTGATCGCCACATTACTAACCGTTTTATAATTATCTACACAACTGGCCTGGCCCTGGTCCTGGTCCTGGCCTGCCACGAATTCCAACACAAGAGTAATGGCGATAAGAGCGATGAAGACGTGCTGCATGAGTTTTCCCATAGCGAAGCGTTTCGTATCAATTCTGGAAATCAATAGGGTGTGTAACTTTGATACCGAGTAAGATATATCGCGTGACTAAGAGCAAAGGGGCAGATGTGCCAAAAAGTTGAGTACCATAACAAAAGGGCGTATATATGCAAGATTTATACGTCTTCTTGGTATTAATATGACTAAAATAATAAGGGGCGCATTTACATTACATATTATGCCTTTTTTGATTCGATCAAACGACACGTACCCCCTTATGGTTTTGGGGTTTATTTTTCCTCATACGAGTCAGTCCACGTCAAGCGGGACACTTTTTTGACCGCATGTTCTTGAAAATCGTCGTAATTTTTTTCACATATTCTCTGGGTAAAATAAATGGATGAAACATTTTTTTTTCTACTCGAAAAGCTTGGAAGCTGCAAGGGGTTGAATTTTTGAAAAAAACACCAAAACCGGAATATAAAATCGAAAATATCTCCGGTTCCCTTCGTCGTACAGACATCGCGAAAAACTCATTTTGAAGCTTTTAAATCGCACTTTCACAATCGCAATGATACGGTGTCGTATTCCGTTTGATGGAATCAAAAAGTACGTTATATTCACCAGTTATTTTCAAGATTTTAGTCAAGCTTGTACCTCTATAGGTACTTATATTTTTGTAACTTCAAGTGGACTATTCAGCATCCCATACAGCACCGAAATGTTGCAGCAACGTTGCAGCAACATGACTTCGCAATGTTGGCAATGTTGCGGTTATATTGCGCAATGTTGCTACAATGCCCCTGCAATGTTGCTGCAATGTTTTAATGTCCGCTTTTCTCGCTATTCTGCAATATTGCCAAATAATTTGAGATATTGCAAAAATTCGTTTTTCATACGTTTAGGTATGTGTATCATATAAGTCGATTGAGAACGTGTATATAACGCTGATCACGCCTGAAAAATGTTAAATTTATGCGATATCGCAAATCAAGTGATTTTACACACATGAAACCTGCAATAATAAAACTTCGTGATATATATATAAATTTTACTCATATTAGGAATAAAAAGCAACGATCAGTAAAATCATAAATATAACATGTGAATATATAAATATAACAAAGTTATATTGCAGGAATCTTGCGGTAACATTGCAATGCAATGTTGTAAAAGTTATATTGCAGAGATCTTGCAGCAATATTGTAAATGCAATGTAATGAAAATGAGCTGTTGCAATGTTACTGCAATATTGCAACAATTCATTGCAGCAATATTGCAGCAATATTTCGATGACAACTTTGCGAAAATGAATGTTGTGGCAAGGTTGCAGCAATATTGTCAGTGTAATGTAATGAAAATGAGCTTTTGCAATGTTGCTGCAACATTGCTGCAATATTACGTGCTGTATGGGATGAAATGGAATAAATAATTCGGTATGAGAGAATGCCGAATTCGTTATTACTACTCGCGTCCGATACTCACCGAAGATATCCGTCTTCGTATTTCTTGCGAAGTTTATGAAGTTGCGAAATTAACTGCTCGGCGAATCAACCGGAACTTGGCTTTTTATATCCAGGCGATACGTCGAAGTGGAACTTATGCAAATTATAAAAGCCTCGCAATCGTCTAATTATGGGTATTTATCCATGATTATGGAACGTCGTGAGGCAATTTCGATAAATAACTTCAATATTCGTAGGCACTATTATGTATGGATAATTTCGTTATCTCTCTTGCTGTTACAATTAGTATTTTTCGTATCAAGGGCGTGAAATTTTATGACCGTACGAACGTATGGGTAACGCTGTTATATTCTGTACTCGCGTTAAGAGAAGATGTTTATGCATGGCTTTAGTGACGTTCAGCTTCCAAAATTAGCGAAACAAAACTTGATCAAATCAAAGCTTCTTACGCTAGTGTAACTACGCATACGATTAGTTTATACCTCATATAGTCGTATCGTATGATTAGAGTAACGATATTATGGCTTAGCAATATTTGTATAGTCAAAATTATAATGTCATTTTTCTCACGCAGCAAATGACTTTGTTATGCCATAAATAGAATCTGCTCGCTGAAGTCCTTTCGAGCAAAAGCTATGCGACCACTCGGCTGATCGACGTCGACTGTCTCCTCGCTTGTGATACCGTATATTGATACGAGGCAAGGATCAGTCGTCGATAACCTTAGTTATCGCATGTGTACATATATTTTCACAAAGTGATCTGATTCGCGTCGAAATGATCGAATTTTTTAGATTCTGTCTTAGTTAGGATAATTTCGGACGATTTTTTCAGCACAAAATCGTAAGATGCGGTCATCACTCACGATGAGAAAAATCATTGATTCGAACATCGATCTATCACTGCGCAATAAAATTCACATGCGATACATAATTTCGACTGTCAAGATTCGGAGCGATCGAATGAAGGAGCTGAGCTATCGGGACGAAATATTTTTTCATATTCATTAATCGGTATTTTTTTTTATTCAATTTGAAAATTATCGAGACAATGATGTACGAACAACGAAAGTATCAAGTAATCAGAAAGAAAATCGTAGACGATGGATGATCCTCCTGAATTTTGCATGCGATTTTTTCTGAAGCGAGCTGACATCCCTCGTCCGATTTCTCCAAATGAATCGCGATTTACTCGGGTCTGAGGGCTACCACTTCGTAGATCGTGTCCGGCACGCACATCCTTATTATGGTCGTGTCGACACATTGCAGCCCGGCGCAACAGTCGCTGTTGTAACGGCACTGGAACCAATTAATCGCAATTTGAACTATGGTCAATTTTTTTCTCACCTCATTTTCGCCACTGTTAGGCGATCCGATTTATACTGACGATTCCTCCGGGACCAAAGCAGCTGAGAAAAACACTCCCCGGTTCCATCGGCGCCGTTAAAACGCCGACGATGAGTAGAGCGAAGCAGATATAGATCGTCGATTTTGCCATCGCGCTGTTTCTTCTATGGAAATTGAAAAGCCGAGTTTGCGAAACCGATTTTGAACTCGTGTCGATCATTGATTAAGAAATTAGTCAAAAATACTCACCGATATATTTCTCGGCGGAAGACTGTGATTGGTGGAACTACTGCAACTTAATACTCTCGGAGTATTTTCGTAGCTTATATTAGCCACCTTATCTTACTTATTTGCGCAGCTTGGGATAAGGCAAGGCGTGGCTTGGGTGCCCCTTCGATAACCCTAGATCGCGGGTATTCCCGCAAGAGAAGTATCGTTTCGCGATTTGCGGAAAACTGTTCTGATTTGCATGTAAACCACGAGGTTTTATCAATTTTTTTTTATTTTTTTTCTAATCAAGGATTGATTAGTCGATTCCCGAATCCCAGACCATAGTTGCAGACGCTGTTGCTGCAGTAGACAAGAACTTCAGGGCTGGATAAAAATGAGTGCAAACTTAATTTCTTATTCGACGATTTCCGATCGGAATTATATCGCGTCCCTAATGCCATAAAGGCATATCGCCGTTATAGGCCTTTATGGAATACTAATGCTAAAAAGGCATACAGTTTTTTCAAACTTTGCCTATCGCTTTGAAAACATGAGAATCGCATAGAAAGTCAAAAAAAAAAAATTGGTTTTCCTAAAACCAAAAAGGCCTATGCCAAATGGCTAATGCCAAAAAGGCATATCTTTTGGGACATAGGCCCTTTTGGTTTTTGGAAAACTGATTTTTTTTTTTTTACTTTTTATGCGTTTTTCATGTCTTCAAGGCGATAGGCAAAGTTTGAAAAAACTATATGCCTCTTTGGCATTAGTGTGCCATAAGGGCCTATAACGACGATATGCCTTTATGGCATTAGGGACGCGAAATATAATCATTCACAATGAAATAAGTGAAATCATTACACCGTACCGAACCAAGACATTGCACGATTTGCAAAACAACTTAGAAAAGGCATAAATATGTGTTTGAATTTGAATTTGCGTGTTGTATTTTATTGTGATTTATTTTTGTTTATATGCCTTTTTGGCATTAGTTATCATTTCGCCTAAAACCAAAAAGGCATATGTATAATTATAGGCCTTTTTGGTCTTAGTTTTGTTTTTTCTCAGAATATCCATTTCAATTTATTCTGAAGCGATTGGGCGAAAAAAAAAATTTATATGCCTTTATGGCTCTTACGGTAGATCTATATACAGCGTATGCCTTTATGGCATTAGGGACGCGATATACTACTTGGGGAAAAGGGAAACCTTGTAGGTAGGACCTGGGCTTCGGTGGGATAGAAAACGATTTGTACTCATGCGGTTTTTGGATCAAAATTTTATTTCATTCTGAGTTATACTCGAATTTGAGAATGACAATATTTATAGAAAATTGGTCATATTTCTTGTACGTGGATGACCCGAGGAAGTTTTCAGGCTCCGTTGTCTCACGAACATTCCTTCCAGAACAGACCGCGTCTACATTTGTTAGAACAGCATTCGTCGTTTTCGCTGCACTGTAAGAAAATCGTATACAATTCGTTAGGTTTGCATCGAATATATTTCACGAGGCTGCAGAGTAAACGGATTGATTCAACGTGTCATTGCGAGAATGATTGAAAGGAAACGGATCATGTGTACTCACGTAAGAACCGAATTTTCCGCAAGCATCGGCCGCCCCCATGAATGCCGATAAGACGGCAACGACGAGAAGCGCGATCAGGATGTTCTTAATAATCTTCTCCATGGTAGTCTTGTCTGAAAATTAATGAACAGGAAATTGGAAATGACCAGATCGAATCTATACGCGGATTATATCTCATTGTTGGATTATCAGCGATACTCACTTGACGAAAAGTTTGCGTGACAGAAATCTGTAGCTTCTCTGCTGACGAACTTGGACTGACACCTCGGAGCATTTCGCTTCCTATTTATTGCCGATCCAGTCTCACATCCGTATGACTGTTACTTACTAATACATTATCGCTAAGACGGGGATTAACAAGACTTATTGACAGTTTTACGAAACTGATAAAGTAAACATCACGAAGCGAGACTCTTCGGTTCTTCACACATCACACGTGCGAGACGGGGATGTACCTACTCGTCGGCGATGGTGCAATACCGCCTAACTAACATTTGCAATAAGTACAAAAAAAAAAAAAGAACATGAGATTTGTTGTGCATTCGATGTAAAAATGAAAAACATATCGAATGCACACCAAGTCTCATTTTTTTTTTTTTTTTACTCAGCTACGCGGTATTGCAAATGTTAGTTACGCGGTATTGCACTATCGCCGACGTTAGCTGTCGCAAATGACGCGATAAGGCGTGGGAATTTACTATCGTGATATGAATACGCCTTGACCGCGCCTTTCACTCGCCTCTCGTCATTTTGAAAATCATTCATTTTCTGTCAAACTGTGCATGGACAGGATATGCGTTGGGGACGCAGATATCCTATATTATATATAATATAGGATATCCGCGTTGGGGTCGGGGACGCAGTGTTGAGGGTTTTGCGAGGTTCTCGTGAGATCCTCATTTAACCCTCAATGCAGCCGTGCACCGCTGCACTAGACCCTCAAAAACCTCCCAACTTCCCAATTCTGAGGTTCTAAGCAGGCGTTAAATTTCGACTCGGGCTGTCTCTCCAGGGGGCAGAGTTCAAGTTCCGAACGATCAAAACTCCGAATTCGTTTGAGACGATTTCGTATTTGTATATTATTCATTTATATATAATTATACAGAAAAGCGAAAAACCAAAATTAATGCGTGTCTTCATATGATTGTTATGAATATTTGATAGCTTATGTTTGATTAGTAGCGTTTAATGCATCGTGCAGAGGTTCCATTCCGTTGAAGCTGTCAAAGATCGCGTACGAGGAGATCTAGCAGATTTTTCATCCCATTCCTCGATTATATATCCGAAGGGGGTTCACGATCGTCAACCCTTGAAAAATGTCTTATCCCTGCTTGCTAACGCAGCGACCGGCGTAGGTGTTGCACCAGAGATATGGACAGCAGTTCTCGCTAACTTGACACTGCGATTATTTCACCCATATCTTTTTATTCCACCCATATTCCTCATTCGTATTACGTATGTACATATATATTCATGCGGATTAATCCCACAGGTCGTAGAAATAACGACAACTTTTTATTAAAATGGTGATTGGGATCCAATCGTAAGGAAAATAATTAGAGTGAAAAATATGTTTGAAAAAAGTCAAGATAAAATAGAACCAATTCTTATCCAGTAATTGACACAGTTTTAGGAAATAATGCCCACAAAAATAAGATTCTGTTTAAAAGCAATAACTTCATTTTTTGTCGATTTTATTTACTCGTTTCACCCAATCAAAGCGTAAATATTATTTCAAATAAATAGATATAGAAGAGAGCAAGGTCCAATTTTACACGACGGCAGAGCTAGTATCACATAGATATGAAAGCGATAGAATAACAATTCCTATATCATATCATGAAGCAGATATGGATTATAATTATTTTCAGTTTTTTCAGAGATCCCTCTTTGAATGGAGATAATCATGCAGGGGTATCCCGGACCCCGAAGGAACGAACGATGTACACAGACGACGACAATCTCCGAGAAATTCAATCGAAGTTTCATTTCATTCTGAGTCATACTTGAATTTGAAAATTACAATATTTACAGAACACGAGAAATATTTCTTGTAAGTCGTACGTGGATGACCCAAGGATGTTTTCAGGGTCCATTGCCTCACCTACATTCTCCTACATCCAGACATATGAACCAAGTAGTATTGTTTTTTTTTCTTTTTACAAAAAGTCGACGAGTCATCGCACAATTTTTATCATATTCATACTGATTAACTTCAACAATAATTTCACAATAGATTTTCGCTCAATGTATTTAACAAACGGACGGTAAAGGGTGGGAGAAATAATTCAATAGAAATATGAACGTTTATGGTGATCAATTTTTTTTTATTTTATCACACCTTGATTCAACCCTCGATATACGCATCACCAGGCCAATAGAACTTCGTATTTGTGTTTCATGCAGACGTTTTTCGATAATGTTATTACCCTACACTTCAATCCAGGGCAGCACTCGTCGTTGGACCAGCACTGAAAGGAACATTTCATACATTTTCGATTTTAGGTATGTACATCTTATTTTCTGATCCAAAAATGTTGGGTCCTCATACTCACAGGGTCGCCTGGACCGGTACAATTCAGCGCAAAAAAATCGATGACCGTTTCCATCGGCGCTGACTTGACGCCTACAACGATCAAGAGCACGATGCAAATGTACATCGTCGGTTTTACCATCTTGATAGGAATAATCCGCTCGTCTAATAGTCTGCGAAGATTAGGATGAACTATTACAGGTATATTATGGGATTCTGGACTCTCGGAGTTTCGGTATTCCGAACATGCAACGCGGTTATCATAAAATTCTGAAATTATCTGCAACGAATTTCGAATTTTTACCATATGCACCTTCGAAAATTCTGAACTCCAACTTGATCTGCGTGTAATCTTGGACTGGCTCATCATCGAGTAGCCGTAAGTCGGAGTGTATTTTATCAACAAATATCCCCCGAGCTCCTCCCCATCAGCTCGATATTATTGCGAACGTATACGCGCAATACTTATAGTCTTATCAATACCCGCGGTTATTTATAACATTTAATTGCTTGTTTACAGCGGATCACACATGTGTATTTCCACTGCAGATGTTGAAAACAAATTGAGAACTCATAAGATCGCGATTGAAGAAAACGAAAAATTAATTAACGAGGGGATGATAGGTACCTGTGTCAGAAATGATCCTCTATGTATTGTAAAACATGAATCGGGATGATCTGACCGTAAAAAATGATCTCTTTGAAACATGAGGTGAAACCTTTGCAGCATAAAGACGATACCCACGCCTTCGGATCACGAGAAAAGCAATATCGCCTTTTCTGGCCTGAGTGTATTTGCTGCTCTTTCACGTTTCATTGTAACCTATCCACCACCCTGCATTGCTCGTTCGTAAGAACGTCTTATTTTATTGCTGGTAAACATTATATTGCTTACGAGGGGTTCTCTCGTTCTTTCGTTCGTTCGTTCGTTCGTTCGTTCATCGCATCTCTTATGGATACAGTCGGTCTTTGGTACACGCGTTTAACTGCACAGAACAGAGACTTTTGTGTACATTTGCCTATAGCTTGACGTAGCTGTATGTACGTGTTTCTGTTCCGATTTTCCTAACATTTGGATAAATATTTGAATAGAGAGATCTCGTTTTCAAAAAGTCGAGATAACGAGTATTGGACGTCGTAGTGACGACGAATTTGGCTTTTTTCATATCTAACTCACAAGGAGAACATCTCACCTCCGGTTCATCGATCTTGACCAAACTTATAGGGGTGTTTTCTTGAGCCAAAATATCAAGTACCTGCTGAATAACTCTCGCGAATGGGCCCTTACCCTATCAATTTACTTGAATGTGTGGACTGTAATGACCGATAAAAAATCGTAAGAAACAACTTCCTATCCGTGCAGATCCTCACATCAAAGTTTTAGGAATTTTTTGAAAATTGTAAATCGTCTCAAACGGATTCGTGAGTTTAAAAATTCTGCCAAATTCGAAAGAATGACCCGGCGATAACAACACGAGGCTGCGAATATGCCGGAGTTTCTCACTTGACTGTGATACTCGTTCAAGAATGTGAAACCGTTTTATAATTTAAAATTTTTAGAGCCGACGACGACGAGGTGGAGGAGGAGGAGGAGGAGAAGGTGGTGGTAAAACGTTAACTGCTAAACGCAAGAAGCAACCCCGGGTTTCGGGTTGGTAAGAAATAAAAAACTAAACACACTGCAGGAATAAACTTTTGTTCAGAGGGTGGCGAAACCCCTCTTTCCCTCTTTCCCACATCTCTATATCCTCTTATTTCTCTTCTTTCGTTTATCTCTTCCAGTTTACCAACGTCTATCCCGCACGATGCGAGGAAGAGAGACGGAGAGCCCCAAAGTCCTACGTAGAACCGTGTCATCCTCTCGACACTAAAACCTCCACTTTATTTCTCGAAATAACCTTTGTAGTCGCGAATTCTTAAATGTCTTTTTCCTACGGGGGTTCTCCTCCTACGGGGACAGGGATATATCTATATACACCATACTTATATGTACGTACGTATAGTCGCCTCTACACCAAGCGCGTCAAGCCGCCTAAGCCTCGCCAATTTCGTATATATTTACGCGATTCCTCTCACGAAATGTTCGTTTTTTTTTCCTTTTTTTGACTGTCACTGGCCTCTTTTATTACAGAGACTAAATTTTCTCGTCGTTATGATACCTGGGTCATAGCTCTTTCCATCCGCAACGATCGGAAGAAAAAAAAAAAATAAAAATTACGAGAAGTTCGATGTTTCAAAACGTATGTAACATACGTGGTCGCGTTTTTGGGGAAGTAAAAAGTCTTCCACATTCTCTTCCTACTTGTAGATAAATAAAATCAGCATATGCTCCTCGGTTCGAGGGTTCCGAAGCTAGATTAAAGAAACTAAACTTTGATGGTCCCGATCATGTTTCGGTTTACTTATTTTCTTTTTTTTTCTTTTCTTTTTCTTTTTACGGTTCTTCTCTCCTCGTCGACTGTATAGGGCCGAAGAAAAATCGAGAACACGGCTACTCCCGCACTTTACGACTTGCGGAGGCTTTATTCTCTTTCCCGCGTTTCATTTTATGATAGCTACCTACGAAAACCAACCTTCTTCTTTCTTTGACGCAGATTTGATTCAACTTGAGAGGCCATCTCAGACCCACATCAAACCGCATGCAATCTTCATGCACTCCGCGCTATTACAACCACCCTAGTATACACATATATATTATAAGGGTGGTTCGTGGTCGGGGGGTTGGACGAATTTTTCAACGGGAGCCCCGGAAATCGCTTCCAAATAATCCGGAATTTTCTACTTCGAATCAAGTTACGAATTTCTTGAATTTTAATCGTTTCAGATAATTTCTTAGACATCGACTACCCTCTTGAATTTACTTGCTGCTTTGTCGCCCGCAGAAGCTGCGACCAGCGATATAAATCTATTGTCATTGTATTGTGTGTTTCTCTGCTGTCTTGGTCTCGCCGCGTTTTACTACTAGCCAGGATCTATTGCTCTTCCTATTCTTGGCTCCCAGGTTCTTGGTTTCCCTTACAGGAGGATGCGGGCTGGACAATTTGATAATTGGATCCAAGCCGCTGATTTACTGATCAAGGGACTGACCGTGCTCCTCCTCCTCCTCCGCCGTACCCCTAACTGTGGACAACAGCTGAACACAAAATTTCATCCCTGTGCTGTACCGAATCAGCTTAAGCAACTAACCAACTCCGTAGTTAGAAGAAAACCGACTGTGGAGAGGCTAGACGTTGTTTTATACCGAAGATTCAGATTCGAATCTGATACTGATGAATCATAATTGGAGGTTTTGCTCGTGTCTGAAATTCAGTTTTTCGATCATATCTCGAAAACGGTTGATGATATCAAGATAAACATCAGAATAAAAAATGAAGTTAATTAAATTTTCTATAAAAAAGATCTGACACTTTTTTCCGTGTCTTCATTAGTTTCGCTGTAATTTCAAGCTGAATATTTAAACATTTTCAGGCATTCTAATAGAGCCAGAAAATGACATTCTATCAATTACAGATTCGGCATTAAATTACATCGAAGCCAATCGAGATACAGGCAAAATACATCGAACCTTTTTTGTAGGAAATTTAATTGCCTTAATTTTTGTATTTCAATTTTATCTCGATATCATCAACGGTTCTCGAGATATAATCGATAAGCTGTACTCTCAGCGCACGTGATCTTTAGAATGTTGAAAAATAATCCCCTAAAAGTCATCTTGGTGAATTCACAGCTTCTCCCCTATTCGAAAATAATTTCTTTACACTTATAATATATAATATCATCTTTTTTCCGTGAAAAGAAGAAAAACTTGTACATTTACTATATATTTTATATAATATACCTATAAATATTTCTGCATTAACAAACTGCGTCGTAGTCGACAAAAGGGTAAACAGGGTAAGGGATGAGAAAGGGGGTGCGTACCCCCCTCCCCCCTCCCCCCCATTTGTCTGAACAACAAAGGTACTTATTCACACGCCTTGACGTACATTTTAAGGGTTTTCTTTTTTAGGGGTAGAAAATACGCCCGGGGTCGAGTTCCTCCCTGGCACTGGCCATTTCCTAGCAATTTCCTGGAGCTGTTTTTCACGTGAACTTTTGAACCGACCCCCTACCCCCTTCTTTTAGAATAAAATATTTGTTAAGTAGCCACTGGACACTCTCGGCTATCCACCTGACCGTTATAAATGGTTAGAAGAATCAAGTCTAAAAATAAATTCCAACACTCTATGTACCCTTTTTTATTTTTCTCTACCTTCTTCATCGTTTCGGATAATCCGAAACTCCCCACGCTTCTTACCTATAGCAGTACGCACCCGTGAATTTTTTTTTTCGATATAGCATACGTAAAATTTTATTTTACGCACACTGTATCGAAAAATATCATACGAAACTCGTGCGTAAAATTTGTTACGCACAAGTTGCTTAATATACTATTATTCCTCACGACTTTGAGATAAGAAATGTTTTTTTTTCGCATATACATATCATACACAAAATTTTTTTTAACTAATGCTCCAACGATTTTTCACCCTCTAAACGATCGATCGAGCCACTAAGGGCTACTGCACAGTACACACTGTATATATGGTATATTATATAGTCAAGGGGGTGTTTGGTTGGTTCTTGCCCGAATGGTCAGTCTTGTGAATTATGGGGACACGGATATTTACTCGTACAGGAATACGTATTTCGAGGGTGAAATAGGGTGTAGGGTAGTGTGACCCAAGGCTGTTGTGTGCCATAGTAAACAGAACAAGAAATACTAAACACAGAAAATCTCGAAAATATCTAAACACACATAGAACAACTATGTGCGTCAGGCTGCCTAATACCAGGCGATTTTTACTCAAAATTCAGCCCTTAGTCGGCGGTATAATAAATTTCAAAATTTTCGTGCACCCCTAAAAGGGGTGGTTTTTTTTTTTTCACTTTTTTTTTTTTCCATTTTTATTTTCGTACAATTTTTACGATTTTTCATTTTTTTTTTTTCTCTTTCTCTTTCTTCGTCTTCGTCTTTGGTCTGCGGAACCTTATCCCTCCTCGAAGCTATTGTGATAATACAGTAGATTCTGACCAATATTCGGCTAACATTATGGTACCATCTAACGGACGAACAACGAACCATTGTAACCGGACTAAATGCGCGCGCGCGCGCACCGTATTGCGCACATTGTTAATATACTCACGAAATTTGAAGCGCAAAGCATACACGCATACTACACGCATGCACACACTCTCGGCCTCGAGGCTTAGCGGGTTGTCGCTAGTCGGTAAGAGCGAGAATTCCAAACCCCCCCGAAATCTGAGCGTCGCGACGTTCGAGAGAAGAAAAAGAAGAAGAAGAAGAAGAAGAAGAAGAAGAAGAAGAAAGAACAAACAAAAATGAAAAAAATCGTGAAGAAAAAAAATTCGCAAAAAAAAAAAATTCGCAAAAAAAAAAAATTTTTTTTTTTTGGTTTTTTTTTTTTTTTTTTTGTAGATTAACAACCGTTTGGCGGTGCAGGGACGGCTTTTTTACACGGTCGACAAATCGATGGGGGTTGTGAATAGCGTGGGTGTGTGATGGGAGAAGGGCACACAACCCTTAATCAAGACGACAAGTGTGCTTGAATTTTCAATTAAAAAAAACCTGCCTTTCCGTTCGATCTTTCATTACGAACGATCTACCAGCAATTCTATTATATCAAATCGTGAACGTAGACGATATTAAATTAAAAATATAGTAAGTGCAGTATATGGATCTGCGTGGGTGGTGTTTGATGTTATTTTGTACGTCGAAAACGTCTGGCTATGGGATGCGGGGTGAAAAAATACCGGAATGGTCAAAGCGTTTATCTGCACTGACCATGTTATGCATATATGTGTAAGAAAAATGAACGAAAAGAGAAACGGAAAATAAAAATCGTGTGTATTATATGGTATTATCGAAACTTTATTCCCGAACTGTGCAGGGAATGTAAATTGTTGATTTATATATTATTGTATATGTACATATAGGCAAAGTAGTATATAGAGACTTTGCGCGTTGGTTAAATGTTTACTTGTTCTTTAAAAATGCAAATAAAAATTTGATAATATATAATTTATGTATTTTGGTTTATGCGGTTTGTATTAATTCGATATCAGAGCTATTATACAACGATAAATATATAATATTTATACATACATTATATACTCTATATATATATATATATATATATACACTATAAGCTATTGCTAATAATCTGCAAATATTTACTCATTAAAACGTCGGCTAGGCAACACTGTATATTTATATATCTATATCGCGATCAAACACCGTTTAATTATTATATAATAACGGTTTAGGATTTCGATAGTTCTCATACTATGTGATATCCCATAGAATGAGAAATGGAGAAAAATCGAATAATCAATAAAAATAAAGATATCGATGATTTAATGATTTTTTGATTTTTTTATGTTTCCCTAATTTCTTTAATTTATCTTTTTTTTCTTTCTTATATTGATTAACGCGTGATTCTGTATCGCAGTATAGCAGGGGCATGTGATACATATACCTACATATATATTTGCAGGGTCGAGGGACTACCCCATCGTTTTTATACCTATATACCTATATATTGATATTTTCGCAACCCTTCTCTCATATGGTGAACGAAAATTTTTACACATCCAAATATCCCCGAATGAATAGAATATAGCATACACATATATACACACTATACATATTTATATAGGTATATATGCATATACATATATGTATCACTGCACTGCACCCTGGGCATTTCGACGCACTAAAACTAACGCATCACCGATAATACCATGGGACATGGCCCTGATTGGGGTGCAACCTATGCAGTTTAATTTATGTTGCATCAGAAGCCAGTCGCATCGAACAATCCCGTTCGTTGAATATACGCAGAGACTGACAATTATTGCAAAACGCAGCAAAATGAAACGTTTCTCGTTCATTTCGTAAATTTTTTTTTTTTTTTTTTTCTCTTTTCCCCCGCCCCATTTTTTTCTTCCCTTATTTTCCTCACTCTCATTTTCTCCGCACCTCTCGTTCGTAATCGCAAAGTCGCGAAAGTGTTCCTTCGTCGCGGAAAGAGAAAGAAAGAGAGAAAAAAAAGAAAAAGGTGAGTGAACTCAAAAACCAAAAAAACAAAAAAAAGAAAAAAAAAAATTCGTATATACACTATGGCGTTCGAAACGCCATAAGGAATTCGAAAAACTGGATACCAGGATAGTCAGCTTCTTCCAGGATAAAATAAATACACATATACACCATACGCGCGTGTGTGTGTATGTACGTATGTACATATACACGTGACTTGAAATATGATTATGATTAATGAAGTTTCTTCATGGCGCGGGGAGGGACAGGGGTTTATTAACGACGCGTCGAAAAGTCCATCCCTCAGTCTACCCTTGTGTCTAATATCCATAAAGAAAAATGAAATAAGTAGGTATACCCCATAGAAAACTGGAGATAATATAAAAATCGGCAATGTTCAACGACGTTTAATAGATAATATATAGAAAACAGACCCCCATAGGTCTATAGGCACCTACCCCATGGCGAAATGATCGTATTGATCGTTTAATTCGACGCCATAAGGCGGTGGCGTCGTCTGGGTTTGAGCTGTAACCTGATACGAGTATAGTCGTATGTAATATGTACGTATATGGTGCAGGCGCATATGGGGTCAATTAAGAATGAAGGTATGGAGGTAAGAGCCTCATACGAGTCCGGGCGATGTGTGATGATCAGGTTTCTTATTTATCGAACGAAATTGTCGTATCTTGTGTTAATTTTCGAGTCAGTTTATGTCCGGCGAGCTTCTCACTTGTGGCTTCCACTTTCTCACGGTTAAGCATAACCGAAGGGTCCAGCCCTCCTTATGCTGACGGTTAAACCCGTTAATCGAGAACCGGAAATCTTTGGGAGTAAAAAATCTGGACCCGGTGATCAGAGCCGAAGATTATACCCATGGGACATCTGCAGACGAGCTGTAGGCGGTCGCGCTTCGTTGAGATGATTTTTCCACAAGTCAATCGCCAAGGGCCCTTTTTTCCATGGCGATATACCCATGGAAGAAATCCATTTCCACACTGCACCGTTGGATCAGGAAGATTAAAATCGTAAAAAGTGGAGGAGCTGTAGTTCGTTTAAAAATTCTGAGAGGGGGATGAAAATTGGAGTTGTAAAGGGTGGAGAGTATCTATCAATGTGGGACGGGTCCATATATCTGTATACCTACCCGCGTTTTCTCTACCGAGTATCTATTGACAGAAATTTATACAAACGGCGAGTGCGCCACGTTTCCATTGGACAATTATAAAACCGTCTGTGTTTACCTCTGTTTAACGTATTTTTCTCAGAGAGAATTGATGCCGAACGAGTTTTCGCTGCACTACGTAGGTGCATACCTGCATGTACCCACTATACCCACCCTAGCCATGCAGACTCGGGAGGAACTAGATCGAGAATTTACTTTTTCAATCCATTCGGACTTGACCGAGGTGATGCAGTTACATCGAAGGACTGCAGCTACCCATGCAGTGCGCGGAGGGAATTTAATCTTACGATATTGCAAGCCCCCCCTTTTTTTTCTCATTTCAAACACGTTGGTTACGAGTGGCGAGTCTCCTTTTCGTCAGGTGATTTCCACCTTATGACCCTTTGAACACGTCGTGAATTATCTCACGCACGCACGCGACTGACGAGCTTACCTCCTTAAATTCCCACTCAGGATTCCAGTTTGGGACCCTTAGAAATGATCTTTCGCCGGACAGTCGCGTGCGCTGCGGTTCCCCCTTTCATGGTGAAGCTATTCTATGGAGTGATTGAATTATACCCATATATATGTGGTGTCGTCGTTAAGGAACACGCGGACATTGGGATGCATAAAGGTACTTTATTTCGATTTCGGCTGATGCAGATGGTCAGAAAATGACTAACGTCCCAAAGC
Organism: Tenthredo livida; assembly: GCA_963992785.1. Classification (NCBI taxonomy): domain Eukaryota; kingdom Metazoa; phylum Arthropoda; class Insecta; order Hymenoptera; family Tenthredinidae; genus Tenthredo; species Tenthredo livida. Next base: position 1,080,607 of record OZ023072.1, read on the forward strand.
ATAGTACGATGAGCTTGCAGTCCTCAAGTAGTATGATCCGGATTCAGACACCGAAGTTGGTACATTACCGCCCATGAATGCGTTAGTGGTGCTGCTGCACCTCCCGTATCTCCACCTTCTCCAGGTTCTGCAAAGTTGTGCGTAGAAACCGACGTCGGTGTTGATAGACTCTGCGAATAACTGGTAGGCCCTGGAATGTGCGCAACTGCCGGCTACGTCAAGGGTGCATCCAGGCTGGCTGGAACCACCGTTAGGGTAGAAGTCTATGTGGCCAATGGCCCTGTCGAGTCCCAGCTTTCCGCCGTTCGTGTGGATCACTTGGACGTTTGCAGCGTCGCTTGTGTCGACGCGATTTCCCGGGGTGGATACCCAGAAGTAGGGACCAGCTGGGTCAAGGGCTGTAAGAAATCGGGGAAGGATTTATCACCTGGACTTACGTCGCTCGATGACGCGCGCGCGTTACTTCGATGATGATTTAATGATCGATGGGGATCGATCATATCCACCACCGCGGTCCGGCAGGTTTCCAATTTCACGCAGTGCAGGAGTAGATATGCACACATATAGCACGATACTCAAATTCGAGGAGGCTGGGCTGCAGTGACTCTGGTGTTTCGGGATTAAAATTAATCGCTTTGCTCCGCTACAGCCGTCTGTATTCCAGGTTCACACTGTCATCGCAGTCAGTAGACGGAATATATGTCCGAATTTCGGTGGATGTCAGACGGCGCTCATCAATTTCCCGATCAGTTATGGCCTTTTTCTGTTTTTCTGTTTTTTCCGTTTTTTTTTATTATTTATTTTTATACTTTACTCACCCACGACGTAGCCCACAGTGTTCGTAGCTCGGAGGGCAGATATTCCGGCGATGTGTCCGCCCAGAGAGTGACCCACCACTACCAGCTGCGAAATGTCGAGACCCTGCGCCTCTAGGAAGTCGATCATCTGCGCGATGTACGTACCAACGACCCTCACACGTCTTGCAGCGTATCCGTAAGACCGTTTCGAGATCTTTGACCAATCGACGGAGATCACGTTGTGGTCGCCGTTCTGTAAATAGGCTGAAAAATCGCGGGATAAGATCAGAAAAGGAATTGGGCAAGATGTCCATTATGGTCCATTATATTGTATTCGAAGAAAGATACTCGAGACCAGTTTTTCGATTATTTCTCGAGAACCGTTGACGATATCGAGATAAAGATATGGACCAAAAATATAGCTGATTAAATTGTCTACGGAAAAAGTGGAATACATTTTTTCCGTATCTGCATTGGTTTCGCTGTAAATTAACGTGGAATGTCAGGAAATTTAGTTCTTTTCTCATTTCTTGCAGCTGCGACTCGATGAGTTATAAAAATGTCTAAATCCCAGAATACGTGATTAAAATTCTCGGTAATTACCATCGCGGACTGAGGTGCTGGCTACACTTTCGTGGGAGTTAATCCATCCGTGGATAACGATACGCGTTAATTTTTTGGCGCTCCAGTTGCTGCCGGCCAAAGTGTTCACATCCCCGATTACTAATTCCTGAGAACTTGTTGGATTATTTTGGGTGTAAAGATGGAAAAATACGCGCTCTGATATCAGGGCTTCGGTCTCCTCCACAGTCTCGTCATCCACTTCGTCGTTGATCTCGACCAAGTTGCCGTTATCATCTTCGATCCAGTTACCATCCTCGAATGCGATCTCTTGGGAATCTGCCTCGTCGTCAAACCCGTCAGCGTCTACATCGCGACGTACGATCCCGGATTGCACTAAAAAAAAAATTGAAAAGAATCAAAAATGTTGAATAAAAGGTGGAAATGGTTGACGAAAATTTTCGAATTGATAAAATAAGAAAAAAGGGGTTGAAACCTACCAGCGGCAATCACTAGGAAAATAATTCCAGCTACTGAGAGAATTTTCATTACACTTTATTCCGCGACTCGATGAAAACTCGATAACTGAATTGGCCTCAGATGCTGATGCCGTTTTTATAAGATTTCCCGCTGTTCCCTTGGCCAATATCTTCATCTTCGATCATTTTTTATCCGAGATTAGAGCTCCGATAATTAAATAATTAAACAGATCTCTGTGCCAGTGATATTGATTAATGATTAGCTAATACGCGGCTTGACATCTACCTGATTTAATCAATCAATAAGAAACTGGCCGGTGTACAGATAGCATCAAGTATTTCCGCGTGTTCAATCGAGTCCAGCAATCAATTTTTATTTCATTACCAACGCGGTTTACAATTGGCACAATCTTATCTACGAAACAATTAATTCTATAAGATCGCAAGGCGAAATATAAATCTTCAATCAACGCGAACAACAAAACATAATAGTCAAACACCAGTTTTGAAATATCAGTACTTTATTGAGCCGAACAAGAAATAACAGAAATTTCAGCCCATGGCATAAGGCGAGGCGGAATTAGTCGTCAGATAATAAGTTCCAGATGCGTCAGTGTCCAGGGTGGCACCTCCCATATAAGAGGCAGAATTTTCGGCGCAACCTAAGCTGGTGTAAGTTGAATAGCTGTTGCAGTTGTGAGCCACGAATTGATTATCGGTTGTGGAAATCGACTCAGCAAAGAACAGATAGGATCTCTGATGAGAACAGTATCCAAAAACGTCCCAATTGCATCCGGCCTGCCAGGCACCACCGTTTGGCCAGAAATCTACGTCTCCAAGAGCGCCGTTGTACCCCAACAGCGCTGTGTTCGTATGCAGAACCGCGACGTAGTCAGCGTCCGTAGATCTCAGCCGTGCATTCGTGACCGTAAAGTAGAAGAGCGGGCCGGCCGGGTCAAGGGCTGAAAATGATAAACCGGTAGAAATTTTGTGCCCCGATTTTTTTCTCGTTCTTTTATTCTTTCGAGCAAAGAGAGAGAAGGCTCGTTACCGACTATCGAAGGCACGTTATTAGTCGAACTTCGACCACCCACACCGACTATATGCCCGCCCAGGGAGTGACCGACGATTATTAAATCGGCAATGTTCATCCCCTGCGATTCTAGATAGTCGATCATCAGCCCAAGGTATTTGCCAACCGCGACTACCTTAGTGCGGGAATAAAAGTAGCTGTATTTTGAGTAGGCGCTCCAGTCGAGGGAAATAATGTTGTAGTCTCCTTCGGCGAGGTAAGCTACAGGAATAATGATCAGACGATTTATTACCGATCTTGCTATGAACTCTGGTCCTTTTTTCTTGTTTTTTTTTTCGTTTTTTTGGCCGATTTTCCTGCCTCGTTCTTACCTTCGCGAATCGACGAGCAAGACAATGCTGAAGCAGAGCTCAACCATCCGTGAGTTAGAATACGGGTCGGTTTACTAGCGTCGAAATGACTCGCCGACAGAGTGTCGTCGTCATCTAAATAAATGATGTCAGCTGTATCGGGGTTCGACGTTGTATGAAGGTAGAAAATAACCGCCTCCCTCAACTCGCTGGACGTGCTTTCCGAATCTGTAGGTTCTTCGGACTCGTCTACAATCTCCAAAGTGCCATCTTCGCTCACAACTACCGTCCAGTTTCCATCGGCGTGCGAAAAACCGACAAGAGCTTGATGGGGAAAATAAATAAATAAATAAATAAATTAAGATTCAGGCTCGCTGCTGAAGTTTGGAAAAGTAAATTTCTCAACCGATTGAACGTTCGGTAATATAGATTCTAACCGGCAGCAACGAAGAGAAGGAACACGATCGGGTTTGTATTCAACATTTTAAGACGGTTGAACAAATATTACTGATAAATCGTTCAACCGAAGTTAGGATTTATATACTCATCGGAAACCCGGCACACCCTCTAATCTCCTATATTAATTGCTATCATATTCGAAAAGATGAGAAAGGTGGGATTTCTTTCGTGTTAATTACGGCAAAAAAAAAAAATCGGCTGTTACCTCAAATCAACATTAAATCTTATCTAATCATACGAATTACACAGATACATCGCGTGATTTATACACCTGCGGTTAGGTGAAGAAACATGTCAGAACCATGCGGTAGTAATAACAATAATTATCCGATGATACGGGGATAGGGATTTGGATAGAATCGTTCATTCGATGCAGATTTGTTTTTTTTTTGTTTTTTTTCTCAATTTATTTATTGCACAATAAAATTCCTCGTCATTGAATCAGGTGAAGAATTGTTCACACAGACGTATGTGAAGATCGATTATACATATATATTGCTATTAGACACGCAGGAAAAGAACAAGAAAAGAATAATAAAAATAAAAATAGGAGAATGGCCGGAAGATAAATTCAATAAAAAATCTAACGAAAGAGATAAGAATTCGAAGCTTTCTTTATCAGCCCATAGCGTAAAAAGAGGCGGAATTAGTGTCGACGTAGTAAATCCCATGTGAAGCAGTTGTATCGGTATCAAGACCGCCCAAATAAGTAGATTCATTCTCGGCGCACTTTCCTGCTTGGTAATCGGAATGGCTGTCGCACTTGTGGGCCACAAATGAATTTTTGGTACCATTAATCGACTCAGGAAAGTAATAGTAGGAACGGCTATGGGCGCAAATTCTGAGCAAGTCTAAGACACAGCCGTTCTGTTTCTGACCACCGTTTACCCAGATATCAACATCCCCTAGGTCTCCATTGTGGCCGAGGGTTCCAGCCGCGGTATGAACCACCTGGGTAAATTCGGCGTCCGTTGATCTCATTCTCGCGTCCAAACCGAATGTATGGAAAAGTGGACCGGCCGGATCCAGGGCTGAAAAAAGAAAATGAATATTTTCACATTTTTATCCACCCCGATTTCTGCTGATATTGAATCATTACCTATCAGGGCTGACGCGTTGCCCGAAGCGCTACGGCCCCCTACGCCCCCTATATGAGCGCCCAGAGAGTGTCCGATTATTTCTAGATCGGACATATTCATCCCGTTAGATCCTAGGTAGTCGATCATCAGCCCGAGGTATTCACCAACCGGCACGATCTTCGTACGAGCTGTGATGTAATCCTTATCGCTGTACGCGGTCCAGTCAACTAAGATAACGTTGAAATCACCTGCGCTAAGGTAGGCTGTGAAATGTGAAAAAATGTGTGAAGTCGAAGAACGAGTGGATATCTCCTTCCGTTTCGTCTCTGTCAGTGAAAAAGTAAAATCGGTCCAAGCCCGATCTTCGAAGTGGTATTAAATCCTTCGAAGATATTTCGCACTTTCATATTTTCATATTTCTTACCGTCACGCGGACCAGTGCCAACTGGGTTTGCCGGAGAGCTTAGCCAACCGTGGATTACTATGCGGGTTGGATTACTGACGTTGAAATTACTAGCTGATAGAGTGTCGTCGTCTTCCAAGTAAATTTGTTGGGAATCTTCGGGATTCGAAGGGGTATATAAGTAGAAGAGTACGTCTTCCTTAAGCTCTTCCAAAGTGCTGTTTGATTGCTCGGTTGCAGTGCTCTCGTCGACGATTTCCACGGTGCCATCCTCGCTCACGATGACCGTCCAGCTGCTTTCAGAAGCGGACGAGACGCCTTGGAAAACTGTGAAAGAAGTAAAGAGGAAAATGATAGAAAAAAATCGGAGAATTCGAAAGTTGAAAAGACACTTCAGTCGCAATTTGAAATAAGGGATGAAAAAAATACCGGCAGAAATTTGCAATAGCAAACCGAACGCGATGTAGATCTTCATGATGAAATTTTATAACTGATTGGTATCGCCTGCTCTACGACTAGCTTTTATAATTCATGTTACATAGAAATGGGTGAAAAATATTGTTTCAACAAATTTTCCGGTTCGTTGAGTCTTCAGATATTCGAGAAAAAACAATATATACCATACAGCTGTTCTACATTTCGCGTCATTCTTTATTGATACAAAGATCTTATGAACTCCTAATGACGCACAACGATGGAAAAATTAGGTGAGAATGAAAATAATTGACATGAAAATGGCTATGGCTATGGCAATGGATATAGAACATCGTTTATTGTAACAAGTGTCAGGGTTCGCTGAACGTCGAAATTTCGTAGAGGAGGAAAAAGTTTCCTACGATCTACGACATCGATACATACGGAATATTCACCTTGTCGTCTATTTGCACAACTGCAGGTTTCTTACGAAATTAGATATATTTTTTATAGCCGATTGACGTAAGAATAAAAGCAAATAATTGTTCTTAAAAAATGAACATTCGTATACGTTGATAATACGCAGAGTTATACCTTATAGGGACAAAATTCTCGCCCCGAAAATTATAATGGAATAAAAAATTCCCCAAGGTTGATTGTCCAGTTTTCATCCCTCGAAATACGCGAGTATAAATAAACTGGATTTCTGGACCGTTGGAGATTCTGTAGAAGAAACTATAAACTCCAGTTAGAATGACCCCTGTTCAAAGATCGAGATTCATAGAACGAAATGCAAGGGAGCTGCAGGTCGGCCGAGAATTGAACTCGTTGAACCAAAAAAAAAACTGGTTGGTCAAAAAACGAAAAGAAAAAGACAAAAATTTCCAAATCCTAATCCGCAGTATAGAGGAAATTCTACTTCGAGTATAAGCGATGAAAATCAAAAATCATTAATTTTTCACATATGTACTGGGAATTTGATTTCATGGTTTTTCTGTTTTTGGTTTTTGGTTTTTTGTTTTTTTCGGCGCTTGCGTAAACCTCGCGGTAAAATTTAGCGGCATGGTATGGTGCACGGGGCTAACAGCCTAGTATAGGAGAGAACGACGCGCGAGCCTCTCTCGCGAAAATGTCGAGGGTGTGATGGGGGTGGCCTGTTGGGTCGGGGCAAAAGGGGGCTGCTAAACCGGGGTGGGTGCGAGGGAACCTCCATCGATTTGCCCGTCAGCCGCCATCTTGCCACCCTACGCTTGGGCGGTTTGACTATACCTCTACCTCTACCTCTACCTACCTACAGCTACCCCCAGAGCCGGTAGACATTTTGAAAAACGATTTAACCACCCGCCCGGAATTTCGTTAATCATTATTCGAAAGAATGACTGTTTTTTTGTTTTTTTTGTTTTTTTTTCTTCATTTTTCCCATTTTTTTTTCTTACCAGTTCTTCTTTTTTTTTTCTTGTAATCGCGGATGCGGATTTTTGACAAATTTCTTACCTCCTTTGTTTTTTCGCCAAAACCGAAATCTCATCAAATTTCGGAACCGATCTATCGGGGTGTAGCTTTTTTGTTTCTTCCTGTTTTTATTTTTTTGATTTTTTTTTACCCGATAGAAGAATTTGTTCGCGCTTGAAAAATCCGGAATTTTCATTATCAAATCGTGTTCGAAAATGCAAGAATAAGAAAAAAATTGAAAAAAAAATGAAACAAACATGTGGAATCGAGATTGATATAACAAATCGAAGGTTAATTAAAATCCGGATTTTTAGGATTTGGGGATCTTTGAACGCGCGACATCGCGGATTAAAAAAGCCACTCGACGGTTATCGGCTGTTGCTGTTATAAATATGATAGGGGGTAGAGAGTTTTGGGGATGGGGTTAAAATTTGTGAAATAAAAATCATCCCCTATCTTTCTCTCTCTCTCTCTCTCTCTCTCTTTCTCTCTATGTGTGCTCGTGTATATATTTACATAAAAAGTAAAGAAACAGACTTCACCGCAACGTGTCAAACCAACTCTCTCCGGGGGTACGGGGGGGGGCAGGAAGGTTTTGGTGGGAGAAAGGGGTGCTTCTCGGCGTAGGTACCTACCTACTGCCTTCATTACGTACCCGAGGTGTATAAACGGTTCCATTAGCTACCTACGCTTCCTGTGTCCACAGTTTCTCGCTCAGAGCGTCGTCAGTAACGCCTCTGCCAACCCGTCGAGCTCCTCTTCCCGTATCCGTATATGTGCGACTATACGTAAACCTTCGCATCTATGTGTACACATACGTATATCGTATGGATACGCATTAATATGCATATCTAGTATCTTAGCTATATAAGTTGCTGAAAAAAAAAATAAGGGATGAAAAAAAATCCCATTTTTTTATTTTTTATATATATTACTGTTTATTATAAACACGTAATTGCCGTCAACGCGATATACCACATATACGTATATGTATATAGTTAATTGAAATATTTTTCGGGATTTTTTAGCACTTATTGTCTCGCGACGTATTAAACGATATGAACTCCGTGGGGGAGTGGCGGTGACTTTTAATCAATCCGATTATTGTTAGGTGCGATTGGACGTGGCACCGTTTTACTTTCTCACTCTCATTCCCATTCCATATACATGCATGTATGTATATGTATGTATGCATACCCTCATACTCCTACTCGTACTTCTCCGCAAGTTTTATTCAGGTACTCTCTTTCCCGTTTTAACACCCCCAACCCCAATCCTCTCTTTCTCTTTCTCTCTCAGCGAATCTCTGATATTACGTCATGATATAGCCGACATATTTTTGCGGTGAATAAAATAATTTCACTTTTTCAATCGCCCTCTCTTTCCATCCCTTTTATCTATCACGAGCCGATATCCAAACTAACCGGGTTTCATGGATTTTGAAAATTTCTCAAAAACCGTCCATCGATCTATCTTTTAATATATATATTCCATTTTTTGTATAGATCACATATATATACGGACGCATATTATATGCATATGTATATGTATATTTCCGCATCGCTCACAAATACATTGAAGGAAATCGCCCCGTCTGCCTCTGACACTCAGAAGCACCATCAGTTATAGAGATTGCCCGTAGGTACGAGGTTTGCCCGAGAGGAGCGATTGGGGTTGTGGGAAATGATTTTTTTATTTTTTATTTTTTCCCCCGTTCATTATCATCGTTATAATTTTTTTAATCTAGCCCCACGTCGAGAGGATTCGTTTCCACCCCCCGTGAACTGAAGAAAAAAACCAAAAAAGTATTCGATCGAAAAAATGACTTTTTTCCAAATTTCACAATTGCAAGTATATATGCGAAAATGGTTGGACAAAACGCGCTCATCTGATAAACCTGTATACCTTCTTCCTTATTTTCCCTAATTCCCTCTATACCAACCCCGTTGACTGCAGCTATACCATCCCTCGGCATATATCTACGCATTATCTTAGTCGGTTTTATTAAATTTTCCCAGCGTAATAATGTAGTAGGTCCGTTGGCATATTCTCCTGGACATTTAGCCGGTAATGTTGCCACAGCGAGTCGTTTCGAAGGTCCGAATTGCCGCGACCCACCTGCACGAGTTTTAGGGGCAATGGGGGGTATGGGGGGATTTAGCTCGAGAAATAGTAGGAAGTCGGGTGAACGGGGTGGGAGATTTTGAGGGGGTTGGTTGGTTGGTTCCGGGTGGACAGGACCCCCTTAGAGTTTAGAGCCCCTTAGTCCCTTCTCCCCTCTTAAACCCGCTCTTTGCGTCTCTCCTTTCTCATATACCATATACCTACTATACATCCACATATATATACTAACATACGTATCCATGTATGTGCGCCAAGGCAGCAAGGAACCTCTATAAATTCCCTCAGGATTTTTCTTTCCTCCACTTGCCTTAATTAAAGCCATCCCTTAGCGCCACGGCCTTTCGCCCCTTCTATATATGTTTTAGGCATACATGCTGTATGCCCCCGCAAGCTGGTTTAAACTCTCTCTCCTAATATCCCCGCAGCTTTTGCTCCCCAAATCCTTACTTGGTTTCTTTCTCCATCCAGACTCCCATAGCTGGGGATGCAGACTAGCCTTGGTTTCTTCATTAATTTCCCATAAACGCTTTCTTCCCTTCTCAATTTGTTCATCCCATTATTTGTCTGAACGAAGTTTCTTTCAAACCGAACGCCACGGTTTATGTTTTAGCTGCAGGACGTAGGTGTACGTCGACGTGCAGGACGCCGGTATTGTCGGCGAGCTTTTCCAGCCAACGACCAAAGTTTTGGTCACGTGGTGTGTCAGAGAGAGAGAAAGAGAGAAAGAGAGAGAGAGAGAGAGAGATAAAGATATACCATGGGGTTTTTGGAGGGTGGTTTTGGGTGGCAGGAGAATAGAGGGTCGAGGGGTTTGGAGAGAGGGATGGGGGCGACGACGGTCGATGTTGCCGGCGACGCCGACGCCACAACCCGATTCAGGGCCTGTTTTTCCCCGAGAGAGCAGTTTTGCGAGGGTGTGGCTTAAAACCCGAACCATATTATACCTACTCTCCGCCATTTCTATACAAACCCGAGTAGGAACACATAATACATCTACATATATAATAAGAAAAATATATAAAATATATAAGAAAAAGATTCACAGATTTTCAGACATTCGGAGTTTACGATTTTTTTCATTTTTTTTTTCACTCGGTTTCTATATATGCCTTCATAGGGGTGAAATAAGAATCCCACGTATGACAACAGAGACGACGACGATATTACATAGGTGAATAAAATTCTAAACAGATGGATTAACGAGCGTATGTGTAGCTCTACTAATTACAAAAAATGACAGCAGCACTCAGTTGAGTAAACATAATTAGAACGTTCGCTAGTCTGAGCCCCCTCCTCGTGATCCTGGGGGGCAGGAAGGTAGTTGGGTAGATATATAGCGTATACGTATAAAGAAATGAAGAAACAGACGGGGTAGGTTGTTTGAGGACACACAATCCGCCTTATCCGCAAAGAGAGATACCAGAGCGAGAGAAAGAGAGAAAGAGAGAGAGAGATGAGGCAAGAAAAAAGGTAGAAAATAAAATGTGAAAAAACAAAAAGAAACGAAGAGAGAGAAAGAGAAGAGGTGTATGTGTGTACAGTATAAAAGGAGAAAACACTCAGTGGTCATCGCTAATGGTCTTTGTAAAAACTGTTTGCCTTTATACGGGTCGCGCCCAAGTTAGTTGACCTTTATACGCATAGAGCTTCGGGGAAAGGGGTCGTTCGCGTTTTCGCTTCATACTAGATCGTCTATGCGTCGCGTAGAGGAGAGGAGAGAGAAGAGAGAAAAAAAAAAGAGAGAGAGAAATTAGAACGATAAAATAGCGATTAGTAATGTCTGTGTGGCAGCGATATCGTGCCGATAACACGAAGGTACTTTGATCTACCCAGTAGGGCGATCAGCTGTTGCGTTTATCCCTGAATCTACTGTATATGTGTAGATCACGTGTGTAGATATACGGCAAATTGAATGCCGATTCGATAGAGTGGTGTGACGATAATTTTCGCTCTTCATTGCCGGGGAATTTAACCATACATATGAACAAACGAAGAGAGATTGTATAGGCTGTCGCGTGCCAATGTGATGTATCGGGTATTCAAAGCGGCCCGATTTCTTTGGGATTTAAACCACCCGTGTGATGTTTTACGCTTTTAATTAGCCGGTATGTAGCTGTACCAACGGATAACTCATACTGAAATGAAAATTGGCTGCAGACGTTTTTTTCTTCTTTTTTTTTTCTTACAGGTAAAATCGAGGTAGTAAATGAAGAGGCGAATAATGAAGAAGGAAAGAAATTTCAAACCCCGACCTACACGAACGGGATCCCGGTGCAGGTCCGCGTAGTCGTGGGTTTTATAACACATACCTACACATCTCCGAGCGGGCTGGGGAAAAGAGAAAGCGAATACCTATACGAAAAAGGAAAAAAATTTATCATAAAGTTTGATAAAAATAATAAAGGAAGAAAGTGCAGAGGGTTGAGGTCTACGGTGGTCACAATCCAAAATCGATTTAACGCACAATACATATAAACGGCATTTATACATGTCTCTCTATACTTTATTGATACCTCATACCCAACACACACACACACACATACGCACACACATGTGCAGATATATTAGGTAAACGCGCGGGTGCATGCGAAACGAGAGGAAACACCAAAACCGACCAACTCAAACACACGTCAAATATAAACGAACACATTTTTACATACGAGTATATGTGCGTGTGTGTGTGTGTGTGTATGTGTGCGCGGTTTTGTGCAGAAATATGAATGAAGTAGAGAAAGCTCTGCTCTGCTCTGCTCTCTTTTCGTTCTTCGCGGTAAAAGAACCGCGTGTAGTGACAAAAAACGTACTATACACCCGCGACGCGCGTTCCACGTGTTCGTATGTATCTTTTCTCCTTATTGAAGACATAGCACGTGGTCGTTTACAGTATTTTAGTTTTATGTTATTATTTTTTCTTCAGATTTTCATCCCCTTGTATATTAGTTGCATTAAACCCTGTACATCCGCGAAACTTTGACCCCTTGTATTAATCGGGCATCTGCAGTACGCCTGAAATGCCAAAATTTATGTATACATACATATATGTATATATATACTATATATACCATATATACCATATATATTATATTCTCCTTTGTGTATCTCGCGCGGAAGGGTAGAAATCGTGGGTGGTTACTATTCTATGGGTGGTCTTAGCCCGGGTGGGAAAAGCCTGGGGGTTCTGAGAGGGTTGAAAATGGAATAGCTCCAGAACGAAACCTAAGCGAGGATAAAGGAGAGAAGAGAAGAGAAGAGAAGAGAAGGGAAGAGGGTAGGGGTTGAAGGAAAGAGGGAACACGCCGAGAAGTGCTGAGGACGATCAATAAGGAACCTTCACCACTACCATAGCTGGTGGAGCGGTCTTACCAGAACCTCAAGCCGCGGACTCTGAGCGTTGAAGAAAAAGGGTTGGTCATTGGTCCCATTCCAAACCCCCGTGAATTTAAACTCGAGTGAAATTTTTACGGGCTTTATCGAATACGCCATAGCACATTTCCAATCCAGATAAATCCGGGGGTGTAACATGAGCGGCATGATGACGCGGTGCGATTGGTGACCCGCCAACACCGCTTCCGGTTCTTCCAGGTCTCCGAAAGTGCGATAGGGTCGGATCGTCAAATCCATGGTTTTGCATTGTTGTCAGACATATTGGGGTTTGTTCTTGAGGCGGCGGGTGTGCAAGGGCGAAGAGAGGGTGGCGGTTGGCTCTATTGATCTGTAAGACTACCCGACGTACAGACTGGCTACCTACCTACCTACCTTCCTTCCTACGTACCTACCTTCCTCCCAAAGGAGGGAGCTAGCGAGTTGACTCCCTCTTCCCTCTTCCCTCTTCAATTTCGCAGTACCAGCTCCGTATGTATGTACGGAGTTGCCGTAGGCGACTCTCCCGCTACCCTTAACGCTGGCTTAGCAATGACAACCCCTTCTCTCCACCCTTACAGCTTGCAGAATTCTCTCGAACGTCGACCAGCTATCCAACACCAGCCGAGTCGCTTAAATCCACGAGTCTCTAACTCCTAGCCCATATGCATACACGTAACGTTTCATATGTGCTAAAATTCCCATGTTACAGCTATGACTTTTTCTTCGAGGTGAAGGAACGGAATAAAAAAGACTTTTCTTCACACCTGCTCCGAAAATGCCCCTTTGCGATCTCTTGAGCGGGCGCAAAACAGCACTTTGCGGCCCTTGGGCGGACAAGTATTTTCCTAGGGCATTTATGCAGAGAAGGTGTTAAGAAATGTACTATTTGTGTGACTCTTGATAGGATCGGATCCTATCTCGATGGAATTCGGATTCTTATCACTTTAGCACTAGCACATTCGTACATGGGTGCTATCTTTGATTGTTTTCAATATAATCGCTAATCGCTGATCGTATATCACAACGCAATCGAGATACGAAAATCGTACCACGTTTAGATATATTTCTTTGTATTTCGTTATCACATAGATATTTAATTTCCGTCGATTATTGTTATCGTCGGTGATAATGAGATGCGAAAATATTCGCGTTGTATTTATATATAGGTATACACATATGCACCTATACTGTATAATGTATAGGAAATTTATCGCGCACGGTCGACACGCAGGACAGGGAATTGAGCTCCTCCGCGTCTCCTCCTCTCCAGCTATACGTACGTCTCATCGTCCCTCTTTCTCTGGATCTGCAGGGATTCTCGGGGGGGTCTTTTCCGCCCCAATCCCCTGTCCCGAATTTTTCTTACCTACTACCCCGCTCGCCCTCTCATTTCGTATTTCCACGATCCGCCTACCCTGCCGCGTCCCCGTCGTCCGACCCTTATGTACACCAATGTCGTGTGAATGTGTGTGCGGGTTCTGTATATGCTTGGCTTAGAGGGGATGCCGTACTCTCAAGGCCTTATGTGCTCAACCCCCTTCGGGTATATACCTATGTGTATGTACCGTGGACGTGAGATTAAATTCTAACGCCACCCCCGTCCAGGCATTTTTCTTAGGTCTAAGGGGAAGTTAAGGGGTAGCTACGACCGACGAACCTTTTCTCCTCTCTCTCTCTCTCTCTCTCTCTCTCTCTTTCTCTCTCTCTCTCTCTCTCTCTCTCTACGTGCCGAAATTAATACCCGACCCAAAACCCCAACGCCCCAACGCCCACTCCTCTCACCCTTTTCCAACCCCTCATACACGCAGCTATACGAAGCTCTTCGCTTCACATTTATACACGCATACTAACACGTACCGTTATTCAACCCCTAACTCTAACTCTACCTCTCTCTCACTCTCTCTCACTCACTCACTCACTCACTTGCTTTCTCTCTATACACGGGGATTTCTAGCCGCCATTATTTAGCGTGCTTAGAACTCGCACCCCCAATCTCCATGCCGCTGCTACTACAGCTACCCCGTGATACATATACTATTACTACCCCTAGCTAGCTAGACGTCATTACTTTATAGAATAGATGTGGGTATAGGTAGGTACTCCGTTTTCCCTCGATCGAGGAAAATTTGGAAAGGCGATCAATACCTACGATATTTGATATCGCATTCAGGATCAATTCGGCTTCTTCGTCGGAATATAACATCTCGACCACGTGGATGAACGGGTTTTAAATTTCGTTTTACTATGTACATAATATTGACGCGGTTTCAGATCATCGTCATCGATTATTGTTGAGTTATTCAAAAATAAGCAAAGTTTGGAAAAACCTTTTTTTCTTTTATATAGAATTTAGGTCTGATATACCTATAGCGAATTTTTTAATCAGTTGCGATCCGGTGTGTTTCTTTCGATAAAGAACGAGCCAAGATTTAAAAACGTTTTACACAAATTCGCTAAAATCCAAACATCGATATAATAAATTAGAAATTGAAGCTTTGATTCTCCAATCTTCAGAATTTTTTCTTTCTCTATTTTTACGTTATATTAATTATTATTTGTTGTTTTAATATTTCACATTTTTATTTATTTTTTCTTCATTTATTCAAAGCATCGATCATTCATATAAATACATATAAATTAATACGGGCTTATGTATTATATACCCAAAACGTTTAAAAAAAAAAAACATAAAAAATCACGTGACATACACATAACGTGAAATAACAATACGAGATGTATATATATATATCTTTGACAATAATTTTATAATAATTATTAATAACAACACACACACACACACAATGATAATAAAAATTGAAATTAAAAAAAATTATCGTTACAATCGAAATCCCGCATGTATTATACATACACGTTCACGTATACATATATATTATATATATATATATGTATTATAAAATCGTGCTTGATGTGTGTCAATCAAATATTATATTATATACCTACTGATAAGTTATCGTATATAGGCATATCAATTCCCTCCTACCAATCGCAACAATTTTTATTATCATTATGTATTATATATACGTATATATATATATATATTATATATTAGTATGTATGTGTATTATCGATCAGAAATATTAAATCTGACGGAAGATATTTGTTTTTCTTTCATTTTTGTCGTACTTACTACTGTTTTTTCGTTTTTTTTATCAGATTATCAGAAAAACCAAAAAAAAAAATAATTAGATTTTCTATTCATTTCAAATAATTTTTCATATTTTCTATATACCTACCTAGTACATAGAATATAATATAATATAGACTAAACCCCAGGTTCCTATCTCAATTCTAACTACTACCATCCCAAAGCCTTAGAATTTTCGCATTTCAATGAAATACGATTCGCGATGTTTCGCGTTTAATTCCTTTTATTTTTTCTTTCCTCCCATTTCTGAGATCTTGACATAAAAAAAAAACAAAAAACGAAAAAAAAAGTTATCACATCTAAATTGTGCCGAATAAAAATTTTGTCGTTAAAAAAAAATCTGTAAATTAATTATTTCGCGGATATACCTAATACTACTAGGTGTAGATAAGACGTGTGCGGAGTTTCAGATTATTCAAAGCGATAACGCGATATAAAGAAGTCAAAAAAATTAACCCCGAAGTATTAAAAATCGTGTTTTTATTCAAATGGGTAAGTTCAACGACTGTGTGGCAGTACTTAGAATTCATATAAGAACCTAAGATTTGGACTGAATTTTTTTGTACATATTTCACGACGTTCTGACCCATGAGAGCATACAAATTCGAAAATGACATCTATACAAAAAAAAAAAAGAAAAATCAAAGAAAAAAAAATCGAAGAACTGAATGAAATCGAATTTTCGATTTAGAAGAACAAAAAACAAAAAAACTAAACGTTATAAATTTATTTCATATACACTATCATGTATACATATGTGTTATATACTATACATATATATTATATACATATACAAATGTGTACATAGGTAAAATTTTATCTCGGACTGTACGACCGGGACTGGACTTAGATTTAGGGGCTGCTGCTCGTTGCAGGGGGTAGTTCGCGGGGGTTGTGGCCCGCCGGGTTCAAAGAGGGTGAGGAACGGGTTGGGGGGTTGGGGGGGTCCGGGGTTTTTGGGGGTGGATGGGGGGGGGAGTTAGGTTCACATTTACATAGCGGACCTCTGCCAGGACTAGATGACTAGGCGGATGGGGGGGAAGAGGCTTGAGGGTTGAGGGTGGAGGCAGGGTTGGTGTTAAGAGCGAAGAACGGAGGGGGTTAGACCAGCTAGTCAGGCAACATGGCCGCGACTACCCCACACGACGACGACGACGACGACGATTTTGCTTCTGTTCAATGCCATATATGTATATTCGCTATATACTATATACTATAATATATGTATTATATACTACGTGTAGATGGGTAAAATTCGAGTAATATGTACTTATAAAGTTAACTTTGATTATCGGCGTCGCGACGATCGTTACTATCATTTGATTACATACCTGACGTAGGTATATAGAACCTCCCAATAGAACGCGATGCGAAATCATTTGATGAATAGAAAATAAATTAAAAAACGAGAAAAGTAGAATTTCTATTCTCTTCAAATTCTGAGGCAACAAACAAGGCTGACTTATCACTTGCAATCAAATTTCGGGTTGATGGGTCCGGAAAATCTTATACTCGGACAATTTTTTATACGATAATATACATGGTCGAAATTTGTGATGCTACTTTTTCTTCTCTCTTCTTTTCTTTTTACACCAAAGTCGCTAGGGGTAGTTTTTCGAGTTAGGTGAACAAAAATTTGTACAAACGAGCCCCGATCTAAATTCCGATTCCAGTGAACGCCTATGATACTCCGAGATTGAAAAAATTCTTCGAAAGAGTTATAGCTGGCGGTTCTAGTTTCGGGTAAACCGATGTATGTACATACTTACTAGGTTTATTATTTTTCCGATCAAACCGAGGCCTCGGCGTATAATACGCGACCCGAACGTCTGTATGCATATACCTACACGTATATATCTATAGACGGTAGAGCGGCGAGGCTTAGGTCCTAATTTAAGGGTGGAAATGAAAACCACCCCCTTCGCTCGTGCTAATTTAAGGCCGACGCTAGCCGCTCATTTGTTTTAACCGCTCGCTATACGTAGGTACAGCATCGCTGAGGGGTGGTATAGGTGGTGGTGGTAGTGGTCAACGGGCGAGTCGCCGTTGCTCTGTTCGTACGCGACGCAATTCCCGACTATATACTACATAAATGTACATATATATATATATATATATATATATATATTTATAATGCATATATTTATATAGAAAAAGAAAAAAGGAGGAAGAAAGAAGATTACGATTTTCTCAAAAAGTGAATAAAAACGAAGAAAAAAAATCAAAAATCAAAAATCGATCGAACTTACCTCAAGAAATCTCGTCGACGACGATCTTCCTCCTTCTCTCTTATTTTTATAGCAGAATTTTTGTTTTCTCATTTTTTCCACACACTAAGTATGTATATGGTGTGTACTTCCGTTCTAAGCCGCGGTCGTAAACGAACTGTTGAATTTAGAGCCGAATGGTGGTACAGTTTCTTTTTTTTTCTATTTTATCTCTCTCTCTATTCTCCAGCGGATCCAAAACCGCTTTTGAAAAATTTGACCAATGGTCTAATAGCTGCGACTATGATAAGTTCGAATCTGAATATGAAAAGCTGTCCGAGCTTTCCGAACAATGGAGATAAAAATAAAAGTGGAAATGAAAATCTGAATTCTAGAACTAGCCTGGGTGGTGGTCACGTAGGTATATATATATCAAAAACGGCTGGAGGTCCGAGCCTCGTCTTATTCACCACGTCTGTTCACATTGTCTGCAGTTGATCTCGGTCCAGGTGGGGTCTGCACCGGTATATCTGGTCCTGGCTATGATTTGGGAACCTGCTGGACCACCGGTACCCAAATACGAGGGGGTCGCGTCTCGCGAGATACAGCATACGTTGCAGCATCCGTTGGTCCAGCTGATCCCAGTAGCACGACAAAAAATAAAAAAACACAAGAGAAGAGAGAAAAAAGAAAAATAGGGTAAGGAATCGGGGAACCCGTTTCTCCGGTAGGTACGATAGCTGATCACCGTCTCAGATACAACATACTGCGCAGGGATATAAGCCTACGATCATTATTTCCTGCAGATCAAATTTTCGCGTAGCTTTCAAAAAAAAATTTGACCTTAAATTCAGTTTCGAAATAAAAAAGTAGAAACGCAGTTCTTCTCTTCCTTTCTTTTTTTTTTGTTATTTTCTAGCTCGAAACTTTCCGAGGCATACAGATACAGGGTTTGGGGGTTGCGGAAGGTTCCGCGAGAAATGCGGGAGCAGAATTAGGGGTTTGGGGAGGTACTAGGTAGAACACCATTTATTTTCGAACTCCCTTTCCGCCCAGGCTCTCACCCTCTCGTTCAGAGAGTAGAACTACCCGGCATGCGGGCATCATTAACGCGAACCTTAACCACCCCCGATGTGTGTCTTACGGGGGGGGCGTATAGTAGTAGCGGCGTCGAAGAGAAAATTCGCTAATTCTGTTCCCTGAAATTCGTTTTTGACTATTTTTTTCTTTTTTTTTTTTTCTCCCTTACGATTTGAAAGTAATTTCGGATCATTTTCATTTCTATTTTCTACGTTTTTTTTTTTCTTTCTTTGATCATTTCTTCAACTTTACTCCGGATTTTGTTTCATCGACAATAGATTCGACGAGGGATGTTAATCAATCAATGAAATTTATTGAAAATTCAATTTTTCCGATAGTTTGAGCAACAGGTGAAAACCGAAGGGATGAAAATCTGTCTATCTTAGTTTATAGAGTACCTAAGTCGTATCGCGGTATCGATATCAACCCATTTAAAAAATTGATCTATTTTCAAAAACTGTGGAAAAAAAAGACGGGAAAATTATTTTCGGGGGTAGGTATATTGTTCAATTCATTTAACATGAAAATACATGGTCATACTTTATTAACAGACAATATATACACACAATCAGGGGTTTTGTTTACAAAATTAAAAAACGGTATACAAAATACAAGAAAACGAAATGAAAATATCATCGTTTTTCAAAACGAATAATTTTAGGGTTGATAAACATTCTTTTTTTTTTATCTATACCTGCAATCGACTCTTTAATAACAATGATAAGGGTAGATTTTCGTCATATAAACGTTTCCATTTCGCTGTTTTATTTTTTTGTCAATTTTCAAAAACCACCCCTTGCTCGTATCTCTTATATCGAAATTAGGGAAATTTATCACCGAAAGAGACGATTAATAAATTTGAAATCGCACCTATTTACCTACCCACTACGTACTGTAATGTGTATAAAAAAGAAAACCAAAAAAGACCAAAAAGGTTGTTGCAACTGGTTAATGAGGTTTGGAGAAATGAGAGGTGGAAGTCCATTAAATTCTGATTAATGTAATGCGCGACTGGTAATTCGAACAATATAATACTTTCCTCTCTCTCTCTCTCTCTCTCTTTCTCTCTCTTTCTCGCTCTGTTACCGCGAGCATTTTCACCGTTTATATATGTATATGTAGGTATATATTTATATATATAAACGTACGTTTTAAATACCGCAAAGTAAATATTCACAATTATATATTATACCCCATGTGTATATACCAACGTATGTACCTATATCATTGGTCGCGTGAACTTGTTGCACGTATCATATATATGTATGTGTACCGATATTTCTATGTACATATACACATAGTTAGAAAAAATATATTTCACAAATCTGGTATCTAGGTATACGCGCATAAGTGATCGTCGGTCAGGCTCATATGTGTTACGTAAATTTCAATTTTTTTTTTTTTCAACCCTTAATATATAATCGTCTCTAAATAACGATATCCCATGTTTTAGATGAATGGTAGAAAATCGGGTGCATGTATGAAAGATACAATAAAATAAGAAAAGAAATGAAATGAAATATCTTAACTCTAGACAGGGAAGAGTCACCGTGGTTTTAGGGGCGTGCGTTAGCCCCTATATCTATATATAAATTATCTAACCTTTCATCTAACTTCCCCTTTTCATCTAATTTATCCCCACTACTCGGTATTTTCTATGCGAAGGGAGTTAGAAGGGAGAAAAGGAGGTGGAATATACCAAGTAGGGGTCAGTTCTGGTGGGGATTTTGTTCCTATATACATAAACACGTATATACCTAGGTACGTATACGTATGTACGCATCTATATATGTATTATAGAATCTGCGACATTTACAAACTGCTTCTGTACACAGTTTACACATATATATATACATACATGCGTATGTGTGTATTTTACACGCATATATAACACGCATATGTACATAATACATGTGTGTGCAGAAATTTTCCTATAGGTGGATACCGGGGGTCAAGGTACTAACACTAGTACCAAAACCCTTAATCAATGGCTAAAGCAGATTAGAAATCGTCGAGTCATTAATCAAGATTGAAGGACGTGAAAATCATTAGTTAATATAATGATAAAAACGAGGGGTGCAGAAGACAATGGAAAAGAAAAAAATAAAACTGCTCACAATATATATGAGGAATCGCAGATTTTTCAAAAAACCATCTCGTTTTGTGAATTCGATAGTAAAAAGAACAATGAAAGGAAAAGGGAAGCGAAAAAATAGTTAAAAGACGTTTTTTCAGTTAGGGGATGAAGCTAAGTGCATTTCTTGAGAGAAGTAGACTCGCTGGTCTCTGGCTGGCGTTACACCCCTAGGGACATATACACAGTTTAAGGGAAGGGGGCTGAATAGGGGTGTACTATAAGCTGTAGTAGTACGTCTGTGCAGCAATATGAAAATAAGTTATAATAAGTGAAAAAGCGCAGTGGTGTGTCTCCGCCCTTATAATAAACTCACATTCTTAACCACGACGACGTCGACGACGACGACGTCGAGGACGAGGACGAGGACTACGACGACTTAATTTACATTTTAACTACTTCGTATGAAAAAAATTCCGTCGTTCGTTGAAATTTCAACCCTTCCCTCATCTCTGACCACGACGCTTTTTGCGTTAGTATAGTCTGACCCTGTATACACAAGTTGGGGATGAAGACTTGTTTTTCTTATTAGATTTATCAATTTTTCGACAACTATTTGTACATTTTTTGACAAATTCTCATATTAAACGAGAATTCTTTCTTTTTTTCTTTCTTTTCTCTTTGTCGCGTAAACTCGTATGCGTTTGCATAAATATCATCCCCCTACCCTCAAAAATTCATCAAAAATTTTTTATCAAACGTTTCAATCTTTTTTTTTGTCGAAAACTTTACAGTTTTTTATTAATAGTATATAACGCGTAGTTTTTCAATTTTCGGTATTTCAAATTTAAACCACCCCCACCCCCACCCCCACCCCCGTCCTCCTAGCCGTCGAATGAAAGAAGATTGTTCTTGACGATTTGCCTAAATTCATGAAAAAAAAAAAATGTGTATCTCGAATTTGAACCACCATCCCATCCCCCTGGAACCCCCTATAAAAAAAAAATAGAAAAATAGAAAAAAAAAAAGAAAAATAGAAAAAAAAAAATGCGTAACCTAGCGCGTAGCGTATAGCGTTACCTACATGCCTATACCTACTCCGTTCAATACGAACTAGGAGCAGCAAGCTACAGCATAGCTGCAGGGCGGCGCAAGCGCCTTCATTTTGTTTTTCCGGCGTAGTTTTCCTTTTTCAAAGATGGCGGAGTTCGGCGCTTTTACCACTTCCACATACATTTCCATTTCCACTTCCACTTCCATGTCTACTTCCGCCTCGACCCTGCCCCCCCGTCCCCCCGTCTACCTCAAGCTAAAGCGTCCGGGCGCCGCGTACGCGTCGGGACGTAGCGCGCCGCTTGTTGTAACGTCGGTAAAATCGCAGGGGTTTATTTTTCGTTTTTTGTCCTAAGAGAAAACGTATAGGGTAGTACGAAATCTACATTACCAACCGACACCAAAACATCCCCTAAAATTTCTATGTTTAACTGAAAATGTTTTTGCTTCACCACTGCACCGCGGCGCTACCGCCGCCGCCGCCGCCGCGACGCGCTGATCGATGCTTCTAACTTCTGATTCGGTTTCTCCTCCTGTTTCTCGACGCTCAAACTAAAACCCATACGCAATTTACCGAGCCAGAAACCGAGCAGATATAAGGTATATAGGGTACGACGCCGAGCGTCGCGAAGCTCGATCCTAGTACGATGCTTCCATCCTCACCGTTTGAGCTAGACATTATTATTACTCGGTACATACCACCCCGCGTACACATACAATTATTTATAGGAATTCAAAATTCAAAAAAAAAAAGATAATTGCAAATTGCAAATTTTTCTTTCTACAATGTCTATCGTTATTTTTTTTTCTTCTTTTCTTTTCCTTTTTTATACTTTTCGAAAATTTTCCTTACACAGATCTTAGATTCGTACGTATATTATAGGTATAATATAGATGTGTGCGTGTGAAATCGTCCTCCGAATGATTTCCTCTCTTCGATCGATGGTATTTAATACACCTGCAACAATAAATAAAGGAAATAATAAGAAAACAGAAATTTCGTTAATCAATTATTTAATTGATTAATTCTAATTAATTTGAAAAAAAAAAAAAGAAATTAGGTACAGCGATTTTGATTTTTCTCTCTTTCTCTCTCTGTTTTCTTCTGTGACGTTTTTTTTTTTCATTTTCGTTTTTTCTTCATTTTTTTTTTGGTTTTCCATTTTTTTTTTCTTTTTTTTTGTTGCTTTTTTAGGCAATTTTTTAAAATTAAGGCTGTTAAACCTAATCTCCACGCGCGCTTGGTAGATATAAAAATGTGGCGTGTCCATCCCCCCAGTCTCGCGCAGTTAAATCGCCCTACGAAATGTTCTTAATATCTCCACGCAGTTGGTATATACTATATGTATATATATATATACCTATACATACCCTAAATTTAGGTATTATTTAGCTACATATATATATATCCGTTTATACATGTACATATGTACTTCGCAATTGGCAAGAGGCGTTATATACCCACATTTCCATATACGTAGTGCATAGGGGATGAGAGGTCAAAATGAACACCCCTAAAAAAATTTTTCGTACATTTTCAAAATTGAAAAACGTTTTAAATTTCATTATTTACTTTGTTCTAGCAAATTTCAAACATCGAATCAACCATATACATATATTGACAGCTTAATAGGGAAAGGCGGGCAAAAATTTGCGAAGAAAAAAAACGAATAAAATAAAAAATTCAAAAAAGGTAAAAAGCACCTTAAAGTGAATACGAAAAAATGAATTTAGAACGTCTTTAAATTTTGTTAGATTACGAAATTTTTTTAGAATATCCCAATTTTTCTTTTTTAGCAATTTCTGAAATTTTCAGACAAGGGCGTTCATCATTGGCACTCGGCATCGGTCAGGCTACTATCGTTTTTCGTTCGAAGAATAAATGTAATGAATTTTTTGTTTCTCTCGCCGGAAATAACGTGACAAAAAATTTTTCTAAATTTCAAAATCTTGATTTTCTTATTTCATTTTTATTTTTAGTTTCTTTTTTTTCTTCTAATCGACACGCAGTAATACAACGGGAAGAAAATTGGGTTCTAAAAAAATGAAAAAAGAAAACAAATGACGGAAAAAAAAATAGAAAAATCAAAGAAACCCTCAACCCTAAACCTTAGACAGTAAACCAGCTCCTCAAACAATTCGCTTCGATTTATAGCGACGAGGAACTAGGAAGCTGCAAGCATGCCCCCCCTGTAATGAAACCCGTGTTGAGCCAGGTTTCAGACATGGGATAAAATATCGCCGCGAATTATCATACCATCTGAAATTAAAGGACTGAAATTTTCCTCCGTTTTTTTTGTTTTTTTTTTTTTGTTTTTTTTTTCTCCTTCTTCTCTCTGTTTCGTTTCGGCGATGGTATGGGGTAACGCAACGCGTATAGCGGAGCGAAATAGGAGTAAAAATAAATTTATATATAGGTGGCTATAGGGGTGTATGCCGTTGGCGAAGGTTGACGCGCATGCCCACGCGCGATCGCACTCGCACTCGCGCAATAAGGGTAGGTATAAAATAATTTCGGGTAGGTAGGTAGGTAGGTAGGTAGGTAGGTAGGTAGGTAGGTAGGTAGGTAGTACGTAGTATACCCTCGTACTCACACTCTCATCTACATCTCTCCATCTCGCTCTCTTCACCTCTCCTTGTACCGCTATACCGCGTCGCATCCCCTAGAGAAGAAGAGAGGGAAGAGGGTTTAGAGCATATATGACGGCAAAGGAGGGTAGAGGGTAGAGGGTAGAGAGAAGAGACCGGAGGGCGGATGGCAAAGAGAAGAGAAGCGAAGAGAAGAGAAGAGAAGAGAACAGAAGAGAAGAGAAGAGAAGGGAAGGATACGAGCGCGAGCGCCGGGTTGGCGAGAGCTAAAACCTAACCGAACTCACGCAGTTTGCGCAGTTACTCGCGTATACCTCTATACACATACGTAGTAGAGAGAGGAGAGATGAAGAGAGGTGGGAATCTCTGCCTACGTGGTTGAGAGCCGTAGGGTTCGAGAGGGGGTGTTGAGGGTTGTTTTCTTTTTCTTTTTTTTCGCGTCCATTTTTCTCCTTCTCTTTTTTTTTGCACTGTTTTTTTTTTTTTTATTTCTTCTCTTTTTTCGTTTTTTTTTTTTCCATTTTCTACTCTCTCTCTCTCTCTCTCTCTCTCTCTCTCTCTCTTTCTCTTTCTCTTCTTCCCCTGCACTTTTCAACCCTATTTTTATTTTTCAGCGACTGCGCGGCCACGCCCAACCCGCGATGGCGCCCACGCGAAAATTATATACCCCCTAGCTCGGAGGCGTTTCCGCGCGAGAAGTGGTTTCTCGTTGATTTTTTACCTTTTTTTTAGTTTTTTAGTTTTTTTTTTTTAATTTTTTTCATTTCGTTCTCGTTTTTTTTCTTTTTCAATTTTGCAAATTTTTCGTTTTCATTTTTTTGTCATATTGTCTTAGCATTATTATTCTTATCATCATTTTTTTCGCTTCTTCTTCTAAATAAAAATTTTCGAAAAAATCGAGCGCGGAAAAGTTTTCATTATTCTTCTCGCTTCTTCGTTTTTTTGACACGTTTTTTTATTTTTCTTCTTCTTATCTTCTTCCTCGTTTCTTCTTTTGTCACACCCAGGGGGTAGATTTTTCAAGGGTTTATCATTTTCTACTACTGCCTATACCTATAATGTGTATAATATATATTGTATACTAGGTACGTGGTACATATATGTACTACAACCTATATACTGATATAAATATATGTAATGCAAACCTACAAGGGGTAGAAATTATTCAAAATTTGTATTTTACACATATGATGCAGCATATGTAGTAAATTTTACTTTTTCATTCATTAGATTTTCTTGTCTCATTATACGATCGTTGAGTATATACATATGTGTATATATACATAATTGTATACGTATTATGTATAGAAGATTCGAAAGGAAAGAATTGAGAAAGAAGAAAATTTGACTAAAAAATCGAAAGTAAGGGATGAAATGGGTTGATTTCTATTTTTTCCTGATAATGCGATTTTGCGAAAGACAAGAAGAAAGAAAACAGAGAAAAAAGAAAGAAAGAATCTCTTTTCTTTTCATTTCATTTTTTCTTTTCCTCTTTTTCATTCGATTTTTTTCTGTTTTTTAGGTATCCTGAAAGTTGTACAAAATCGCGAACGGTGGGGGATGGAATATTGTAGTATGTAGTACATAGGTAGAGCGAATAGGTGCAGCGACGATATAGGTATAGCATATAATATATTTAACGCGTACATGTATGTATGTATAGAAGAAAATAAAGAAAAGTTAAAAAACTATAGAAAAAACTAAAAAACCAAAGAAAAAAAGAAAACCCCCCCCATTGGTGGGAGAAACGCTTCTGCAACGAGAAAATATATGAGATCTATACCTATATGTGTGTGTGTATCTATCTATATATATTATATACATATGCTATTATACTACAGAGTCAATCGTCTGTTAGCTCTTAATAGAAAAGTAGGGTCGATTTATGAGTTATAGGTAAACCAAACACTCGACTCTTCTCTATATATACTCTATACTCGTATAGCTACGCTCTTTTATCCCTATGTGAATAGCGTGTATCAAAACCCGGTTAAAAATTCACTTTCACCTCTATCATATACCTAGTATATAACGTTGTATTTGTAATTATAATTCTTGTATTATTTATATCACATACCATTATGTATATAAACAGACTTGGCACATAATAATTATTTCGTAATTTTATACACATCAATCTGTATCCAAGAAAAAACCAAAAGCACATAGAAGATAATTTATGTGATATAAATGAGTAAATAACAATTTTCTATCACATATCCCAGGTATATACTAGGTATATATTATTCTATTTTATGTATACAATTACCGTAATAATAACCTTTATCAAAATTTCTCTTCAAATACACACACACATATATATATATATATTTATATGCTATGTATATTATATACTATATACTATCTAATATATAACCATATTATAATTTTAAAGCCGCAGGTTTTTCTCCAGCTTTCGCGATTCTGCGCAAAACTACCATCAACGCAAGCTACATAAGCTTCACCTTCGTGTAAGGTAGAGGTATAAGGTAGCTATATATGCCTATATAATATATACCTATATATATATATATATATATACACATGTATACCTACACGCGAACGTTTCGTTTGCAAGGGTTGGCGCGGACGACGGGGCCCGGTCATTTATTTCTCCGCACGGCATAATTTATCGCGAGGATTTTCGCAAAAGCACGCTTCTGTGCGAGGAGGCAGTGGAGGCAGAGGAGGCGGTAGCGGCGCGGCACCAGCGAATGAAAAGTAGGGAAATATACGCAACACATACACCCACACACACACACACACACACAGATACATACATTAAACGTATAATACAGTATATGTACAGGGTGGTTCAGATTTGGCGGATTATATTTTAAGGGTAGATTCCCAGCGAAAATCCAAGGCTAACTTTCCTTTACCAAAAATTCGTCGGACCGATAGTTTCCGAGCTGGAAAATATATTAGTTGAACCTGACCGCGGAGCGCATAGTATAGCTCGCATAGACTAGGTACCGCGCAGGTTACGCTCATAGTCAGCCCAGTCACCCCAGTCTGAGCTTCGCCTATGAGTTCCGCGATCTGTCATCTAAGATCCGTCCTAACTCGGAAACTATTATAATCTCGAATTTTTTGTAGAGGAAACTTAGTCGCAGAATTTCACAATGAATCTACCCTCGAAATTTAAAACACCCTGTACGTATAGGGGGAAGAAAACGTACAACGAAAGAGACTAAATAACAGAGGAAATCGTCTCTCCGCGGTACTAGAGTCGGTATACGTAAATACTATGTATATATATATATATTTCGTTTAGTTTTGTACATACCTACTTTACGGAAATAAAAATCTACATGCATATACATATATATACAAAGGAGCTGAATCTAGAGGCGGGAAAAAAAAAACATATATATAGAGAGAGAGAGAGAGAATCTAAGTGCATTATACAACGAGTACCTAGATACGTGTAGGTATATACTTATACGATTAAATACGAAACCCTAGTCCTTGTTCTGTCGATGATTCGAATATTCCCACGCGTATATTGTATCTATGTAATGGTATATATATATACAGTATATAGTTCGTAGATACCCTACAGTGGAATTGAAATCTCTCTTAAACTATATGTATGTACGATTCTATTTAAATTACATAAAATATTTACGCAATGATTTATATACATATAAGAGGTAAATTATGTAATACGATTTAATCATTTATACATAAATCGAAAAAATGTGCAGTTTTCCAAAATTTTTAATACCTAAATTATTATCACTGACGAAGAAGAAAAAAAAATTGCAAAAACGTAATAGCAATTCAATTTCGATTCCAAATTCATTTCTGCAATAGTATAGGTATCGCGATACATACCTTCACCATGTACACGTACTACATAATATACCTCTCCCATGTATAGAAAATACTTTTAAGAAATCAAAAAAAAATTACAAAAACTACAAATCGGGTTTTACTTTCAACATTTTGGGTGACAACCAATTCTCACATCGATTTACGCAAAAACTATAAAAACGAACTTTTCATAGAAACATCGATATTTTATAATAAATGATCGATTGAAAGATGGTATCGGGTCAACATTTTCCAAAAACTGAAGCCACAAGGTTCGATTTTTGAATTAAATTCCAATTAATTTACGTGTTTCTATATCTTTCCAAGCTAATGCGAAATGAAGTAAGAAACACATTGTGCCATTTTTTTAAAAAATAAAATCGCGTTTTGAAAGACCCATCTTCCCACTTTCAAATACCGCTGAAGGGTATCGGTTTCTCCGTCAGGGATTTGATAAAAATTGCGCTCTGCCCTTTTCGCAAAAAACCGCAACGTTTTCGTATTCACATTTTTTCTTAATCTTAATTTTCCAAAAATTCGTTCGACGTTCTTACTTTTCGGTATCAGAATAGCACGAAAAAATCATCAATTACGTAAAAACGATAAATCTCTATATCTATGGGGGGATAGGGGGCTGGGTGAGAAAAATTTGCAAAAAATCATCGAAACCAGTGGTGCGACTGAATAAAAGGATAGAAAAAAATCGACTCCTGCATGAATCTGGACTTCGCCCAGCTACCAAAATCCGAAACGATCAACACCACCTCGATGACTACGTTTCTGCATCAGACAGTGAAATTTTCGCGAATAGGTACAACGGCGCGGCGCGTCAGGCGTCAGGCATAACTTCTATCCCCAGAAATCGATGCGAAAGTCTAAATGCCTGTACGTAGGTACGTAGGTCACATACTCTGTACCTACTCGCGACATGTTACTCCGTAGAATTGATCCGCGGCCTTCTCCAGCCTTCGGCTTGGGTTGTCCGGGTCGCGATCCGAATCCAAATCCAAATCGGAATCGAAATCGAAATCGGAATCCCCATGGCCTACGGGGTTGTCTATAGATTTCTGTTAGATTTTCTCCGCTTATCTACTTGTATCTGGGTAAATGTGAAAAAAAAAAACGAAGAAAAAAAGAAAACTACCCCTATACCAGTTCCTAAATCGTATAATATGTACCTCATAGTATGTACCTATATACGTAAAGTTAAGGGTTGTATATGTGTAGGTAAAGGGGTAGGTGGCGTACCGTATTCGTTGGCTAGCAGCTAAGAGGGGAAACGATTTTTAAAGTGGTATTGCGAGGGAGGGAAAACGTGTAGGAAAAGGGGTAAAACGGGGAAAAGTGGAATACCTACCTACCTATACCTACCCTGCACCTAGGGGTAGGTATATATCCCGGCTTGTATTTTAGGCGGGGGTGAAAAATTTCACGGAGTTATCCGATTGGCCGTTAGCTTCGGGTACCCGAGTCCGTAGTTCCGAGTTTCGAGTTTATAGGGGCGTACGGGGGTGGAGAAAGACCGCGGCTTTAATGACGCTCGCTCTCCCGCGACTGGCACGAAATGTAACCCTTATATTCGACCCCTTGAAAAATACCCCATAACCGAGAATAGGATGGGCGCGGGGCGAAGGGGGGTTGGGGGGGGGGGTCGAGGGTTAGAAGGGTGTAGGTATACCACACACACGCACACGCGTATCCAGCAAGGGCTGCGTGAATGAGTTTGTGAGTGCGTTAGCCACCGAGGTACGCGGGGGTGGAAATGAGGGTGGAGCGAGATTACAAAGTACCCGAGGTTCCCGACGACCCAGCCTCTCCATCCCCCGACTCAGCCTGCTACTGCTACTGCTACTGCTGCCGCACCTCTAAACCTTATTAACGCGTATCTTAAGCATTGGGTAGTACGAAAAAAGGAGAAAACAAAAAAAAACGAAATGTGATAATTTTCGTTCTCCTTTTTGGTGTTTTTTTAATTTTTTTGGTTTTTTGCTGTTTCTTTTTTACTTCAGAGAGAGAAATTTGGAATTAATGATCGATACGTGGCAGGGGGTAAAAAAATTGGATGAATAATATAACGAATTTTCAGATAGTCAACGAGATGTTTCAAATTTTTTTTATCTCTTTTGAGAACTGGTGAAATTTCTACGGAAATTTATGAGAAAAGAGGAAAAGAAGAAAATCGAATTAATTCACTCATTTTATTACGTATAATATTGTTGCAATAAATTAATGACTCTCAATCGAGAAATTGTAAAGTATGGATATGAGATAATCTTAGGTGATTGAAAAGAAAAAAAAAATTCGCAATCTACTATACACAGGCGCAGTTCCATAAATTTCGGGGTTTGACAGAGTGACTTAATTGTAAAGATTGAAAAAGACGCGTTTTCATTTATTATAAAAATTATTTTCGACGATTATGCAGAGAGAGAATTACCAGAAGAACAGATAAAGAAGAAAAAAAACGAAGAAATAAGGAAAATTGAAAGAGGACGAAAAATCTCAAAAAAAAGCACAAAAATGGGAAAAAAAAGCCGTAGAAGAATATTTTGACGCACAGATATATTATACACCTATAGATATAGAATACACCCTTTATACTTAAAAAAGAAAGAAAATAGAAAAAAGGACGAAAGAAAAAAGAATTTGAAAAAAAATAAAATAAAAAAAGGTTCGCCTCACCCCCGCATATACGATCACGTGTCGCTATCCGCGGCTATAATTAATCAAGCTAAGAAAACCCAGCGAGTTACGACTGGGGTGGATTTAAAAAAAACTGCCCCCGGGGGGGTGGGGCGGGGGCAGGAGGCTGTAGGTACTGGCGGTGGAGGAAAAGGGTAGGAAAAAGGATAAACCGAGGGTATGTGTGGTATGTGTATTCCATATAGGTAGGTATATGCGCGCATACACGCATGCATATGAATAGATACATAGATTTGGAGTTCGCGGGGCTTAGGTTCAAAGAGAGTGAGAGAGATGCGTTATAAGGGAGGTCTTTTTTAGGGTTGATATGTTAAAGGAGGATAAAATTTGGCGGGAAAAAATCTAAACCTATTTATAGAGACGCGTGCATTTTTACGTGTGTATATAGGTACATATTTATATATATATATATATATACAGGTAATAGGTATGTGCACACTGAGCGGGAGGGGGAGAGGGGGCAATACATCACGGGGCGGGGGTGCAATGGAGAGTCGCGGAGTAGGGTGAAAATAAAAATAAAAATATAAATAAAAATGAAAATGAAAAAAGGAGTTGAAGGAAAAAAAAGAAAAAAAAAGTGTAAAAACATCGCTGGAGGGGTATTATATAGTGAGAGTGAGAGAGTGAGAGAGAGAGTGAGAGGGGTGGAAAGAGCGATTCTTTGCTTTTTCTCTTTTTCTTTTCTGTCCTTTTATTTTTATTCTTTTTTTATAACGGTCAAGGGAAAGAAGGAAATTAGAGGGCGGCATTCAAACCTCCCTTAAACCCCCACTGCGAATACCATTTGGATATATATATACATATGTATACTCATTTCGCGCGAAAAGAGAACGCGAATTATTTTAGTTATAATTTTTAGTTTGTTTCTAATTTTTTACTTTTTTATTTTTTATTTTATTTCTATAAAAAAGCACCGTGAAACCCACCCGAGCTTTTGATCGGGGCGTTGAGTCTGAATCTAAATTATTGATAATGCATAATTATCCGAATCGCAGCTAGGGGTTGAATATTTCAAAATTTCGGGATATAAAATGACAATTTTTGGATTAAAGCAAGTATAATTATTATAGTTATTCCCGATTTGTGGTAAAGTGCGAAAAAAAGGAAAAAGCGTGAATTCAGATTCGCAGTTTTCGGTTTAGTGCGAAAATAAAAAGCAAAAAGTTGAAAAAAAAATAATTTCATCCCTACGAACTGAAATGAAAAATGTTCAGCTATACGATATAAGAAAAAGGAAGAAAGGAAGAAAGAAATATAAGACAAAGACGATATTTTTTGAAAACCTGATCGCATCCAACGTAATATTAACGAGCCTCGTCTCTACTTAAAAAAGAAGAAACGTCCACCCCTTGGATCTCTTATGGTCGTTTAAACTTTTTCCTCAAATAATTTATAAATTTGATTATACCCCGAAATTCCCACTTCTCTTAATTCAAAAGTGCAACATATCATATAATACATACACATAATCATATGTGTATCAATATAGGTAGGTAGGTAGGTACGTAGCTAGGTATTGGAAGGTACCTACCTACCGTGTAGGAAAGTTCTACCTATAAACCGTAGCTTGGAGGGGGTAGAAAGGAAAAAAGAGTTTTCCTGCACAGGGATGAACAGGAGGTACCTACATGCACACGCATGCATACACACAGGTCCGTTTAGGTATGAGAATGCGAAGTGGCAACGGGGGTGGCGAGATACCCACACATACAAATGCACTCGTATATTTAGAAATGGGAGAAAATAGGGGTTGTAGATTTTCTGGTGGTGGGGAAATTCGAGCCCAACCGCGTTGGTTAGGCTCTCTGCTGCACACATAGGGACATGTGTGGATACGTGTGTGCAGGATGAAGAGGAGGACGAGGAACAGAGAACCGCGATGTGAAACGAGACCGAAGTGGTATATATGTATGATAAATATATATGCATACACGTGTGCGTGTGTGTGTACATGCGTATATGCATGTATGGGTAAAGGATGGATAAAGAGAGCGGGATGGAAAATTCGAGGAGCGATTGCAGGGGGGTTTTCCGAGGTATAGTAGAAGTGGGAAAGGGTGGAAGGGGGTTTTGCAGGGGGTGGTTCGTCGGCCATTTTGGAAATTTCGCGAAAAACACACGCCCCGAGATACCTAACCCAGGTCCAGGGCAGCGTATACCTCTGCCTCTACCTCCACCTCGGCATGCCTGCCCAGGGGCTTCAGGGTGTTGTATTAAGCACGAAATATAGATGAACGTTAAGCTATAGTCTATTTATTCCTATATATACGAATATTTACACGAATACTATATGGGTGTATGGGGGGTGTGTATGTTGGTAGCTCCACATACACGCCATACCATACCCAGACGTAACATTCAATAGTTATAATAATTATAACTGCTATATACATTATATATACACGAAATAATATATATAGGCGATTTTTTAATCCCAGGATATAAATGGATGATCTTTTTCCCCGCACCATCCCTTACGAACACCTTTTAAATTACGAGAAACTATTCGAATCAGTAGATC
The DNA here is from genome assembly GCA_963992785.1 of Tenthredo livida. Lineage (NCBI taxonomy): Eukaryota > Metazoa > Arthropoda > Insecta > Hymenoptera > Tenthredinidae > Tenthredo > Tenthredo livida. The sequence goes on from OZ023072.1 coordinate 1,114,336, forward strand.
CTTGTCTATGGGATTTTTCGAGAAAATTTCGAAACCAGATTGTCGCAATTTTTAGAAAGGCAATTTTGAAATCGAATTTTTGCCAAACTTCGTGCATTAATTATTATGCATGTAAGAGAATTTTGTTATTTGTTTGATAATACATATACACACCTATATTATATATTTACATACATATTATACTAATTATTATACAGCTGGTATAGAAAACAATGGTTTTACGCACTGTAGTTGTAAATTAAACATCATATCAACAATATCATGTATAGAGAGAAGTATACGCGGTTTTAGGTAAAACTGCGAACAGAAACCTTTATCCCTTTCGGTAAAAATATGATCTATATGATGGATCTCTATAAATATTCCTTTCTCTGATCTTCGTTTTCTTATTATTTTTTTTTGCTTCTTTCAAATCCGAATCATATATGATATTAGATTTTGACCAAAAACCATATACATACATATACATATACATATGTATATGTATTACATGTATTACAGTTCCACCACGATCACCAAACCGTATCGCCCTTTTGTCGTATCCTGTTGCTGCAACAGGACAGCAATAGCTCCGAGAGTTGGAGAATTACCTTGCGTGACGACCCTCTTGGATGAACGACGTAGGTAGTTAGATAGGATACGATATAGCTACACAGGGCTAAAATCGAGATTTGCAAAAAAGAAGATTAAAAAAAAAGAAAAAAACAGAAAAGAGAACAACAATCTTCCCTCAACGTTGATTAACTAATTAATCAGCCGATTTTTCCAAAAATAAATTTCAGTTTCCGAATTTTTACACTTTTTATAAATAAATAAATAAAGAAATGAATACATAATGATGCCTCTATAATTTTGTAGCAAAATAAAACAGGAAAAAAAAACGAAAAAAGTTATGTACGTACGTACAATGTACATTAAAGGTACGTAGGTCGAGAGCTCGCTGGGTACCGTATAGTAGTAGTGGTCTGTGATGGGCGGACGGTTGCTGCTGTGGGCCGAGATATTTGCAAGCCAAATTTTAATACCAGAATTAATTTGAACCCCGCGTATATATAGGTATAGGTATGGGTAGGTGAGAGGGTCCAGGTCCCCTGGAGTAGGGCGAAAAACCCAGTAGGTATAAACCTAGGTACTTATATAGGTAGATATATGTATATAGGTACGCGGAGAAATTCGCCTTCCGTACTACACTGTCGTCCTTCCTTTTTCCTCTTTCCTCTTTCCTTTTTCCTCTTTCCTCTATCTCGCGTATTATAAAAATGTAAGCTAATTTATTGACGTCGTGTATGGTCGGACGTTCCGTTCACTTTATGTTACAGAGGGTGATGAGGACTGAGAGTTCCATATTCTGAGGGTAGATTCCTCGCGGAATTCTAAGACTATATTTCCTTTACCAAAAATTCGTAGGACGAACGGTTTACGAGCTACGTAAGATCTCAGTCGACCGATCACACAACTCATAGGCGACTCAGACTCGGCTGATCATGAGCGCGAGTTGAGCGGGCGCCCCAGTCTATGCGACTTACCTACGCTCCGGGATTGGTAAACTAAGATCTTACGTAGCTCGTAAACTATAAGTCACACCAATTTTTCATAAAGGAAATTTAGTCTTGGATTTTCACGGGGAATCTACCCTCGAAATATGCCAAGCTCAATCTGAATCACCCTGTGTACCCTTATGCTCGCGTTAATTTACATGGAAACTTTACTCACCATGGCATACATACGTGTGTGTGTGTAGGTGTGTGTGAATGTATTTATGCGAGTATGAGGTAGTTTAGCTTTTATATTGTAAATTATTATCCCCTTCACCCCTCACTTTAACCATTCTCGATACAAATGGGTAAAGTAAACTTTACCATTAGACAACCGTGCAAGGACTCTCTCGTTTGTTCGTTCGTTGGTTATGGCATGTTACCGCAGGACCAAATTCGAACTTTAGTTACATACACGTATATCGAACAATTATTTTACGACGACTTTTCCGAACGCGGAAGAAAATTTGTCGCTCTTTTTTCTCTAGTTTCACATCCTTATTCGTGAACACTTTTTTTATATCGTCACGTACATGTGTAAAGGAGAGAAAGAATGGGAAATGAATTTGACAAAAATTGTGGCATTCTTTGAATGGAAAAAATGAAAACAGGGACAAACCCATTGAGCTTATCACTCGACGATAAAGATACATCGAAAGTATCCCGAACGGAGTAATAAATGCCTAAAAATCTTCTGCATTTTATGATGAATAATGTTCGATGGTGAAAGAGTGTTGAAATGAATCCTGAGTGGAGAAATGTTATTTCATTTAAAAAAAGACAGGAAGCTATGGGTTTTTCAGTTTCTTTCATATAGGAAAATATGTGTGCTTCGCGTGATAATGTAAATTAAATATTCAGAGGATTCTTTCAATTTCTATGATTAACTTTATGATATGATGATATCGTTGAGAAATTTCTTATCATTCGTATTGCATATACCCGGGAGATTTCTCGCATATATGAGGATGTGCACTCGGAGTCTGTGTTTCACAGCGTAGAATCAGTCGGCAAACTTTTCACTCCGTACCCATCTATCTGCACTAAGTCTCTCGAGAAATGTACTGCAGAAATACTATATTATACATACATGAATGTATGTATCAGACTCCAACTTTGGTAATTATAATCTTTCGTCGTTGGACCTACACCATTCCTAGCTGCGCCGGATTTCGAGGGCTTGAACATTCATTTTTCAAGAGAGGAATGATTTTTCTTTTCTCCTGCGATTATCCTGATTCGTTTATATATTGACTTGAGATGAAATGAATAAAAAGAAACCAAGAACTTTGCATGAAAACCTGAATAAATTTCTGTTCCAGAAAACCAGAAGCTGGATCTATTTCCGAAAAAATGATCAATTTTTTCTTTCTTTCTTTTTTTTCTTTTCTTCTCTCTAGTTCTTACCTCTGTAATGTATGCTCGAGTTTATTCAGACGCCGCGACGCGACGCGTCGTCTCTCCTCTAATTCCGTGAGCGCCATTTTGCAGCGTCGTTTAATCGATCCTGCGCCCACGCGTCGGGGGTGATATTTTTTTCCCGCCATTTCTCCCATTCGCGCCATTTTAGTTCCCGTTTTCTTCTCCGATTTTCTCCAGTCTCGAACTCGCAGACGAAATGAAAATTCGGATCAGGATATGAACGAGTCTATTTTATCCCACAAATCGATCATATCGAACATCACGCGCGTCTTTCCCGATGCACTTCTCTTCGCAAACTGAACCGACCTAGCGCAGGGCCTGCAGCCCCCTGATCGTGCAAGAAATTCAAGAATGGGCCTCAATCCGCGAGCCCCGTTCAACCCGTTTCATATATGTATGATCGAATTTGCATAGAGCTAGCCAGCCGCCTCTATAGGCCCAACAAACGATTCCCCAAAAACTTACTATGCCCACCTCTTTGTTATACCCCCAGCAGAGCTGCAGCTCTACCCCCTCCAATCGTATGGATCTACATATGCCGCTGCAGGATGATGTCGTTGGTTACGTCTGCAGCAAGCTGAAAGTCCTTGTCCCGGAATCTGTCTGCACGATTCCATTCGGTGATTTCCTCTTCCTCTCTTCTGGTTTTTTTTTTTTTTGCTTCTTCCGTTTCTTTGGCTTTCTGCCGAATTCCGGTGTCGTGGGAAATTTCGGAACTCGTGGGTATACATCGAACTTCATCCCCTTCACGGGATCTTCTACAAAACGTCTTGTTTTTCTACCTAGTACTTTTTTTCATGTTTAGATAATTTTGGAAAATATTTCAGGGTTTTCGGGCGTCCGGAAAAATGGATCTTATTGACTTTTTATGGGTCTCAGATCATTCTCAACGTCTGCTGGTCTTTTCTTCATTATTTTAGGACCTGATTCAGTGGCTTTCAACCAATTTTGTCATTTCTTATTTCATGTTTCACCATTTTTCAATCGATTCCAATATCCGACGATGGGTTTCAGCTCACTTCGTGAAACTAATCATGATTTCACGTGATTCCGGTCATTTCAAACTCGATTCTAATAAAAAATGGTACACTCAAAAAATGAATAAAAGGGATGAACAGTCGTCTAGTCTCGGAATCTATCCCTTGGCGTGGGAATTACGAGTCAATTGCATAAAGCTAGATCCGTAAACGTATACATAGTTCGCATATTAATTCGTTCAGAATAAATAATGAAAAACGGAGAAAAGAAGAAGAAAGAGGGAAGAATGAAACGTGCCGTTAGCTCGGTCTCTTTGAGATCTTCCACCTGCACGACGTGGACCTAGATATCGTCGAGCAAGTGAACCCTTTCATGGGAATATCTCTCTGATGAATAAAGCTAAGTATCCGAAGGTATCATACTCTGCAGGAAAAACGGTCCTCGCCGAGTGTGCAGATATCAGAATCGACCCCCAGCGAAGAAGGAAACCGGTCCTGCAGACTCTGCAGCGGGACACCCTATGGCAATCCATTTTTTGTACAGGAATATGTCGGGGTGGGGGTAGACCTCGGATTTAGGGGACCAGGGACAGGGACAGGGAAAGGCGGGGTCAGCAGGTTGCTACAGAACCATAACCTGGTGCAGGGTCGAGACTCTTCTGACCCCGCACAGGTAAAGGTTCACGATCTAATATCCAGCAATCGAATAAAAAAACCGGATTTTGAGGGCAAAGAGAGAAAAAAGAACCGCAGTTTCATTTGTCAAATCTTTTCCTCCCATCACAAAAAAATCGCAATATCGTATGAACACATCTCCTGCATTCGGCCAATTTAATCTCTATTGGGTTTCCGCGATCACCTATACATTGGTCAAGGTTTCGAATAGATTGATCTCGCTCAGTCATTGTGGGCTTAAAAAAGCCCGAGTTTATTCAAGACACAGAGAATAGTACAACGATTATAAAATTTGAATACAAATTAACCCTGACGAGGTATCCTGTTTTTATTCTCACTTTTATGTTGGGTCGTGCGGAAAATTCTTTCTTCACTTTACCCCTCCTGTACCTATCCCTTAATTTCGTTCCAAAGAAACGACGCTTTTTCCATATACACCTACTCGTATGGATTTTCCTTCAGCAATGATCAAGCTGATATATTTAAAGGTCTCAAGGGTGTCATGTATGCAGTCATTTATTCACATACCCTCATCATATATTAACACAATTCATTATTCCAGTCGTAGGAATTATATCGCGCTAATTGTAAGTCAGAGAAAAATCTGTCGTACGTATATTTGCGGATGGACCTGCGCTGCATCACATCGTTGCAAGTGGAATTCCGATCTCAGTTTGATCGATTCCCAACTCCTAGATGTTGCGGTGATACTGGCTCCTCTGAAACCACAGATGATTGGTCAGAATCAATCCTTCAGGAATCTATGCAATCTATAAGTGAATTGAAGTTGATGATATCATTGTTTAAAATTTGAAGGAATGTGTGAATCATCAGCGATACTCACTCGGCAATTTTGTTGTTGGTCAATACTGGCGGGACTATCGGTGGATGAACTTGAACTTGTTCGTCGATGCATGTGTCAGTATATCCATCGTCGTTTCATCTCGGATTCACGCAACTGGATAAGTTTCATCAACCGCAGTGATAAGTTTTTCTGAAAATCAGGCGGTTGTAGAACAACTGATCGACCGATTTAACGAGATGATGGAGAGATCATTGGCACGAGTGACCCCAGATATCACAAGACTAAAATTTTCTCATGAGAAGTCTCACAGCTAGCCGATATTCCGGATTTTGTCAGCTCAACGTCGGGGCGAGTTTTCCAATCACTTATCAGAAGTGATCGCACATGTGTGATCGTACCTGAAAAAAAGCTCGCTCCGAAGAATCCGTGTAACTGAATGAATGGTATGCAATTTTTATGAATTACCTCGAATCGTGACGGTGAATTCACTACATTGCATCTAGACTGGTGAATTGACGTGATTCAGACAATCAGTTGTGTATCGATAACTAATTATTCGAAAAATCGTAGGACGATGATCATTCCTGGAAACGAAACGAAAGTACTAATGAAAATATACGAAGATACAGTTCTTTCGTTATTGCATAGCAGATAATATGCACGTTGCGATATCTTGTTAAAAAACAGATTAAATATCCATCAAATTCTATCAATTTTCATCATTTTGTTTCATTCATATTGCATATTCCCAAGAGATTTCTCGCATATATGAGGATCTGCACTCGGAGTCTGTGTTTCACAGCGTGGAATCAGTCGGCAAACTTTTCACTCTGTACCCATCTATCTGCACTAAGTCTCTCGAGAAATGTACTGCAGAAATATATTTTACATACATGAATGTATGTATCAGACTTAAACTTTGGTAATTATAATCTTTCGTCGTTGGACCTACACAATTCCTAGCTGCGCCGGATTTCGAAAGCTTAAACATTTATTTTTCAAGAAAGAAACGAATTTTCTTTTATCCTGCGATTATCCTGATTCGTTTGTATATTGACTTAAAATTAAATGAATAAAAAGAAACCAAGAACCTTGCATGAAAACCTGAATAAATTTCTGTTCCAGAAAACCAGAAGCTGGATCTATTTCCGAAAAAATGATCAATTTTTTCTTTCTTTCTTTTTTTTCTTTTCTTCTCTCTAGTTCTTACCTCTGTAATGTATGTTCGAGTTTATTCAGACGCCGCGACGCGACGCGTCGTCTCTCCTCTAATTCCGTGAGCGCCATTTTGCAGCGTCGTTTAATCGATCCTGCGCCCACGCGTCGGGGGTGATATTTTTTTCCCGCCATTTCTCCCATTCGCGCCATTTTAGTTCCCGTTTTCTTCTCCGATTTTCTCCAGTCTCGAACTCGCAGACGAAATGGAAATTCGGATCAGGATATGAACGAGTCTATTTTATCCCACAAATCGACCATACCGAACATCGCGCGCGTCTTTCCCGATGCACTTCTCTTCGCAAACTAAACCGGGCTAGGGCAAGGCCTGGAGCCCCCTGATTGTGCAAGAAATTCGAGAATGGGCCTCAATCCGCGAGCCCAGTTCAACCCGTTTCATACATGTATGATCGAATTTGCATAGAGCTAGCCAGCCGCCTCTATAGGCCCAACAAACGATTCCCCAAAAACTTACTATGCCCACCTCTTTGTTATACCCCCAGCAGAGCTGCAGCTCTACCCCCTCCAATCGTATGGACCTACATATGCCGCTGCAGGATGATGTCGTTGGTTACGTCTGCAGCAAGCTGAAAGTCCTTGTCTCGGAATCTGTCTGCACGATTCCATTCGATGATTTCCTCTTCCCTTCTTATCTTTTTTCTTTCTTTCATTTCTTGCTGAATCCGATGTCGTGGGAAATTTTATCCAAGTATAATAATTCAGAGTTATACATATAATTTCATCCCCTTTTCGGAGACTACAAAACTTCTTATTGCTCTACTTACTACTTTCATTCCGGTTCAGATTATTTTAGAAAGTCTTGCAGGGGCTTCAGACGTCTTGGAAAATCTTTTCATCAACGTTTTTATAGGTCTCAGATCGCTTCAGACCATGTCTTGCACGGATTGGCAATTTTCAGATCACCCTCAACCTGCCATAGTCTCTGTTTGACCTGATTCGAGGATTTTCAATCAATTTTAACATTTTCAAGTCGACTTCAACGTCTGACGATGAATCTTAACTCACTATATGAAACTTATCATGATTTCACGTGATTCCGGTCATTTCGAATTACCTCAACGTATGACAATTCAATTCCAATGAAAAAAAAAATTCTACACTCAAAGAATGAACTGGAATCGTCGTTTTCAACGGTTATAGAAACACCGTATTATCAACGGCATATAGAAAGATGCATAGAAGGGATGAACAGTCGTCTAGTCTCAGAATCTATCCCTTAGCGTGAGAATTACGAGTCAATTGCATAAAGCTAGATCCGTAAGCGTATACATAGTTCGCATATTAATTCGTTCAGAATAAATAATGAAAAACGGAGAAAAGAAGAAGAAAGAGGGAAGAATGAAACGTACCGTTAGCTCGGTCTCTTTGAGATCTTCCACCTGCACAACGTGGACCTAGATATCGTCGAGCGAGTGAACCCTTTCATGGGAATATCTCTCTGATGAATAAAGCTAAGTATCCGAAGGTATCATACTCTGCAGGAAAAATGGTCGTCGCCGAGTGTGCAGATATCAGAATCGACCCCCAGCGAAGAAGGAAACCGGTCCTGCAGACTCTGCAGCGGGACACCCTATGGCAATCCATTTTTTGTACAGGAATATGTCGGGGTGGGGGTAGACCTCGGATTTAGGGGACCAGGGACAGGGACAGGGAAAGGCGGGGTCAGCAGGTTGCTACGGAACCATAACCTGGTGCAGGGTCGAGACCCCTGGGTCAAGACACCTTTGACCCCGCACAGGTATAGGTTACCGAATCTAGTATCTAGCCAAGGAGCGAATGCCATTCTGAACAATCAGTCCATAAAATCTCAAATAATTTCATCCCCTCGATCTCTACGTAGCAAAGTTCGTGTTTCCGGAACTCGATTATAGTTACAAATCGGCAAAACCATTGAGAAATTTTTCTATAAGAATTCGCAGATTATACCATGTCGATGAACTTGAACTGGTTCGTCGATGCATGTGTCAGTCTATCCATCGTCGTTTCATCTCGGATTCACGCAACTGGATAAGTTTCATCAACCGCAGTGATAAGTTTTTCTGAAAATCAGGCGGTTGTAGAACAACTGATCAACCGATTTAGCGAGATGATGGAGAGATCATTGGCACGAGTGACCCCAGATATCACAAGACTAAAATTTTCTCATGAGAAGTCTCACAGCTAGCCGATATTCCGGATTTTGTCAGCTCAACGTCGGGGCGAGTTTTTCAAATCCCTTATCAGAAGTGATCGCACACGTGTGATCGTACCTGAAACAAGCTCGCTCCGAAGAATCCGTGTAACTGAATGAACGGTATGCAATTTTTATGAATTACCTCGAATCGTGACGATGAATTCACTACATTGCATCTAGACTGGTGAATTAACGCGATTCAGACAATCAGCGGTGTATCAATAACTAATTTCTCGCAAAATCGTTGGACGCCGAAATTTTTCCGAAAACGAAAACGCGAGAGCGTAAAATTCATATGTACCCACGTGTGTGTACACCTTATGGACAGATAGCTGAATGGCAGTATTGGGGATGAGGAGGAGACAATAACCAATCATGTACAATTAACCTGTGACACGGTGACACCTAAATACCCTAGTACCTAAATACCTACATATATACATAGTAATACTAGTAGTAGTAATAGTAGGTGGTTATGTCCCCATTATGTGGGCATATCGACATGTGTTAACCGCTCTCACCACCGCCATACACTCGTGTATTGTGTCACATAGCTGCAGAGATAACCAATCGGCTAATAGGCCTATCTAATTAATTCCACATCATATGAGAAGAATTTTGCCGATCAGAAGCTCGAACATCGTCGGTCCAGTCCAAAGATCAAGAAACGAAGACGAGGACCGCAGGAAAAGCGTGTGATGCAGAAGATCCGATTAATTTGACCTCCTGCAGTTCATTTCGGCATAATTTCTTTCCCCTTTTCCGACCGTTTCAGGACGGAGTAACGCGTTGGAATTCAGAAAGCCGATCTTTCTTCTTTCTTGTTCCGATTTTGTCGTTCTTCAAATAGAGAGAGAGCTGGGTTCATACGGTTTAGGAGCAATGGTCGAGGAGACGCGTCGCCCAATTCGCCTATTCGCCTCTTCCAATAATCGATGATAATGCAATGCGCCTATATACATATGGATGCAGAGAGCGTGCAGGGATCGGTAGCCTCCAGTAAAGGCCGGGGACGTTTAACCTTGACACTGGATCAATTAACGTACATTGACCCCGAATCCATGACTCTCGAATGCTATTGTGCGGCACCTGGATGCATACATGCTATGTGCTGTGCATCTATACCTATACCACATACATGCATGCATACATACACAGGCAGATAGATAGATAGATAGATAGATGCATGTATATGTTTGGGTGTAACATGCATCCAACCGAATCCACCTACCACGTGGTAAACGGCTGATTCAAACGCCAGAATAATAGTTCCGGGCAAAATCGAATCCAAACGAATTGACATTTTTCGAAAATCGAACCGGAAATCGAGGAGATCGAAACTCTTTACCGCGATCGACGTCAGCCGAAAGAAACCCCTCGTGCAGATCAGCATCGGGATAAAATGGATTCTGTTTTCAGTTAGGAAGCTAGCGAGTCGATCGATTCCAAAATTTTCATTTTTTGATAGCTCAAAAACGACCGAGCCCATCGAATCGAGAATCTGATGCAACGAAGATCGAAATCGGTTGATTGGTTGTCGAGGTATACTTTGGATGAAGAAGCTGATTCCCCGGGCTTAGAAACGCGGAGATCTAGTGAAAGCCCGAGTTTTCATTTGTCGGGATAATGATTACGGGCTTTTCCCTTTCTTCGAAAATCGTGAAACTCATCGTTTCATTAATTAATCCATTCGAATTTGTTTGATAATAATTTGAAGAAGATGAATTAAGAGCTTGACGTCATATTGCAGGGGATGGGGGGATGGAAAATAAAATATAAAAAAGCAAAAATAAAGGAAATTTCGTTTTCTATATAAAAAGAGGATGAGAAATTGGTTTCGCATTCGATTTCATGGAGTTTGTGCAGGGTGGGTGTATAAGGGCGGTAGGTATTTAGATTTTCAAGACTCTTGAGGGTAATACGTTCTTTAATAGACTCCTCTCTTTTTCCACTCTTCCCGGTTCTACGTTCCATTTTCTCTGTTTGGATGAAAAACAGGAGGTTCTTTCGTTCCTTGCCCGCAGTACCGTTGGTTAATATAAAAAACTTGAATTCCCTTTCAGCCCTGAGGACACCTGTTCTCCATAGGTCCTCCGCAGCAGCAGCAGAAGCAGAAGCAGCACCAGCAGATCGTCCTTCTCGCATTTTCCCTCTGCCTCGGTATAGTTAAACGCGCGCAAGGACATTGAAGGGAAAGAAATTTTCACCAAAGGACATCATTGTGCGATAAATTGGAGAGAGAGAGGGAGAGAGATAGAGAAAGAGGGAATAGGTATATAACGAAAAATGAAAGAGAAAAAAACATAGAACCACCATCGTGATGCCGATAAGTGAAATTTTCCTGAAAATTAAAATACGAGTTTCTATAACCCTACGGGGGTCTGCAATGAATTGTGAACTAAGGATTTCATTATTTTGAACAGAGGAAATGCGCAACGCACCATGAGGATTGAATCAAATGAAAATAGTGATGAACCCCCTGGAGACTGAAAAATTCTGTTTTTTATCCAATTTTTTATTCATTCGTATTGAAAACTGTCCGAATCCAGAATCGAGACTTTTTGTTTCCCAATTTTTGGATAAGATGATACCGAAGAGTATTTTCAAAAAAATTGACTTAACTTCTCGGAATAATTTGATGAAAGATCGGCTGTTTGATGGGAAGCCATGAAGTTGATTGAACATTTCTTGATTCTTCTTGAAGAAAAATAATAATCTCACGCTTGGATATGACGACCTGATGGAATTACCCCCGTCTATGGGATTTTTCGAAAAAAAGGTCAATATTTCATACCTTGATCGATCAGTGACCGAGTCTTCGTGTCTTTAGAACAGGTTTTTTTGATTTTTAGAATTCCGAGGGGCAGGGTTGAAGTTCCGAAGTTCGAAACTCCCGAATGGTAAAAAATTCCGAATTCGAACATCGCCAAATGACGATTTTTAGAAAGGCTATTTTCCCGAAAGTCTAGATAACCGATTCGAAAAACTTTCAAACGAAGAACACCAGAGGTTCAAAATTCTGAAATATGAAATTCGCGCATACGTGTACTCATTCAATGTTTAATAACTCGGGCTGTATCGATGGTATCGAAACCAATAAGCGGTCAAATTAATGGTCTCGAGATGCACTTTTGGAAAAAGAAAAGTTTCAAAATCCTATCAATCATTTATGACATCGTAAAGTCATCGATTCAACTAGTTCAGCCGATTTCCCGATTAGAATGAACTATTTTTTGTCTTTGCATCCCGAGAAAAAGACAAAAATTTTCGGATTCTTAGACTTCCGGAATTTTCAATATTCCGAACGTCAACGTTTCTAAAAATTCGAAATCAAATTCTGAACTCAAACTCCACGTACATTCAATATAAAAGAAAAAAATCCTTCTAAAAGTGAAAGTAGAAAAGGATAATAAGAAAGCCTGCGTCCTTTCAGGACGAACCCAAAAACCCCCAAAGACGTAGACGGAGCCTAGTGCATGCATAAGCTTCACCGACGGGGTCCCATTAGGTTCGAGTTCAGTTCAGTAACCGGCGGGTGGTGTGCAGTGCACCAGTATCGGTGTCAATCCAATCAATGGTTTATTAACCGGCGTGTGAACAAGAGGCGATATACCATCGATGTTCACCCACACATAGACCTACACGTAGAATAGCTATAGCGAGAGGAAATAGGGATAGGGGCAGGGGCAGGGGCAGGGAGGGGGAGAGATCGAGGTAAAATAGAAACAGAGGTGTGTTAGAGCTGAGCAGATCGCCGAAGTACCTATATGACAGAGACGAACTACACATACACTATTTTAATACCTAGTAGGTATATGAAGTCGGAGGTTTGTTTAGAGAGAGAGAAAGGAAAATTTTTTCAGCACACGTGGGACGCAGGAGCTATTTTTTTTCATTTTTCCTTCGTTTTTTCATTTTTCCTCGTCCCATAGAAATAGTGTGCGTTTAGTCACAGCCAGAGACCATCGTACAGATATCGACGCACACCCATAGACGGGATTAAAAAGTGACGTAAAACTGTGTGGTGGAATGAAGAGTGGTCGGGTATTGGCTACCGGTATTGTTTCTCTTCCCTATGGCCTATCTGAGGGATATCGGTTATTGGAAATCTCTATTTTTATAGGCCACTGCAGTTCTTCCGGTCGCCCCCATACCCCATTAAACGCATCTATCGAAAATCCGCCGCTTTGTCATACGGAAATAACGGCGTCGATCCTAAACGCTCTTTTCTTCGCCGATCATTTAATTACGGGAACTTGCGGGCCGGGTTTCTCCACAATTTTAAGATCGTTTGATTTTCCGCTCGAGCCGATTTACAGGAAAATTTACGCAGCCCGAACCCGTCCTGACCTCCTCAGGCCGACGCATCACAACGTTTGATCCTTTTTTAGTTTCCAAAACGAGTTTTGATCCCATCCTAGGCCCCCCATTGGTCCCACTGACTGCTGGTCACTCGGGCCCACTCCGATCTTACGGTCCCACGATATCCTGCAGGCTACCTGCTGCCGTCGTCTCTTAGGCTTAGGGACTTTTAAAAGGGTCAGTCTCTGCCCTGATCCCAAACCTCGGGGATATCAAAATCGTAGTTTGAGTCGGCGGAAGTGATTTTCGTGAATTAGCTATCGGCCTTTCGCATTTTCTTTCATTTTCATTCTCACTATTTTTCTATCAATTTTGAAACGAATTTTCTCCCGCTTTTCATCCGCGTTTTGAAAAACCGTAACGCGACAAGGGGATCGAACTACATATTTTCGCGGATATATCAGGTCCGAAATTCGCCAGAGAATTATGCGTGAATATTTGAAACCACGAAGGTACTGCAGCGCATACCTGCAGGTGAAATTCGCAAAAGTGCATCAAAGCGTGAGTGAGTTAATCAGAAGCGTAAAATTGTTCATAATTTGAGCCCCTGTAACGTTGAACAAATTTAGTTCTTTCTTTTTTTCTCCTTCTGGTTTTTGGGTCTTTGAAAATTCAAAAAATGGGTGAAAAAAATTCGGGCATCAAAATCGAATTCGGTCTATATTTTCGGGATTTTCTCATCGAGACATTATTGCTGGGATTTGGGTTTTCCTTTTCTTTTAACAAGCGAAAAACACCCGCCGACGGAGCCCCGAAATTAACGAGAGTGAACTCGAGCTCGTTTTTCCTCCGTTTCTTCGCTTTTTGAATTCCGTTTTTTTCAATATTCGATTACGTTATTTCGTGGACCAGATGTTAGGCCCTGAAATTCAAAAATTTCGACTAGTTTTCACCGATTTTTACCCACCCCTAGATACGGAATTGACTTCCAGCCCCGTTCCTCGCGAGAAGATGGGGATGATTATAAAAAAAATGCAAAAATAGTGCGAAAACTGAATTGAAAGTTCGAATTTTTGTCCAGCCGCAAACTAAAAGGTAAAAATGTATACGGTCTAAACTATTGGGTGGTTAGTCAATCGGTTGAAGAAAGAGAGGGAGTAAAAAAGAAACCGAAAAGCTCAGAAGGATTGAGAAATGAATAGAAAGAAAGGTCAGAAGGATTGAGAAATGAATAGAAAGAAAGAAAAGAAGAGAAAAAGAGACGAAAATTATTGAGCTTAAAAAATAAGTTGTATAATTTTATGGGGAGTGTCGTAGACCCGGTAGTTTAACTGTTTATCACTGCAGGTTGGTGCAGTTTGCTCGGCAATCAGAGGCTGCAGCGGATAGTGAAAAAGGAAAGAAAAATGTGCAAAAGAAAACAAAAAGAAAAACAAAAAGGAAAAGAAAAAAATAACAAACGATGATAAAAGTAAAAAAGAAAGGAAATTTTTTTTATAAAATGAGGCAATTGGGTAACAAAACCGATAACAAGTGTTCACACTTCACTATTTCGCTCTATATAAAGAAAATTCATTGAACCGTTATAGGGGCAGCCGTTTTATAGTTAATTTTAATAATTTTTATATTACAAACAAGTGTAAATGCCTTCTGGGTAGAAAAATTTTCCGCGAAAATCCTACTCTAGCGTAGGGAAAAAAAAAATGCATTTTTAGGGTTTGATATTTTAATATGAGGGAAAAGAAACCAAAAATTACCAAGTTTTTGATTTTATTTATTTTTTTGGTTTTTGTTTATTTTTCTAGAAAGCCGACGGGAGAATTTTCACCTCGCCGCACTTCGGCGAATTCGAATTTCTGAATTTTGTATTGAAATCTTTTTTTCATCGCTATTTTACGATACGTCGATCTCTGCGAAATCGTAGCAAATATTTTTTTCGACAATTTTCGGGATTTTTTGGCGCTGAAGTTTTCCGAAAAGAAAATTTCATTCCACCGTACCGCAAAGAGACGCCGCCGTTCTCCCGTCGCTCGTGAGAAAACTCAAAAAAACCGGCAGATGAAAATCGTTTTTTCTAAAAAAAATTACGCGATAATACTGCGCGATAGTTTCGCTAAATTTTTGGCTAATTAGATCGGATTTCGTTATAACAAAAAATCGTTTTTTCATTTCTTTTTGTTGTTTTTTCTTCGGGACTTCTTCCCGGAAAATTTTAATCCTCGGTTAGTTTTTATCGCCGAACAAAAATCAGGATACATTAGAAATCTGATAAAAATCTGTTCGATTCGATCCCGTTTTTTATTCGAGACGAATAAATGGAGAAAAAAAAAATAGAGATTCTTCTTTTTTCGCCAAACTCAACAGCCCGTTAGATTTACCAAATTTTCTACACTTCTATCTCTAGGCATGCAGTCGATATCGGTTCCTTTTACAGTTTTTCAACCGTTTTATAAATCGGCATATCGCTGCCAATTCGTGGAAAACGTATTCCCTCTAGTATTTCTTTTTTTTTTTTCGTTTATCCTATTTTTTTCTCCTGTTTTTCGAATTCTTCGATAATAATTACGCAAGGATGTCGATTTCCCGTCTCTGTATCAGATGCAACAGCAAAGCTCACTGATATAGAGAAAAATCGAAAAATTAATCGCTAACAAGATCCTAATCTTCGGAAAAAGGTACCCGAATTCATTTTCGACGATATCTCTAAAACCGTCAACGCTATCGAGATAAAAGTGGTTACCAAAAACAAAGGTAATTAAATTCTCTACAGTAAAGATAGAATGCATTTTTCCTGTATCTTTACCGGTCTCGCTGCATTCCGAGGCTGAATATCTAAGCATGTCCACTAATTGTAGATCCGAACGAACGTGATAATCAGCATCAGAATACAGCGAAACTAATGAAGATACAGCAAAAATGTATTCCAACTTTTTCGTAGAGAATTTAACCATCTTCACTTTTGATTTGAACTTTTGTCTGGTATCGTTAACCGTTTTTGAGATATCGTCGAAATTCGAAAAACTGATCTGGAGAACTTTGTATCGAAGAAGTCTCCGATGTAGTTGGTGTTCGAAAATGTATAATTTTTTTGTAAAATCAGCTTTTTGAAAATCTGTGTGTAAACCGTGATCAAATAAAACAATAGAATTAATTAAAATTAGGCTAAAAATCAGGGACAAAAGCAACGCGGCGGGATAATATCTCATTGTTACCGGTTGGCGGTTCACGTTATGGCTGACAATATTTCAAAGTATAAACAGACAATGGAAGCCATCTTCCGCGAGGTGGATGCCGGTTTGTACGCCTATCAACAAAGCCTACCTACCTGCCTCTACCTCTACATCTACATAAGCGAAGTACGAAATCATTTAGCATTTGGCTGCGCCCGCGAGTAAAGCGAAGTAAAGCGATTCTGTAAACAAAAGAACATTTGCGTATTCACAAAGCGCCACGTCCTCATCCTGCAGGTTCCTGGCTGGATGTTGGTGATGGTGATGGTGATGGTGATGCTGCTGCTGCGTTAGGCACTGCCATCATCCCGCAGCTCTGATCCTGATCCTGATCCTGATGCTGGATGCTGGATGGTGGATGGTGGGTGCTGATTTTACCCATCGCGCCTATACCTACACCTTATGCTACATATAAACCTACTACTCGTTAAAATCCGGGAGAATCCCGATCAGGATTACCGCGAGGAACACGCTGCAGGGAGTAATTCTCATCGCGAAAACGCTCCTCCTCAAGGATTATACGGGATCACGTTTTGCGTTTTAAAATATATTTTCTTTATTTACGCCCGAAAATTAACCGCCCTAGTTATGCCCGATCGTGAATCTCGATTTTCGTAACACGATCGCGTCATTCGCTCTCGGGTTTTTCGAGGTAAACTAAAACGGACGTCGAATATCGCGTGAGACGTCGGAGCAGAATGTCAAAAATATTTTTGCCGAAACCGAAAAAATAAAGAGTGAATTTTCGGTACCTCGGAGGCAGGGAATTCGGTTTTAGCATCGGCTAAAACCCGTCGCTTGAAAAACTCTCGTCGGCGACGGATGAGAAAGAGAAGACGAACTTCTTCGGTATAAAATCGTTCTGGGAACGAATAGAGCGCGAATTCCTCGGGCTGTCGATTGGAAAACTGGGCGAGAAGCTAGTTCGCACTTTTGGTGGGTCGAAAAGAAAATTTTTCGACCAATTCCGGCCAAAGATGTCGAAGATTGAGTCAAACGGCGAATAAATATTCCGTTAAATTAAAAACCGGGTTTCAAAACCGCGAAGAACCTTGGTCACACTGTCTTCGTGATGATATTACAAGAATCTGAACCTTTCCGAACAATTTCGGCCAAAAATGAAAAAAAAATAACCAAAAATCGAACCTCTTCGTCAACGGCCTCGACCCGTCGGCGGCTCGGGCGCCCCGCTTAACGCGCGCCAGTTTGTTCCGTAAAAATCGTGGCTTTTGGGTGAAATTTTTTTTCAAAAAATCACTCAAAATTCTTCTCCATGGTCTGACGATGGCCGGAGTATTTATTGCCGTTGAATTGTTCAATTTTTTTCGGCTTTTATCAACGACGCAGTGCGAAAGACGGCCGGCTCAGATACCGCGCGACATTTTACGGTCAATAAATGGGAATCTCAGGCTGAATATCGATCGGAAATTTATTCCGGGTTATTCGCGATCGATTGTAGCCCGATTTGCTAGAATTTGAAAAAAGAAATCTCCGTTTTTCGTACGAGAAAAAAGAATAAGGTTCAGTTTTTCGCCTGCGAGACGCTAAAGGGTTGTAAAATATTAGCTGGTACCGTTCAGTTTCCCATCATAAATAGTTCGTAGATTTTTTCCGGCATACTTTTCGCCTCTTTATCTCTCATCCCCCGATCAAATATCTCGACGATTTTTTACTACGTTAAAATTTCGCTTACGAATAGCCAATACCGTAATTTTCTACAAAATTTTCACAAAAACTACCCCATCACCTTTGAAAAAAAATAAAAATGACTCCTCAACGCGATAATATTTTCGAAGAATAAGAACAAACGAAGTGAATAAGACCAGCTGCTGCTGCTGCAATAAGAGAGAAAAATTGTCTTTATACGTGAAAAATCGAGTTAAAATTCTAACGATTGAAGTAAATACGAGCACGTATAGTTATATAATATATAAAGGCAAAGAGCTGCAAGGTTCTCCCGTATTATATACCTACATACGTAGGTATCACATATACGTAGCTTGAACCCTTTTTCAGCACACAAAATGGCGTCGCGGGAACCGCCCTCGCGCAAAAATTAGGCCTCCTTCCATTACGAGGAGTAAAAATTAACATGAAAAGAGGAACTTTTTTTTTTTTTGTTTTTTTTTTTATTATTTTTTGCGTTTTTTTATATATATATACATATATATTTTTTTTAATTTTTTTTTTTTTTTATACACACATATATGTAGGTATATATTTTTTTCTTCTCCGTTCTGTTTTTTTTATCATAAAAAAGTTTACAACATTTCATTTTACAATCCTGCACCTGGGTTAACGTTACAAACGGATTCTCCAGCATGTATATACCTACCATTTATACATATGTATATATATATATATTTATATCTATTATATAGGTGTAGGTATATATACGGCATTTATTATATTTACGCCATCGGCACTACTTACCAACGTCAAACGTATGTAGGCTACGTATATACAGGTATATATATATATATCTATATGTATGTATGTACATATATAAGAGACACATTTTTAACGTAAATAAAATACATTCTTTTGCCGGTTCTCCAAGCAGTTCACAAAAATCAATAGAAACCCAACAGAATTTCTTGTGTGTATGTGTGTGTGTGTGTCAGTCACGATGTAGATATGTCTAATAAATATAATATACTATGTGTACAATGTATATAGAAAGAAAGAAAGAAAGAAAAATCTATGATTAAACAATTTTTTTCAACAAAATTCTGGAGTAGATTTTTTTCTTTTTTTTTCTTCAAATTCTCTTCATGTATTCCATAATGTATGAAAATTCGCTGTAAAAAGAGAAAAACATCCAAAAACACACGCACACACATATGCATGTACACATGTATGTATGCGAGTAAAAAAGGGATCAAATAAAATGATTGGTAACTAAAAGAGAGAAAAAAAAAAGGAGGAGAAATAAATATAAAAAAAGCTTAAAAAAGTGTAAAAAAGGAAACAAATTAGAGAAAATAAATACAGCAACTTTATACATACCTACTTTGATATGAAAATTAGCAGAGGAAATTTGATGCCCCGATCATTAGTCTATCACGGATTTGTTGGAATAATATTTACCCTCGATGAGCTGCAGCAGCAGCAGCAGCAACGTTATATAGTATAGCTCGCAGGGTACCTGCAGCGTCGATGCATCGCGGTTAATGAGAGGTGGGAAAGAAAAAAAAAGCCAAAAAATAGGAAAAATGGGAAAGTAAAAAAGAAAATATTTTTTACACGGATAGGTACGTACGTATATTTTTAATTCGTTAAAAATTTGGGAATTAAAAAATGGTGAAATTTTGATATCTTGTTTAGTTATTTATTTATGTTATTTTTTTTATTTATTTTTTATACATATATGGGGGTATGTGGGGATAATACATACTATATCGGTACTCCAGTTCATGTTTATCGTTTTATTTATACATATATATTATATAGTTATATTATATATTCGTGAGGTATATACACATGTATATAACCGTTTAAATAATTGGTTGTTGACCTTCGCCATTGACCTCAAAACACAGGGGAAATGGAAATCGATGGTAATATTGTCAACGTCCTGAACAGAAATCGATGGACTCGACGTTTATATCGCGCACATCTCCCCGTGTCGCAAATATCTCTGAATGTGTGTCGCCGATACGTATATATGCATGTATATACATATATGCCGAGTATATACGTGACATATAATACCTATATTGCATCTATGGGTACCTAATACCTATACCTATATTTATATCGATATCGGGGGGATGGGGGGATGGGGGGATGGGGGGATGGGGGTACTTCGCCATCAATTTCTCGGATCTTTTACTGCCACCACTACTACTATTACTATTTACATACATATCTGGAAATTTTTGCAAACCAGTGAAGTGAAAAAAGAGAAAGAAAGATTCCAAATTTTATAGAGAGTCGTTGCAATTACGATAATAATTTAAGAGAATTTTGATACCACCGCGATTCACAGTTTTTGGAAAAGGTAATCAAGGACCGAGGCGTATTTTAGAACTGATTTTTTCGATTTCTCACGCTTGGATATGACGACCTGATGGAATTACCCCCGTCTATGAGATTTTTCGAAAAAAGGTCAATGTTTCATACTTTGATCGATCAGTGACCGAGTCCTCGTGTCTTTAGAACAGATTTTTTTGATTTTTAGAATTCCGAGGGGCAGGGTTGGAGCTCCGAAGTTCGAAACTCTCGAATGGTAAAAAATTCCGAATTCGAATATCGCCAAATCACGATTTTTAGAAAGGGTATTTTCCCGAAAGTCTAGATAACCAATTCGAAAAACTTTCAAACGAAGAACACCAGAGGTTCAAAATTCTGAAATATGCAATTCGCGCATACGTGTACTCATTCAATGTTTAATAACTCGGGCTGTATCGATCATTTCGAAACCAATAAGCGGTAAAATTAATCGTCTCGAGATGCAGTTTTGGAAAAACAAAAGTTTCAAAATCCTATCAATTATTTATGACATCGTAAAGTCATCGATTCAACTAGATAAGACGATTTCCCGATTAGAATGAACTATTTTTTGTCTTTGCATCCCGAGAAAAAGACAAAAATTTTCGGATTCTTAGACTTCCGGAATTGTCAATATTCCGAACATCAACGTTTCCAAAAATTCGGAATAAAATAGGTATGATGCGAAAAGTATTGAGAAAATTACCTATTTTCACTCTTCGGAACTTTTAAAATAGTCTGAATTAATTTCCTTCATTTTTTTAACTCTTTATTATTTTTTATCTCGGAATGAAGAATGAAAAAGGGATCGAAAGCGAAAAGAGTACCTACCTATGTGGGGGTAGCTATATATCTTCTCGATATCGTAAATATCGTACCCTTCAACCTGCAGGCGAATAATATTAGCAAGCAGTTCGTTCTTGGCAAGGAGCCGCTGCCAGTGACAGCCACCATTCATATCGTTTAGCTGCTGCACCCTGCGGTAGAAACCACAATTCTGCACCTTATATACCTACGGAATCGAGTAGGTAAAATAAAAAATAGTAAGTTTTCCGAATAGCCGTGATAAATAATTTCGAATCTTCCTCGATCGGTGAATAATTTGTAAAATTTCATGACGTGGAGTAAAAAAACAAAAATTTGTTGATTAAAATTGTTGTCGAAATAAGTAAAAAAATAAACGCGGATTGTGGATAAAAAATTTTCGTAAGTGAATAAACTTCGGCGATAATACGTACTTGGATAAATTTCACTCGATGTATAGAAAATTCCTAATTATTATATTTCCTGCGTAATATATTCCACGGGGAAGGTAATATATCCCTGTAAGATCTCGGAGTGGGAGGACATTAAGGATAACAAATGAGGCTCGAGGTCCTCCCGTAGGACTCTTCCGACTCCAGACCCCGGGAATGAAAATAAGTGTTTTTCGCGTCTAATAACTCGCCGGGCCCCAACCCCGAGGATTTTTTTACTTTATTTTTGCACATTTTTTCCTCTCCGGAGCTGAATCTCTCCACGTTTTTTCTAATTATCGTAATTAGGGAAATTCTGACGATCTGATAATCGCTCGAGGAATAAGGCGCGACGAAATTGAATTCGGAAAGTACGAAACGATTCACGTGTTATGTATAGCGTATCGATGTATTATATATATCATCGTCACCTGTGGGAGCGAATTAATTTTACCTATATGTGTACATGTACGTACATACATACATAGGTATAACAAAACAACCGATTTCTCTCTTTGATATTTAGTATAATGAAATGTACAGACGAATCCTGAATCAGGTATGTATAATATTATAATGACGTATTAATTTCGGTGTGATAATTCACTCAATTATATATTTGCAAGTATTATATATTATATACTATACAGTATATTAAACAATAAACACCGGGGCGTTAGCCGCTGGCCAATTCATTTCATTTCATTTCAATCCATTTCATTTCATTTCATTTCATTTCATTTACAATTCACATTGTCCAAATATATATATGTATAAATTTACACGCAGTAAATCGTCGATCGACATTTCAATCCGCAATGTGTATACGTGTAATCGACAAAGCGCTCATTATAGACACTCTCTTACTTATTGTACCTAATCGAACAATAATTATAATCCGCAATAATACAGAATCGTACTTATTGCTTCCACCCCTGAAAAGGTGAATTTACTCACTTGTTATAATAAGGGAGGAGAGAAGTTATTATTCGAGGATACAAAAGATTCTTAATTATTTATTTATATATTTATTTATTTATTTATTCACATAGGTAGGTAGTATAATAATTTCTAAGGATTTTTTAACTCTGCGATGGCAACGTTTTATTTTATTTTATTTTTCATTTTTTTATTTTTTTGTCTCTCCTCATACCTACCCCTGAAAATTTTCGCTAAAACCGAGCAAAGTTAGCGGACCGAGTCCTGCAGCTACCTACCTACCTACCTACCTCATGGAAGCATAGGCATTTGCATTTCTCACCCATTAATCTAACTTTCGTACTGCTCGTTTTACCAGATATTTAAAACTGTCTCCAGCCACTTTCTGCACGAGCTATGTAGGTGCAGAGACTTGTAGCAGCTAGATATACCTACCCTAGCAGATAGCTGGCTGGCTCAGCCACCACAAGCTTCCTCGAATCTCTATAAAAGCCAGGAAAGATTAGCGGAAACAGTTCTATGGACTTTAAGTCGCGTACCGCACGAAATCGTTAAGGCGAAAGAAAAAAAAGGATTTCTATTCTTTTTTCTTTTCTATAGTGCTTTTTCGTGCCTTTATAGGAAACCGTCGTGATTGACAACCAAATTTCATCATGGTGAGAGAAAACGTTCGAATTCATCGATTTATGGACATTTTTCAACCCCATTCATACCTGGATTTGAAATCCTGTGAGTTTCGAATTTAGAAATTTGAAGAATTGACGATTTTCAATTTTTAAATTCGAACAATCGACGATTTTCAATTTTTAGATCTGAAAAATCGGTCGTTTCAAAATTATAAATGAGAAAAATCGACGATTTCAAATTTGGAAATCAGAATAATCGAGAAAACATTTGAAAAATTGACGATTTTAAATTCATAAATCAGACAAATTGATCGTTTCGAATTTATGAATGAGAAAAATCGATCATTTTATTTGAAATGCGAAAGAATATTGGTTTTAGGTCAAAAATTAAGATCGAATCTCTTGTTCAAGCGACACATGAAAATTTCGTGTTCTTGGTTCACCTCGAATTTTTTTCGGTAGTAAAACAATTCCTCAAGTTTGTCGGATCTTTCTTCCGATCTCTTTCTTCTGATACTACTATATTCCCAAAAACGTGTAGATTCTTCGATATGATGGAAAAGGACGGTGATTTTTAAATCTAACAAAAGAGTAGAAAAAATAAAACAGTTTTTCTTAATATTTCTTGAATTTTCGAAATAAATACTCATGCTCAAAACTGACTAGCGACAAAATCTGCACTTCCTCCTGTTCGTTTTTTTTTTTTCTTCTTACTTTTCCCTCTTCCT
The DNA here is from genome assembly GCA_963992785.1 of Tenthredo livida. Taxonomy (NCBI): domain Eukaryota; kingdom Metazoa; phylum Arthropoda; class Insecta; order Hymenoptera; family Tenthredinidae; genus Tenthredo; species Tenthredo livida. The sequence continues at coordinate 1,138,212 of OZ023072.1, forward strand.
TTTTTGAGTCTGTTGCGAGGTCTTCTTCGGTTATAATAATTTCTAAAATTCAGTTTCATTTCGCAGGCACGTTTCGAGTATAAATGAGCTCTGCACTATCTCCAGTCAAGCCGCATCCTCGGAATACTCATTTTCACATGACTTACCTAGTACGTTTTTATACATTTTCAAATAAAATTATTTGAATTTCGATTTCACCATCTTTCACATAATTTTAACGTGACTAGGTCTGTTTTCGGCTATTCTTAACTCATGTTCCAGCATTCTATTCAGAACTTGACAATTTTTCGTTCAACTTGACCGAATTTCAAAATTTTTCAATCATTGATCTTATTTGGAAAATATTTCAAAATCTTTCGACCCGTATCTCAAAATATTTTTCAATTAATTGTTCAAAAAAATGTTTCAACTATCTTTAAACTCTTTTATCATGCCTAGATGATCTCGATTTTGAAATTTTTTCACTCGATTTTTAAAATAAAATCGAAAATAATTTCAATCGCGTTTACAATTCAACTTTAGGATGTTTCACATAGTTCCAACAATCTTTGTCGTGTTCCATCTCGTTCCATGTCCATACAGAAACCGAAATCCTGGATAAGGGAGGGAAAAAAAAAATCGGTTTCACGATTAATGGATGAAGAATCGAATTCCTGATGTCTGCGTCGTTTGGATGTACGGACTAACGATCAGTTTCGTCGATAAGAAGGTATATAAGCTAAAATATATAAGGTATGGCTCGGATCCGGTGTATATACTGACCGTTCAGCTGCAGCTAGATGACCAGTAATTTGTTAAAGGTATGACGTCACGGAAATTGGATATTAAACGAAGCCTTCGTCCTCTGTCCTCTACCCCTAGCCCCTAGCCCCTAGCCCCTAGGCCCCGCAACCCTCAATCCTCCCTTCCTTCTTCAGCTCCGCACACCACCTCTACAAACTCGCGCAATTTTTTTTCTCCCCCGCGAACCCCTTACACAGTCGCGACTCTCTACTCGCGGTGTATTATTTATATCATTATTATACACCAACGCAACGGTGTGCCATTGCCGGTAACGCCACACGGTATACTGCACGCTGCGCAAAAGTATCAAATTCATTATATAATCATGTTTATAATTATACAGTTTGAAGATAAACACAGCTATTAACCACCACCACCCCCCCTCCCCCCTCCGCCCCTGGCCGGTACCCCAGCGTCATTTTTCTCGTTATTAAATTTCCATACCATGCTTCGATCCACGATTCTTACATCGTTTTCAGAAATCTAGGAAAAAATCAAAGAGTGATTTCTTCATACCGTGAGATTCTCTGGGATGCGGAACGCCAGGGATACCAACCGAAAACTCTTTAGCAGCAGTTTAGTAACTTATGACTAGATTTTCCTGATAAAATCACTAAAAATCTAGTCATGTTCGTTGATAGAAAGATCTGGTGAGTTACTAAACTGCTGTTAACGAGTTTTGGGTTGGCGTTTCGAATCGCACGGTATATATCTACTATTGCAAAAAGTAGGTATTTTGCTCGTCTTCGAAATCGAGTATACCCTACATCCCATCCCGTAAATAGTCGAATATATCTGGGGCTCGGCGGAGTTAAGGTCGTGGAGATTCGCGAGGGATGAAAAGGGGCAAGGGCTATACTGTGCCTACGGTGGTCGCGCGGGTGTGTGGGTGGTCATCAATCAACGTCTTCTTTCCTAGGGTTTTCGCCTCCATACGATATAACCGTGATGGTCTGCAAGGGGGTAACAGCTTTTAAAAAGTTCGCCAAAATGGCGCCTATAGATCGCGTATATATATTATATACGTACGTACGTACGTACGCGAATCGCAATTATAAGCGCGCGGTGCGGATTCTGCAGCAACGAGACGTACACATGTGAACCTATACATATGGGGCATTCCATAGGTAATCGACCCGAGCCTGACCCTCGGTTAACGATTTTTTGTGTCATCATTTTACGCCATCGTGATTCTCTTTTCGTCAAATTTGAGTCATTTTTTGAGCCTGGTAGGCTCCCGGTCGACTCGGTATGGAACGGCCCATACATATGCATACACGTATACGTGTAAATACTTACACTTATACATACACGTACTTATATACCCACCCCTGCCCGTCACTTGGCCAAATTGTTCTGACGATTTTTTTATCCTCCCTGTATAATGTATGTCTGTGTATGTACATCGCACACACGCATATGTGCCCACGTGTGTACACGTATATGCGTTGATAGGTAGGTAGGTACTTTTGGGACACCCCTTCCTTTCCACCCCTCTCGAGTCCTCTCGCAGATCTATTTTCTCTCTCGTTGCAAAAAGCAGCCCGAGCGATCACCCGTTTTAAACCACCTACCTCTACCTCCACCCCCACCCCCACCCCGGCCCCTACAACCCTCTCAACCCGGGTAACAACCTATATTTACATTCCTGTATGGGAGTATAGGAGCGGGAGGAAAACGCGACTTTTTTTAAGGAGGATAATTTTTCAACCTTGTATTTGCGCGAGACGCACCCCGTGCAGAGATAGCGAGAATCAACCCCTAGGAGCTTTCTTTCTTCGAAGGGGATGAAAAATTGCGCAGTTTCGTTGAAAATTTCAGAAGATCTTCGCGCGTTAATGTTTAGGAAAAGGTCGGAACCGTTCGGGTTGCGATTCGCCTGAGGGTAGGTAGGTGCAGGTTGTTTTACGGTAACAACGGTTAAAGCAGAATTCGCAGAAGGGGTAGTAGTTGAGTTGAGTTCAGTTCAGTTCAGTTCAGTTCGGTTCGGTTCGGTTCGGTTCAGTTTAGTTTAGGGTTGCGGGTTACGGTTTAGGGTTGGTATTTTCTGGGTACGTAGGGTACACGGAGGTAGAGAGAAATAGAGAGAGAGAGAGAGAGAGAGAGATAGAGAGGGTTGGGGCGGAGTTTTGCACACAGTTTTCAACGAATAAGGTACCGAAATAGGGGCGCATTGCCACGCCTCCACTTTATATCCACAGGCCCATAGAGTTTTCCCTCTTCCTCTCGTAATCAATGAGAGACGGTTCGCCTCGGCCGCGTCGCGACGCCGCACACCCCGTTCTCTCCCTGCACCCTTCGCCCTACACCCTTCATCCTTTACCCTTCGGACCCCTACCCCCTGCCCCTCTCGATCCTGTTCAGAGCAAAACCGACCTTATACAGTAATACAGAAATTTATCCACCCCCGAAAAAAGGGAAAGGAATAAGGAGAGAAAAATAAAACTGGACACTATGCAGAGACGAAAACTCCGGGACACCCCAAAACCGTGGAACTTGAATTTGCCTCGGAAACTAAACCGATCTGGAATATAGAATTCTAAGAAAATTAGAATTTCAACCCTTAGTTCTTCGGATCAATCTTCCGCCGATTTTATAATCCAATTAATTTATCGCCTTATTTATTCATCCCTTATTCGACCCTGTCCGAGGGTGGACGCCGATTTAGCTAGAGATAGCCTTTGCCTATATCACACTTATACGGTGGGAGATATCGGGTAATTATTTATTTAGGCTTAACCTGCTGCACGCGCACAACGCAGCGATTTTCGGTATACTATTAACATTTCAGTAGTTGCCACCACGTAGTACCTACCCTGACATGGTTTCCTCGTTCAGACACTATCCGTGGATGACCGCAGAAGTAGTCGTATAGTTTGAAAATTTCTACCCTTACCTACAAGGGTCGGAATATAAATCGGTTCTAAATCTGAGAGACCTACGCAATGGTTTATTTCGGGGCGATGAAATAGGATAAGGAAACGCGGAGGATAAGATTTTTCAAACTCGTCGAAGAACAGGGGTGGGCTGCACCCTTACACGCCGCGTATATACCTACATGCAGTATATGATTCTGATTACGTTCGCTCTCTTTACTCGCGCTCTCTCGGATAGCGAGATGGGTAGTTTTAACGTTCTAACATTTTACTCGCGTTCCACCCTACCAGCACGGACCGTTTCGTTTTAAGGGATGATTTTCCACACGGCTTTATGGAGCGGACGTCGAGTGAAATGGCTGAGAACTCGATTCAACGAGAGAGAAATAAAAAAAGAAAAAAAGAGAAATACATAAAGATTAAAAAAAAGAAGGAAAGGGTTGTTTTTTTTTTTTTTTTTTTTTACCTTTTTAAACTTTGTTCTTTCATTTCTTTCCATTTTTTCTTTCGCCATTTACAACGATGCAATATATAATCCATATACATACATATACCTGCAACATGCAGAGGTGAACTGCTGACCATGACGAGGTAATAAGTGCGATAAAACGAAAGTCCCATTTCCCCTTGCCAATGCGTTTCCTTCCTCGATTTCAATCGCTTTTTTATTTCTTCATCGGGTAGGTATACTACAAATCGCGGGGGTTGGATTCACACGTACATACGTATATATTGACGTTGGTATATATATACTTTATCGATGGAAACGAAAATAGCAAAAAATATAAGGGGATGCATCGCAATTCTCTTTTCTGTTCTTTTTCTTTTTTATATTTTGAAAATAATCCACGCGAAACTACCCCCTTTTTCTTGTTGCTACAGATTCTTTCTTTTCAGAATCGAAACTATTTCAAAAAACCAAAATTCTTCGTCAAAATGATGACGACGATCGTTTTTTTGGTTTTTCTTTCGTTTTTATTTTTCTTTTGGTTTTTTTTCTGGTTTTTATTTTCTATACCTTATAGCCGGGTTTCTGCCGTACTCTATACTCTATAGGAAAGTTACATCCGCATCCCTCGAACGACGCGACGCGACGCTACGCGACGCCCTGTACTACCGACAATTTATTCGCCGGGGGTTTATAGACGGCCGTTTTACCGACCCGTTAAATTAACCCCCTGGAAAAACTAATCTGTATATGGGGGTTCGCCCCTTTTCCAAGGGTGGCGCCACAGGCGAAAAAAAGAAGAAAAAAAAAGGAAGACGAAAAAAGGAAAATGAACATCAGCGGGAAAAGCGGGAAAAGGGGATAAAAGAAATTTTGAAAATCTCAATGGCTTCCTATGACATGTGTCTGAAAGAAGACTGAGATATCAATTTCAAGAATATACATATTTTTTGAATAGAGAAAATAATTATTGAGGACATTTTTTCACGACAGTTTTTCCTCTTTTTCTTCTTTTCTTTTTTCCTGTTTTTCTTGTTCAGATTATTTATTTATTCATTTATTTGTTTATTTATTTATTTATTTATTTATTTAACAATAGGAGATAACATGTTTTCATTAAAACCGACGGAACGACGTTCGATTAATTAAAACGGTCCCTCGATTACGTCTCGATTAATAGTTAAGTAATTGTGTCAATTTCGATCGCCCAAACCACCCGACCTACCTACCTACCTACCTACCAACCCCTGCAACCAGCCCTTTAATATTTCACAACATTTTCACACCAAGTTTATACAGAATTGACGAGATATATGTATATCCGGGGCATTTCACGCCAACTCGACCTGGGTCCAACCCTCGACCCCTTCGATTTGGTCCATAATTTTTCATAATATGGTTCTTCTATCTTTCGACATTCCTATCATCAAATTTGTTCAAATCGAAGGACAAAATCACTTAAGGAAACGGTCCAAAAAATTTTCCAAAGATGTGTTCATTTCCAAAAATCGTAATTTTTGGCAAATCTGAGCCATTTTCCGACTCGATAGAAAAGCGTAAAAAATCGCGAACCCCCTAATCCGTAACCTACAGGGTCAGATCCAGCTCGATTCGCCATGTAATGCCCCATATAATGTACAGCGAAAGGAATGAAGTAGGTATAAAAATTTAGTGAAACTGAAACACACACCTGTCTATCATAATAGCAGATTTATAGATAGAAATAAAAAGGAAAAGGAAAAGGAAAAAAATGAGGAAAAGCGTACGGGGGTTGATGGGGAAAATGTGAAAGTAGTAGGGGATCTGGTGATGCTGCACTCGTCGAACGGGTCGAAAAAGTATTCGTGATGTGATAATTTATTTTTCCTCCCTCCCGTTTCCCTCTCGCTTCCTTCCCACACGCTGCATGTATCAACATAGGTATGTACCTATACAATAATCTCGCTGCAGTATGTATCAGTGCGCTTTACACAGATGCATGCATACATATACAAAAATAGAGGCATCTGTCTATAATATGACGGAGTGAGACAGGACATCCTTTTTTTTTTTGCTTTACATATGTGGTTGTGTGTGCATGTAGATCTCTCCCTTCCTCTCTTCCTCTCTCTCTCTCTCTCTCTCCCTTCCTCTCTTCGGAACAAACGAATTCGATCACCGTATCCGATTGTTGCCAATCATACGTTGCGGACAACGTTGAGGTGCGCCTATCCTAGCTGGCCGACTGGCTGGGCGGCCGGGTGCAGGCTGACTAGAGGTTCCGTTACTACTACCTATCTGGCTGCCTACCTACTGCAACCACTACTGGCTTGGCTGGCCTACCCTACTGCTATACTACTGTGCTCGCTCGGCGATTCTCACTCAGTCAGTGTTGCGTTTTTACTCGCTGGTTCGGGACGTAGGTATACATACGTCTTCGGTTATACCTTTATCGTTCGATTAAAATATAGGTATATACACTAATACGTAACGCGTGTACGTACCTATATCTGCATTTCATACGTGGATTAATTAATTAATTAATTAATTAATTAATTAATCCATTCATTAATCAAATGACATAAAGTTCGCATCGCAAAGTCGTATATCAGTATATGCGTGTGTGTAACACGCCTTAGGGGAAATAAGTATTATACACATATGCAGTATGTGCAAATATACATATATGTATACACGTATTGAGGATGAAAATACTGGGTTTGTAAGGGTTGGGGGAAATATGAAGAAATGAGAAAGAAGTTCGTTTCTGAAATTACATTTTATTTCATTCTTTTTTTTTTTACATTTACTATAATATTATATACATGCTGTACGTAAAACAATAATGATACATACACGTACTGCATGCGTACATATACATTAGTGCAGTGAACAGAGTGATTTTTTGAATTTTTTTTGAATTTTTTTTTTCTTTTCATTTTTAACATACGAACTGATCGCGATGTCGTGTTACGCAAATTTTCGCGCTTTTCGTATCCTTCGTATACTACCTATACCTATATGTATACACAAAACGTAGAGCACTGTCGTTGGCATTCAATGATTGATGACAAACTAGTGCCGACTGTGAGGCGCGGGCGTCGCGTCGCTTTATACGATGAGGTGAGGTGGGGTGCTGTGCTGCAATGATGATTTCAAAAACAACGTATGTACATGTATGTACATACGTGCACGTACACGTACGTGTTTATGTATACAACCGGCAAACATACCTACCCTTTTCGACTAGGTATATTATATATATATATAGAAAGTTCAACCAATAGCGTAATACCTAGTTATTCCGCGAGGCAACGAACGGGGAAGGAAAACTGAGAAACGGAAAGAGAGAGATAGAGAGAGAGAGAGAGAAGAGACGGAAAATTAGGAGATGAAATGATCGCGAAATTAGACGAGAGAAGAAAGAAAGAAAGAAAAACAATACAACAAAGAGGAGAAAGGGGGGAAAAATCTTTCGCGAAAGGATCTTAAGGGTTGAAAATTATTTATATATAGTACATATATATGTATGTACAGAGAATTGTATAATATTTGATTTTTCGCGGTTCTGTGGGTTTTAAAGTTGATCAGATTTTTATATTTTCAATTCATCTTCTTCTTCTTCTTTTTCTTTTTCTTGTCTTTTGCCTCGTATTCAGTTTTGTTGAAAATTCATCTTCTTTTCTTTTCTTTTCTTTTCGAGTGTTTCGTCGAGTGAATAAAAGAGCATAACGCATCCTGATGTTTCGAATAATTATAATATAAGAAAATAAGAAAACACGTATAGTATTATACATACCTATGTATATCCCCGATATGTAAATATACAGAAATTTATTAATTAATATTTAATCGATGAACACATATTGCAGCAAGGAGAAGAGACTATATAAAAGCCTTAACTGATGGACCGCGTAGTAATTGCTTGTTATTATTCCCTAGATTTTAATTACTTTAGACTTTAGAGTTATATTTACACTATGTATACATATAATTTATACTATCTAGGAAAATAATTCTCAAACTCTCTTGATCGTTGCCTCGCGCATAATTAATTAATTAATTAATTATTAAATCAGCAAATCATTATTGAGAATATGATAACATAATTAATAATAAAACAAAAAGTAACATCGATATGAATAATTTATACTTTTATATTTATTACATTACATTATATTTTTATATCCACCTATCTATCCCACTCTCACTCTCACTCTCTAACTCTCACTCTACCTAATTATCTCCTTCTTTATTCACCCCTTCCTTGCCCTCGTCGACTAATATAAGTGTAAAGAAGGTAAAGCTGATTAAAAGCGAAAAATTCGCGACTGCGCGTTCGGATATATCTCGCGCTGTCCCAGTTGATAAGACGAGTGGCGAGTGTTAATGCAGGAATTTATACGATCCCTTATTTTTCTCCGGGTGAAAGGGTTGGAAGTAGAGGGGTTGAAATTGTGGAAAAATCAAACCGTGGTCAGTTCCAGTCTTTTTTGTATTTTTGTTTTTTTGTTTTTCGAATTGAAAAGTGAGATAAAAAAAGTCACCCCCTTTTTTTCATTTCCTTTTTCTTCTTCTTCGTAGTTTCAGTTCGAGTTCGAGTTACGTTGCGTATCTATAGATCGTACGTCTCTGGGTCGTCGGTTGGTGTCGTAGGCGATAGTGCGATGGAGTCGAAACACCGCGCACGCGCTTTAAACAAAAATCAATAAAGAGCAAAAGCTTACCTAATGCTATGCTGAAGAGAGGCCCCGCTCGCTCACCGCCAAACCCAAAAACCCCTCTTCATACCCCGACGCCCCCTTAAAATCCCCGAAACACCCGAAACACCACCCTTCAAACCCACCCCCACCCCCATCCCCCCTGACCGAACTACCTACCCCGCGAGGGTGATGCCTGGGTGCAGAATACGCGAAGGGGTTGACTCCGCCTTCGCCTCACATCTACTCCTCTAGCTACTACCTACCCTATATCAGAGATAGAGAGTAGAGGGGGTCGTGGGAAGGCTGCGATCGCGATAGATACTGACATTACCAGACTACACACTCGCGATTATCTAGATGATTTTACAGCTTGCCTATACAGGACCCACCCGCATCGTACAGGGTGACTCTTCGCCCCCGAAAAGAAGAAAAATGATTGAAAAAAAGCAGAACAATGAAGTAAGAAGATGAAAAGAATTTGCGGAAATCTGGGAGAACTGATTTTCAGTTTTTCATCAATTCTTTTGCGGACGGTTTCACATGCGTCTAGGGGGTCATTTTATTAAACTATAGAATTAGTATGTACCACGTTGGATTTCGGACTCGATTATGGCTCGTCCAGTTCCTGTGGTGGACGCCGAGTTTCCTACGTAACGTCTAAATCCTGTTTCTGGTTCTCCGCTACATAACCCGCGCTGAACAACTACCACACCATCCCCTGAATTTACCGGATTTAACTCGTCGGGTTTATTTCCTAATCAGTTTAAACATCGGTTGCATTAAGTATGACGGTGAGGCGAAATCTCACTGCAACGCGAATTCGCGGCAGGATAAAAAGCAGAAACAAGAAACTAGCCGACGAATGGATGAATGAATAAATGGGGATGAAGATAAATAATATAAATTAGGTAAATTCGAGTGAGCATTAATCGCCCGATAGACACTTAAACGAAGTAAACACCAGGAACGCACACGGTGCTTGGTATAAGGATCAAGTTCCGAAAGAGAAAGCTTTCGGGGGCAGGAGGTAGATGGGGGGTGGTTTTGTTGCGCGAGGTAAAATCGTTGACAAAAGTTGAAATTTTTCGACTCGTGGATATGATTTTTCTAAAAGCGTGTTGGCCTACCCCGAGGGTTACAAATGTTAAGTTTTCGCGAATTTTGTCATGACTGTACAGAGAGGTAACCCTTCAAGTATAACCACCCCCAGAGGTTACCATGACGACCTGGACCCGAATCCCCACCCCCTAACTCTAAAAACAAGTGTGTAGTTGGTGGTGCTACTGCTCGCTGTTGGATCACGTTCGTCCTAGAGAGTTCGTCGTGGTGGTGGTGGTCGTGCTCGAGGAAGAGGTGGAGGTGGGGGTGGGGGTCGGAGGAGTAAAGAGAAGGGTAGGTGACGGCTCTAGGGGTTGCGGACGACGACCGGCATTTCGGATTGTGCGAGAGGGAGTTCTGTTCGAATAAGGGAAGTGCGAGTATAGCATAGACCCGGAATAGGACAGAGGGGGTAGGTTCCTAATTGCGTCGAGGTAGGCGGCTCGGGGTTTCGGGGTCTCGGGGTTTCGGGGTGGGTAGGTGTACCGGAGGGGCTACAGAATTGATGCTTGAATTTTGAGCCTGACGTGAGTCCTGGCTCCTAAACCGTGTTGAACCGTCAGAGGTCGTCCTCTAGACTTAAAAATCATGCGGTATGAGGGTGAGGGTAAACCGGTACAAGGGAAACAAGGGTTGAAATTTTCGGAGAAAGTTTTAAGACCGTCAGACTCCTCGCGATAGAAATTTCACAAAATTACATCATCCATCTAAATGGTTTGATTTGCGTGTAAAGAAATTTTTATTTCTCACCCCCATCTCCGCATAAATCTTCCAAAATTCCCACCCCCGCGCCGGTTTGATCGGATTTAATGATTCCTTTTATTCATTCTCTTATTCTTTTCCGTTCTTTTTTCACCCCCCTTACCTCTCGCACTACCTACTCTTTCCTTTTCTTTTTACGATTCACTCGTGCAACAGGTTGAAAACGGACATAAAGATTCGTTAGAGAAATTCAACGTGTATGTACGCCATACATGTATGTATGCATGTATGTATGTATACGGAAAGCTCAGGGGTTGACAGTCGCGGTTGTTAATCATTTTTAATTCTTCTCTATACACCACGTGGCCACATATGCCTATACCTATACCCATATTTGATGTTTATATTATTACGTTTTAGGTATAAAACGAAAGAAATTTTTGAACACACAACACGCATATGTAGTGTGTTGTACCTGTTGATGAGAGAATCATCGACATAGTGCATAATGCATGATCTGAAATCGTGTAAAATTCAATTTCGTGAATGATTTTTCTCCTTTTTCTTATCATTCATCTTCTTCTTCGTTTCAAATTCTCCCAATTCTAATTTTTTCCCTTTTTTCCAAAATTTCTCTTTCTTTTCTTCTATATTTTTTTACAACCGATTCCTCGGGGCGGAGCCCTCAAAGTCGGATTCTCCCACTCGCCTAACACCCTGTCCTATACTCTCTTCGTTTTAGTACACGAAGAGAGGACCCGGCAGAGCGAAAGGATGGCTGGCTGGTAGGGTACGATCAATGAAGACATTGCGCGCGCATACCCGATTTTTTGAACATCTACCCGCCAACGACAAGTCGAGGTTCTGTCCCCAGGTGGTCCCTTGATAACCCCCCATACTTCCTCGAAATTAGAACAATCCAGGGTAGATTGGTTCCATGGTGTAGGTATATACCCACCTAACTGAGCTGGCATCGACCAAACCGCAGAAATTGGGAGACCAAAAAACATTTACATATACATCATTCAAAAATTGCAATCATTTTTATTCAATTATCGCTCCACCATGTTATCAGATAATTCATGTATTCAGAACAATTTCAATCTCTCTGATAAAGAACTGTAGTTTTTCTTTTTATTAATTAAAGAAAATTCACCAAGTGTGTTCATATTATATTTATTACACATTATTACCTATAATCAAAAAATTTACATATCACAACGATATCATCAAGCAGCTTCAAACTTCAAAATTAACGAAAGAAATTGGATAACAATTTAAAAAAAAAAAGAAAAAATTGATTGAAATTTGCAGATTTCTACTCTGACGATCAAACGCGTTTCGTTTGAAGCAAAAAAAGGAAAGAAACGAAAAAAACAAAATTTGTCAAACAATTTGCCAACGAATATTTTTTTTTTGTACCAAATTATCAATTAATCAAATCGTATTTTTTTTTTTTTTCTTTTCGATTACGTAAAATATGTTGATTACGATCGAGGTATCATTTATCAACACTGCAGGCTCCATCGGTATAAAATTTTTCTCTGCGAGTTACATCGGCTTGATGCACCCTTAGACAGATGGCGCCAGTCGACGCTTTGCGATAAAACGCCTTTTTAGGGTGGGTATAATAAATATCCTCGCGTGTATGCACTGCGATTTTCGATAATTGACTAATCATCGTCAGGATTTATTGAAATGGAACATTATTTAATTAAGGGAGGCTCGAGGGGGCGAGGGGGCGAGGTGGGGGCGGGGGGGGGAGGGGGGGAAATACTTTATTGACACAATTTTTTCACACCGTAGATCATAGATTATCCCACATTAAAATTAATATTACGGTAATTATTAATTAGTTTAGTTTATTAATTATTAATTAATTAGTAATACGGAATATTTCATACGAAAAGCCGCACGACTTTTTTTGCTATCGTCTTACCACTCTGTCAAGGCCCATGCGGCAATTAGTGCGTATCTACGAATATTGCAGTTACCTAACGAAATCGCCTGACGATGTTCCATTATCGATGACAATTGCCCATAATTAGACGATTGCCAAGGCGTTTATAATTTGCATAAGTTCCATGTCGACCTATCGGCTGGATATAAAAAGCCAGGAACCGACCCTGGTAGGCAGTTCCAGTTGATTCACCGAGCAGCTAATAATTTCGCAACTTCATAAACTCCGCAAAATATAAGAAGACGGATTTCTTCGGTGAGTATCGGACGCGAGTACCTATACTGTGATAACGAATTTCGCTTTTTCTTCTGCATGTCTAACTCGGTATCAAAGTCACACAGACTATTGATTCTTAGAATTGAAACAAGGAACTTCGCTATGGGAAAACTCATGCATTACGTGTTTGTCGCTCTATTCGTCGCTGCCGTCATGTTGAAATTCGCGGAGGCCGAGGATGGCACGGTTAGGTGTGTTTGGACTGATAGAAAGGTCAGCAAAAGCATGAATTTGACAAACGGAAATGTGAATGTTCCATAAAGATTGAGAAAGATTTTTTTCAAATCAGCATAGTCGAAACTTTTATCGGCACTGCAAAATATTTGGACATTTGTTTTCAGTGCGGAACTAATTCGCCATGCTGTCGGAACAAAGATGCATGTGTGAGAGACATGTCCACGAATGTCTGGAAATGTACCGAAATTACGGCTCCATCGTAATTCCAACATCCACCATAATGATTCTGATTAGGTATTATTGTCGAAACTTTAATGACCAATAAAGAATCATAAGAAACAACTTCCAATGCGTGTGTGTGTGTGTTCCTCATTTTAATTTACACCTCGATAAATTAAGTTTCACCTGGGCAAGGATGAATGAGATGAAGGAATCTGGTCAGTGATGAAATGCGTGAATAATGTTCGAAAGTTTATCTCGCGAGAATTGTTCTTTATTTTTTGACCATCATTATGAAATCGGATTTATACAAACACCGAAACACAGATATGCGTTGTATACTCTTTATCGATGATATAACTTCAGCCAATAAAGTTTGATGTTTGTTTGCCGATGTGAAACATAACGCCGATACTTCGACTGTGGGGTTGTTATCTGTAACAGAAAATGAAACTGTATTAAAAGATGAATTATTAACTGAATATTAGAGGATGAAAATTGTTCTTTCTTCTCTTCCTTTTCCTTTTTTTTTAATTTTTTTATCGCGGAAGTGAATCTCTTAAATTGTAGAAATGGTATACTAAGGGCGAAAAAAGGGCGAGCTGGAAACGAACGAACGGACGGGCGAAACGTATTAATTAAGTTGAAGAAGTGCGAGCTTCATGTTAAACCGTAACGAGATTAAATGGTGCTAACAAGCTCGCGTCAGTTATTGGCACTTGTCGGTAACAAATTCCATTATCTCCAGTTCTCCGGTGCGCGTGAAACAAAGCGAGAGGCCAATTGCTCGCTAGAATTGCGATAGAATTGCAACTCGATTCCGCTCCTCCACCTCCACCTCCACCTCCACCTCCGATTCCCATCCCCATTTTCATCCCCATTCCCACCCCCATCCCCATTCCCATTCCGAACTGGAATCTCCATATTACTTCCCAATATCTGGCCATTACCCCGCAGACGCACGCACGTCGCTCTTTTTGGCTGCATCTGATCTGGCCGTGAAGGGAAGATGCGAGAAAATTTCTGAACAAGTAGAAAGAGGAAAAATTCTTTTCGGCCCGTTCGACCCCGACTAGAAAAGCGGGTCGGGATCTTTCGCCTCTTTGGTAACGTTGGCAAATTAACTTTGACCGTTACATATGTTCACAGGCTTCGTGAGGCCGGTAACCCAACACCTTGTTAGCCTGACAAATTTCCACCATATATATCTCTCTCTCGGACTAGCTCGCTCGCTCGCCACTATCTGTAAAACCCTTACCTACCACCTAGACGTGGTCCAATCTAATTAGAACAATAAGGTACAGAAAATTAGTTTATCGATTAAATCTCGAGAACCGTTAGTGATATGAGGATGAAAGCGGGAATCAAAATTTGAGGGAATTAAATTTCCTATCAAAAAGCTGGAGCACGCTTTTCCTCTAACTTCCCTAGTTTCGCTGTTCTTTGACGTGGAATATCGTCAAATCCTTAAACTAAATTTTTGCAAGATGGACTGCAAGTGTCTACGTTTTCAGCCTTAATATACAGCGGAGCCAATGAAGATAGAGAAAACATGTACTGAACATTTTTTATAGAAAATTTAATTTCCTGTATTTTTTGATGAGACCTTCACCTCGATATCATCAACGGTTTTCGAGATATCATCTAAAAACTGTACTCATAATTTTGACAATTTTAAGAAAGTGAGAAAATCAGCATAGTTTGAGGGTGGATACGCGTATATACGGGGAACCATACAAGATTCCGAGTTCCTCGATTCTACAATAGAAATTGTTGAACCGTAACCGCGTATCCAGAAACGAGTAGCTCTAGCAAGTCGAGTATGTTGCTCTGCCAGGAAACCCGGCTGCTTGATTGATCAAGATAGAATTGAGTTGCGGTCCGCGGGTTCGGTTTAGGACCCACCCACCCTTAACCGCCCCCGCCTCACTTTATACCCGCGTATCTCTGCGGCAACGCCGATTATTATGGATATTATTTTGAGGGAGACGCCATTTCGAGGGTATTCCTAAAACCGAGATAGCGAGTAAGAGAGAGAAAGATATAGAAAGTGGTAGCCGGTGTATACGACGATATTATACGATTTTACTCAAATATTGACACAATTCTTCATTTCTTTGATACGCCCTTATGAAACTGCATCTATCCCCGTCAGAAAATTCCCTATCTCAATAACACACCTACATGGATTAGCCAGTACCTGCTATACCTCGGCTGCAATCCCGAAGGTAAAATTAGACGAGCGTTAACGAACTTTACGATCAAAACCAACGAGTATATAGGTATTCTATCTATCTTCTCGGCAATCTAACTGAAATAGGGTCGAGTTAGACTACCTAGCTCGGCGACTAGCTATGCCGACGTCGAAGGCTTTGCCCGGTCCAGGCACGACGATGGGGAAACGGGAGAGACAATATTATGGACTTATCAAGCCATCCTAATGGTCTCATCAGGATGCAAGCCAGCAGATCTCATCATCCGCACCGCGTACCCTGCAGACCGTAGGTATACGAACTCGCAAGGTGATCTCCTTTCCTCTCGCACCGAGACTATGAAGAAGCGGAAAAAAAGATCCCCCAAGGATGCAAGGATGGATAAAAAGTTGATCACGACTTTTCCCCAGCTCTAGGTGCACGCGAATGTACATTCCCCGTACGTTCGTCTGTATATTTGCAGTCTCCTTCGCTAACCAGTGAATTGCATAGTTTTGAGGGTAGGTATATATGTCTGCTGTTATTTAGTACGGTTTAGAATTTCCATAGATAACGTAGAATTATTATACCAGCATTCTGCAGCCGTGCAGGGAACTGGCCAGTGCTAGCTGGTAGGTATGTACAGACAATACTAGATCCTCTGTGTGACGCTTCCTCCGCAGGGTATTAGAATCGTTATGAGATAGAAATGGTAACGAGAGAATATCGATTGTGCAGGGATGAGGAGAGAAAGAAGAAGAAGGATATGGAAACCTCGACGTTTTCTCTCCCGATTCCGCCATACGATCACAGATCGATCATCTGATTTGTTTTTCGTGATCATGCAGAGATCGTGGTAACCAGCTACGACGGAACAAATGGACAAGACTTTAACCGTTCGCCTAGACCTAGGCTCGTGTTCGGTTCTGTGTTAGGTTTAAGCAACTCGATGGAAGTTCGCAGAGCTGGGGAGATGCGAGGCTGGGGGTGAACCTGGGGGCGGCACACGCCAACTATTATAAACTGTGGTGCCTCAGCATCCTGCGGAGCACACGAGGTGTACCTTGTAGCTATATCCACCCACCATTCCAGCCTCTGGCCCATCCAACACCAAATGACCCAGGGGCCTGGCTGGATGGCGCCAAAGCCTGAACTAACCCCGGCGCACACCCTGCGGCAAGAGTTTAGTTGGACCAAACCCTCTCCTCTCCTCTCCTCTCCTCTCCTCTCTTCTCTTCTCTGCTCCTTTCCCTCTCTCGCTCTCTCTCCAGCCTCTAATCAATCAAAACCCCAGAGGCGTCCGAACCCGCCTCGGCCAAGTTGCTAGGTAGCTAGCTAACGCGGTTTTTCTTCAGAAGGAGTTTCACGCTAGGAAACTCGAGGATCTATGTGGTTCTATATGTTATATACTAGCTATACCCATATGTATTATTAGAACACGTTCGTACACATATCGACGACCCCCGGGTAACCGGCCATCCCCAGCTCCATGACGTATGGGATTAGGCAATATGTGCATAGGAGAGTACTCCTCACGTTATTTCCGAAAACCGAAGGCGATTTCTCGAAGCCTTCTTTCTTCCTGTCGGATGAAATAATGGGACGAATGTATATAGGTACTAGCACTGGATTGTCTAAAGCTTAAAGAGTGTTAAATGAGTTGTACGTAGTTGGGTTGTGTGTAATGAGGCCATAGCAGTGTGGCACACTCGACTTGGTATACGGTTCGTATAATCGTGTGTAGATTTCGAGTGTGGCGAAGTGAGACTGAGCCCATTTTGAGCCTTAAATGATCCCCAAGTGAAATAGTGGGGAAACTCCCTCTCCCTCTCCCTCTCCATTTCGCTTTATCTCTTTCTGTCTCGCTATTCCCCTTTTTCAACCCGGTATAAAAATCTAAGAAATAGGGTCAGCGGGGTGAGCAACGGTACGATCCAGTACAGGGGTTGCTTGCTACGCGTTAAATATCCGGAAAAGTACAGACGAGAGTCCGGGCCGGAATCTTCGATTCTGAATATTGAACTGCGCACGTTCTGGATAGGGGGAGATTGATATGCGGGGATGAGGTATTTCAGAAAGAGCGGAAATAGCGTAATTAGCAGGAAATTACAGGCGTTCCCCGTTCGCGGTGTGAGTCCGTGAGACGAATACACCCTCGAATTATTAGGCGTCTAATAACGAGAATAAGAAGAATAGGAAGAAGAAGACGAAGAAGGAGAAGAGGAGGAATCGGAAAATTGAAATTGATTTCAGATTCTCTTCATACTGACGAGTCTGTACAGCATATGTTCACCGATGTGCTGTCAACCGTTGAATTTTTTTCGCGAAATATATACCTAAGTAGTCAAACACTTGATTTTGGAAGGGTCCGTGTGTGCCAATTAATATAATTACTCTAGACAGTTCAAAGTCAACCAAAGCTGGATGTGTATACGTATACGTGTTTCGTTCACTGGTAGCTTTGCGTTTATGGTGCGGTTAACTTACCCTCCTATACCTATACGTATGTACCTACCCCCCCACCCACGTTAGTTACCTACTACGACTTCACCTTCGAAGAGTATTAGATTCGTCAGCAAACATATTCAAACACCATATCAGTTTGGATAAATTTTTATCGACAGTACGAGAATTTGATGAATCTTTACTGTATAACGTCACGTCGTGCGCGAAATTCGATTTTGCGTAACAATTTGCGTGCGGAAAATGCGAAAAATGGGCATTTGCTCGCACGTGGCGTAACCTACTATCACCTGTGATGAGAAAAATCGTAAATTATCTGCAAGAACGTTGCAATTGATCTTTTGATTCGTTAGAAAAACGAAGAACTACGACTACCCTCAAACGATAAGCCGCGATAATTCTGAATGTCTGTCTAGGTGTTGCCATATAGCAAACCTCATTAAATATAAAACGGTTTAGCCAGATATATATACACTAGGTGCATATGGTGTGTGGTTCTGAAATATTCAGTTTCTAGCGTTGAAAGATATTCTCTAGGCTGCAGTCGTTCCCACAAACATATATGTACACATATAGATGTAAATTTCTATGTCCTGCAGGACGATTCGCCAAGCTAGTCTATACATCCAAGGAGTAGCCTTTGCCTTCTATATGTACTATATAATGTATATATATACATATACAAACATATATCCCACCTTATCCTGCAGGGTTTCAACGGTCTAAATGCATGCTGCAATTCCGAGTGGATTACCCACTGTAATATTCATTTAATTCACTGTTTCGTTAGTTCGCGCACCTCTATATGTGTGTATAATAGGATATACGAAATTACAAACGTAGGTACGTCCGGATAAATTCCCTGTCGATAGTTTTGCGAATCTACCCTATTATTATCAATCGGAACGAATTCTTTTTTCCAATTTTTGATGTAATTTTTTTTTTCGCCATCATTATGGTCGAAAGAAGAGTCTATATACGTATGAATTAGACGCGAGGATGTCGTTTCGTAAATACATGTAGTATGTAATGTCGTGAATTAAACCTGCGAGTTTATCATGAATACCTCAATCTCTGAACAAGCTGCACTAATTTTCTATACCTACTCCAACTCGTATCATACTCAGCTTGCATTCCATTTTCGGTTTTAACTACTACACGGTTCTATTTTTCGAAACAGAAAAGTGCATTCAGAAACGTACCAACGGGGCCAAGGAAAGCTATGATCGTAGAAGAACGAAGAATCGACGAAAAGAGATCAGAATCCTCAAATTTCGTGATACTGAGGCAAGAAATTCATGATATGAGAAAAGAATTTCATGATATGAGAAAAGAAATAACATCGTTCTGTGAATTGCGTAACGAATCAGGTATACAATACATGTTATATTACCTTGAAAATTTTTATCGCACTGCAGACCTAACTTTAAAAAATAATTGTCAATTTGAATTGATAAAATTTGTTCAACATGTTTCACAATCAATTTTTACTATAATTGTGTGTTCTCATGCCGGAAGGACATAAGTTATCTACGTATTCTGCAGATAAGACTAAAATATAATTGCCCAAACAGGTGCCAATTCAGTATAAATAGGCAAGTCAGTGGTAACTTGCAGTATTGCACCGAGTAAGGATTTCCCAAGTGAGTATATCGCGGATAATGATCACCTTCGATACTGAATGAATTGAATTCGCATTTTCACATTCACGCATTTGATGTTCATTGCAGTTATCGATTTTTAATTTTCATCACGTTTTAAGAAATAGTATAAATATACCAGCCGCAAATTGCAATGCAGAAAATGATGGAGAACATCCTCATGGCGTTTCTAGTCGTTGCCTTTATATCGGTATTGACGCGATATACTTTTGTCACGCGAATTAAACCCCTCGGCATGTACTTTCCCCTTTTCGCAAATACTGCGCTTGGGGCATAAGTACCATACTGGAAATAATCCGATTCTGAAATGTAAAATATCGAAGATCCATGCACCCTGGACATTTCTATGCAGTAAAAATGCTCATGTTGAAAATCTGAACCCCTGCAATCGGGACTAATGAAATTTTGATAAATCCTCCCGAACTTTAATTCGACGCGAAGATCCATGCACCCTGGAGATCCATGCACCCTGTACATTTCTGTGCAGTAAAAATGCTCATGTTGAAAATCTGAACCCCTGCAATCGGGACTAATGAAATTTTGATAAATCCTCGCGAACTTTAATTGGACGCTGTACATAGGGTCAGATTATCTACATGTGTGAATACAGACATGTATATAGGCACTGTATAGATACATTTGAGTTTACCTTTCTGGGCGAAGACTCGCGTGGACGACGGTTTTGGTCCAGGGAAAACGCGGGGGCAAACGAACCACCGGCCACCGACCAACCGCCACCCCGCCTGCCTACCCGCCCCTAGCACGTATGTACATTTCTAATCAAGCGATATTGTAACTGCGGTCTAACATCCAAACACCAGCGGCTACCGTCCACCGCCTAGCATAGCCTAGTCTAGCCTAGTCCAGTCTAGTAGTTATCTACCCAGATTCTACCCTGCGCGACTCGCTGGCTGCAGGACAAACCTAAATTGCATTTCCAGCTGCATTCTCTATATAGCAATATATGTTTGCAATTATATCCTGCAGTAGATATATTAACGAGTTATGTATAATAATTTTGGACACGAGGAACATTCGGGTTTCAGACCATTTTGGCTAAAAGAAAGAAAGAAAGAAAGAAAAGAAATTAAAAAAAATATCACACGCATTTTCATTTTTCAACCCTTAATTTCGCAGTTATTTTACAATCTAAGGAAAAATTGGAGCACCGATATTCCGTGATAACTTTTATACGGACTTAATTAGACCAGCTAGGGGATGGCAACATAAATAAGTCGTTGGCAGCCATCTTTCGCCAAAGGGGTTTTCGGCTCTGGCCGTTTTTGGGGGTGGCGAGAGCAAGAGCTCGACGGGTGGTAAAGGGAGCGTAAAGGGATGTGACTTCAAGACGTCGATACTACCGACGCCGACGCCCAAAGCTGCCTCTTAACTAACGCCAATATTCGAATAATAAATTTTCCCAAAATCTGAGGGTTTCAAAATTCTCCATTTTTTTTTTATCAATCGAATTAATCAACCCTTAAAAAATTCGTTAATTTTATTTATTTATTTCTTCTGTTTCTCTCTCTCTCTCTCTCTCTTTTTTCTTCGTTACTTCTTTCCTTCTTTCTTTTTTAGAGGTAAGAAAATTTTTCCCATGTAAATATTAGCATAATATGAAATAAAACCGTTGTACGCAATCAGGTCCATGATGGGATGCAGGGGCACGGTATACATAGTATAAGAACTTGATTTCTTGGGTCAAGATTACGTTCTCCATCCCCAATATCGAGGGAGAGAAACACAGAGTTCGTAGTGAAAACCAGTCAGACTGGAGGAGAACGAGGTTGACGCGGCGCTGGACCACGTCCGAGTATTCCCACGGTACGATGACCAGTGGTCACTCGTCTTCTCCCATACGTATATAACACGGAGAGTAATACCATCGTATTTTTTTCTTTCTTTCTTTCTTTTCTTTCTAAAACAAGTTTCACGGAGAGTTTTAGGGAAAATAAAACTCAAACCCCCGACTTGACTCGGTATGGATTAGAAGATCTTATGGGTCAGTCTAAAAGATGCTGTTCTCGGTGCAGCATCTTATCACCTATTTACAGAGTAAAATTCTTCAAATTTATCATACATCGCATTTGAAAATAGAAAATTAGTAAAATTAATAATCAACGCAGTCATCTCGGATCTTCGATACAATAAATAACAATAATAATAGTATTGATAATAGTAATAAAGACAAATCGTTCGTTCTATATGAAAATAATTTAAAAAAAAAAAACGAAACCAGAAAAAACGAGGTACGTAAGAATTATTTTTACTTATTTGCGAAAAAATTTTTGCATTTTATCTTCATTCTTCGAAACTTTGTGATCAATATTTCGAAAAAATTCACACTAATTCAATTATCACGCGATGATGCGATCTCAATATTTGCTATTTTTTTTCCTCAAGTTTTTAGTTCCTTGACGTCGGGATTAACGCTCATAACTTTTTGAAATATTGATGGATTCAAATTTTTCTAAATTTGAATTTTCATATCTTTTTTTTTCAATAATGAAAGACCGAATTCATAGATTCATTTCCAAGAGTGTGAATAATGTTACTTATCGCGATCTGAGTATATTGATTTTGAAAGATATTTATTTATTTATTAATCATCCCTCGGATTGAAGGTTTTCAAATAAATAAAATATGAATATATACATATACATAGGTACGTATATGGTGTATGTATGTGAATATTGACGTATTGCTATATAGGTGCATAGATACAATGGAGGCGAAAGCCTCGTTCATAGTATAAGGAGGGAGGTTTGGGGGATGAAAAGGGAGAATATTACGAGGGTGAAAGCGGGGTTGGGTCGGGGGGTGGTTTAGGTGGTGAAGGGGGATCCCCTAAGCCTTTCCCCTCCTTAGTTTGGAACTAAGATGGCAGCCAGAACCCTATTCCGCTTGCCTAGGGCTCGCATGTATGTATATACCTACACAAGGGCGTAGAGAGTAGAGACCCACATGCATATACACAGTGAATGTAGTTCCTAGGCAGATACATAGAGAAATAGGTAGAGATACGCGCGTAGTTCTAGTTGAGGATAATTTTCTCAATTTCACAGAGTCTCCCGCGGGTTCGGTCGTTAAGGGCTCCAAGAGAGATTCCAGGGGTTGACGGGGGTCCGGGGGTCCAGGGGGTCCGGGGGAGAATAAGGGTGGCAAGGGTAAGGGTAAGGGAAAGGGAAAGGGAAGGTTGGACCGTAAGATAGTTTGATAGGCTTGGTTACCAGGAGACCTTTAAAGCCTTAGCCAGCAGCCTTGGTAATGCCCGAAAGGCATGTTCGCCGAAAGCTCTGTCCAGCTGACTGAATCGTACTAACTAAGTAAGAATAATAATCATTATTTTGAGAAATTGAAGAGAGAGAGAGAAAAAGGAATCGATAATATACCTCTTCTTCCATTTCATTTCATTCAGAGCTCTAAAAGCACATATGACGGAGCTTCTAGGTATTTGGCGCCTTTTCGACAGTAAGAATTTCTGTGAAAGCTTCACAGAAAGCATTTTCAGAATTTCAGAACTCGTTTCAGTTTGGGAAAATAAGAAAAGTGGGGAAACGATTGTGGAATAATTTGTCGAAAATTTCAGGGAAAAGCTTCTGGGATCAAAGACGAGTTTCTTAAAGCTGACTGAATTTGACTAAGCAAGTGAGGAATGATGGCCATCATTTTGCGAAATCGAAGAAAGAGAGAAAAAAGGAATCAAGAAAATACATCCTCTCTTATTTTATTTCATTCAAAGCTCGAACTCGCGATAAGCTTCCATTTCGGCGGTTTTTTGACAGTACCTACGAATTTCTATGAAAGCTCACAGAAAGCATTTGAAAAGTCGTTGCAAATTTTAGAAAAATAAGAAAAAGCTAATTGAAAAAGTGAGGAAATTAATGTGGGAAATTTTCTAAAATTCAGGGAAAAGCTTCCGGGATCAAAGACAAGCTTTTTGAAACTGACTGGATTGTGCTAACTAAGTAAGAATAATAGCCATTCTTTTGAGACCACGAAAAGAGAGGATAAGAAGGAATAAAGAAAATACCTATATTTTCATTCCATTTTATTTAAATCTCTGTCTCACAGCCAGAGCTTCTATTTTCACAAAATTTCGACACTTATAATTCCTACGAAAGCTTCACAGAAATCATTATCAGACTTTGAAAATTCCCTCGAGCTGTGAAAAATAAGAAAAAGCTACATAATTGGAAAAGCAAGCTTTTTGACCCTAAAAAAAATCGTCTAAAAGCTCGTGGGAATGGGAAATTCTGTTAAAACGCTAAGAAAATCTTGTCTAAACTGATAAGCAACCGCAGGGCATGCTTAAAAGCGCGTCGAGAATCTCGTATATCTAAGGGTTGTAAAGCGAGTGTTGAAAAGTAAAAAAATGACGAAGGATTGATAATGTGGTGAAAATGAATTTCCCCCGTGGTATTTATAGTCGCGTAGCTTAGTAGTTAGATTTTCCACCGTGTTTGAACGTGTATTGGGTGTATACACCCATAGTTTTCTGCAAATTAACAAAAAGGTACCAAAGCAGCTCCGGGCGTTGGAGCAACGCGACCTTGGCAAAAACAAGACGCCTGCGATGAAGGTATAGGAGAGAGCAAGTCGTAAGCCCCGACGTACGATGCTGGCCTGAGAGAGAGAGTCCTTTGGCCCAAGGGGGTTGGGGGGTTGGGTTCGGGGTAGAATGGTAGAATGGCAGAAGGGTAGAAGGGTGGCGGGAAACGAAACGAGGAGGCATCGCAAGCAGCCGAGCAAGAACAACCCCTTAGTCGTGGATCAATAGAAGAAGGGGTGCGAGTATTCTGGTGGGGGATAAGAGGCATTTAAGGGGAGGAAAAATCTTACTGGCTAAGGGTGAACCCGGGTGGTTTGTTCGGGGGTCAATGGGGGTGGGGGTAACCTTAGATCAGAGGCGTGGCCAAGGGGAGAATCGCGTCGCGGCGTCTCTTCTCCGTATCCGAGCTGACCGGGTTGTTGCAAGCAGCCTTTGAGAATATATCAGTAACTGAGGGTTACTCAGAACCGCATTCGAACCCGGAGACGAAGTAACACCAACGTTCATGAAATAAGGAATTAGAAATTCGCCGTCGTCGATTAAGAAAACCTTGACAACCCTTACGGAAGCACAAATCCTTCACCCGCGCACACACTTCTTTTCAAGGGGGTGAATCTGCGTACGATTTTAGCCAAACTTCTAATCCCTAATTTCTCTCTCTCTCTTTCTCTCTCTCTCTTTCTTTTTCTCTCTCTCTATCTTCCCCTCTCCACTTGTTATTAATTATTCACGCACCGCAGGCGCGACGAATTAGACGACTACGACGCCGGTTATTGTTCTAAAAGCTGGAGCTTTAATTTTTTAACTCCGACTTTAGACGCGTCAGAAAGAAGGTTTTACGATCGTACTAGCAGCTACGGGACGGAAGCAATCCTGCACAAGTTCGGTGCTTGCGGCGGAGCTTTTTTATCGACGACGCTCAGGTCTAACCGACGCCGAGTAACGCTTGGTGCTTTTTTTTAAACGGCGCATGCGGCGTAGTTACTACGACGTCGAGTTGCTACGTTAAACGCGAGGAGTGGGAGTCGACGGACACGTCGAAAACAATTTCGAAAATTTTCATTGCTACATCACTTTTCAAAATATTTAACGATTTTCAACGAAAAACGTCGGGAAAGCTTTACGAATTTTTTCAAAAGTTAGAATAACCCACGAAAAGTTCCTGAATGCAGAGAAAGCTCGAGAAAAACTTGTAGAATCTGATCGAAGCTCATTTTCTGGCTGATCCTTATTGTATGAAAAAAAAAAGCACCGACTAGTTTCGAAAGGCTCCGAGTAGTTTTTGAAAGCTTTTGAAAAACGGAATTTCCAGTTTTTTACGCGAATGATTAAAGAATGCTATTCGTAAGATACTTCGCTTTATTTTTTCTACTATTTTTCAGCATCCATAAAAAGCTCGGAACTTATATCTAAGAAAACGTCAATGAAGTTTCCCAAAGTTTATAGGCGTTATATAAAATTCTGTCGCTAATTTGATCTGCGAATATCAAAAAGCCTCTAAGTGCACAAAAAGCTTGAGTACAACTTGAAGGATCTGATCAAAGCTCATTCTCTGGCTCCTGACTGAACCAATTCTATGGTGAAAAAGCTCTGCGAAATTCGCGAAAAGCTTTTACGAAATGAAACTCCTGGTTTTTCTGAGTAAAAAAAATGTTACTCGGTATTCTCTGATCATTTTTTCGGAATGCATCGAACAATTCGGTCGATTTTCCCCTTTCGGATTACAGTTTTCGCGTGCATCATCTGCGTATATAGAGGTACAAGATATACATGCGGCATTGTGATATTATGGTCTTCGTATAACGTAGTTCATACATTTCAGTAACATTACTAAAGCCTAGCTAGACATCATCGGATATACACTGACGGGAAATACGAGCATAACTCAGCCAAGGTCGACGGCCAAGCTAGCCAGCAAGCTAACGTATAACGTGGACGGAAAATCTCTCCTCCTATATTCTACACGGTCAGGCCGGACTCCGAGGGGTAGAGGTCTACGTTCTACTGACTGATGACGTCATTTCCTCACCACCCATTGTACAATTCTCCACCTGTATATCCTGATTCCTACGTCAGCCTCACCCCCGCGTTGTTATCATCCAAAAACTCGAACAGAAATATGACGATCATTTTTCAACCCCTAACAAACTAAAAATATGCAAAATTCGACGGGAGAGTATCAAAATGTGTCAATTTTTGTTTTTGGTTTTTTGTTTTTGTAGGGGGCCAATCATCTGGATACATCGATTACACTTTCGAATAAAATCCCCATTGAATCGTCAGAACAAAATTTGGATAATTTCCCATTGAAAATCCCGAATAATTCGACCTTATAGTTACGGGGGTGTAGAGTGCCTCGATTGGTGTCTCGTTCAACGGGGTACAACCCGCGATTTCAAAGACTCAATCGGATTGATGGCCGTGCGAACTACCCCTTAATTTGAGAATAGCGATTCCGCTCTGATTTGTGCTATTACGACTCGAGAAAATCTCCTCAGCTCAAGGGTTGACTAAATTGAATGAACTTCCGTTATCCAAAGGCTGTTGTATTTTTCTTTATATAATCGCATAATGCAAAAACGAGGTATGAAATTCCCTGGCTGACTTATCAGAGCGTAATTAACGATAAGTAAAGTCTGTGGGATTCATCCGCAAAAAGCAAACCACATAGCTAGCTGGGCTAGCTATGTTCCCTTCTACAATCCCCTAAATTTCCCGTAAATTTCGTCTCGCTTAGTTCTATCCTAGCTAGGGTATTTTCGGATCGGTTACAATGCAGCAAGAAATTTCAGGCTTGTTTTGCCGTATCGGAACTCGAAACTAACGCACCCCTCAAAATTCGGCACAAAAATCTTCCACAATTATAATTTGTTTAATTAATATATTATATATATATGTCTAAATAAGGGATGAAAATTGAAAAACACGCTTTTTTCCCATAATTCGACATATTATATACATAAGCAGTATACTATTTCTCACAGCCTCAAATCTCCCACGGAACCTGTTAGTCAACGGAGTCATGGACCACCATACAGACTCTGAGATACTATGTCTCACAGGCGATAGAAAATAATATGAAACTGGTTATTCCTGGGAACTTTCATACGGGTTAAATGTCGTGAGAGACTGATCGTCCGAACTGGTCCATAATCACCCCTTTTGCTACCCTATTCTTCTCGTCTTCTTCTTCTTCTTCTTCTTGCGGACGATAATCAGATGCTTGGATGAGTTTGATTTACGGATGAATTTTCTTCGCGATAAAACAAATCGCATTTTTGTAATTTTGTTCTTTTTTGTTTTTCCTTTTTTCCAACAATTTTGCGATTTCTTTCAAATAATGGTTTTTCTGAGTTCAAAGTCCGCTCATCGTTATATGCGCGAAGTGAATTATTTAGACCGTGAATTCCGAGCGAGAGAAAATTCGGACAGTTAACGGAGTATAAGATAATTAACAGTATCAAATCTGGGCGAGTTGTCAGACGTCTTTCATAGTTTAATATCAAATTCGTTGAGTTTCAGGGTATCGGATGATCTGCTAAACTATTCATAGAATAGTAGGTAGGTACCTACGGCATAGAGTTTATATACATATCAGTCGAAAGCTCTAATGATAAATTTTGAGTAAATTAGTCGTGTCATATGTAATTTGACAGTACAGTTTGATAAATTATTCCGACGTAACGATATGCGCAAATGGAGGAGAGAATTTCCACCCTTCAAGTTCTACGATGTTATAGAAAAAAACGAATCATTCATTCAATTTTCGAACACGCAGATTCGTTATTGTAATTTTTATTCAAGCATGTGCGAGCGATGATAACAGCGTTGAAAATCATGCTACCAAAAATGCAGATCGAGCGAGTAGAGTAGAGTAGGTAGAGAGCGAGGCAGCAGGGAGAGCAGGCAACATTTCAAATTCGGGTTCTTACTTAATCTCGAAAACAATAGGGTGGCCAAATGGCGGCCGGGCGCAATTCTACGGGGGGTTGAACGAAGGAGAGAGGATAGAGAATAGAGGGTGTGGGTGTGGGTGTTGGTGTGGGCTCGAGGGATGTATACTGTCCGGGGTATACCGTATAGCTGAAAGCAAGAGAGTAAGAGACGAGGATAGGGAGGGCGAGAGAGAAAGCTCGCCGAGAAACCCCCTGCGAAATTCTGCAGGGTGGTCAGTCGGAGGGCGGTCACTTGGCGATTAAGAACACGTAGTGTTCCTGCTTGCTCGCCTCCACTCGCCCTCTAACTCGCTTCTCTTCTCTTCTCTTCTCTTCTCTCCTCTTCTCTTCTCTTCTCTTCTCTTCTCTTCTCCACCCCCTCGGCAGTCACGGTTTTCCACGACCCACCCAACCCCCCCGTCTGGACTGGGATCAATATGACTTAACTTCACCCCTTACACCCCCACCGCCACAAACCTCCCAACCCCTTTCCCTTATCAACGCCAAATGTTCTTACGTTAGAGCCGTGGAACACCTAAGGGGTGGCCAACGGCCAAGGGATGATTAGGCTACAAAAGAGCGGAGAACTACTCTGCTGCACTCGGAAATTTATATGCAAAAGATGCTCTTCGTCTTACGTCGGAAATATATCATCTTTGTGCTTTCAAGCCGAGCTTTCCGCCGCTCCTTTCGATCAATCCGAAATGAGCTTTTCAACTTTTCAACTTTTCACCTTTTTTTCATCAAATTGCGACGAGCTTTTCGTTTTCAGCTTTCATAACGAGCTTTCCTTCTTTCCTTGTTCTTATTCTTCTTCTTCTTCTTATTTTGTACCGGATGAAACGCAGGAGCTTTGTGGGCCCCCTTTTTCGTCGTTAGAACGCCAATAGGAACGAAAAATGTGATAGTCGTCGTACGTTCTTACTGCCCTTCAGCTCAGTACGCGACGCTCGGGGATATTTACCCCTTTTATTAAAGGGTCGCTCGACGTAAGGCGTAAATTAGTTTATTGAATTTTGAGAGACACTCGGTAGGTGCCGGGTCGTGGTTGAGGGAGAGGATCGTAGGTGTGTAAGCCTTCTTACGATCAATAGAGGTTAGTCTCGCCCAGTTCCTAGGGATGAAGTAGCGGAGAGGCCCGAGGCTCTGTAGCTTGTGTATATAGTGCCTCGCAACAACCCCTAGTATAAAATCGGACCAGGAGAAGGGAGGCGCGAAAATTAACTCAGACTAAAATCTTATTCTTAAAAGAGCGCTCGAGCCGCCCAGACTTTCCTATTCAACCCCCACGCGGGACGGTGTAGAACGATTCTGACCGCTGGTTCGTTGGAGGGGATATTTTCATCCCTATTTTAACATTTTCACCTCTTATTCGCTCCTTACCTTTATTCAACGCGATATTCTACATCTCAATTCTCCTCTACGGTTCAACGCGCTTTTCAAATCACGACGTGGTAATAAATTCTATTCCCTAAAATAAGGGATGTTTTTTATTTTCCCAAATTCTCTCATTCATCCTCTTTCCTCATTTCTCCCGTAACGAAACACATTCGAGTCAAGTTTTTCGAAATTCCGATCGATATTTTTCTTTCCGTCTTGAAATAAGGGTGGAATATCTCATCTCGAAGGGTTCGACGGGGAAGTAACTTAGAATAGAGGTGAAAAAAAAACATCAACATCAACATCTCTCCGCTTCGACTGATTTTCATTTTCTTCCCTATCACCTATTTAATCCACTAGCAAGTAAAGTTTTCAGACAACAACGATTGGCGGGTAGATGGTTAGGTACAGGACGAACTAGTCCTGCAACCCCACACAGCCTAGCAAAAGCGATTAATTACTTTGAGCAATTTGCTCGGCAACTCGCTACTCTGCTAGCAGAGAACCGACACTATTCTCATTTCTACGTCGTGCTTGGTCATCCGCCTCGCTGTCCATTATATACATATATATATACACACACACACACACTCATATATATGTAGGTATACATACATATATACATTTATGCGAATATACCATATGCGTGTAAATTTACACCGCAACTAAATTCTCCATGTCCCATTATTTCTTTGTATGGGGGGTTGGGGGGGCGGGGAGGGGGTGAATTTTGAATTCAAATTTTCTCTCATTACCGCACGTCACATATCTTAGAAATTTTGTTATTTCTTATATTTTTTGTTCCCCTCTGATTTTTCGCCGTCATTTTAAATACCTAATTACCTAGCTACCCTTATTTTATACTATGGTATATGTAGGTATATCTCGTCAAAAACGATGAAATAATATAATCAATTATAGTAATGGTATTAAATAATAGTAAGTTTTCTGTACGCCGAAGTTTCGGTCTCAGAATTATACATACATATGTACTAAATAAATGTGTGCGTGTGTATGTGTGTATGTGTGTGTGTGTGTGTGTGCGTGTACCCATCTAGTGCAGATATTAAAGTAATGAGATTAATTAATAGAACAGACCCCAGAGTTAATTTAGAGGCGTGTGTCGGGTCGACCGCAGCACTACTCGAGCTCGAGCTCGAGCTCGACTCTACGATGTATGAGGGAAGTCCTCGTCCTCGTCCTCGTCCTCGTAGCTCTCTGTCGTTTATACATCCAGTATCTAGCTTATATCCAATTGCAGATCTGGGGGATATGTACCTACTTGATTAGAGGGTGTCGTTAGAGAAAAATAAGAAAAATAATAATAATCGTTCGCAAATTACCCAATCCACGATAAATAATTTCATTTTTTTTTTAATCCCTTCTTCCTATTATTCTCTCCCTTATTCTTTGGGGAGGAGGGGTTTGTGTGTTAAAATTCTTTTTTTATCCAATTTTTGAATTTTTCCGCAAATTTTGACTCCTCCATCTTTCAACCCTCGAGCTGTAGTATAGCCTGATATAAATGTCTTACTTCCCCTACTTCTGCACCCCCCCGTTACGGGTCGATGGCAGCCATCTTGTCACCCCTGGAAGGCAGGGGAACAGGCAACGTTAGACCCACCGCCCCTAACGTCGTAGTCTTACCCTTCCTTTAGCGAAGGGGTAAATTCTACTCCAACCCCTTTACAGCAGCGACCACACTTATCCCCACCACCGTTTACGGGGATGGCAACGTTGTACAGAATTATACATATATGATAGGGGTGGGGTGGGAGGGGAGGGTTTGAAAAATTCTGTATTAATTAAGAAATCAAATATTCGAATAACATAATGAAAACTAGTGGTGCAGACGAAAAATCGTTTATAAAAACCACATAGGATTTAATACGGTGATTTCGAATCACCTAAATACCTAAGAAATAACCAGAGGTCCTGAATCGGAGCTAATCCAAGCGCCATGTTGCGGCTAGATCCTAGGCGAAATAGTATAGAACCAGAGATCGTATATTCTTGAGGTATAACGCCGAGGCTAATTCCTCTAAGCCGAATGAATATCCGAAGATCTGTGAGAATCGAAAATGAGAAGAAGGAAACCAAAAAACGTGGAAAAAGGCAAAATTCGATTCCGCTGCAGCAGGAGCTCACCGGGTCTTCCTCGTACAAAGACGAAGCTGTACCGATGGCGAAGATGACTCGAGATCAGGCGGGGTAGTAGGTGGATAGGTGGATAGGTGGTGGGTGTGTAGATATAAGGGTGCTTAACCAGGTGCAGAAGGAGAAGAGTAGGTAGGTAGTATAAGCCCGAGAAGTGGTTCTCCTCCGTTCTGCGATCAATACCCAACAAACTCTGTACACACGTAGGGTAGGTGCAGGGTATGGAAGGTATAAGGTAGGTAGGTAGGTAGGTATCTATCTATCCGTCTATCCATGGTGTGGATGTGGAGTATAGAGGAAACGTTGCTTTCGTGTATCGATGTAGGTATGTGTAACATATACGTTCACACATATATATATACATAGATGTGTGTATATATATATATATGGACGTATATTTTGCACCTAGAAACCTCGTTACACTTCGCCCTTCACCCTTCCGCCACTAACACATACATAGTTGGGGAGTAGGGAAGGGGGCAGCATCCCCAAGGAACCGATCGGGACTTCCCCGCCCTATTCCATCCCAGCATCGAGCCTTTGGCCAATGAATTCCGAGAAGGGACATTTACCCTTCGAATAAGGGTAGGCACCTACCTTATACCTACCTACCTACCTAACTGTGACGTCTAAAGGAAACCTCGGTCTAGGTATAGGCACCTATTTCAAAGGAGATCGTATCGCCGAACCTAAACCTAAGCCTGAAAGCTCAAAAGCTCCCTTTGCCTCAATTCAATGAATGAAAATATCAATTTGTCTTTTTTTTTTTTTGTTTTTTTGTTTTTTTTATTTTTAGAAATGGTCAGCCATTTTTGAACCGGATGTGATGGGGCTTTAGAAAAAAATCACAAGCTCTGTAACCGAGTGAGAGATTTTTGGTGAAAATTTCAGCCCAATCGGTTCAGCGGTTCGTCAGCAATAATTAGATTTGTAATTAATCGGGGTAGGTTCTTTTCTTTCTTTTCTTTTCTTTCATCTTGGAATCTCCGACCCTTGAATCTCTTCTAATTGTATAAATATAGAAATAAATGAGAGGGGTATGTTAATTAGATATTATAGGCAGATATAAAGAAACTTTTGTTTCGAGCTTATAATTAACGAGTGAAATTATAGGCGCGAGGCGATAAAACGCGATGCGAAAATAGAAGATTGGGGAGGATGAGGATGAGGATGAGGCAGCTCCCATTCATGAACGTGTTTTATTGTTCTCAGGTAGGATGATATAACGGGGACGAACGAAGCAGCGAAGGAATAGAGAAACGGAGGAATGAAAAGGAAAGGAAAATGGAGAGTGCGCAAAAGGAGAATAGGAACTGGGGAGGACCCTGCGAATAATACCGGAGAGGAACCGGAAGCCATAAACCTACGCGAGAACGGACAACACTTTTGAGCCTTTCTCTCTCGATGCTCGAGGAGAAATTCTGATAAACAAATAACTAAACAAATAAATCCCAAAAAGCTGATGAACGAAACTTTACAAACTTGTTTCATTCGTTTTTGTTTCGATTCGAAAAACAGTTAAAAAAAACAAAAACGAAAATAAGGGATGATAACGTCTGTCTATCACTCTTCTCTGATCATAAACTCAAA
Organism: Tenthredo livida; assembly: GCA_963992785.1. Taxonomy (NCBI): domain Eukaryota; kingdom Metazoa; phylum Arthropoda; class Insecta; order Hymenoptera; family Tenthredinidae; genus Tenthredo; species Tenthredo livida. The sequence goes on from OZ023072.1 coordinate 1,171,363, forward strand.
AATTGATGTACCTAATCAATTAATTGAAACTCGCTATTTTTGCACCATGAAATTCTATGCCACGCCCCTATTCAACGTCTCGTTTAGTTTCTAGAACCACTATACTGTACGTAACATCCCTTTACCACTGGAACTAGTTTCTCTTCAACCCTTAGTCAGGGATGACCAATTCCTCCTTGTACTCGAATACCCACACTAATAAAATCGCACGTGTAGTTACACACACGTGGCTTGTACACACATACATGCGCCTAATTCGAAATTCTATTTTATTCGTATTCTCGGTTTTTGATCAGCGAAGATTTTCGCGTATTCGTTTCCAAGTTCCGAAGCTAGAATAACGAGAAAAATAAGGGAGAGACAGAGAGCGGAAAGACATTTAGACAGTTTATTAAATTCATACTTTCTCGACCCTCGCGGAGACCGGTGAACCTTTTTCGGGTGGATAAAAACGGATTTTGAAAATCGGTAGCGAGTCGATATGATCTTAAAAAAATGAGAAACGCAATTGACCAAAAACGAGAAAAAAGAGCTGAACAAATCTGAGAAATAGTTAGACGATTAAAGCCTGTGGCTAAGGGTTAATTAAATGGCAATTAACATATCGTTTTACTTGAGTTGTTTCTGGTAGGATTGAGGCAGGAGAGACGGAGAGAAAATGAATGAGAGAAATTTAAGGGTAGGTATAACGGGGCTTGAGGGATGTATAGGTGCAAGTGTAGGTGTTGCTTATAAATAGCACGTTGTTTTTAACCCTCTTTAAAAACGGGGGTTGTACACCCACCTCTATACCTGGTACGGTGGTAAAAAATATGTCCAAGTATTTATACCTCCTAGTTTTTACACCCGAGTATTTGTTAAAGGACTAAACTTTCTCCGTTTCGGGTTTGAGAGGGTGGGGAAATAAGGGGTTGCTTTTTCACACTCGTATATATACTCTGCTATCCAGTTTTCTCTCTCTCTCATTCTCTCGCATTCTCTCGTATTCTCTTTCCAACCACCGCGGCACGACTAATTATTTAATTATTTATTTACCCGAGTTAAGTTTATTTCCCTACTCTTTACCTCCACCTCCATCATCTCCACATAGTCGGATTATAACGCCGCAAAGTTTTATTTTTTATTACTTCCTATTAGCCCGAGCTACGTGGCTTAGTTTACTATCTTCTTCCCCCCCTCTCTCTCTCTCTCTCTCTCTCTCTCTCGTATATATTTACCTAATTGCTTATACGAAGTTGCGAGAGTGAAGATGAACTGCTAGATCATCTCAATCATTCATCTTAATCATTAATTTTTGGCAAATACATAAAATAACGAAAACCTGTACCTAATTGGATTTGAAGAAGAAGATAAATGGAAATAAAAAGTAATTACTGAATCGTGGCATTATGAGTACTCGGTGGAATTATGTAAATGGAGTTAAGCATCGGTTTTGATTTTTTGATATTCTTTTTCGTCTTTTTTTTACTTCCTTCCTTCCTTTCTTTCTTTATTCAGATTCTTTTTGAAAACCAGTTTTTTTTTCCCATCGTCGTTGCAGCAGCTGGACCACAGGCGTATATATCATCAATAAACATCTGCCATACCGGTTGGTCATCTCACGTAGATATATAGGTGAATTTTGAGTGACCAGTACTACTGGCCAGTGTCCAGTCCGGTACACACAATTACATCAACTCGCACACATGCAGGGATGGTAATATCGCGTGGTACACGTATACGCGTGTTATACTGGTCCATCAGGATGCTGCACTCTGTTCTTTTTTCACCCCTCGATGTATAAACGACGACGGAAAACCTACCCAGCTCGTTTCTAATTTCCGGTTTTCATCGGGCAGATTTCTAAACCCAGAATCCAAATAGCCAAGTGACTGTGTCTGTGTCAGTCTCTATTAGAACATCGAGAAGAAAACAGCGCGATGAAAGTCGGGATTAGAGGATATGAGGTAAGTCCCACGTTGTTCTTCGATCCGGAAAATTCATCTTCACGATTTGGGAAATTTTTCTATCCGACTAACGTCTAGTATTTTTTTTATTCCGTTAGATCAATCGACGCGGTTTTACGTATCTTAGAAATTATCGGATCGTCAATTTCATCTTAGGGGTAGTTTTCGGGTTCCTAAAAAACCGAATTCCGGAAATCTGCTTCTCCATCGATTTTCGGATTTCGAACAACCCAAATCTGATATAACATTGGGGTGAATCGATCCGGTAGTTTCTTGGCTAAAAAAATCTCCCGTGGGACGTGGGGTTTATTTATTCCTTCCCCCCTCCCCCCCTTGTCAACGATTACCAGAACGAGGTCCGGTTTACCCGAATTAAAAAATTCTCAGCCATCTATCCATGTGTTCGTGTATCTTTTCGCATTTTTAGGGAGATAACACACGCCTAGGCGATGAATAAATGCCCCCTGTTTTGTCGACGGCGGTACAGGTCAGCGCGGAATTGACCGGAAGTTAGGGGTTGATCAAGCTTACCGTTTACTGAGTAGAGTTCGGTAGCTCGCACCCCTATACTAACTGACCAGTCATTATAGTTTCGAGATTATTTTCTAGGTGGCTCTAGTGAGTCTGGGAAATGAACAGATCAATAATTATTTTAGGGGTGGGTTTTTTTACCAGGGTAAAATGGCACCTACTGCGCCATCTTATCGTACTAGCGGGGATTATTATGCGCGACTGTTTCAAAACTCAAGTCTTGTTTCACTGAACTTTACCATTCCTGGGATTTTTGCTGAAAGATAGAATTCGGATTCACGAACTAAAAAATTCATCAAGGAAAGAAGAAATTGAAACTATTTTTCGGCCACGGATCTCAAGGGTTTCGTGAGGTTTTCAATATTTCTGTGATTTCGGTATTTTTTAAAACCACTTCATCGATTTCAATCAGATTTTGGAAATATCTTCAATATTTCGTTACGTATTTAAAGAAATTTTATCGACTTCTTCAAAATTTCTCAAATTTTCTATGATTTCCTAAAATTTCACCAACTTCTCGAGAATCTTACTAACATCCCAAAAATTTTGCGTACCTTTTGGAAATTCTACCGAAATTTCATCAATTCCTAAAAACTCAACGAATTTCTACAAAACTTTTCAGATTACCAAAAGAGAAACTTCGTTGATTTCATAGGAATAACATAAATTTTCGAGTTATCATATTCAGATTTCACTCGAATTCTCCTCGAATTCCATAAAAATATTTGATCAGAATAATTTCACGAATTTTTCTGTAAAACTTCACAGATTTTCTTCGAAATTTTGTTAATTTTGAAAAGATATCTTCGAAATTTGTCTAAATCGTTATAAATTTCTTCAAGATTCGATAATAAATAAAACGATAAAACTTGATGGATTTCTGCGACAATTTTTTCTTCATCTCTTACGCAGATTTCATTGAAAATTCTTTCGGAAAGAAAAACTGAATAAATTTTCCCGGCTGTACAACTCGATGTGTTTCATTCAGCTCCGATAAAATTAGTCACTCAGAAATCTTATCGATTTCCATCCCCTCGCGAATGATGATATGAATAAAAACTATCCTACCATAAACGATTCGAAAAAATGAAATTAATTTTGATTCACTCAGCGAAAAAATTTCCTTAAACTTTTCAAAGCGTTCAATCACGGTTAGCTCGTTCGTTACTCAAGGGTACGATCAGTCGTGAGTAAACTTCGCTGCATGGTACAGCTTTAAAGCATAGTTGCCGCGGTCTGCTGCGAGAACAGAATCTCAAAATTTGTCAAAAATTGTTGAGGAGTCGAATTTCTCAATTTCGACATCCGTTTTTTGAAATGAAGTTTAATTTTTTTGAAATCGTTCTAATGAACGAGTACCGACGTCGAGTTCCCTTACTCTCTGTACATATCTGTCTCTCTCTCTCTCTCTGTCTCTCTCTCTCTCTTTCACCCCCGGTTGTATATATCTACACGAACTCCTCCTCGAGCAGGCAAAGTATGAAACTATACCAGCTCCTAGGAGAGTCCTAGGTAATCACCGAACTTCGACTCTCCCTCGGGGAACCTACGATATAACTTTCCTACTCCTAAAGGCGAATAGGAGGATGAGGAAACCCCGTCTACAAACTCGAGGCTAGCTCCAGACTCTCTCGATCTCGAATCTCAATAACGAGGAACAATTATTTCAACTGACTAGAGTTTACAATCTTAAATTGAATTCTACAGTCATATCTACAGCATCACTCACCCCGACGACTTTGATATCAGTTAAAAAGAACAATCATCAGCTTCAAATTTTTACTCTTATGGATGTTCGTCTCATCCCTCAAAAATAAAAGATAAAAATAAAATGCCAATAATTTCCCAAAAAATGTCAATGATTGATAAAAATTTGAACGATCGCTATTTTCCACAGTCTAGGGCATAAATCGTGGGTTTGTTATACCATGCGTGGGTATGTGTGCGTCAAGAGACAATAAGGGTAAGCGGGCGCATATAGGCGGTTCCATACCGCGTTTCCAAACACAATGCTGGCTTATTATCTTAGACAAAAGGAGACAGAGAGAATCTGAGAGATCTGTTAGGACGGGTAAACCCTTCGTCCTATTCCTCAGACTGCAGTAAAGATTCCCAAAGCGACTATATACCCACGCTAGAGAGTAAGGGAGGAAATTAGAGGAAGGGAGGAAAAGGGCCAGCTTGCGTTCGCTATGCTATACGACCACGCCACCACCCCTTAAGCTTGCTAATGAATTCCTTCACGAACAGCTGTCGTCTTAAGATTGACCGCGCGCAAAATATCTTCCCTAGTATCAGTGAATCTCGTTAATTATTACATCATTAATTAGGGGATGAAATTCGGGGTTGAAAAAAAATGAAATAAAAAAAAATTCATATTATCGCATTAGAATATACATGACGTGTACGTATCGATCTAAATAATTAAGGGATGTTTTTACAACGACGATTCTTTGATCAGAAATTTTCATCGCCGTACAATATCGGCAGTGAAATTTGTAATATTAACATCGTTATAAGGAATAGGCATAACTCAATATGTGACCGTTAAGATGGTAGGCACTTTGTGGCGGTTTGGGATAGCGCGGGTTTCTCGCCAGGGGTGAAATTCGGGGGTACATAAGGGAGAGATTGGTAAATGGAATGGGGCGGGGCGGGGGTAAAATAGGGGTGAATTTTCTACTGGGGGGGAACGATTTCGCCGAAGGAGAAGTACAAGGAGAAGGTACAGTTGGCCAAGTGGGGGTACAAACGGGGGTGGTAGTCGTAGTCGGGTTGTTCAGAACTCCCCTGTGTATGGGTTATGCCGATGGTATCTAAGACGCGCGACCCCCTGAGAACCATTGTTCTATATAAGGGTGGGATACCTAACGAATTCAAATTCAACGGACGCGGCTCCGTCAGCTTACGTATTATGCACATATATATACAATATATACACACGAATTTATATATTTCAGTAGAAATCGTGTACATAGTATTCAAGAATAATCATCTTCTCATTCATCCCTTAAATTTGTATCTCATTTGTTCTTTTCCTATTTTTTTTTTATTTTTGACATTTAAGCAATTCATGTTCTTTCATACCCCTAAGTGAACGTCTAATGAATATCAATCTAGGAAATAAGCCGGAGAAAATGATCACGATTATTACAATTTTCACAATTTCATATCGTTACAGTCGTATTCAGACGACTTATCATCATTACTATAATAAACCGGAGGGTTTTCGTCGATCAGTTTATGCCGTTTTTTAATTTTTTAATTTTTTTTCAAATTTTATTAGGGGTAGGTACGATTTATAGTCTACACCTACCGGTCTTATTTTTCTATTAAACAATTGATTAGTATACTCACAATTTTTATTCATCGTTAATTCGTCTTCATCTTCTCAAGAAGAAAAATACTGCATAGTTGCAAGAAAATACGATCGGGAAGAATTATTATTATAAAATTGGCTGAGAAAATTTTTATTCAACTTTGTCACAATTGATTAATTTCTTAACAGAAAAAGAAGTTAAAAAAAACATTTTTCACTTAAAATCTAATTACGTATATATGCTGAATAATATTAGGTAAATAAATAACCCGCTAGCACCTCTGTTACACTTTCGAGTGAAAAATCAACCCCAGAATATCGGGTTGGGTCGTCGTGATACGATAGGTTCTGAATTTCCCGATCAATCCGAGTGCATGCGTCATAATATGTGTGCCGTTGCACGCACGCTCGTGGTATAAGCGTTATCAACCCTCCTGTTTATTCGTTTTGATTTTTTTTTTTCGTTTGTTCCTTTCTCTCTTCTCCTAAATTGACGAGAATGAAAAATTGAATGAGGAGATAAGAGGGATGAAACAAAAAAAAAACAAAAAAAACTCTAATAATAATTATCGTATACCGAGAGTTTATAAAGTCCTTTGAATGATAATATTGCGAGAGAGGCTATAGGTGGTGAAATGAGGGTGGAGACCCTTCGGAATTGCATTTCGGGTCGGCCATAGTTTTTTCTCGAGGTCAGAGCGAGGCAGGGTATGAGGGGAAATAATTTTCCTTTCATCATTGGGCAGTTTGGGGGATGGGGGTTGGGAGAGGGTGGTGGTGGTGATGGTATATGCTGGAAATATACTGCGGAACGTTGGGAATTGCCGAGAGAAGGAAACGCGGGGTTCGGCATCGGCTTCGGCTTGGCTTCTTCGTCTTAGTGCGTCGTGGGGTAACTCGCTCGGGGTTGGACGTCCAATCAGCCCCTGGCCCTAGCGTCGGAGTCTTACCCTCTCTCGAAAGTTATCTTTCTTGCCTTCCCTCGGCTCCCCGAGCCCCCCATCCCCCTTAACAGACCCTCGAGCACCGAGCGTAAGGGTTTGCGCGCCCCGAAGCTTCTGACCAATTAAACCATCCCCCGAAATTGACGTATTCCTAGATGTATGGAAAATCAGAAAAAACGACAACCAACGTTCCTCCGAAATCTCCCAAAACTACTACCCCCTTTTTTCAAAACGCCATAACTCGCCGAATAACCGTCTAAAATAATTTCGAAAACAGCCCTTCTCAAGCCCAAAGTCTCAGCTTTGAAACCCTGCTTTCGATTCTTTTTTACCATTTTTTTTCACCGAGTTATTCGCCCTCGATTAAATTTGGTGAGACTTTTTGTAAAACAAAAATAAGGGCGAGGGGGATGTTCGATGGAGGATAAATGATCGTCTTTAGCGATTCGCCACTCCTCCGTATCTATACGATATGTAGTTTCGGATGTATATATCTGCTTGGAGTTGAATTGGAGATTGGATACGTTTGGCAATAAATAGATGATTGAAAGGGCGTTGGTGGGCGGCGGAAGGGATGTGAAATTAATATAACTCTATAGATATATATGTGTGTATATATATATATATACCTTCCTCTCTCGGTCTATCCTCAATCACAGCTATACATAAATACACGCGCATATCTCCATATAGAAAATTTGACTACCAAGACTATCGCAGGATATCGTCTAAGTTAAGGCATTCGAAGCATCTTCAACCCTTAGCTGTAGCCCCTTTCGTACACCCGGATTTGAATATCGCGCAAGGAAATTGGCGAAATCTATTACATCTCTATAGCACCTATAGGTACCGAGACTGATAACTGCAGTCGGGAATAAGACGTAATATTTTCTGATCATCCCCTAGCTAGAACCCCCCATGAACTAAGAAAAAAACCGTAAATCTTCTTGCGACGAAAATTTGAGAAAATGAATTCACAGAAATTTTGTAGTCGCATTGATTTTCACCCTTATTCTCGATGGAATCTTTTTTCGAAACGTTCTGATTGAAACGCGATTGAACTCCCTTAACTATATCGTCTGCGACGAAGTTGGAATCGTCGGAGTTCGAGGTGGTCATAGTTGTATAGGTATTACAAGCGACGTATACCACGCGCACACCTAGATAAAGCAACAAACTTGGGCCCCGTTGATGCTGGGGTAGTTCGGTAGTCACGACTATATTAGTTGACAAGGGGGTGGAGGCCGTTAGGGTAGCTTGGTATAGGTATAGGTATAGGTATAGGTAAAGGTATAGGGTACCTATCCTAAGCCCAAAGTCTCGAGATAGTAGTCGCGAGAGTCGCGAGGGGTAGTAACGATTTCCACCAAACTAACTTATAATCAAGTCTTCGCAACCCGCAACGATGTCTTCTCGGACAAATATCATGATTTTAATCAAACAAACGACTTCGGATCGTCGGATCATCCCCCAACGATTTAAAACACGGTTTCGTCCCAAATTTTCATTCACATTATTCTAGGGGTGGTTTCGAACGATTCTAATGAATTTCGCCAATTTTCGAATCATCCGAAACGCATTTGGAGCATTAGCAACGATTTCACAACGTCTTCTCGGACAAATATCATGATTTTAATCAAGGAAAGGATTTCAGATCGTCGGATCATCCCCCAACGATTTAAAACACGGTTTCGTATCAAATTTTCGTCTCATTCACATCATTCTAGGGGTAGTTTCGAACGTTTCTAATGAATTTCGCCAATCTACGAACCATTCGAACTGATTTTCGAGCATTAGCAACGATTTCACAACGTCTTCTCGGACAAATATCATGATTTTAATCAAACAAACGATTTCAGATCGTCGGATCATCCCCCAACGATTTAAAACACGGTTTCGTTCCAAATTTTCATTCACATTATTCCAGGGGTGGTTTCGAACGATTCTAATGAATTTCGCCAATCTACGAACCATTCGAACCGATTTTCGAGCATTAGAAACGATTTCACGACGTATTCTCGGACAAATATCATGATTTTAATCAAACAAACGATTTCAGATCGTCGGATCATCCCCCAACGATTTAAAACACGGTTTCGTCCCAAATTTTCATTCACATTATTCCAGGGGTGGTTTCGAACGATTCTAATGAATTTCGCCAATGTACGAACCATTCGAACCGATTTTCGAGCATTAGAAACGATTCGACGCGATTCTAGTGTGAATTTTCTAGAATTTTCTCTGTCTAGTTATTCCCAGCTTTCCTAACTGCATTTTTGATTGATCAATATTGAAGACAAGCCACGAAACCGCGTAACAAGAACCCGAGCTGCAGGAATCGGGAATAGGTATAGGGCGTAGCTGAGCACGTCTATAAGGGAGTAATATTGATTCGACTTAAGATTGCCGGAGGCAGGTTGGCAAGACTTGCGAATCGAGATTGCTAGTTGAGTTGCTGAGAGGACTAATGAAAGTGGACTTCGGGATTTCTGCCCCATCCCCAAAAACGGAATAGGGGTAGAAGCCAGGGGCATATATCCCAGCCAACGAATCACATCCCGATTTACTCCATTCCAAAAGCACCAAATTCTAAGAAATTCCATAAATGTTCAATATTTTTCGATATGAAACGACGCGATTAAAGCGAATCTTCTCTAACGACATCGGCTTATCGAAAGCACCTTACATCCGTCTCATTCTCTCAAGGAGTTCTATACGGGGGTGGAACTCAACTTGGTATAGGGTAGAAGATGGGTGCGCGTAAACTTGCCCCATGAGACGTACGGCACGGTACGTTGCTTCGAAGGATTAAGACGCCCACATCGGGTAATTTCAAAAGGGCCAATGTCACTCGCCATTACGAATATATACTGTACAAATAAATCGCTGCAATTTTGTGCACCGCATGATTGCGCGAATGATATTGGCCAAAAAAAAAATTGCCATATAACGTAAAGTTGGGAAATTCAGGGGTATTTGATTTGCTCAAATCTTATTGACTATTGAATATTTTCGTTTAACATAAGCAACGATGTATGTATCTATGAATTGACATACGTCTGTCTGTTTCCACGAGTTTGTGGATATATATATATACACGCTGGCCCACAGCTGAAAGGATATTTAGTTAATCTTAGTAATCTTCAATGATTGCCTCGTTCTGTTACGCTAGTCAAGGCTACGGTAATAAAGGGCGATGGGGGGGGGGGGGGGGGGGTCGAAGGGGGTAACCGCATAGTAATTGTATTGAGGAATTGCTCTACGGATCCGCCAATCACAATTCAACAATGTCTCGATCCAAACTACGTGCAATTATATACTTATCTCTAAAATAATATTCCGATAGGAGAAAACCTCGAGGTTCTATGTGATCGAATCGATCATGCAGTAATTTTTCTCTTCCATGATTGGAATCCAGTCATTTAGTTCAATTCTAGTTTCGTACAGAGAGAGAGGGGAGTGAGAGGGTGTAATACGATCAAAGGGTATAAGATTCCACATTTTTTGTTCTCGGTTTGTCCCGGACATCCTAGGGGAGTAAATTAGGCGAAGTTATCGGATTGGAAGGAAGGAAGGAAGGAAGGAAGGAAGGAATAGAATGAGGGTGGAGGTAAGCTAGCCAGCTATACTAGCTCGGAAGTTTAAGGAAGGAGCGGAGAAACCCTGTAGGGCATTTACTGCCAAAAGGAGGAACTAATGTTGTATACCTACGGATGAGGATGAGGAACTAAACTGTTTTTGTTCAGCTTCAGTTGGGGGTAAGTTTTCGGGGGGATGACGCGATGCTGCGATGAAACCTACGTAGGTACGCGTCGGGTAACTAGAGTAGGTATAAAGTGTATGAAGTAGTTGAGAGGATTACTAAAATGGGAAATTAGATCATTCAAATAAGCAATGGTATCAACAGAAGCTTTTTTATTGCATAGACATGTGTGCATTGTACAGGGTACCTATATGGATCTTCAATATAAGGTGTATGAGGTAGTATTCGTGGAAGCACAACATAAGGAAGTGAAGACGCCTGCAATTCCCTACGTAGCTAATGGCACGCAATTTGATGTCTGAGTTGTTTGTGTATGCAGGCGTTTTCACCTCGCTATCATAATTATGTTACGCTTCCACGAATACTCCGTCTTACATAAAGAGTTTATCGCAGAAACTCGATACACAAGACTTACTCAATAATTGCGAAAATTTCAGCCTCGCATTACGTAGCATAATATATATGTTTGATGATTATGCGTATAATCGTTTACAATAATTGGACCGAATCGCATATAGACAAACAAGATACCCCCCACGGTGTGTGGTGGGATAAACTGCACAGATATTATCACACGCCTAGTTATCATTCATTAGTTCTCGTCTATCATTCAAACTATACGAAGATACACCCACTGCGCCTCATATGGTCTCGCTGCTGCATCAGGCCATCAAGTTAGTTCTAATTAATTAAATCCATACACCATGAAGATCAATCAGCAACGTATTCGAAAACCATATTGATATAATGACTATACGAATCGCTGAGCACTCTTATCATCGCGATTTCAATAGGTCAAATAAATTGTCGCAATACTGAATGTGAATCTTAATACTATGTCGATGCATAACACATGCGAATATCGAGGCTCCGGAGTCCATAATAAATGATAAGATGTGTGCGCGTGTGTATAAGCTAGCTGGCGGTTCTACATATGCATAGCACGACGCGCGCGATGTGTTATCGTCTCTTCTCCCGATCAACACACCGCGGAGCTAGTGTTCTCTCGCAGTCATAGTCACACACCCACACATACATGCTGACCCAAGCCCGGTTGAAAAACAGGTCTCCTTATTCCTAAACGAACAAAACTTTAGTTAAGAGGAGTAGGGAGCGGAGAGTCGATCGCTAACTTCGAAGGCGAGGAGACGCGTTAGCAAGTTAAAATCATTCAAGACCTATATTCATGCACAAGAATTTTGAAATTTTCTTTCGCGTATTTATGGACATATTCGAACCACCCAATCTGAACCATTAACAGAACGAAAAAAACTAATACAACTGTATCAATTCATAACGACAGAATTATATCGAAGAGAGGATCGTCTACCATGGCTCTCGACACACGTGGAGTAGTTTTGTCCGGCACGCAGTTAGCCAAGTGAGTATTACGCTGGTTTACTGAATGCGATGTTAATTATTTCATGTTCTGATGATTTCTTTTTTACATTCCTTCATATATTTTTGTTCATTTTTGTTTTCTGCTCGTTTATTTCCAGAGAGATTCGTTCGTCTTTGGCCAAAGATGTGGACGAAATTCGCAAAGAATTGCCAAATTTTACGCCGGGTTTAGCGATCGTACAGGTCGGTGGTAGAGAAGATTCAAACGTTTATATAAGAATGAAGATAAAGGCTGCTAGTGAGATTGGAATTAACGCAACACACGTTAAACTACCAAATACAACAACGGAAGCTCAGCTTTTGAACAAACTTAACACACTCAATAACGACCCTAACACTCATGGTATAATAGTGCAAATGCCGCTTGATGCGGTATCAAAAATCGACTCGCATCTCATCACCGACTCGGTTTCACCTGCCAAAGACGTCGACGGGTCAGAATTTTCAGTTTTTTTATCATTTTAGTCATTATTACACGAGCCAAACATAGAAGACAATATTTAGAACGAAAAAACGACCAATTTTTGATTTTTTTATCGCGGAGATATTTCGGATTCGAAAATTACGAGGAGGAGACAGTTTTGAACAAAGACTACAGTGTATAGTTCTGTTATTCATTCGTTTATACATAATTGTTTGTTCGTTTTATTCGATAGTCTGTAGATTCAACTAAATCAGAATAAGATGAATAACAACATTGTGGCCTTTGACATTGTCGAAGTAACTTAAATTACGTCAAAGACTGCAACCAGTTGCGTAATTTGTAAACAAAAATGAGGAGAGATAACGATGTAGAGATAAATCAGAGTGTTATTGATACACGCATAATACATCCCCCCCACACATAGCATATTTACGATAACATTTATTACTCAATTTTCATTCCTTTAATTTATTTATCATTACTCTTTCAGACTCAACACTGTGAACGAGGGACGAGTGGCGATCGGTGATATGACCGGATTTTTACCCTGTACACCAAACGGGTGTATAGAATTAATAAAAAAGTAATGAGAATTGATAAAAACACCTTTTTACGCTTTTAGGAAACTTAATTCATCCATTTTTCAACACAATCATTCGTTCTCTCCCTCAAATCGCTCTCGAAGGCCCACGCGGTGGTGATACGATTTTTTAGAATTTAGATTCGAACTAAAAATCGAACACTACACCAAACGGGTGTATAGAATTAATAAAAAAAAGTAATGAGAATTGTTAAAGACTGCTTTTTCACTTTTAGGAAACTCTTTTCATCCATTTTTCAACACGATTATTCGTTCTCTCATTCAAATCGCTTTTAAAGGCCCGCGCGGTGATGATACGATTTTTTCGAATTTAGATTCGAACTAAAAATCGAACACTACACCAAACGGGTGTAAAGAATTAATAAAAAATTAATGAGAATTGTTAAAGACTGCTTTTTCACTTTTAGGAAACTCTTTTCATCCATTTATCAACACAATTATTCGTTCTCTCATTCAAATCGCTTTCAAAGGCCCGCGCGGTGATGATACGATTTTTTCGAATTTAGATTCGAACTAAGAATCGTGAAATATTCAATTCAATATTTTCTTCTCTTTCACTATTTTCTCTAAACATTTCATACACTTTTCACTATAGAAGCGGAGTGCAGATTTCTGGGGCCCAAGCTGTGGTCTTAGGAAGAAGTAAGATCGTCGGTACCCCAGTCGCTGAACTTTTGAAATGGCAAAATGCTACCGTAACTATTTGCCATTCTAAAACAAGGGATCTCCCCAAAGTGGTAAGACCCAGTTTCTCCATTTTACCAATAATTCAAACCAGGCATTGAATATAATAATCGAATACATAATACAACGAAACGCTGTAACATCAATTAATTCAAATTTGGTTTTTTACATCGTCTCAATTTCTGCCCTAGGTTTCTCAAGCCGATATCCTAGTAGTTGGGATCGGTCAGCCTGAAATGGTGAAAGGATCTTGGATCAAACCTGGCGCAGTTGTAATAGATTGTGGTATAAATTCTATACCAGGTAAATGAAGGGAGAGACAAATCAATATCAGATAATATTTTTATGGGCAGTTTTCGAAGCTCCTATATGATTGAAATTATCGAAAGTATCCCAGCATCCTATAATCTCAAAGAAAACCAACTTATTTTCAAGATCCAACAAAGCAGAGCGGCCAGCGATTGGTAGGCGACGTAGCATACGCCGAGGCAGCGCTAGTCGCATCGTACATAACGCCAGTGCCTGGAGGAGTGGGTCCAATGACTGTAGCCATGCTGATGAAGAACACAGTTATATCTGCCCAAAGATCAGCAAAGAAGTTATTGAACTCTGCTTGGAACCTGAGATCTCTCCCTCTGATAATAGCCGATCCGATTCCAAACGATATAACGATTTCGAGGAGCCAAGAGCCCAAGAACATTGCTTCTCTGGCTGAAGAGATCGGGCTAAACCCTAGCGAGTTCAGTCTCTATGGGAGTAAAAAGGCCAAACTAAGTCTCAAAGTTCTGGATAGATTCAGGGATCAGAAAAACGGGAAATACGTAGTTGTAGCAGGCATAACGCCGACCCCACTCGGCGAGGGAAAGAGCACAACAACCCTAGGGCTTGTGCAAGCGCTCTCTGCTCACAAGGATAAGAACTCTTTTGCTACGCTTCGCCAGCCTAGTCAGGGGCCGACTTTTGGAGTGAAAGGAGGTGCAGCAGGTGGCGGATACTCCCAGGTGATACCCATGGAGGACTTCAACCTCCATCTAACTGGAGATATCCACGCGGTTGGAGCAGCTAACAATCTTCTAGCTGCCCAAATTGACGCCAGATATTTTCACGAGAGTACGCAACAGGACAAGGCTCTGTTCGACAGACTAGTGCCTGCCGTTAAAGGTGTGAGACAATTCTCAAAGATACAACTAAGGAGACTCAACAAACTTGGCATCAACAAGACTGACCCTGATTCTTTAGACGATGAAGAAAAGGCTAGATTTGCAAGGCTCGATATAGATCCTAACAACATAACATGGACCAGAGGTAAAGATTATCTGGTCAAAACACTTCACGCGAAAAAAGAGGCAGCGTGTAATCAGTTTCATTCAATTTCAGTGGTAGATCTGAACGATAGATTCCTCAGGAAAGTAACGATCGGCCAGAGTCCCACTGAGAAGGGTCACAGCCGGGAAACATCATTCTGTATATCTGTTGGCTCGGAAATAATGGCTATTCTAGCTTTGGCGACGAGTGTAGAAGACATGAAGAACCGACTGGCTAACATAGTTGTTGGATTCACCAAAGCAGGAGCTCCTTTAACAGCAGATGACTTTGTATGTGCGAAGCTACTGCAATAATTTCTTAATCATTTATTAATCTCTGTCACTATCTCCCAGGGAGTAACTGGCGCCATGGCAGTGTTACTGAAGGATGCCATTGAGCCTACGCTGATGCAGTCAATCGAGGGAACTCCAGTGCTGGTTCACGCCGGTCCATTTGCGAACATAGCTCACGGCTGCTCTTCTATCATAGCCGATGCAATTGCCTTAAAGTTGGTCGGCGCGGACGGCTTTGTAGTCACAGAAGCTGGCTTTGGGTCTGACATTGGGATGGAGAAATTCTTTGACATAAAGTGCCGAACTTCTGGACATATCCCGGATGCTGTTGTCCTAGTGACTACAGTCAGGGCATTAAAAATGCACGGGGGAGGTCCTGCAGTTACACCCGGAGCTCCCTTGAAGAAGGAATACACCACAGAGAACTTGGAACTCGTTGAAAAGGGGCTGCCTAATCTCAGGAAGCATATAAGCAATGGAATTAAGTTTGGAGTACCAGTTGTGGTCGCGATAAACAGCCATAGGTAGGGTCTTGGTCAATAATTGAAGGAGAGATTGACTGAATCGCGTTTTGAGTTCCCATTTTTATTTCAGCACCGACACCGCAGCAGAATTGAACATCATAAAGGCAGCTGCTCTGGAGAGTGGAGCTTTGGACGCAGTCATATGCACTCACTGGGCCAAGGGAGGCGCAGGAGCTATTGATCTGGCCGACGCGGTCCTGGCTGCTACCAATAAACCCAGTAATTTCAAGCCTCTGTACAGCCTGGACACTGGAATTGAAGAGAAGATAAATATCATAGCTAAGGAGATGTATGGAGCTGGTAAAGTCGTCATAGTTGATAAGGTGAAGGGATTTCCAGAGATTTAAGAATCCGACGCCGTTCAAAGTGGGAGATGAATACTGACTGTGAAATCTCTCCCCCATTTTACAGGTGAAACAGAAAATCGAGGAATACACAAAGCTGGGATACGACAAGCTGCCTTTGTGCATGGCTAAGACGTCCAACTCTCTAACTGGAGACGCGGCGATCAAAGGAGCTCCGACTGGCTTCACCCTGGAGATAAATGATATATTCGTATCCGTAGGGGCAGGATTCGTCGTGCCAATGGTCGGAGAGGTGAGTTAAGCAGAGAAGAGAGTCTGATACAAAGACTGAAATAAATTACTGAACTTTTTGCAGATACTAAGGATGCCAGGACTCCCAACTCGACCTAGCATCTACGACATGGACTGGAACAGCGAAACGGATGAGATAGAGGGATTGTTCTAAGCTTCGCAAGCCATGGGAATAAGAAAACACAGTGATATTATATTCATTCCTTTTTCTTTATTTCATATTTTGTTATTTCAAAGGTCTGATAACAGATGTTTGTATCTTTTTACACCGAATGTTAAATGTATAATCTTTATTGTTTGATCGTTGGGACTATTACATAATAAAAACTCTTTCAATGTCCCCCAGAACTCGCCAATTCCAAAATCTCGTATTTTACTTTACTTGACGCAAATAGCGGCTCTAAGTTTGGCGGATCTCGATCTAGGATTATCTTCGACTTCCTGATCGTCAGTAGTGATGACATGCTTGTGCATCATCTCCCAGGGACTGTGCATCACGGATTCTATTTCAGAAGGGTCTAAACAAGTGCTGTGGCTCGCGTACCTAAGAGGCAAAGCGTTCGCCCTGCTATCTGATATGTTACCAGAGATGTGTCTCTTCACTATAGTATCTTCTAACGAGTGAAAAGCGATGGTAACGAGCCTCCCGCCTAGCTTAAGGTATTTTTCAGCTACCAATATCCCGTAGTTAATTTCGTTCAATTCATTATTAACGAATATCCTGAAAGCCTGAAACGTTTTAGTCGCATTACTTGCGAACCTGCCTAGCTGATCTCTCCTCTGATCCCCACCAAGCGCTGAGTCCACTAGCTGAGCGAGTTCGAAAGTAGTTTCTAGCTTCTTGAACGAATATCGCACCTCTATGATAGCCCTGGCTATTTTCTTCGCCTGCTTCTCATCCCCGTAAACCTTTATTATCCTAGCTAAATCCCCCTCGTCAGCCCTCGCCAACACATCAGCAACCGTCGGTTCGTTTGGGCACCTAAAACCGTCCATTCTCATATCCAAAGGCCCGTTTTTAGAGACCGAAAAGCCCCTTTCAGGTACGTCAAACTGCATAGAGGAGCACCCAAAGTCGAATAGAAACCCATCGACCGAGTTCTGTCTGACTTTGTGTTCTCTAAGCAGCGCTGGTAGCTCGGAAAATCTCCCTAGAAGAGGTATTACCCGGCCAGGATACCGCGAGGCTAATTCATTCGCGATATTGTGAGCGACCGGGTCTCGGTCTAGCGCAAATATTCTCGAATTTGGTGAGGATTCGAGAATCCCTTTCGCATGACCCCCCGCGCCAAAGGTCATGTCTACGAAAGTCTGGCCCTGTTTAGGCTCCAGGTATTTTAAAACAGTGTCTTTCATCACGGGAACGTGGGGTACGGGATCTTCATTTTTATTTGGGAAAGTGGATTGGGTGCGATTGTATAGTTTTGAGGAATATGATACGGGATGATGATAAACTGAGTTAAAGCTAGATCTAATATTAGACAAGTTTATATTAAGAGTAAGCCTAATCCTCTTGAGGGACATTCTTCTTCTTTCTTTTAAATATCTTTGAGAATATTCCGGCGTCTTCTTCCTGCCAGACTTCGAGGAATTCTGGAGATAGGATAATGTTGCACTGCTCTTGGGTCAGACCACTCGCTGTACTCGTCGATGTACGCTGATGAAGATTTCTGTGATGGTTGGTAGCCAGACGTTGGAGACTCTTGTAGTAACGATCGCAGCGCACTTCGTCGACCTGGTTCAAATCGCCTTTTGAAAATGCTAGCTTAACTTGGTCCCTTATGTGCTGTCCCAAATCCCTGGTTTTAGAAAAGTAAATTCAAAGTTAGATGAGAATAAGAATAGCTTGAATTTCCTATAATTTCGAACGTATTCGAATGGGAGGCCTCGGATAAACCCAGTTTCAAATTTTCCCGCCGATAAATCGAAGGTTCGAAATTTCAAACAGCTTGAATCTTCGCGCCACAAATGTGTCAAGTTTGACTACAGCGCCGCGGTGGCGAAATGCGGAACTTGCTACGCATGCGGTTATAAAGCGGAGCAGACGACTAGAAGAACGAATATTTAGATTTAGATGTGGGGAGTAGACGTTAATTAATTAACGGACATTCAACGGTTTGATAAACCCCGAATTTAGATAGAGAACAATAGCGGCTACTCACTTTCCGATTTTCGATTTATCCAACGGCCATGATTCCAACAGCGTGAGATACTTCTTGTAAAAACCGGCCATGATCATTCGTAGGTTAAATATGTTACAGATGGCCTACTAGCTGTTCAAAATTCGCCACATCGTTGCACGTTCGTCGATCTATTTTTTTAATAAATTTACAGAGACTGGTATAAAAATGAGAATCTAATAGCGATTAGAATTGAATAGAATTGAAGAGCGAATCTTAGAAGAAAACGGAATTCCTTATTACGTCAATCGACGATGATTAAAAATTAGAAAACTCAGTTCATGCCGCCACCTAGCAGCGTGTGTATGAAGCAGTAAAAATTTCCCGAATCGAATCTCCTCGACTATCTACGAATCCACAAAACCCGGGTTCGGTGTTTCTCTCCAGTCTTCTGGCTCGCCCTCCTCCAAGCATCGCGTAGCCTTTACAAACAGCTCGCGAAACCTCGAATAATATAAGTACATTCATTTCGCTAAAGGATGGCCGCGATGCTGTCGAATTATTCGCGGTGCGTACCTCGCGCTCTGTGTCGTTTAGCCGTTCTAAAAAACGCAAGGGTAAGGGTGATATTCGATGAAAATAAAATGAGAACTAGACTAAGTACCTATAGTTTATTTTTATAACCAAGAAATCTTAGTCGCTAACAGCATTTATATTATCTACGATAACTATAAGACAGATTTTAACCATCGTAGTGAATCGATGAATACGGCGGAGCCGATTATGAGATAGGTGCAACCATCCAACCTACCAATCCCCAAATTCCCACATACATACATACACACATAGATACACACAACATACGCTTATATCTATCCAACTGGTACAACAGTCGTCACCGTCTTATTCTTCTCGACCGCAAATTCTTAATAGTTACATAATATAATGGCTAATAAACAGACGTTGAAGCAATTCTAGAAGAGTAAGAATGAGAATAAGACGACGAAGAATGGAAAGAGATTAGAGATTCGCAAAATTTGATTTTTTTATTTATTTTTTTATTTTTTTTCAGGTAACGAGATCGCACCACCACGACGGTAATGAAAATTTTAAGACGAAAATATTTTTCTAAACACTTGTTATAAACTTTTTTCTTTTTTTTTTCTGTTTTTTAGTTTTCAATATAATTAATATCGCATTTTTTTTTGTTCGTTATTTCGCAGGTCGTCAATTAGCGATTTTTATCGGAAAACGAATATCCAATTGTGGGAATAACGATGCTGTGTGAGTTTACCTCATTTATTCATTTATACTTTTTTTTTATTTAAAAAGTAAGAAAAAGGGATAAGGAAAACATGAAACTAAAAATAATCGAATATTATAAAATGTTTTTTTAACTACAATGTTTGATTTCATTCGTTTCAGATTTACGAAAAACAGTTTTAACCAGGAATGGAAAACTCATGTTAGACACATCAGGTCTACATCGGCTCTTTGTAAGACATGGAAGAATTTTTATCTTCGGTTTTCGACGATTTTATATACGAAATAAGAAAATTCGTTATATTTTTACTGAAATATCGAAGAATGAGATAGAAATAGCGATTTTCATAGTAAAAATACATGAGGAGAGTCTAAAAATCGTATTTCTTGTATCGAAAAATGATAAAATCAATCAGAAATAGAAACTACTGTGTAGAATCACATCAGAATGAGATAGAAATAGTGATTTTCATTGTAAAAACTCATGAGAAGAGTTTCAAAATCGTCTTTCTTGTATAAGAAATCGTTAAAATCGATTAGAATCATATCAGAATAAGTATTTGGTGAATAAATGCATAGAATAATTTAAAAACCGACAATTTCCGTGTGAAAACTTGTCTAAACTAATATTTCTAAATATCATTGTATGATTGTCTAATGAATGACTCTAAATCCTAGGGGAACTTAAGGAAGTAACAGTCCCTCCTTTCGCCGAGAGTGTAAGCGAGGGTGACGTTAGATGGGACAAGAAGGCCGGCGACCAAGTGAAGGAAGACGATGTTTTGTGCGAGATTGAAACAGACAAGGTCTCTTAGAGAGAGTTGTATAATTTTTTATATGAAACCTTGTAAAATATGTCTAATAATGGCTATTATTTCAGACTTCGGTCCCGGTTCCAGCCCCAGTTTCCGGAGTAATTAAAGAGCTCTTTACAAACGATGGAGACACCGTCAAAGCCGGACAAAAACTTTGTTCTATTGAAGTCGGAGCTACTGGCGGGGCATCGGCTGCTCCTCCGAAAGCTGAAACGCCGAAACCAGCTGCGCCCGCACCGGCAGCTCCTACTCCCCCTCCTACACCTGCCGCTGCAAAGGTGGCTCCTCCACCACCTCCTCCGTCTAGACCTATTACACCACCTGCCTCACGACCTCCTCCTCCACAGGCACCTACCACGTCGATGCCTGTTGCTGCGATAAAACATGCGCAGGTGATGAATTGAATCCAAAATGAAAACCGTATAGATTTGGATTAGGGACTGATGCGTGTTTGGAAAATGTTTATTAATGATCAATCTATATCCTAGTCTCTTGAGGGAGCCAGGGTCCAACTACCCCCAGAAGATTATACGCGTGAGATAATAGGAACTCGAACTGAACAACGTGTTAAAATGAATAGGATGCGACTACGTATTGCTGAAAGATTGAAAGATGCGCAAAACACTAACGCGATGCTGACTACTTTCAACGAAATTGATATGAGGTGGCTAAATCAATGAAACCGATGAACCGAATTGAAGTTTACATAATTTGATTTAATTTAATCATCTTTGTTTTCTTTATTATTCGTTCTAGCCACCTGATGGAATTCCGCAAGGCCAGTCAGGAGACATTCACAAAGAAATACGGTCTCAAATTAGGATTCATGAGCGCATTTATAGCCGCCAGTTCCTACGCGTTAAAAGATCAGCCGGTTGTAAACGCGGTGATAGACGGTGCCGAGATAATCTACAGAGATTACGTCGACATTAGTGTCGCAGTTGCTACACCAAAGGGTCTTGTTGTACCTGTACTTCGTAGCGTTGAAAACAAGAACTTTGCAGAGATCGAAATAGCCCTCGCCGCTCTCGGCGATAAGGCTAAGAAGGGAAAGATATCTGTTGAGGATATGGACGGAGGGACTTTCACCATTAGTAATGGAGGAGTTTTCGGATCCCTTATGGGTACCCCGATCATTAATCCACCCCAAAGTGCGATCCTTGGTATGCACGGAGTGTTTGATAGACCGATCGCAGTTAAAGGACAGGTAAATCTGTTCGGAGTTCGTTTTCATCGGATTATGAATCGTTTTCTATCTCCAAATGATGATCACGTAAAAGCTGAGACTGTGAGAGACGGGAATAATCGAACGTTTATCTAATTCCAGGTTGTTATCCGGCCCATGATGTACGTAGCCCTTACCTACGATCATCGATTGATCGACGGTCGTGAGGCCGTTATGTTCCTTCGTAAAATAAAAAACGCTGTAGAAGATCCGCGAATTATATTAGCAGGATTGTAATAGATTTTTTTCTTTCTATTAATTTCCTTATCTTTTTTGTCTTGTAATAACGATTGACGGTCATAATATCTTAATCTCTTAATGATGATAATTGAACGAATAAGCAATCATTGATGACTCGGAACTAGGCGTAATCGTTATTTCTCCATCTGCGAAGGCGACAAAAAAGAAAAGAATATAAAAGAAAAGAAAAGAGAATAAAAGAATAATAATAATAATTTAAAGAAAGAAAGAAAGAAAAGTAAAGAAAGAAAAAAAAGAGAATTAATTGTATTCTTTAAATACCCGCGATATTTTATTTAACTTATTTCATTAAGTTTATATATTATTAATTAAAAACCAAGTCGTTGCGTATAAGAATAATAATATCAGTATCATTACATATTGATATTATATAATAGTTACCCAATAAATTGTAATAATCATAATTGCAGATGATAACATTATCCTACATACCCTACTATTAATAGTATTTCATTTTATTTATTATAAACGTATATAACACCACTACCATGCTACTATTACCATATTCTGATACAGTATAAAATACTAAAAGCACACACACCCATCCTTGTCTAAAAAAACAAAATATACCTAATTCTAAATTTAATAAAAGTGTAGCTGAATTATTATTATTATTATTATTATCATTGTTATCATTGTTACTTAATAATATAAATAAATACATGGATTATACATATTATACAGAAAAAAAAAGAAAAATTAAATTCAACCGAAGTATGAGACACCTGTTGCGCCGTGGGGCGTAAAAACGTGACCAATACTGCGCAACGCGTACTGCTATACAAATCCAAGATGGCGGCCCCCAGGATTTAGTCACAGGCGTTCTTCGAATCTACGAATAAAATGTTAATACATTTGGCATTATATTGATGAATAAAAAAAACCCGGCTTCAATTTCATCACTATTTCAGATACTCAATGCCGCCTGGATAGCTGATAAATGTCTTTGACTCTAGTCGTAATGATGTAACAATATTTTCAATCCCCTCCTTGTTGCTCTTCTAATCTTTTCAGTTTTTACTGCCAATCCGTCCTCTTAGCAGCAGACGACTACGTTTATCGTACTACACAGTAACGAGCCACTAGTGTAAAATAGTTAATTAAAATTCTTTTAGTAAACTGAGATATAATAGACTGTAAAATATGGCTCGAGTATTAGTAGGCGTGAAGAGAGTAATCGACTATGCAGTTAAGGTAAGTTAAACTAACCTGCGAACATTTTAGAGGTAAAAACAAACGCAGATTTAATAACACTGGTCAAAGTACAAGCCGTGACTTATCTCTGTTATGAAATAAGCCAAGCTGGGTCGGTCACATGCATCAAATCAAATATTAGAAAATTCAGTTCTCTTTGATTTCTGATTAACACAGATTCGTGTGAAACCGGACAAATCCGGAGTGGTAACGGACGGCGTTAAGCACTCTATGAATCCATTCGACGAAATTGCTATAGAAGAAGCTGTAAGAATGAAGGAAAAGAAGCTTGCGACAGAGATAATCGCTGTTTCATGCGGACCACCCCAAGCGCAGGAAACCATAAGAACTGCTTTAGCCATGGGCGCGGACCGCGGCATTCATGTCGAGGTTTCTGGAGCTGAGTATGAAACCCTCCAGCCTATACACGTCTCGAAAATATTAGCCAAATTAGCCCAGAATGAAAAGGCGGACATAGTGATAGTCGGGAAACAAGCCATAGATGACGACAGCAATCAGACAGCTCAGATGACTGCCGCAGTTTTAGACTGGCCTGCAGGCACCTATTGCAGCAAAGTAAAACAACTATCTACATTTTTTTTCATCATTTTAAGATAATTGCGTATTAAATACGTTGCGCAATGTTTGTCGAAGAGTTGGTTGAGATAACGTTGTGCGAAATATCTATTCTTCTTCCGATCTTAATAAAATTGGCATAATTCTAATGAGATTTTTGTCCAAAGGTTGAACACGGGGCTTCCGGCGAGTTGACTGTGACCAGAGAGATAGACGGCGGTCTTGAAGTGGTCAAAGTTAAAACTCCAGCAGTTCTGAGTGCAGATTTGCGTCTAAACGAACCGCGCTATGCGACATTGCCGAATATAATGAAGGCGAAGAAAAAGCAGATAAAGAAATTGACACCGAAAGATCTCGACGTTGATATAGCGCCTAGGATTGAAATAGTCTCTGTTGAAGAACCGCCCGTTAGACAAGCAGGGTCTATTCTACCTGACGTCGATTCTTTGCTTGCTAAACTCAAGGAGGGAGGGCATGTTTGAATAACGATTGTGGAAAAGTGATATATATACATATACATACATATACGATGTTATATTATGAATTTACTATTTTTATATAAATAGAAATAAAGATAGAGGGAGGATGAAGACGGAGGAACAATAAAATTCGAATCATGTTTAAACATTCGGTTTATTCATTTTTCATTCAAATTCCATAAAATTTGTTGTAGTACCGCTACTGTTCTGTGAATTAAAAAAACAGGCATATCTCGTTAACGCAACCCATGCGCCTTATTGTACGCAACCTACGTACACAAACGATAGCGATAAGTATCCCGCCCGATGATATGCAACCGAGGCAACATCTTCTTTTGAGTTGGCAATACCCTAGGCAATAGTAGATTTCTATTTTATGGGCAATAGCTGACTCGAGCCCCTAGGACGAATTAAAAATTCAATCTGTCAAAGCGTCAAAACATTAAGAATAATAATAATTTTAAATAACTTTACTTCATAATTACTTTTACTAATTGAATAAAAATTTAAATATACACTACATTTAGAATAGGATAAGCCTAAGGGACGAATGCTGCGCCCTACTATACGCAACCCGCGGATCATTATATTATTCTTCTCATCTTAGTTCCGTAGTTCGTCACCCGGTGGCGCCACCGGCGTAAACTGACCTACTCAACGGCGTCCTTGCCCCTCTCGCCCCACTCAAGGATGGGGTAACCAAGCAAACCGGTCTAGCCGGGTTCAGTGGCCTTCGTAGCGCCGACGAGTGAACAAGTTTGTGACGTAGTAGACGTTCTTGGGAAAACTTACGCGCCGAGTTGACCAACGTGCGAGAAAATGCTTGACAGGAGGTACGCCGCGTCGTTACGAGTTGAGGAGGCGTAAGTTTTTAATATTCCGATCACCATTTTACCATAACCATAAATAATTATGAATCTTCGCGTATTACAAAGTGTCGCGTATTTCAATCAGCGAAGTAAGTGACGATTGGAGGCCTTTGATTATTATTCAGGGAAGTAGGGAATCGTTCGTTTTCAAGTATATTCTATCCCTACCCGCGAATAACTCTGTGAAAACCTACATTTCTTGCGAACATAACCTCTCCGATCTATTTTTCATACAAATATACTAGGTAAGGGAGATTCATTGATAACCTCGCGATAATTATCATCCCATCGTATAAGCAATCATATAATTCCAAGTTCCTCTTCAATCGTTTGCTCTACGAGCATATTAGTGTTATTCTGAGTATACAAAGGTTTTCCTGGAGAATGCTTGATCCCCGATTTATTCTTGCCTTCCATACTTTGACGGAGATCTGAATAAGCGTTGCATGTACTTGAGATGCATGGATCCTACGTGCCAATTGGTCGGAGATGGACGCCAGCCAACACTATCTGGCTAGTTATGGATTCATGGTCAACCAACACAGTGGTAAGCTTTATATTATATCAGCCACAGACCCTGTATAACTATAAATGTATATCGACAACACAATCAAGGCTGAAACGCATTTATCTAGCGATACTCGGACAGTATCTATCTCTGGATCCAACAACGTTTGTGTCAATCTCAACAATATCCCCGCGTTTCAGAATCGGGGAGAGGAAATCAGATCTGGATAGATTATGTGCCCAATCACCAGTCCTATATGCCTTTTCAACTATTCGAAAACAGACCAAGCTGGTAATTGACCTCTCATTTGAGGGACCATTGTCAGAGGCAAGGAGGATATTAGCGTCAAGGTAATTAATTTATGATATTGATTGGCTTCTAGCCACCACAGGCTGCAATGCATCAATTGCCTCATGTTATCGAAATCAAATTGCCGCTGATCCGTTGTACATCTAAAATAAATCACCTTTTTAAATCCATGTTTCACAGCTTCTCTACCACCCTACACCTTTAGCTGGCTATGGAAGCCCCTAGCTTACCTCTGTCCTCGACATACACCAGATACTTTCATGGCGACTTGGTTCTACTCACCTGCGAGGGAAACACCTGAGATGTACCCGGAGGCAACATATTGACGCAATTCGTGTGATACTTGGATATCTTATTAAAGGGTAAGTTCAGAGACTAGGAACACTCATTTTTTTTTTTAAGCAATTTTAACTTGCTTCTTTTCAATGGCAAAATCGAATCTTTCTTTTATATTCACAACAGTAGTAAGAGCTTGATGAATCTCAAGAAAATTGTTCACTTGATTTGGATATAAATTTGCCTTGTAGTAGAGAAATATTTGAATAATGAGGATCAAGGATTGAAGGTTTTTAAATAAATACAGGTATAAATTAGTGTAGAATTAATTATAGGCATCGCATTTATTTTTCAAACATCTTACAGACTTCAATATTAGTAATAAATTACTTTACAGTCCCATTCTTTGGTTCTTAGTTGAGCATGTTCGCTTGAACAATACATTGAGTTAATTTATGCCATGTAACATATATTAATCTAGTTTTTATTTTCACAGGGGTTGTTCGTGGAGGGAAAAAACATAGTCCTGCCTATCTACAAGAAAACCTCTTGAAAGTTCTTCATTACAACGATTCACGCCAGACAGTGGAGCAGTCCAAATACCAGGGGAACGGCTATTATTGATGGGGACTAATAGCTTCAAACGGCTATTATTGTGTATAAAGTAGCATAGGAGTATAGTTTTAGGCTGAGTTCGCAATTACAGTTACTTTATCATCAGTTTAAATAACTTGACTTTATAATTAGTTTTATTAACTTTACTTTATAATTCGTTTCAATAGCTTCACTTTATAATTTGTTTTAATAGCTATACTTTATAATTAGTTTTCATAGCTTTACTTTATAATTAGTTGAAATAACTTTGCTTTATACTTACTTTAAATAACTCTAATTTATAATTACGCTGAATAACTTTACTTTATCATTACTTTTACTAGTTGAATCGAGTTTAATTACACATTACCAAAGTAATGGGTAATTAAATGAGTAGTTTCATCAAAAATGTAATTAGTGACTCGCAACACTGCAAATATTCATGTAACAATGGAATTGTTTATGCAATAAACATGTATCATTATAGTAAATTACCATATTCTTGAATAAATATCTCTTGAAATTGTAAATAATCAATCGTTGAATCATTTCCCCCTGTCCTTTCCTTGCCTATACTAAAAATTAGGTATCAACTGACAGAATTTTAGGAGTGAATTTTCTGGCAGTTGATACCTTTTTTTTAAGGAGTCGATTTTCTGGCAGTTGATACCTTTTTTTTAAGGAGTCAATTTTCTGGCAGTTGATACCTTTTTTTTAAGGAGTCAATTTTCTGGCAGTTGATACCTCATGGTGTCAAAAACGACTCCTTGAAAAAGGTATCAACTGCCAGAAAATTGACTCCTTAAAAAAAGGTATCAACTGCCAGAAAATCGACTCCTTAAATAAAAGGTATCAACTGCCAGAAAATCGATAGGTACCTGGAGCTCTCGATGCCTACATTTCCCCTGGGCAGAGTCTAAGCCAATCAGGAATAAGGTTTGAAGAGAAATTGCCTATTTTCGTCTTGACTCTCGCTCCTGATTGGCTGAACTCGGCTCCAGGGGAAATGTAAGCAATGAGAGCTCCAGGTACCTATCAATTTTCTGGCAGTTGATACTTTATTTAAGGAGTCGATTTTCTGGCAGTTGATACCTCATGGTGTCAAAAACGACTCCTTGAAAAAGGTATCAACTGCCAGAAAATTGACTCCTTAAAGAAGGTATCAACTGCCAGAATTTTAGGAGTGAATTTTCTGGCAGTTGATACCTTTTTTAAAGGAGTCGATTTTCTGGCAGTTGATACCTTTTTCAAGGAGTCGTTTTTGACACCATGAGGTATCAACTGCCAGAAAATTGACTCCTTAAAAAAAAGGTATCAACTGCCAGAAAATTGACTCCTTAAAAAAAAGGTATCAACTGCCAGAAAATTGACTCCTTAAAAAAAAGGTATCAACTGCCAGAAAATTCACTCCTAAAATTCTGTCAGTTGATACCTAATTTTTAGTATAGGCAAGGAAAGGACAGGGGGAAATGATTCAACGATTGATTATTTACAATTTCAAGAGATATTTATTCAAGAATATGGTAATTTACTATAATGATACATGTTTATTGCATAAACAATTCCATTATTACATGAATATTTGCAGTGTTGCGAGTCACTAATTACATTTTTGATGAAACTACTCATTTAATTACCCATTACTTTGGTAATGTGCAATTAAACTCGATTCAACTAGTAAAAGTAATGATAAAGTAAAGTTATTCAGCGTAATTATAAATTAGAGTTATTTAAAGTAAGTATAAAGCAAAGTTATTTCAACTAATTATAAAGTAAAGCTATGAAAACTAATTATAAAGTATAGCTATTAAAACAAATTATAAAGTGAAGCTATTGAAACGAATTATAAAGTAAAGTTAATAAAACTAATTATAAAGTCAAGTTATTTAAACTGATGAAAAAGTAACTGTAATTGCGAACTCAGCCTAAAACTATACTCCTATGCTACTTTATACACAATAATAGCCGTTTGAAGCTATTAGTCCCCATCAATAATAGCCGTTCCCCTGGTATTTGGACTGCTCCACTGTCTGGCGTGAATCGTTGTAATGAAGAACTTTCAAGAGGTTTTCTTGTAGATAGGCAGGACTATGTTTTTTCCCTCCACGAACAACCCCTGTGAAAATAAAAACTAGATTAATATATGTTACATGGCATAAATTAACTCAATGTATTGTTCAAGCGAACATGCTCAACTAAGAACCAAAGAATGGGACTGTAAAGTAATTTATTACTAATATTGAAGTCTGTAAGATGTTTGAAAAATAAATGCGATGCCTATAATTAATTCTACACTAATTTATACCTGTATTTATTTAAAAACCTTCAATCCTTGATCCTCATTATTCAAATATTTCTCTACTACAAGGCAAATTTATATCCAAATCAAGTGAACAATTTTCTTGAGATTCATCAAGCTCTTACTACTGTTGTGAATACAAAAGAAAGATTCGATTTTGTTGATATTGTTGAGATTGACACAAACGTTGTTGGATCCAGAGATAGATACTGTCCGAGTATCGCTAGATAAATGCGTTTTAGCCTTGATTGTGTTGTCGATATACATTTATAGTTATACAGGGTCTGTGGCTGATATAATATAAAGCTTACCACTGTGTTGGTTGACCATGAATCCATAACTAGCCAAATAGTGTTGGCTGGCGTCCATCTCCGACCAATTGGCACGTAGGATCCATGCATCTCAAGTACATGCAACGCTTATTCAGATCTCCGTCAAAGTATGGAAGGCAAGAATAAATCGGGGATCAAGCATTCTCCAGGAAAACCTTTGTATACTCAGAATAACACTAATATGCTCGTAGAGCAAACGATTGAAGAGGAACTTGGAATTATATGATTGCTTATACGATGGGATGATAATTATCGCGAGGTTATCAATGAATCTCCCTTACCTAGTATATTTGTATGAAAAATAGATCGGAGAGGTTATGTTCGCAAGAAATGTAGGTTTTCACAGAGTTATTCGCGGGTAGGGATAGAATATACTTGAAAACGAACGATTCCCTACTTCCCTGAATAATAATCAAAGGCCTCCAATCGTCACTTACTTCGCTGATTGAAATACGCGACACTTTGTAATACGCGAAGATTCATAATTATTTATGGTTATGGTAAAATGGTGATCGGAATATTAAAAACTTACGCCTCCTCAACTCGTAACGACGCGGCGTACCTCCTGTCAAGCATTTTCTCGCACGTTGGTCAACTCGGCGCGTAAGTTTTCCCAAGAACGTCTACTACGTCACAAACCTGTTCACTCGTCGGCGCCACGAAGGCCACTGAACCCGGCTAGACCGGTTTGCTTGGTCACCCCATCCTTGAGTGGGGCGAGAGGGGCAAGGACGCCGTTGAGTAGGTCAGTTTACGCCGGTGGCGCCACCGGGTGACGAACTACGGAACTAAGATGAGAAGAATAATATAATGATCCGCGGGTTGCGTATAGTAGGGCGCAGCATTCGTCCCTTAGGCTTATCCTATTCTAAATGTAGTGTATATTTAAATTTTTATTCAATTAGTAAAAGTAATTATGAAGTAAAGTTATTTAAAATTATTATTATTCTTGATGTTTTGACGCTTTGACAGATTGAATTTTTAATTCGTCCTAGGGGCTCGAGTCAGCTATTGCCCATAAAATAGAAATCTACTATTGCCTAGGGTATTGCCAACTCAAAAGAAGATGTTGCCTCGGTTGCATATCATCGGGCGGGACACTTATCGCTATCGTTTGTGTACAAATTATGTCGTTTTCATGAAGTCCAACAGATGGCAATGCCATTCAGTATTTGCACCATGTGGCTAGTGTTGTATTTATACAAATAGCGTAGTGTGTAAGATTTTATCCACATTTTTCTATAATTTTATCGTAAATGTTTGATCGTTTGTATCGAAATAGTTCAATTGTCAAACAATTATGGAACAAGACAGATTGGCAAAATCCGTACAAACGACCTTCAAATTATCCGGTCTAAGCATTAGAAGGTATAAATGATGATCGAACTTTAAAATACTGTATTAGTAACAATTTATTTGAGAAAATCAAAAGCGAACTTGTATCGTTTGTTTGTTTGTATGTTTTGTTATTCTCGAAAAGAGAATGCTGTCTGCACTTAGCCCGCCAATTGAAACACATAGAAGAAGAAGATCAGCAAAATTGGATATCTAGAATAGCGGAGCACGTTTTGGCCCAGGATTTATCAGAGCCATGCGTGTCGCTGGAAAATTTGAAAGTTGCTTTAAGGGAGTGTCTGAGGCCCAGCAACAGTTTTCAGGAGACTGAGACAGTGTTCAACGTCCTGGACGGGTTCAGTATTCCAAAAATAAGATACGACATAGGAGCGAGAAAATTTGTCGTCGAACAAACCAGCCCTGATCTGTTCTCAGATCCGGTAAACAAGTCGCTTTTATTCAAGGAAAGACTCGAACTACTTTGGCACAGAACTTTGAAACACGGAGCATTCGCTCCTGTTAAATTTGGGGAAATAAATCCGGTCAGACTTCAGCTACAGCTTATTGAACATCTGCTCAGTTTGTCCAAAGTCGACAACGTACACGTTATGGGAGTCCTGGCCCAGCTCACCGAAGGACATTATTACTTGGAGGATGTTAGCGGCGTAGTTAAAATAGACCTCAGACAAGCAATATCCTTTTTTTCATGATAGGATTTTGGAATATCCGTTTTAGAAACAATTTCAATCTGATAAATTAACTCTAACATCAAATCATTTTTGCATCCTTGACTGAGTCTTAAACTTTTGGAGCAGGTCTTATAACCGAGGGGTGCGTAGTTCTGGCGCACGGAGATTACGACGACCGAGTTCTTACGGTAAAAAGCATAACGTATCCCCCGGCCGAATCGTCGGCGCAGAGTAGAGCGCACTTTGGAACATGTAACACGTTCGGAGGTCGGCATCCAGTGTCGTTGAAGAATTCAGATAAATTGAAAAATCACGAAGACAAAAATTCCAATCATATGATCTTTTTCATATCAGAATTATGGCTGGACAATCAGATAGTTTTAGACAAATTCAAGCTAATGTTAGACGAATTTTCGTCCTATCCGCCCATAGCTTTTGTAATATGTGGAAATTTTTTAAGTTTTCCACCAAACGTGACGAGTTCGCAAAGGCTGAAAGAGGGGTTTAAAAGATTGTCTGAAATCGTCAAATCCTGCCCTTCCATTGTGCAGAATAGTAAATTCGTTCTTATACCGGGTCCCTACGATCCTGGCGCTCCAAAAATTCTGCCTAGAGCTCCGCTACCAAACTATGTGGTTGAAGATTTCGTTAAAACGATTACCGGAACCATTCTAGCTACAAATCCATGCAGAATTCAATATTGCACTAAAGAAATAGTAGTTATTAGAGAAGACATACTGACTAAACTGTGCAGAAACACATTGCACTTTCCCGAAGACGGTGAAGTACCCAAGAACGTGAGTTAAAGATATGATGATGATGATCTTTGTATTTGATAAAAAATAAAGTAATTTTTTTGTTTTTCTTTTTCTTTCAGTACGCCAAGTCAATAATTTCTCAATCTCACTTGGCTCCGATGAATCTTCAGACTATTCCTATATACTGGAAGCACGATCAAGCTTTACAACTTTACCCTACGCCAGACTTAGTCGTTGTTGCCGATCAATTCGAGCCGTACACAACAGACTATAACGATTGCCAAGTTATAAATCCAGGAGTTTTTTCGAAAAATGATTTTCCCTTCAAAGTCTACATTCCAGGTGAAGATAAAATCGAAGATTCTGCAATGGAAAGAGAAGAACAAAGCTAACTAACGATTTGTTTTTATTAATTTTCTATTTTGAGAATTGTATTAGTTTAATAATCTCAATAAAAATAATTATTTCTAAATTATTGAAGTTCTTTTCTTTTTTTTTTTTTAATCATTATGCACAATAATTTTGTACAATATTTATTACTATTCATCATTCTGTGCATAATAAATTCTTTATTTATAATTATTATTATTAATTTTATTCGTTTTTTATTTTCTTCTTTTTTTAATTTTAATTTTAATTTTACAATACTTGAGTAGAGTTGCTAATTTTTTTTTTTTTAAGCAACATTTTTTTTTTCTTTTCTTCTCTCCATATCTCACTTTTGCATTTAACTTAATAATTAACATTACTATTTTATTACGATTAATTTAACAATTTTTTTTTTTTTTTTTCATGTATATATAGTAGTACAATAACAATAATAATAATAATAATAATAATAATAATAATAGTGTATAGGTAATTAAATAATGCTCAGAGCGTTAAGTCTAATAAATATATAGTATAAGTTAATCACTCGTCAAGTCATACTGGGGATTGAAATCTTCTTTTCTCCGATCACACACTATACACAGAGAAATTTAATTCATTAAATACACTGGATGCCGAGAGAAATTGATTGATCAGAAAGAAAAAAAATAGAATAGAATAGAATAGAATAGAAACGAAAAGAAAATTAAATTAAATTAAACTACTATACATATTATAGGCAATATTAAATATTTAAATTAAATTTCCTAAATTTTAATAGGCTTCGGTTAATGATTATTTTTTATTTTTTATTTTTTTGTTTTTTTTTCTACCTAAATGTATTACACATACCTATACATTATGTATAATCAATTTTAGAAATTATTCATGAGTTACAAAAATATCTCATTCTTTGTTTTTCGTTTTGTTTCGTTTTTTTTTTCTTTTTTTTTTCAGCTTTTATAAAATAAAATAAAATAATAATAATAAGAAGAAGAAGAAGATATTCATCAGATATTCTTATCAAATCGTTTTATCAGATTAATAGAAAATAATAGAAAAGGGGGAAGAAAAAACAGAAATATCTGAATATTGTTGAAAATAAGATTGAGAAATATAGAAAAAAAAATAAAAAAAACGTTCACACATACGTATTATGTAGTTTTGTTTTTTGTTTTTCGGATTTGGTATGTGGTAATTTATCTATTGTAGAATCCTAATAATGAATGAGGTATAAAGCTTGTATACAAATAGTCGCTTACACCTATTGCACATATTTCGAAAAGTAATGATATTAATAATAATAATAATAATAATAATAATAATAATAATAATAATAATAATAATATTAATGAATTAATTAATTCTTAAACTTAGATATATATATTTTTATCGATTGGCTATTTCAATTCCTCGCGTATAATATATAGGATCCATATATATGTGTATACTATAGCATCATTTAAAACCGCACAGAAATTTTCTTACTTATTATATAGTAATACACAAAATTAAAGTTTATGTACCAGTGTCCGTAGGTAGTAGCAGTAGTAATAGTAGTAATAGTAGTAGTTGATTTGTCGTATTTTTAATTTTTTTTAATTATTTTATTATTTTCACTTGACTAAACTCTTATATATATATATATATATAATATACGTTCTTCTTCATCTTCTCTTAACTCTTTAAATAAGAAATTTATAATTCATTCTTTTTCATCTATTCATTAGCCATACACACACACACAGACACACACAGGTAAATGAAAGATTATTTACTATAAGAAAAAACAGAGAAAAAAAGAAAAATCGCTTCTGGTTGATAGTGAAATTCTGTCCAAACGCTATAATAACTATGTTACACAACAGTAGTAGGTATATCGGAGTTATAAGTATCTGAACGTATTTAATATTCACCACTCTTGAAGCCGCCTTCCCTCTCTGCTCCAACAAAAATTCATTATTTTCAATCTTATTATTATTCGAGGGTTCTCCGATCTCTTATCCATATATATATAAGTTTGCTTTTTGTTGTTTGATTGATTGATCGATCGACTATCCTTCTTCAAATAAGTTTATCTCAATCCTAAGTCGATAAATAAGATCTCATCCTCACGTATTTTTTGGCTGCGTTGTGTGAATCTTTTCTATAAAAAAAGAAGCAAAAAACATGAAGGATATAAAGAATAGAAAATAGAAGAAGAAAATAAATAAATACAAGGAATAAAAATATTAACAAACTCTCTGCGATCCAGTTGAAAATTAATTTCATACAATTAGATTAATAATGCCTACTTTCTCTCTGGTACCTCCGGCACGCCTGATTCCTCTCTTCTGCATCAAAGTACCAAAGTGTTATGGCGTAACGTGTCTCAAAGGCGGGTTGTACTTCGTGAGGATTCCTTCTGTCTGACCAGAAGAATAATATTCTATCGAAAAGTGGTTCTATATCTGCTACCCGGTCCCTACAACCCTCAGGAAATATCCTAAGAAGTCCGCCGTTTCGCTAAGGAAGTAAAAGAAAGAAAGAAAAACAGAATTAGGAACGGTATAGCTAGAGGGAGAATAACAATGCATCGAAAAATCTGAAAACCGCTTATATATTCACCTTGATGTCCCAGTTCATGTTAAGGTAATAAATAGCAGTAATACAGCGTCCGTCCCGATTAGGATTATCCACATGTTTTACATAGTGAGAGCCGTGTCCAGGGTAGCAAGCGACCATGGCCTGAAAATCATATTAGTAATGATTACTAGAGTTTAAAACGAAAACTAAAAGAAATGAAGACTTGAAGAGGAGAATTTTCATCATCAAATTCTGATCTAATCAAACTAGTTTTAGATTAACTTCATGATCGCAGAGTGCGTCTCTGTTGGTGGTTTTTTTTATCAACATAAAAGAAAATGAATGGTAGCTCAATTAGGCATAAACAAAGAAGACGATCAGCTTATCTGATAAATAAAATGACAAATGCCTACGTGCAATTTTCTTATTTTTTATTCCTGCAAATATTTTCATTATCTTATATCAATATTGTGGATATGAAAACATAGGTGTTATGAGTACGTGACATCCGCCACAAGCCTCCTATGATTTCATTTAAATCATAGTAGCGAAATCGCTGGAGGAAAAAGATCGAGAATCTCTATAGAGCTCTGGTTGGTTGATTGGTTTATATAATTCTTATTATTATCATCATCAGATTTCGCGATCTAATTTAATAATTATCTATATACGTACGGGGTTTTGTGCAGCAGATAATAACGGATTAAAAGGTAATTTGAAATATAGCGCGAGAAAAAATAAATAAAAAAAAATTACGATAAGAAAATAATGCGCGTTTTTTAGATAAGAGAGTCTCTTATCAAACATCATATAGTCTGATTGATGAAACTGACGCCTTAGAACTGTTTTGCTAAATATGTATATCATATATTCCTTAATTTTTTAATAATGTAATGATACAATATGTGTATTCAAATATTGCCGCGCCGCTGCAGCTGCTTTCACAGACGCGGGGGATTCCCCGTTCCGCTCTATCTATACCTATATATATTATACACGTACGAAACTATAAACACGAACGTGAATAATCACTAATAAACGCTATATAATATATATATATATATTTATATTCATATTGATATTCATATTCAATTGATATGAGAGAAGAATAGCGAAATAGCTAATATTGTGTAGGTGTACCCAAAAAATTCATACATCTACACGCATGGTTTTAGATCGAATAATTTTATTTTAATATTATTAATAAATCGCGGTAAGGAAATATTTCGGTTCTATAGCAATCTCTAAATCCGGTATTTCCGAGGGCGTGAGTTAGTCTAAGATTAGACCTGACATGACGTGTGATTCGAAATTGCTGATGAAACGATCCCGTAGATGAGTCGAACCCCCTTTTCCCCCTCCCATTCTATACTAGTACGCGACGCGACGCCTTTACCATCCATATTTATCATTTTCTATGAATTACTATATTATCTTATATTTATAGGAATAATGACGAAATAATTAAAAAAATAATGAATACTATATAGATTGTTTATATTTAGAAATATAGTGAATAAATCGTCGAAAACTACGTTTTCGTTTAGTTTTTTTTTTTGTATTTTTGCAAGATTAGAATATTGTTAAATTAGTGAAAGTAAAATTCCACAATTCTTTTAATTATTCTCTTTCGTATAGAATAGTAAAATACATGAATGAAACAACAAGAGATAAATAAAAAAGAATAGAGTATATTAAGAGAGAAACAAAAAAAAAAAACACGTACTCGCGCGTAGATGAGTACCACGTGGTGGGTGGTTGGCGCGTTGAAAACTGTATAGCAGATGTAGGGGGTCAGAGAGAAGGGGGTATTGGTGGCCTACGTGACCGCCAGCACAAGACGAAAAAAAAAAAAAAAAAAAAAAAACAGTTTGCGGCAACTTTGCGGTCGTGTAATTATAGATATAGATATAATATATATCTATACTATATACCTATATTTACGAATGTATACTATAGCGTATACATATGTATAGATTGAAAATAAAATTAATCGAAGAATAATATACGATTGATTCCTTTTCTTTTCTTTTCTTTTCTTTTCTTTTCTTTTCTCTTCTTCATTCAACAACTAAACACCTTTCTTTCTTTTTTCTTTCTTTCTTTATTTTTCTTTTTCTCCGTCTCATATACAGAGATTAGATATATTTTCGTTCTCCTACTTCCCGATTTCGGCAAACGCACGCAACTTTTTTACCTCGATTCTTAGTAGGTTGTACAGAGCCTAGTATTTCCTCGTGAGCTAATTCGTTTTATTATGTAAAATCATACTTTCTAATATATATGTATGCATGTATTCCGATTTAACATAACTTGGCAAGAAAAGAGATTAAAAAAAAAAAAAACCCAACAATAATAACGATGATAAATACGATTATCGTTATTGTTATTGTTAATCAATTTGCGGTTGATTATACTCTGCAAAACCATTAATGTAGCATTTCTTGCGTACCACATACGAAATTAGTTCATTAATTTAAGAAAGAAGTAAGAAAAAAACCATCAAACGACTGTTATTCTGTTAACAGAATTTTCGTACAGCCTCTGTTTACAAATACTAACTAAACGCTAAGTGTACCATAACGCAAATACCTTCTATTAGGCAAACAATCATATCTCAATAGCAAACATGACACAGAGACTTGACTGACGTAGTATGTATACCTACAATGCTAACAATTTGCTAATTATATTCGAAATGAATAAACTAAAAATCAGACTCCCAAGACTGAAACTGCAGAAACAAATTATAGAAAAATGCTGATGTTATGAAGACGGAAATAGTTTCTCACCTTCGTTCTTCCATTGATGGTGTAATTCCCCATTTTCCCATTCGATAGCATAGTATTAGCCCTCATAATGACAGCATCAACTTGAGATATGAGCATGCCGATGTTTTGACACTGTTCTTCTTTGCCATCGAGCCAAGTTATCTGATCCCCTCTTATAGTTTTGAGATCGCTGGCTCCACCCTTATTAGAAACTAGTTGTCCATCCCTGAACAACCCCGCTGTGTACATATTCTTAACTTCCTTAAGAACCAAGGCGCCCTTATCTTGTCCAAGAAAATTGTCGACAACACAAACACCGTAATTGTCCATATCTCTTATAATGTTACGGCATATATCGTCTATGATAAATTGGTCATAATTATTCCTATGTAGAAAAGGTGGAAGGAATTCGTCGCCTCCCCTAACGCCGGCAAGACTAACTTCAGGAAAATTTCTCATACCGTTATGGTGTTGCGTTGGCATGTCGGAAACCGACGCCTCGCCAACTCCCGGTATTCTTGATCCACTTTCCAAGGCTGGATTGAGGAGTTCTGCTCTGGCGCCAAGAATCGTATCCTCCAAACTTCCCTTGTGCGTTATAGGCGGCGACCACTCACTGCCTTTTTCTTCTCGCTGTGCCGTTCGGTCAGCCTCACCGTTAACGCTCGGTATATCGCGGGGTTTAATGTTCGAGGTTGACGACGAGCCCGGCGTTTCCTCGCCCGTTAAACGTCGGGTAAAATAATTCGGCAGATTGTCCGAAGAACGGTGTTGATCCTCAGTCTCTTTTAGGTTAGGGTTCGAGGAGGGTTTCGAACGACTTTTAACACCGGATTCAGAGTCTGACACGGTTCTACTACCATCAACTAGACGAGATACGGGCAGAGACACTGACGAGGGTGTTGAATCTTTGGGACGATGTTGTGTTGACGTGCAAAATTCTTTGTGACGTTTCCAATCGAGACGCTGGTGCTCCTTGCTGCAGTAAACCGTAACCTTACAACGTGAACATCTGAGCAATTTATCAGACTCTTTGCACACCGCACATGACATAGACAGAGACGATACTGAAGTTGCGATTGTCTCCTGCCGACTGACTCCTGGATCTGACATATTTCCACGGTTATGTTATTTCGCTACTACTATACCTAATCCGGACGACATTTCTACTACAGACCTAGTCACATACGCACTCGGCACTGCGGGCTATACGCGCGAGCTTGGATTATGATACACGAACATACATATATACATACTACTCACGTACATATCTCTATCTCACGCGCAACTCGCGTACTATAAGTGTAACATAATCATCTGTTATGTATGCATGTGTACGTATGTCCTACACACGCGCAAAGATTTATATACCTTTCCGCGCGCGCGCGTGTGTGAGTAAGGATTTCTCGCTTAAGCCGTAGGCATGTTTTATTTAGAACGAACTCGAAATAAAATTCAATAGATAATAACAATTCGGCGAAATTCTTTTCTTTATACTATATTAAAACGGTAAACAGCTGACTCCTTCACTCCCGCGCATGTCTAGCAGGTAAACGAGGCATAAGAAGCAAGATGGCGCATTGGGTTCTTCGAATCTCACCGTATTTCGGCTAAAACTTGGCTGCGAAATTTATGGAGACATTTTTATCGATTATAAATGATATTCCTGATTAGATAGCGACGATTGCTATCTTAATCTAGAGTTAATGAGGCCGCAAATCCCTCCGTTTAGATGCTATCCATCATTTTATTTTCACTTTTTGAAAAGTGGAATAGAAGCAGACGACGGAATTAACGGAATTCGTACTACAAGCGGCGGGGTAACCATGGCAACGGTTTTCTGTCCACACACATTACACTGTATAATGTATATATTATATTAAGTAAAATAAAGATACTGCGTCAAAACACTGCGTCTGAACGTTTACTACCGCTACAAATCCAAGATATTTTAGAAAATATCATCAATTTTAATCTAATAATAAATCATAGCTAGAAGAAGAATTGGCGGGATGACCAGTTTCGTTCAAAATCTACAAATCCGAGACGGAGAGTATACCAAAACTATATACACGATGGTTGGTGAATCGCACTATGCTTACAATATGCGTACTGACTAACGCAAATAGAAACTAAAATAATCATGATTATAAATATAAACGATTTCTTAAATGAATTTTCAAATTTTTTTTATTTTACTTAATTTCACAGATAAAAGAACAGAAATACTCTGAGGCTATTCAAACCTTGATTACTCTAATGGTGACGTATCCAGAAGTGGGTAGAGTAGAAAAGAAATAATGAAATTTTTTAAACATTTCTTTTCTTTTTTTTGTCTCCTCCTCACTTTTGTAATCATTTAATAATTAATTAACTGACTTAATTACAGTCTAGGCCACTGTTGTCTTTGCTCGGTCACTGCTACTTTTACACTCAAGATTTTGGAGGGGCATCAAGCTGTTATGAAAAATTGGTACAGATCTTCCCCGACGAAGATTTGTACAAACTTTATTACGCCCAGTCCCTCCATCAGGCATGTTTATACCAAGATGCGTGGAACGTGTCTTCTACAATAGTAGAAAATCCTGGTTTAGAATCAAAAGTAACTAAACTACAAGCGGCCATTAAATACGGCCAGG
Organism: Tenthredo livida; assembly: GCA_963992785.1. NCBI lineage: Eukaryota > Metazoa > Arthropoda > Insecta > Hymenoptera > Tenthredinidae > Tenthredo > Tenthredo livida. The sequence goes on from OZ023072.1 coordinate 1,211,940, forward strand.
AAGATATATCAGGGGCTAAAACATACGTGGATCAATGCTCCGTGGACGACGTAGATACCGATATTAATATTGGCTGTTTACTCTACAAGGTGGAGATACTATATTTTCTCTCAAGTACAGAGGCGTTAGGTCAAACTTTGTCCACCAATTCATGAATCAGTCATAAATAAACTGTAGACCGTAGGAATTAGCCAATTGAAAGACCCGCGAATTAGTGTAAAGTTGATAACTTAAGGAAAGAGTAGAAAAAAACATAAACGTTTTAGGTACCCTGAATGAAGTAACGATAGTTTAAAGCAAAATTTTACCTGATGCCTTTCACGTTTTGATCATTTCTATGTACCCTATGTCAGTGATCTCTAAAAATCTAAATTCAAGATACACACATAGATGCGAGTGCTTAATCAGTGCTATATCTGATTACAGGAAGAGCAGTACGAGCAAGCGCTAAAAAAATTCTCCACTGCTATACAGATCGTCGGTTTTAAGCCACACTTGTCTTACAATGTTGCTCTGTGTTATTTCAAACTTAAGGAATACGCCCCCTCTTTGAAGCACATTGGTGCGTTTGCGTTTTGATTTGTTAGACCTGTTCTTTCCCTCTTTTATACCAACGCTGAAAAACGGCTTCTCTCTATTGTTCCATAGCCGACATAATCGAGCAAGGGATCAAAGAACACCCAGAATTGAGCGTGGGAATGACTACCGAAGGTATAGAGGTTCGGAGCGTTGGGAATACGCTAACTCTCCATGAAACAGCTCTCACTGAAGCTTTTAATCTTAAAGCTGCGATAGAGTATCAGCTACAAAATTGTAAAACATAATTTATGTCTGGTTTTTAATGTTTCTTTTCTATCTTTTTAAACTTAAGATGTGTTTTCTTATTCACAAGGTATTATTTTTACGTATAGACGAAGCGGCTAGAGAAGCTCTAACAGATATGCCTCCTCGATCAGAGGAAGAACTGGATGCTGTAACGCTGCATAATCAGGCATTAATAAACATGGATTCAAGGCCAAGCGAGGGTTTTGAAAAGCTGCAATTTTTACTTCAGCAAAATCCGTTTCCGCCTGAAACTTTTGCCAATTTGTTGCTACTGTACTGTAGATATCAGTATTATGATTTGGCCGCTGACGTATTGGCGGAGAACGTTCATCTCACATACAAATATCTTACTCCAGTGAGTTCATTGTGTTGATGGTATATCTTTTCAATTTATGACAAAACATTGACAAGACCTTTTTACACCCAGCAACAAAAATCGGATAGCAAAATCGTCGGTCATTCTCTAACGTTTGGAGCTTGAATATTTACACTTTTTAGTACGTCTCTCCCTACCATGTTCATTACTCTTACGTTTAAGCGAATTTTTAACACCCTCATTATCACCCTCGTTATCATTATCTGTTGAATAACTTTGGGAAGAATTATCCCTGCTCTTTTTCTTGTCCTTTTTCCTATCCTTTTTCTTATCCCTTCCCCTTTTCTTAGAAGATTTCTTCATCCTGTCTCTACTCTCCTTATCTTCGTCGACGTCGCTATCATTGCCGGGAGATTCATCAACAGATTTTGACCTCTTAGATTTTTTCTTTCCCTTTGATTTCTTAGACTTATGTTTCTTCGTCTTAACATCCACCAGCTCCTCCACTTCTGGTTTCTTCGTCTCTCCCTCCCTCCTCTTCTCCCCTTCTTCATCAATCTCCGGTATAAGTTCATAAGTCTTGCCGTCAGGACTCATGAAACAATCGTTAGAGAGGTGACCGTGCGTCCCGCACTTCCCACACGTAGTATTAAGCACGGCTTGCAACTGGATAACTTTTCGTTGACCGGGTACAAAGCTCTTTCGCTTTTGCTCATCCCTCTGCAGTTGAACTCCTGCCGGATCTAAGTCAGTCCCGTTTCCCTGATTTACCAGTTTCATAGACAAACTGATCTTCCCTTCATCATTTATCGATATTATTTTACACCAAACTCTCTCGCCACGCTGTAATACCTCACCGACATCGTCGACGTGGGAAGAGCTGACCTGTGAAATGAAAATCGATTAAGATTTAGTCAAAAATTATGAACCTAGTCTTTTACTTTCTTCTCAATACGCACCTGCGACTTATGGATTAGTCCTTGTTGAGCGCAGCCTGGTATTCTTACAAACGCACCGTAGTTTTGAACCGCGGCTATCTCCCCAAGGAATATTTGGTTCAATTCGCACCCCGTCATTATAATATCTTCAATTCTTATTCTCGTATGCTTATAGTTATTCTGTTTATTATAACTCCGGTTTTCATCATAGGCAACTAAAAGTTAGGTTAGATAAAACGAGTGAAAGGGTGTAATTTTTGAGTTATTCGATCGAAAAAAAAGGAAAAACGATATATAACGGACCGAAAAATTCTCTTTATCAAATGAGAATCGTTAAAGGATGTTCAGCGCATCGTTTGATCGATTATAAGTCTGATTTTTGTCGCCCGACGTTCACCGAAAACTTCAAATATTTTAGGTTAGAATCGTGAGATATACGAGGTTATGTTTTGTGTTTTTCGTATTGGAGTTACAGCGACGTATCTAGAGGTGAAAAATGGGGGTCTAAAAAGGGCCCGCGTGAAATCCGAGATCAAATTATCACGAATTTTAGCGTTTCTCTTTCTCAGCCAATTTCACCCTTTCCTAGTACCTGTACGACTTTCTGGACGCTCTGATAACCCAGCAAACATCGCCCGAAGAGGCATACAGAAAGTTTGACGATTTGGCTAACAAGCATACAGAGACATTGCGCAAGGCTACAAAGCAGGTGCAAGAGGCGAGATTGAATCACGATGATAATGCTGTTAAGAGAGCGGTGAACGACTACGAAGAAGCTCTGGAACGTTACGTCCCAGTGCTTATGGCACAGGCAAAGATATACTGGGAATTGGAGAACTATGCTCAAGTTGAAAAGATATTTAGGAAGAGCGTTGAGTTCTGTAACGAACATGATATATGGAAGCTCAATGTTGCCCATACCCTGTTCATGCAGGAGAACAAATTCAAAGAAGCTACTGGTTTCTACGAGCCCATAGTGAAGAAGAGATACGAAAATGTGAGAAGTTTCAACTGAAACTTTGTACCTCTTCTTCAATGTATCACATATAATATTATTTTTCAATCCATAGATTCTGGACATAAGTGCAATAGTTCTAGCCAACTTGTGTGTCAGCTATATAATGACCTCTCAGAATGCGGAGGCTGAGGAATTGATGAAGAAGATTGAAAAGGAGGAGGAAACAGTATCGTTTGAGGATCAGGAGAAGAAACTGTTCCATTTATGCATAGTAAACTTAGTCATTGGGACTCTCTACTGTGCCAAAGGAAACTATGAGTTTGGTATATCGAGAGTGATGAAGAGTCTCGAACCTTACAGTAAGAAGCTTGGAACAGACACGTGGTTCTATGCTAAGAGGTGCTTTTTATCGCTGTTAGAACAGCTAGCTAAGCAGCTAGTCGTTCTCAAGGATTCCACGCTACAAGAATGTGTGCAGTTCTTGGAACATTGCGAAGGTAGAAGACCGAGGGCTGATTGTAGATGTAAATTGTATCTCGGAGTCGAATTCTAATCATCATTTTCTGCCTTTTGGGCTTTTTTTACTTTCAGTATATGGAAGGGACGTGAGAACGGTCATAGAACAGCCTTTAGATATTCAAGAAATCCCTACAGTACCTCAAGGGAAACAAACGGTCACCTATGAAGCGAGATATCTCAAAGCGTTATTTCTCAAGCTACAAACTGGCTGATAAAGACGCGGCAGTATAATGATGTGTAACGCATGCAGTTATAATAAAATTATCATAAATGTCTTCTTTGCTGTTTATTTTGCAAACCTACATTTATCAAGGGATGATATCGTTTAGTGGCTTCTATCAATATATAGAGATTTTCTAATGCTCGGGGAATCCCCGGGCCTAGCTACCTCATTGGTATATCAATGCAAGAGCAATGAACAGGGAGAGACTACTCTATTACGTTAATTTTGGCGGGAATTGTATTTTTTCCTTAAAAAGTCAAAATTTTCATTCCTCATGAGTCAGGCGTTATATTTCTGATAGTTTTATCAAAAGTGATTGATAGTATAACCGTTACAACGGTTGAAAATGAAAATCAAATTATTTGCGAAACTATACGCCATTTTGTAAAATGTCTAATTTTACGCCACAGACTACAGTGATCGCAAGTGACGTCGATCAGATAAAGGTAATATAAAACGCGTTACATTGTTCGACAAAATATAACACGATTATAATCCAGAAATCACAACAAAAATGGTAGCCGACATGGAGGTAGAACGAGCTAAGGAGAGTCTTTTAGAGCTTATAAAAATGAAAGACAAACTCGAGTCCGATATACAAGGAAACAAGGAGATCCTCGACTGCGTAGGTATCCAAAACGGTATACATAACTCGCCAGAGTTCTCTATCCCTAAACTAATACAAATACAAATAGAAATCTGTGTTGTGTATAGAATGAACGATGACTAATCAATTATTATTTTTTTCTTACAATTTTCACAATTTTTAGAACCACATAGGTATGAACGATCCCTTGGTCGATGCTGACGGTTTTCCTCGGAACGACATAGACGTATACCAAGTCAGACACGCTCGCAACAAAATAATATGTGCGTATATACATTTGCAGAGTGAAAAGAAATCTAGCGCGTTACTATGTCTTACCGTAAATTCATTTTTACAGGCTTACAAAACGACCACAAAGCGTTAATGAAACGAATAGAGGCCGGATTACACCAGGTACATTCTTTCGCGGAGACTAAAACCCTGCAGGATGCTATACCTAGCTCAAGCAGTGTCCAAGAAATAACACTCTCAGAACCATTCTTGAAAGTAAATCTCGTCTCTGCTTCATCACCGGCCGAAATTGCTGTGAGAATTTAGTGGAGATTGTAGATACAGCAAATCTAATCTCAAACCATTCTACATGTTGTGTTCTACATTTTTCAGGGAATTGAGGTCGGAGATTTGATAACGGAATTCGGGTCTATAGATTCCCGAAATTTTCGTACTCTCAAGGACGTCGGTGAGCTGGTAGAGCGCAGTAGATACAAGCCGATATTCGTGAAAATAAAGCGCGGAGTAAACACCGCGGTATTGACATTGGTTCCAAAACCTTGGAGTGGTAAGGGGCTCTTAGGGTGCAACGTGGTGCCCGTCGAGTCCGTGGAAAGATAAAATTTATCTGATATGCTACGTATTATATCGAGGAGTGAAAATATTTGTGGAGTCGATGATGTTAAACGAAAGAAAGAAAGAAAAAAGAAGAAAAAAAAAAACTAAAACTAACTTAAGTATATAATATAACGAATATGTTGTGAAACCCTTGTCGTATTATGTAATTCAATACTTCGAAATGAAGGTTTCGATATTATGTTTTGTATAAATTCATCAGATATAATAAATACGCCGAAAATGAACCGTCTGCGATTTTTATACCTATGTAAGTTGGTTTTCTGCGCCTTAGTTTGAACCATGTCTACGCTCCTGCGAAGTATTACTGGCTTGCTTTAACGCGCTAGCTGCGCAATACATACGCGCAACAAAGTGACAAAGACAGTAGCGAGCACAGTGGTGCATTCGGGGTTATTCGAGCCAAGGGAGAGGCCGCGAAAAGTAAGAGACATTACGAATTTGTGGAAATAATCGAGACGTCAAAATGGCAGGTCCCCGGTCGCTCGGGAGTCTGACTATAATATTAGGCGTATTATTCACGACCGTTCATACCAGCCCGGTCAATATATCGCCCCAAAGTGTGCCAGTGGGCCTAATACAAAGTGCGATTAATTCGTTGAACGCGAATTCACCAACGCAACATACGTACGTGGGCGGGAACCTTATCAGCGCGCAGAAATTGGTAATTATATAGAAACTATAAAAGTCATAATCACTGCGAACTATCAACAGTCATGATCATATAGTATAAAAGTTGATGCAATAACGAGTTTCAAAATCCTTCACCTACATGATATGCTAAATAATTTGGAAAACAACATTATAGCTGTCATTCAACACAACTGTACAAATTTGTATCTATACATAGTAAGCATCATGCACTACGTGCGCATGCACAAATATAGTCACTTGCATATAGGTAGGTACGTATGCCTATTAGTATACTTCTTTGTTACAACAATGCAAGAATTTATAATTAAAACATTATCCAGAGGAGCGCGCGCGTCATAGCGTACTCGTTAAACGATAATAACAATGATAACAATGATACATATGATGTAAACAATGGCCACATGACACATCCGGGTTCGTGACTATGAGAGAACGCATCTGTTTCTAAACTATTAGAAATAATACTGCATTGTTTTACACAACGAGATTAGATCCTTGTAAGGTTTAATACCTTCGTAAATGTAAATAAAAACAAGCTACATGTATCACGAAAACCTTTGCTTTCAAGCAAACAATGTAGTTCATTTTTCCTTTGTATATTATAATGTTTGCAATTCTAAAAATAACAGACAAACTAAATTAAACTTGGTCATTCGCCAAGCATTTGCTTTTCTTTATCATACATTTCTTTCGGTTTCTATGCCATATTTATTAGCCAGAGGCAGGTATAATATTCATGTTTGAAATAAGGCATTCATAGCTCATCTCCATTATTGAAATATCGCTGCAACATATGGTATAGTCATTTATCATTCACTATATTCACTAACGAGATAATAACTAACTAACTATTCCCATATCTGTGCAATGTCATTATTAAACAAGAACGTAGTAGTTACTGGGTTATCGGTTTTATGACCTAAGAGACTGTGCGTAACTTTAGATAGCTAAAGAGCTTCATCTAGCACAAGATGCTTCTAAAACACGCTTCCTGCCTCAAAGATCAAATTTCTGACCAGTTGCTATTGTCACAGTAAGAACATCGCCAAGAAACGTCTCTTTCTTTCTTTCTTTCTTTTTTTCTTTCTTTCCTCCAGCTCGAGCCAGGCTTAGTAATCTACAGACTGACCCTAAACTTGGACACAGTGTGCAGCGAGGGTACTACCAGCTGTCCAAGAGAGGCCTGCGCGATAGACCTGAAGGATAGATCAGGGGATGTTGAAATAGACATAAATTCAATTCAATGTATGTACTTGTACCCCCAGTCGGCGCAAGAGGATATGCAGCAGGTACAACAGACAGAAAATGTTGTACAAGATACAGCGCCGGCTGAAAGCACTGCGTCAACTAATTTAGACCAGAACATAAACGGGTCAGAAAACACCCTGGAGCTTGACCACGAGATTGAAGCCACTGCCAATAGCCGAAGAGCCGAACCCAACTCCCCTGACAAACCCTTCATTGCTGTTAGGGCACCGATTTCAAACTACTGCCCTGGATGCCCGTATGAACTCAATCCTAATTTACCCGGCTTGACCGCCTTCGGGGTACAAGCATTAGACATGATGGACAGACTAGGACAGAACGATTTCAAGCACAAATTAATAAGGATAGTAAAAGTGACCAGAGCCGTTCCCTCAGGGTCTGATGCCGTGCAATACAAGCTTCTGGCTGAGATTGGGGAATCAAATTGTCTAAAAACAACGCTTACAGATCGCTCTGAGTGCTCCCTTCAGAGCAACATACCTCCCAGAGTGTGTCTATTTACGTTTGAAGAACGTCCATGGCAGCAGAGCGACCGTCAAGTGGTGAGCAACAACTGCACTGAGCCCTCTGAGCAGGAAAACGAAATAAATGCTGGCCTGAATCCAGGGCTGAACAGCGAACCTGAGAGGGTTGATTCGGTGCAGGAAGTTATAGGTAAAACTGCTCACATCGATCAGCTAGCCCAGGAGGGAAAGATCGGGACATACAACAGTCTGATTGATGAACTGATGGAGAATTCAGCGGCTAATATTACCCAGGAATTAAATCCTACAGAGGTGCCAATATTCGAGGGGATTTCACCTGAGATTCGCAGGGGTATTGTCCACCAAACTGACGAGGCTAGGCCTGCTGTGACCGAGGCTCCTTTCCTTAAGGTGGAAATTGAGCGCGAAGATGATAGACAACGGGTTCCAACGTTCGTCGACAAACAGAAAGAGTTTGATGAATTCTTATCCGACTTTGATATACCATTGAGAGGACCAGGAGTCGAAATTAACAAGGAGAACAGGCCAGCTGCAAGGGAGGAGGTACTCAGACCCCAGAACGTTGGCAGGCGAAATTTAGCCCACACAGATTCCTCCTCTTCTGAGGAAGACTCATCCGAAGAGTCTGTAGAGCGTAGAGAGAACACTGATGATCTACGGCGAGCAAAAAGAGAGACGAACAGGAATTCGGCGGCTGAGAAAGCTCTGATTAAGGAGCTGGCCCAGAAGGCAGTAGACACACTGGACGACATTGATCAGGACGATAACAAACGAGTTGTTCGTCGTATTCTGGAATTCAAAAGGCAAAAGTCGAACGGTTTCCTTTACCATCTTGTAATAGAAATCTCGTTGACTGACTGCAGCGAAGAGAATAATTACGAGACCGACGAAGATTGCTTAGATAGAAGTATAGGCCCAGCTAAAATCTGCAAGGTGCAGATTCACACCGATGAAAAAGACCCCCTGCTGTCTGCGAGGGTTGTCAAGTCTGAGTGCTCTAAGGAGACACATAGAGATAAGAACAGGCGAAATAAGCGAACTCCTGGAGTGCCTGGAGCTCCAAATTCCATAAGCATTGACGACGAAGATGTGAAGAACTACGCGAATCTTGGGCGTCAAAAGTTCTCTGAAACCTATCAGGGAACCAACGAGCCAATTTTGGTAGAAATTGTATCCGCAACTAGGCAGGTTGTTGCAGGGAGTTTGTACAAAATAAAAGTGACATTGGGAACCAGCAATTGTTCAAAAGGAACAAAGGAGAACTGCCAACTGCTTGCTGACAGTGAGAGAAAGGACTACGAAATCACGGCCTGGTCAAGACCGTGGCTTACTGAAAATGCTCTGGAGATAACAGTAAAAGGCGTTGCGAATCCTAAAAGAAAACGGAGTCTGAAGGACGAGAAGGCGCGGAAAAGGCGAACTACAGGATTAGTTGGAGCTCCAAATTCCATAAGCATTGACGACAAAGATGTGAAGAACTACGCGAATCTTGGGCGTCAAAAGTTCTCTGAAACCTATCAGGGAACCAACGAGCCAATTTTGGTAGAAATTCTGTCCGCAACTAAGCAGGTTGTTGCAGGGAGTTTGTACAAAATAAAAGTGACATTGGGAACCAGCAATTGTTCAAAAGGAACAAAGGAGAACTGCCAACTGCTTGCTGACAGTGAGAGAAAGGACTACGAAATCACGGCCTGGTCAAGACCGTGGCTTACTGAAAATGCTCTGGAGATAACAGTAAAAGGCGTTGCGAATGCTAAAAGAAAACGGAGTCTTGCAGATGAGAAGAAACGAAAAAGGCGAACTCCAGGAGTACCTGGAGCTCCAAATTCCATAAGCATTCACGACAAAGATGTGAAGAACTACGCGAATCTTGGGGTTCAAAAGTTCTCTGAAACCTATCAGGGAACTAACGAGCCAGTTTTGGTAGAAATTATATCCGCATCTAGTCAAGTTGTGGCAGGGAGTTTGTACAAGATAAAAGTTAGACTGGGAACGAGCGATTGTCCTAAAGGAAAGAAGGAGAACTGCCGACTGTTGGCTAACAGTGAGAAAAAAGAGTGCGAAATCACAGCATGGTCAAGACCTTGGCTCACCGAGGGTTCTCTGGACATAAAAGTAAACTGCGATTCTAAGATCAGGTCTAAACGTAGTCTGAGAGGAAAGAACTACAGCAGAAATATGATGGAGCAAGCATCTTACCTAAAAAAAGAAAGATTGTTCAACGATTTTACCATCAAATACAACAAGACGTACTCCTCTAAATTGGCACGAAAAAATCGTTTCAAAATTTTCAATCAAAACATGATGATGGTCCAGGAGCTGCAGCGAAACGAACAAGGCACCGCCGTTTACGGCGCTTCAATATTCGCCGATCTAACGACTGAAGAGTTCAAGAAAATGTACTTAGGACTAAAGCCAGAGCTGAGACTAGACAATGAGATCCCAATCCCAATGGCCGAGATCCCAGACATAAAAATTCCTGATGAATACGACTGGCGTCATTACAACGTTGTAACACCAGTGAAAAATCAAGGCTCTTGTGGTTCTTGCTGGGCATTTTCAGTCACTGGTAATGTGGAGGGACAGTACGCCCTGAGACATAGAAATCTATTGTCATTTTCAGAGCAGGAATTAGTCGACTGTGATACCCTTGATCAAGGTTGCAATGGGGGATTACCAGACAATGCATACAGGGCTATAGAGAAACTCGGAGGGCTTGAGCTAGAGTCTGACTATCCTTACGACGGTGAAAACGAATCTTGCCATTTCAACAAGACTGAAGCTAAGGCCAGGGTCGTTTCTGCGGTCAACATAACTACAAATGAAACTGAGATGGCTCAATGGCTGGTCAAAAACGGACCCATTTCTATCGGGATCAATGCTAATGCGATGCAGTTCTACATGGGTGGAATTTCTCATCCTTTAAAATTCCTCTGCAGTCCTACAAACCTCGATCATGGAGTTCTGATCGTTGGCTATGGAATACACAGTAAGCATTGATCGATAAATGAAAAATAAGAATGTGTATCATTTCATTATTGAAAATGAATTGATCTACTATCTTTTGTTACAGCATATCCAATATTCAACAAAAGGCTACCATACTGGACGATAAAGAACAGCTGGGGTCCGTCGTGGGGTGAGCAAGGATATTACAGAGTGTACAGAGGTGACGGTACATGCGGAGTTAATCAGATGGCATCTAGCGCAATAGTCGCTTAGAATAAGTAGCCAGCAGTTATTTCTTTACGATGTAAAGAAAAGGAAAATATAAACTATTTAAAATTCTTTGAAACAAAATTAGATTCAGGGGCTCTAAAAGAATTTCATTAATTCTCCGGTTTTTTTTCACCTCTTTCTTTTTATAACAATGATATAGGGTTTTGAAAATTTGAAATAATAATATTATAACTGGGCAGTTATAGGTGTTGGGTGGATTAATAATATGAAATACTATCTGAATACATCTCCACATACCATGACGACGAATAATTGCAATTACGGTATTCTCTGTAGTGCGATTGATCTCAAAAATTAAAGAGAGCATAATATAGTATGCATTACTACTATACATGATTATTATACAATTTTTTTCTGTTTTTTTTCTTTATATATATATATATTATATAATTAATACCTAAATAAAATTATTGGATTTTTTATTGTCTAAAGTTTTAATCGGGTTTGTATGTTTGATATAATGATGATAAATAATATAATATAGTATACTATATTATTATGTATTTAATAAATAATAAATAAATCAGAAATTGTTTTATCTTCACAAGGCACTAATATTTCGCCTGCAATATACTCAAGTGTGTATTCATCATCATTATTATTATTATTATCAATAATATTATTATTAATATTAAATTTGTAATGAAGAAGAAGATAACAAAAAAATAAAATAAAAAATACAACTCATTCAACTCAGTTTGTATTTTTATTTTTCTTTTTTACCGGTCTTTTTATTTATCAATTATAGATCATTCAATCGATCAATTATAATTAATTTAAACTTAGTTATGTATCAGGTATAGTTATCAAGTTGTATAATAGTAGTATATCATCTAACTTAACTCACATACTATAATATAATATAATATATAATATATATTATATATTATATATTATATATTATATATATTATATCCGAAGACTAAAAATTATTCATTATTTATTAGAATTAATATTTAAGATTAATTGTGGTAAATTGAAATTCTTGATTATTTTTTGTTTTTTTTTTGTTTTTTTTTTGTTTTCAATTAGATGGCAAGAGCAAGGAAAAAGAGAAAGAAAAAGAAAAAATATACCTTTTTGTCCCATTGTATTTACCTATATATATATATATATATATATAGAGTTAATGATTTGAAAATTTTTAACTACTGCGCGAGTCTCTAGACAATGAAATACAATATTATTGAAGAATCACTGATTTTTTTTATCCATAGTAGTACCTATATAGATATGGTATATAAGAAAAAAATTTGAAAAAACCAGAGAAAAAGACAAAAATAGGTGAAGTTGTTTTTTTTTTTTTTTTGAAATACATAAGTAGTTTTAATACATATTATTTATTTTTATTTCTCATTTTTTTCATTTCTTTTTTTTTTTATTTTTTTGTTTTTCTCGATTTATAATCAAACAACTCTTTTAATTAAATATTAAACGTGTTACAGCTTATAATATCCATACTTAAAAAGGTTTGTTTTATTTTATTTTATTTTATTTTTTTATTTTTCGTTTCTTTATGCTTATTTATTATCAATATACATATATATATATATATATATATATATATATATTGGTATATGCAATTCGCAGTAACAGCATAAGCGTAGCAGCAGCAGCAGCAGTAGCAGCAGCAGCAGCAAACCAGCGCAGCATGAGTAATAAAAAAAAAAAAAAATCATCATAGTGTATGCACTAATGAAATAGGTACGTATATATATATATAATAGTAGTATTCTATATTACTATAATGTATACACTATAATCAATTATTTTCAAATACATAATCTCTGTGCGCGTCTTCGCTGTTCTGGAAATTAATAAGAATAATAATAATAATAATAAGTTTATTAAACGTTCGTCGATGTGGGATTGTGAAAGATTAATAGTGGGTATAGAATATGAAGGAAAAAAAAAAAATTCAGGGATAAAAGGGGATAATAATATACTAGATAGATAGATAGTAGATTTTTCTCGTCAAAGGGTCTCAAATATTAATCTAAATAAAAAATAAAGAAAGAAAGAAATAAAGAAAGAAAGAAAAAAGCCAGAACAAGAACAACAACAACAACAACAACTAAATTCCATTGAACCCAGAAATCGTTTTTTTTTTGTTTTTTTTTGTTTTTTAATTTTCTCAATTCATTTAGAAATAAGAAAAGATAGATAGAACAACTTTTCATACTTCTAATGAAATTATTCACCCCTTTAACGAAATACACCGTCATACATACGTTCAAAGAGCATTAACTTTATTTTCAACTTTACTTTACTTTACTTTACTTTACTTTAATAAAGAATGTACAAAGAAGGGGGGGCTGAGAGGGGGGGGATGTAATGATATCTTCTGTCTCATTAATTCGCGTAGTTTTATAATTAATAGTAATTATACGATCCCCACTGATTGTATGGGCCGTAAGCTTGTGGTCCGCCTTGACCGTATTGCCAATTTTGATAATTTGCATAATTTGGATCAGACGGAGGTGGGTACTGCTGATATCCCTGCTGGTAACTTCCCTGACTGCTGTATTGTCCTCCTTGGAAAGGTTGCTGGGATTGATAGGGTCCGCTCGGACCACTTCCGTATTGATAAGATGATTGTGAACCAACAGATGGGGGAGGTGGAATGCTCGATTGATCACCTGGCTTAAGTTTCTTGGGAGGAGACGTCTCGCTGTGGAAGAAAATTATTTTTCATTAGTGAATTAATTAATTGAGAAAAGCTAAGATGAATGACAAAAAAATTCACAAAATTCAACAAAATCTCTGGATCTCACTCACCTCTTACTGTCCTCGTTCTTTGCCTTCTTTCTTTCTTTGGCTTGTTTTATGCACTTTTGAAACTGCTCGTGGGCTTTTAATACCTGGCGTATATCGGGGCTAAAGTCTTCAAGGAACTCGACTTTGCGTTGTGCAAAAAGCACCCGTTGTTCTAAGTCCGCGTGCTCTCTTTCTATGAACATATCCATGTATCCGATTACCTCGAGAGTGTCTACCGGACTTCTTTGTAATCCTAAATCGATAAGTTGGAGATATAGCCGGGGATTATCCTTGTCTTTTTCAGTAGCCTGTAAAAAATCGAAAATTAAATGAGATTAGGTGAATAAATGAGCGAATATTCGCTTCAACGAATTCAAAAAACGTATGTTTTTACCTTTAGAAGAACTTTCACAGCTTTGTCAATGTCGTTTTTGACTTTACATAAAAACCGAGCGTATTTAACAGCCACGTTATTGGCAATTGTACGATTTTTACTGTTACTAATGTAATTTTCATACAGCGAACAAGCCTTGTCCAAATCTCCTCGTCTACGCTCGAGATTAACTCGTCGATAAGCAATTTGCAACATGTTTGGTAGCGCCGAGTCAATTTTCTCCAATATATCTGATGCTTTTTCGAAGTTTCCTTGTCCCTCTTCAAAAGTCGCCCATTGCAAATGTAAATTGGGCTTTTTCGGGTGGTGTACAATGCAGGCTCTCGAGTATACGTCTCTTATCTTTTCGGCGTTCTCACTTTTGTGAGTTTCCAAGTATCGCACGAACTGGAAAACAAGGGATACGGTTTATAAAATGATAAATGAACACAAATTATTATTATTGAACAGCAAATCTCTTCCTCCAACTCACCCGCATCCAGAATTCATCGTATAATGCGCAAGCTATCAAGCATCGTTCAAAGAGAATCACTATTCTCGAAGGTTCTTTTTGTTCTATTTCAAAGTCCAGATATTCTTTCCAGTTCTTCAACTGACAACGTTCCAACGGTTTGACGTGGAAGTAGGGTCTCTTAATCTGGAACAAATCAAATTGATAAAAAATCATTGAAACAAAGTGTGTAAAAATTTGTTCGAGCAATAATTTGTAAGAAGACAAGATTACCCCTTCCTCGTACGACCATCTAGCAGCGACAGCGTTGACATTAGCCTTGTGCATCTTCCTCCTAGTGCTAATAATCTTTTCTCTAATAGCCCTGGTCTCTTCGTCAGTAGGCGGAAGTTCATCAGGCGGTAATTCTTCGCCTGGTGGTGCGTCGTCAGTAGCAGACGCGGTAACAGGTCCAGCGGATTCTTCAGATTTGAGAAGAGCCTTGACCTCGGCACGCAGTGTAAGAAAATCGTCAACGTTTAAAATTTTGTTAGGTAGATTTGAGGAAACGAATTCTTGGAAGGCCTCGAAGTGCGACAAGTAGCACAAAGTCGGCGTTGACAATAGTCGATCGTACAAAGCGGTCACTCGGCTCAAACGCTTTCCCTCAGTCTCCCATTTTATATAACTTTCCCATAGTCGATCGGACCTGTATCAAATAACGAAATCCTCATTTCACAGTCGATTTTCATCAAAATTTTCTACTTCAATGATATAACGAATTGATTTTTCTTTTTTTCTTTTTTTACCTAAACTCAAGTCCGCATGCCTCGATGGCTCTCTCGTATTGTTCACGAAGTTTCTCGTCGTCATTTTCGTGAATAGTTTTGCAGTGATTGATGTAATGAAGCCATAGATCAACGCTGAGTGATATAGCTTTCAATCCTTGGTCGAAAACCTGTACGATATTAATATATACATTGAATAAAAACAAAATAATGGGTACCGAATAAATCGCGTGCGTTGTATATATATATGTTGTGTGATATAAATATATATATATATATATCATCGCGCTTTAGACCTATTAATATATTATCATAATAATAGTATATAGATATTTATATATATGAATATTATATTATGTAATATAGATAGATAAATATATATGTGTAGCTTAATATTAAGAAATAATAATTATAGTAATAAGGTTTTTTTTTTTTTTTTTCTGATGATATTGATTAATAATTACTCACATACCGTACGGATAATACTGTAAATTAACGTTTTTTCTTTTCTTTTTCGTTTTTTTTTTTCTTTTTATGATAAATAGAACACAGAGATTTCAGAGCATTGTCAAATCACCTTAAACTCGGGGGGGAGGAGCTGATACTCCGACACAGGAAATCGCCTTGGAATAATCTTCTTTCTCTTTCTCTCTCTCTCTCTCTCTCCCTTTCTCTCTTTTACTCGCTCTCATCGAAGCCCCCATTCTCTGGCTCGTTAGCATCGGATCTCTTTAAGTCATTGTCTTAGACTTTTGCGTGTTTTTTTTTACTCTTTTTTTATTTTCTTTTTCGCTCTTTCCAATACCCGATTCGTAATTTCATTTCATTTGATTCCATTGGTTTGTGTTTGTGTTTGTTTTTTTTCTTTTTCTTTATCCTTTTTTTTTTTTTTAATCAACAAAAACTTAGGTAGGTAGGTAGGTAGGTACGTACATATGTACGTACGTTTGTTAATTCGGAGGTTTATCCTAATCCTAATCCTAATCTATACTATATAGGTATCTTCTATCTATTTAATTGTAATTTCACAATACTTAATAACTTTGTTTCTCATGATTAATATCTTACTTTGTACCATTTTCTTTATCTATATATATATATCTATATTGTTCCCTGAGCTATTTTACCTTAAATTTACTAAAAAAAAACGCTTTACAAAATTTATATTCATTTATCTAATTAGATTAGATAAGATATTTTAAATATTTATACAAAAAAACATCAACATCAACAGCAACAGCAACAAGAAGAAGAACAACAACAAAAACAACAATAAGAACAATAACAACAAGAATAAAGAACAACAACACATAATAGTAGTCGTCGTAATGATTAGCATCAGCTAAATTATAGAGTCGATTTTTGTTCTTTTCTTTCATTTTTGTCTTTTTTTTTTTTTTATATATATTAATTTCACTTACTTACTTACTTACTTATTTACTTACTTACTTACTTATTTATTCATTTACTTACTTACTTACTTATTTACTTAGCATGTATATGTATGTATGTATATATATATATAATATATATAGTAATGATTATTATTCGATAATAAATAATTATTAAGCTCATTTTTCATTTCATTTCAGTCTATTGTTTTTTTTACTCTCGATACTTTTACTTTGTGTATGTTTTTTTTTTTTTTTTTTTTTGTTACTCTGCATTAACGCAGAAATAAATAATTAACTAAATAATGATCATTTATACGGTAAACGGAGCGAGTCGAATGGGTGCCGCAGCAAGACGTGCTAGGCTGTTGGAAGGGAAAACCATATTTACGTGCGTGCGCACTTTTTGCCCAAGCGTCTTCCTAACTCGAGCTAGTTTGATGTTAAAGTTTGAGATATTTTTTTTTTTTTTTTTGTTTAATATAATATCCTTCATGATTCAATAATTATATTATATTATATTTCATCAATCGTAGTTAATGAGACCAACTACTAGTGGTAATAATATAATATATATATTATATAGTATGGAGTAAGAGTAATAATAATTAATTATTATTAATTAATATGGTATTTTATATAATGAATAAAGAAATCTATAATAATAACGAGATATATAGATAGATTTCAAATAATTTATTTAAATAAAGATTACTCACCGCTTGACAATTTTCTGGATCTCCTTTCTTCTTCTCATAATCGGCAAACTTCCTCCAGTATCCGTAACAGTAGGGATAACGTTCCAGAAATTTTGTGTACGCCTCTCTCGCAGCTTCTGCGTCGTTCTAAATGATGAAAAAAAAAAACTTTTAACAAGATTGAAGAAGATTAGAAAATATCAACTTTCTGATTAATTCGAAGCAACACAATCGTCAAAAAATCTGAATCTTTTTAAATTCTATGGAAGATATCGGTGGGACGTACTTCCTGGTCGACATACTGAAGCAGATATGTCCACCCAGTAAAATCTGAGGGATCTTCATTAACAGCTTTCCAATATTTGTCCAATTCAGGTAAAGTCTTTTTCTTCGGAGAAGCTGGCTTAGCTTCTGGCTTATTCTCGGAACCATCAACGCCCGATTGTTCAATGGCTACTTTTTTCGCCGGTGTTTCGTCGTTGTTCTCAGATGTAGGAGAGCTCGGATCGTACTCTCCCTCGGCATTCAATTTACGTTTTCCTAAAATGGAGCAAATGAATAAATAATCATAAATATTCGAAAAAAAAAACGAGTTTTTCTTTTTCTTTCTCAACAATTTCGAGTAATTCTCACCTCCCCCACCCTCCGGCTTTACTTTTGCATTCTCAGCGGCTGATTTGCTCTGCGCTTTGGCACCGCCTTTTTTTTTCTTGTCTCCGTCAGGCGGAAGTTCATCCTCTGACACAGATTCAGTTTCCCCAAGATCTGCGGGTGCTGCGGCCGGTAATTCTTCGTCGGAAACCGCCTCGGTTTCAGGTTCCTGTTTCATAATTGAGCAAAGAAAACGGGTTTAAGATTTTCCTTCGGTTGTTATTTCTTCGTTTTTACTTTCGGATAAGAAAAAGAAAAAGAAGTGAGAGAGAATTAGACAGAATTATAGGATTCAGGGACGGGATTCTACCTGGGAGGTGGATTCTATGGGGAAAAATTCGTCCTCGGATATTTCCTCCATCTCATTTGAGTCCTAATTTCATTAAGGAGATGAAAATGGTTGTTTAGAGGTATAGAAAAATTGCTAAAATATTTCAAAGACCGAAAACCAAACGGCAAATTTTTGATAATCGCTTAGTATTTCCCTTGTTTATCGCCTCTGATTACCAAACGGCTAATAAAACATGAAAAACAGATTGTAACGGATTGAAATTTCACCTTCGCCGCCGCCTCGGTGGGAAGTTCGTCCTCAGAAACAGCCTCAGTGTCTGGTTCAGCCTTCTCGTCTTCTTTATCTTCGATATTTTCATCGTCGCAGCTCTCCTGTATCTCCTGTTCGTCAGTCTCCATAATTTCCGAAGTGACGAAGGTGTGATCTGCCGTTGGAGTTTCCAGCGATTCAGAATCTGTTGGAAAATCTGTTGCGGTAGTTTCGTTAACGAGGGACGAATTCCTGGTTCCATTTTCGGTCGGCTCTTCGTCATCCTCGTTTAATATCGTCTGAAAATCTTCAACCACCTCGTCATTGTCTTCGACGCTTATCGTCGCGACTACTTCTTCCTGTTCGGTCGCCTCCATGCTGTTCTCCGACAATTCCTATAAAGATAATTCAATATTTAGATGAAATTTGATGAGAAATTAGGATTTTGAAGATCGATGGTATCAAAAATCAATTTTTTTAAGATAAAAAAATTCGTAGTTTCTCTGCGATTCTTAATACCGTTTCCATGAGTTGAATAGTTTCCTTGACTTTCAATGTAGAAACTATAGAAGCTGCGGTATTAACTTTCCCGACGCTAGGAGGTGGCGGAGCTTCTAGTTCTGGTACGTCGTCTTGGTATACGATATTTCTTATTTCCTCGGGGTCCGTGGTGTGGGAAGAATGTATATGCGAAGGATGTTCGAACACGTTATCCTCAGAGTCTTCCAACTCTAGTCTAAAAGTGGTAGCCTCGTCCTCCGCGTTGGGTTCGCTGAACGAACTTTCCAGCGATTGTTGAAGCCCGTTTTCAGACGCCTCTTCTATATCCTCCAGGCATTCTTCCTCGCCCAATGAGGCCTCCTCCTGACAAGGTTTGATGTAAGTTAAGTTTCGTAAAAGTTAAAAAAACGAAATAAAAAAAAAAAAAAATTTTTTTTTTTTTTTTCAACCCACCTCTGGCTCTCGCTGCAGATAGTCATCACCCTCGCGTAGTTTTTTGTGAGACCGTGTCGCTCTTGCGAGCAACTTTTTAGCTGGTGATTTCTTAGCGACAACATGATTAGCCACTGCGCGCCCGGATCTGGTTCGCCTCACTATATGCACATACACATACACATACACGTGTCGTATTATATCAGAATGGTATGAGCTGGTGCGATGGTGTTGGTGAATACATAGTTGTAGTAAAACCGTGTAATGATTAAATAGCGATTGTTAATTCACACATGTGTGTGTTTTGGATAAATAAATAAATGATATGACGTCATTGAGATAGGTTATATTTTTGATATTATATTATCACACGTTGTTGTATTAATAAGTATATTATGTATATATTATATTATCGTATCGTGTGTAGTAAGGGGTAATGGCGGTTTGTGCGGGATGCCGCGGCGCGAGCCGCTATATCAGATTTTGTTTGATCTATTTTTTCTTCAATCATCGTATTGCAATGGACGATATTTTTTTTCACACTATTTCAATCTCGGAGATAGTATACTTCCTAATGTTTATTATTATCTATTATGTATGTTTTAAACAACTTACCTGGTTCTGTTGCTACTATTTCACTCTCGTCGCCGCTTAACGACGCCATTTTCAAGAACTGTGTAATGTGTATGTAGCGTAGTGCAGTAGCGTGCGGATTAATTTTTGCTGTGTATGTACGACCATGAGTCATGACGTACGAATTGAGACGAGAAACTCGTACGGAAATTTTTATTCGTACGATCGTTTGAGTCGCACATTTTATGTCAACATATAAGCTGATAATACATTATAATTATCTAATTTGATATACTAGTGATGTATATATATTGTAATTGTTTCCTAAAAATGAATATCTATTCTGGGCTGACGTTAGCGTCAACAAAGTCACGCGATGAGAACCGACACGCGTTTTACCAAGCGACAAGCGTCAGATAAAAAGGCGCCTTAAAGGCGTAATCTCTCGCTTTCGCGCGGCGATGAGAAGCTTCGGGGTGTTAGGCGATGCCGTAACCTGCTGCCCTCTGCATGGGTGTAGCTAGAAACTAGACGTAATAACGCGCCGTACAAGGTAGTAATTACAGTTTCTTACCTTATAACACTTTCTACATTACCAGCACGGTCTATTTATGCTAAAAAAAGTAGATCTAGTTATCATTCGATTATCGCATCTTTTATCAGGGGTAAACGATGATCGTAAGATGCGCAAAGGGGTACCTACCACCCATAATTCATAGTTCATGATCATTATATCAGTAACGTTGAGCGTTCGGAGTTCGGAAAGTAGGAACGGTTACGCGATTAGCTCTCCAACGGTATCTCTAATCGCGATTACGTAGTAAGTATATGTATAGTATCAAACCCGAGTCGCGATTTCCGAACAAGTTTACGCGTGCTAATCGAATACCCGATCAATAATAGTCTATCAAAATCAGTGAAAATCAATCCGCGTGCGCGATGTTAATATCCGACAATAAAAATCGTCCGATTAATGTCGATTTTTTTTTATTTCTCATTTCTCATCCGCGTCTAAGTCTAATTTCGACGCGAAATAATCTCTTCGAATCCGTTAAATGTCGATCGTCATTTTCTCAGATCAAATTCGCGGGAGACGCGCCAATCTCGCTATCTTGTCGGCCATTGGCTTGAGCTTGACTCCGGTTGGTGGCGCCGCCACGCGGCTTTTCACACAACTACCGAGGTATTCAAACGGATTGACAGTTAACGATGCATCGACCCGCGATTTTACACCGATATTTATTATTCGGTTAGTTATTCGCGTGTCTATGTGCGTGTACATACATATGTAGTGTGTCAGATCGATGTGAGTAGCAAAATACGCGAGAGGAAGAGAGAGGGAGATAAGATCAGCGTGTATTATCGCAATGTGGAAATTGGAATAGATGTGCAACGCTATACAGTGATTCGAGTCTGGCTTAAATTCCGCCACGATCGTACGAGATTCGTACACATAGTTCAATATAAAGTGCATTTGTGTATAAAATTCATCGATGGTATGATACTATTCATACATATAATTATTATAAGAGATGTGTGCATGCATTTGTGTATATATAATATAAAAATCGTCGATAGTATGGAATTCATGCATATAATACGATTTTATTAAACCCCTGTATCCCATGATATTATAAATACGTGCAATATATATATATAGTGTGTTTATTTCACATGCATATCAAGTGTATCTTCCTCCCCGCCCCCGCCCCCGCCCCCGCCCCTGCCCCCCACTCCAAGATTTCTTCTTCCTCTTCTTCTCCAAAGGATTAAACTTCGAGATGGATGTCTTATGATTCTGATTTTCTATCACCTTGCAGCCTGTATATCTACGGAGATCAACGATGCGGTGAGTCGCACGCATGTGGTTGAATTAAATATTATATACTATCGGTTCGTTTGTGCGCCGATTTGTATAATAAATTATACATACCTACCTACCTACTTTACTATACTATCTCTGTTTCTCTATTTTCTCTATCGCGTAGCGTGACGGTAACATAATATAATTGATTTCGTATATTATATGTACATGTGCATGTCTAGGTTATGTTTTGTATTTTGTATTTTTTTTCTTTTTTTCTTTTTTTCTTCTCTCTATTATATTAGATCGCGTTTGCAAAAATTTTTGTAAAATATTTTTCGAGTTTTCTATAAGCACTACGGTGTGTGGAAAAGTTGTTTTGTTGATAAAAATTGTGTTTTTGACAAAAAAGTAAAAGTTTATTATACTCTGTACTTCTTGCCATATAAATAACTATTTTCTAGTCTCAATAACCGAATTTGCAACGTACGTACAATTTATCAAATTTGAATTTCGAAAAGTAGATAATCCACCTCATGGTATAATCTTTTTTCCAATTTTACCTCATCAATTGTGATAATTTATTATACACTATTCAAACATCTAATCAATTTCATGCGCAAAACTAAAGCCATATCGTAGTATCACTCATATCAGTTTAAACGAATATTAGGATATCTCGATCATTACTTAATCCGTTCTCTCCCTACAGGCTATATATACACAGCTGCATCTATAACATGCACACGAAACGCATGGAATTGTAAGTTTTCACCACGGTGTGATTGACGAAGAGTATGTATGTGTTGGTGTGTATGTCTAGGTTTTAGCTCGGTTTTTAAATTCTATACGATTATAATTCCAACGGGGGTAGAAAATATCGCGTTTCAATACAGGGGTGTGTGTGTGCGTGTGTGTGTGTGCTTAGAATATATTATTCGCGTTCGTCGGTATATTGGGATTCGAGGCGTAAGGGCAGGCAGGTCGCGATAATAATTTAAGGACGTTGTATTTTATTTCTATTTTTCTTTTTTTCTTTCACAGCGTCAAATGATTCGCGCTAGTTCGCCACCCCAAGAATAGAAATTCGTTAATAAATAATCAGATCATTTCGCTTATTACTTCTATACATTCCATTCACATCGATATACAATATATACAATGATATATATACATATTTTCTTTAATCAATTAATTCTACTGTTCAAATTCACCAAATAGTAATCGTTGTGTAATTATTAATCAATCGCGGTGCCAATCAATCATAATTGCGAATCATTTGAATGGGCAAAAACGCTTCGCTGAATCTCTGTGCCTACGTGGTGGTACAGAGATCAGGGATGCTGCGCTCGAAGAGAACGCCGACCGTCACGCTACCAATCTCTCTGCTTTTTGCATGCTCTTTTTTTCCTATTTATTTCCTGTTCGTTGAATCGAACTTGAAGCTATTTTTTTTTTGCTCTCTTATATCCGGTTCATTATTTTCACGATTGAAAATTCGCGATCAACAATTTTTACGCACAAGTTGCATAATGTACAAATTGTCAAGCGCTATTCTACCTTACCGACAGTTTCGTCGATAAGGAAGCAGATCTCTTTGGTAATTCGTAATTACCGTGCGATCTTATCCCCAGCTTCACAGTTCTGCCGCCGAGCGGCGCCACGCCTGCCTTTAGTCGTCTAAAACGACGGCGTGATGCGCATCGTAATATCTAAGCGCGAGCAGCTAGATAAAGCAGAGAACATGATAATGCGAATGAAATACAATTTTATTTTCATTACATCGATTCAATTGTCTCGTTCTCAAATAATCAGAATATACAGCTATCATTCATATTATAATTGTTTGACAACAAATTTTGTCAGTCAATTTAACTAAATTTACCAAGTTACCCTAGTAGTCAATTTAAAAAGTTCCCAATACGCAGCTTTGTATTCTATAGTATCCTCTACGGCCCTGTTGATATTAGCGACAAGTTGCAGACTACTATGTATCACTATTAACATCACACATAAGAAAACGACCACGAAAATTAACACGAAATCAATAGCCAGCCTGGTCGTGAACTCTGCCTGCAAAGAAAATAGAATTAGAAATTAGTGCGTTTCGGACTACATGTACAACATATGTATTAAAAGTGAAATTGCCTGATCATCAATGCACTTACGATCAGCTTAATCAGCTTTGGAAACCATTCCATATGAATTCCGAACGATGGACATCGAAATTGGTCTTCGGACTCGAATTCCGGCTCACTTTTCTTGGGTTCTGGAAGTTTTCCTAGGTCTTTGTTCAACATCGATCTAGTGATGGCGAAAATGCATGAACATAATTGCTAAATTCATTAGTAGTCTGCAACTAGAATAGGAGCAAAGATCAAGCACTCACCGTATCACTTCTTCCTGTGTTGGTAAACCATCCACGATATCGTCGGACGACGATGAGATACTCTCTTGCAGAAATGAATTTTTCGATTTCTCCAGGTCGTGCTCGTCGTTGAACGGTCCATAGCACATTTCGAAAAGTATTTTACCGATGTCCTCGATGTCACGTTTCACCGATTCGGCAGGACACTCGCTGTATACTTTTTATAATGAAAAATAAATTCAAGGATGTTAGAAAGTCGATCTGCTGCACTTATAGAACTTTATTCAGTTTCTTCAAACAACGAATCGCGCATATAGCTACCTAATGTCTGTAGTTCTTCTGAATACTCGATGTCTGTAGTTCTGTCGAATCTCTCGGCGATACCGAAATCTATCAATTTCAAACGGCCTTCACAGTCTATCAAAATGTTGTCGGATTTAAGATCGCAATGTGCGATTCCTTGGTCGTGCAAATAGTTCATTACTTTCATTAACTGTTCAGCCAGCATCCAGCAACGCTTCCACGAATACATGCCGTCTTCAATCGCGCTTTTCAGTGTCCCATTTTCGCAATATTCCATTCTTATGTAAAACGAGCCATCGCTGAAAAGATGATAAGTTTAATCCCTCATATGGTTATCACTTGTGGAGATGCTGCCTGATGTTAAATCATTTTGTATATACCTCATCCACGAACAATCGTAAAGGACGATATTTTCGTGCATCAGTTGTCTATGGATGCTCGCCTCGTTCTCTGCATCCGACACGCTGCTATCTTCCCCGATTTCAATTATCTTTATCGCGCATATTTTTCCAGTTGATTTAATCATCGCCTTAACAACCCGCCCGTAGGATCCTTCCCCAATCGATTTTATGATCTCATGCTCGGTGTTGAGTTTAGAATTTTTAATGTCATCATTTTCATTATACTGCACTGCAGCGGACGGCGATGGGCTGCGCGATGAAAGCGCAGCCCATCCTGATAGAGAATAGGAGAAAAAAAAGAAACGTAACGAATTTGCTGAATTCTTAGTTTCCTCGGTTCTATTTTGTCACATAGGTATGTGAGCGAAATAATCTCAAATTAAACCACTTACCCGACTCGATTTGCACTGTTTTGTAAGATTCTATATTTCGCCCGTGTTCACTCAATCCCATCTCACTTACGTCTGTAGCGCATGAGTCAGACGCGTTGCTTTATACAGCTGATAAGCGCGTGTTGGGAGAAGGAACGTTCGAGAATATTCTACGTATACTTTACCGCGCTCATCGCCATTCATTTCGCCGCAAGAGACAATTATTTTTTACGATTGCGAAATTTTTTTTCAAATTATATTCTCGTACAAAAGAGACATTTCTTTTTATTAACAAACAGCCTGTATCATCGATGTCCAGGATAAAAGTATGACGTCAGTATTACGAACTCTACTCTCTCATGGTATCGAGGATCCAGTCCATGTAGTAACTAACATAAGTGTAAACGCCTGCAGGGTCTCCTCCCCGCACCACATCAGCACAATTATCTGACCTTATACTGGCCACACCGTATAAAATAAACTTTTTCAAATTCTCGAAGTCTCCTTTCAATTGCAGAGGACCTCCTCTGTCTTCTGCACATGGATCTCGAGGGACTGCACAAATCTGTTTATAACACGATGATATGTCGATCCCGATGTTCTTGCAGTCAGACATCTGCAGAGTGCAATTTTCGATCGGTAAAATATCCATCCTTGCTATTAGCAGTCGCTGGCTATTGTTCCCCGTCTCGATACCACCCCATCCAGTCGCGAATGCCTTTTGGAAGAACGACCAAAGGAACAATCATACAACAATATATCATAAGCTATATCACACACCGTGAGGCTTAGACCTCGCGTCAAGATTGATAATAAGAATTGATGCGCTCATTACCATTCTGCGTTTAATTAGTGCGTTGATTCCGACCGGCAAACAAATCGGCTGTAAATCGTACGAGTCCAAATCCACATCCCTGTCCATTCTGATGAGCGCTATATCATTGGCGTATTTCTTCTGCTGGTAGTCATCGTGGGCGTGAAAACTCTCGATTAAGAAGTCTTGATGTTCACCCGAACAGGTCAGGCCATGGCCATCATTCCCATCGCAGTCCAGCTCCGTGCTGAGATCGTGTTCTCGGAGTCTGACTCCTGACAATTTGAGACCGGGATCTAGTCCCGTGACGCAATGAGCTGCTGTGAGGACGTAGCGTTCGTTTATCAACGAGCCTGAGCACCTGAATTCGGTCGTATTGTCTCTCAGGAACTTGTAGGCGATCAATGCCATCCAGGGAAATTCACCGACCCATGCTTCGGTCCCTGGCAAGTATCTGCTGATCGTCTCGCCGCAGCCCGGGTTGTTGATTAATCGTAGATTCGGGTGTTTCGATACGTCTGGAGGAACGGGAACCTGCATTTTCGAGGCAGGACTTCCGGCTGAATCCTCATTCGTAACTTCTGCAACCTGTCCACATCCCTGGATTCTATTATCCCCTGATAGGAAAATTCATAATACGGGAATAATCATACCTGCGTGTCGTTGGGACAGCAAACCTTCGGGATATTCCCATCGAAACCACACCGAGATTTTATCAGCGTCTCTATCTGCGCGGGTTGCAAATTGTTGGACGTCTTCAGCAGGTTCAGAATAGCATCGCACTCGCTGATCCTGATGCACGCACCCTGGGTTTCGGTGGTAGTCGAACATCGCTCTTCTAAGGGATGGAATCATTTCGGATAATTAACCGTTGAATGGAGCCTTTTTCGAGTTATGGTGATCAACTTGGAGAACAGGTTGTCAAATGACTGCATCATTGCAACATGGTAGGTATCGCCATTGATATCATGAACAGAGTACAGTAGAACCTTGGTTTTAAATCGTACATACTGTCGCTATTATAAATGTCTCAAATTTCGCTACTTACGTCCATTGGATTCCCTAATAACGATAAAAGCGATGATTCCCAAGTGAATGAACATGTCTGATCTGCAGACTGGCCGCATTCTGCACGGATTGAATAATCAGCTACGTCGCTATGAGCGTCTCGTAAACGACTGAGCAGGTGAATGTGGCAAAACCTCATCTTGAAATTTCATCCTTGAACGGAGTGGGAAATTTGCGTAATACAAACCAACCAGAATAACCTTCCAACTCTTTCATACGGTTCATTCCATAATGAACATTCGTTCGATCTTACGATATTTTAAAAACCATAAAAACTGCAGGGCATTCGTTATAATCGCATCAGATGTGATGATGAACGATTCGAATATGCACACATGACAAAATAGGGTGAAGTACTACGTGCGTTGACGATTGTTCATTACATCGTATATTATTTTTGTATAATACATATATTCAAGAAAAGCATCGCTATATTATATTATATTCTACTCGATGATAGTGTCGAGGATCCAGTCCATGTAGTAAACGATTTTAGTGTAAACACCGGGGTATCCTGGAACGCCACATTCCTCTGGTCCGAAACTCACTATCCCATACTGAACGTACTTTGGCACGCTTTCAATACGATGGGGGAATTGGAGAGGCCCACCACTGTCTCCTGCGCAAGAATCCTTGCGATTTTCACCAGCTGCACAAAGCTGTTTGTACGTAATGTTGAGGCCGTATCTCTTGCGGTAAACCATAGCACATTCATCGTTTGGCACTATGTCCAGCTTTACTTTCAACAGTTCTTGGCTCCTGTGCAGCTTCAGAGTCCTACCCCATCCCGTGACAATTGCCTATTGGAATATGTTTGTTACTGTGATAATCTTCGAGCTAGAAGTTTCTCATTTTTCGCCGGATTGTACCGTTTCTTAATGTCCTTACCTGTTCGGATGCAAACGTTGCTGCTTCCCCATACGGCAAACAAATCGGCTTGACATTGTCGGCATCGTAATTAGCTTCCCCGTTCAGTCTGATGAGCGCGATATCGTTCTCGTGCCTTTTCTTGTTGTATCCACCATGGACGTGAAAATTTTCGACGAAGAAGTTCTGGTACCTATCAGCGCAGACAGCCGTGACCCCGTCTTCGACTACGCAGTCATATTCCATGTCGAGAAAATGATCTCCGAGTCTGACACCAGCCAATACATCTCCCGAATCCAATCCGGTAACGCAATGTGCAGCTGTTAGCACGTATCGTTTGTTTATCAAAGTACCCCCGCACTTGAAATCCGTACTATGACCACCGACGTTGTACGCGATCAATGCCATCCAGGGAAATTCCGACAGACCAGTTCGGTTGCCTCCGGTTATTTTCTGATCCGTTATTGGCCCGCAGAAATATTGGTCCAGCAATCGAAGATTGGGGTGGTTTGTCACGTCTGGAGGATCGGGCACGACCGGTGGACTCGAACTTGGAGGTGAAGGTGCAGCAGGAGGCTTTTCTGTCTGTTTGAATCGATCAATACAACGTCGTGCGATCATCGATCGCCAGATTTCTAAGATATTTGTGAATGCGCACCTGAATGCCGCTGTCCGATAAAGGGCAGCAGACCTTGGGATGGACCCATTCGTCGTATCCACATTGAGAATCTCGCAATATTCGAGCCTTCATGAAATCCACGGACTCCCACAGCAGACTATAAATAGAATCGCACCTCCAGATGACGATGCAAATACCCTGGCTTCCAGAAGGGGTTGAGCATTCCTCCTCTGAGGAGATGAAACCTCATTATTTAGCGTTAGGGATATTCCGATAGCGCTTACACAACGCTGCACATGGTCAATTCGTTCTAATTTGTATTTATACTCACGTCCGTTCGATCCTTGAATGGCGATGATCAACGCGATGACTACATAGCAGACAACCATGTCTGTGATCGGACGTAAATTCACTTCGGCGCAAAAACAAGGCTGGACGATTATTGCCCAAGCAAAAAAATTGCCAGACTTATACAGACTCGATCAACGACGACCGTTGGCATCCAGCTGACGACTGCTAAGCAAAATGCAAGACGGAGTGTTCTTATCCTTGAAATGAGGTGGCGAACCACATCACCAACGTCATTAGTTTTATCAAACAGGATATCCTGGACTAATAACCGCGTTGCGATGTGATCGAACTATATTCATTCGATGATAGGATATTCATTATCCCCATGCAGAACCATGGAAGGATCGTGATCATCATGAAGAGCAAAAAAAATCGTGCAATGCAGGAGAAAAATTATTTATTAATTAATTGGTGTGCATTCCTAATTCCTGCTCTTCTCTGCGGCTCTTTACCCTCCTCACTGCGCCGATGATAAGATACTTTCTTTCTTACGATATAAGAATCTCTGTTCCTCGTCAGCAGATTATATGAAACTGTATATATGGTTAATTAATTATAGATGAAAATAAACACAGCTGCTGCTGCGGTTTTGCTATCATCTTTATAATCCCCTCGGTGGTTTGATTGTTATAATCGCTGATGATTCTCCACATCATTCGAATGAACATACATGTATACATAGTATACAACAAATTGGTGCGGAGTGTATGAATAATTATTCGTTTATTAATATCAAAGACAATATGTTCTGTAAAAATATGACGAAATTATTCTACTCCTTAATATTGTCGAGGATCCAGTCCATGTAGTAAACGACTTGAAGGTAAACCCCCGGGAATCCTAAGGTCCCACACCTGGTTGGTCCAAAATTGATGATCCCATACTGAACGTACTTCGGCGCACCGTCAACAATTGCTGGATATTGCAAGGGACCACCACTGTCTCCGGTGCACGTATCTCTCCTGTCTTTACCTCCAGCGCAAAGCTGACGATACGTTACGTTGACGTTGTAATTTGCACGGTATATTTTCACGCATTCATCAACGGGCGCAATAATCAGCTGAGCTTTGAGCAGCTTCTGACTTCTAACGCCGGTTTCGGTTGTACCCCAGCCACTGACGATCACCTTTTCGGACTTTAGAACAGCCGCGTCTCCGACCGGCAAACAAATCGGCCTAACGTTTAGGGGTCCGAAATCTGCGTCACCGTTCATTCTGATCAGTGCGATGTCGTTCTGGTGTGTCCTTTGCAGATAGTCGACGTGGACGTGGACACCTTCTGCCAAAAAGTCTTGGTACCTATCGGCACACGTGGTGGGAGCCTCGTCACCCTCGTCGCAGTCGCGTTCCTGGGTCAAATCATATTCTCCTATTCTAACACCGTGCAATTTAGCGCTTGAACCCAATCCAGTAACGCAATGCGCAGCTGTGAGGACGTATCGTCTGGTTATCAGCGAACCCCCGCATGTGAACAGGGCAGATTTTCGCCCGGTTATGTTATGGGCGATTAATGCCATCCAGGGAAATTCGAGGACCGTAGTCTGGTTGCCTGAGATTATCTTCGTCTCTGTTAAAGGGCCGCAAATCTCACTGTTAATCAATCGTAGATTAGGGTGCTTAGATACGTCTGGAGGAACAGGAACCACCTCAGCCTCCGGATTCTCCTTCATGTTTTCTGCCACCTAATCAAATTTCTATCGCGATTAATCATCCCTGGGGATTGTATATCATCGTTTTGAAGATTCGCAGTATGCGGGAACGACAATTATATTACCTGTGTGTCCTTGGGGCAGCAAACCTTCGGGATATTTCCCTCAAAACTGCATTGGGAGTTTTTCAGAGTCTCTCTATCCGCTGGTTTCAAATTTTCGTACATCTTGAGTAGATCCAGGAGAGGATTGCACTCGCTTATGATTATGCACACACTCTCGGTTCCCGTTGTGGTCAAACATGGCTCTTCTATAAATGAAAATCACACGTGTGGAGGTATGATACTATACTGTACAGCACAGCCTCGAGAACGGGTTTCCGAATGGCAAGATCCAATATATATCCGCGCGTGTGTATAACATTCTTACGAGATGTATACAGCACAAATTCTATAAGCTGTGAAATAAATCACTTCTCCTTTTTTTATTTTATTTTTTGCTACGATGTGGATCCCAGAGGCTTTTACATATTCAGCAAAAAAAAAAAGAACAAATTTAAGAATAAAATAGATTTTTCCTAATTTTATTTTATCATACTCACGTCCATACGATCCAAAAATTGCAAAACACGCGATGATTCCGAAGCAGGAAAACATCTCTGATATATAATATAGGCAGGTACTTATTACAGTCGCAAGTCAGAATTCGTAGAATATTTCGACGTTTTTAATTCAATTTATTGCGAAACGTTAATCAACGAAAAGAGAATAACGCGGGGACGAATTTCGCGCTCGACTCTGTATACTATACACCTACTCGGCGTCTCGCGAACGACTACCAACTCGAATTGCACCATAGATGTACGATTCCATGTTATAGCGTACAGGTATACATGGAGAGTAGTACGCGGACTGATTATCTCCTTTTCACGATCTATTATTAAGAAACTGATTTTTCTGTCTGACGACACTGCACAACGAGAAAAAAAAAAAGAAAAAAATCCTATACATATCCTGCTCTATTCTTCGGACCATTAATTAATATCGTGCTTATGCGCAGGAAAAGGTCATGGGAGGAGACTGATATATCGCCGTACATTACGAAAACGGGTTTCGCATATGCATATGCGATATGATTAATCACATGCAAATTTTATTATAAAAAATTCCTCCGACTTAATTTAACATAAATTTTCTCATTGTATTCTAACAATATTAGTCATTATTGAAAGATTATTTCGCAGATTCTAATCCCTAATATTGTCGAGTATCCAGTCGACGTAGTAAGATACTTTGGTGTAGACGCCGGGCCATCCTTCAACCGCGCAATCCCTTGTGCCAAAACTGACGATTCCGTACTGTACGTACTTCGGTACATCGTCCACAATTTCGGGATATTGAAGGGGGCCGCCGCTGTCCCCCGAGCAAGAATCCATGTCCATTTTACCACCCGCGCAAATCTGCTTGTATGTTATCGGTAGCTGATTGACCGCGTACACCCTTTCGCACTGCTCGTTCTCGACGATTCCTAGAGTCACTTTCAGCAGGACCTCACTCCTTGATCCCGACTCGGTCCTACCCCAGCCGGTCACAACCCCCTATGATCATTAGAATGCACGTGAGACTTGATTTTTTTTTTTTTCTTCAATTTGGTTCTCGTTATCGGGAACAGGGCACACCATACCTTTCTGGATCTCAGTACGGCGGATTCTCCCACGGGCAAACAGACCGGCCTGACATTCGCCGATCGGTAATTCGCGCTGGCGCTTATCCTGATGAGTGCAATGTCGTTCGCCGACACGCTGGGGTCGTAGTTTTCGTGCAGTATGACTTTATCGATGGAAAAATCCTGGTATCTATCAGCGCAGAAGACGATCTTTCCGTCGACGATTTCGCAGTCACGTTCCTTGCCGATATCGTGGTCCCCCAGTCTTACGGGTCCCGTCAATTCCACGCCGTTACGCAGTCCGGTAACGCAGTGTGCAGCCGTCAGCACGTAGCGTTTATTTATCAGCGAACCAGCGCACTGGAAATTATTCGCAAATCCATCCACCCTGTACCCGATCAATGCCATCCAGGGGAACTCGGATACCGCAGTCTTGTTGCCACCGACGAGTTTCGTCTCCGTTATGGGGCCGCATATCTCGTCGTTTATCAACCGCAAACGGGGGTGGTTCGACACGTCTGGAATAGCCGGAATTTCTAATGCGCTTCGCGACGGTGTCTTTGAGGCCTGATCGCCACTCTGCAGACCGTTGCTGCTGCTGCTGCTGCTGCTGCTGCTGGAAGGGCAGCACACCTTCGGTGTTGTTCCGGCTATGCCGCATTGGGAATTCTTTAAATCGCCTAACTGCGAGGGTGACAAGCTGTGAGAACGTCCCAACAGATCGAGGATAGAACCGCACTCGGATATTGGCACGCATTTTCCCTGACCACCAGAAGCTGTTGGACACGGTGCTTCTGCGGATTAGAAATTTCAGAAATTATTAGCCAACGCATGCCGCAGGATTTAGCTGAAATAATCGTAAATAGTAGAAAGGGGAGATGAGAGGATGAATTTTTGCATTTTGCACATTTTTTTTT
Source organism: Tenthredo livida (assembly GCA_963992785.1). NCBI lineage: Eukaryota > Metazoa > Arthropoda > Insecta > Hymenoptera > Tenthredinidae > Tenthredo > Tenthredo livida. Next base: position 1,245,169 of record OZ023072.1, read on the forward strand.
ATCGACTCGATGTACAGTCCCGCGCCAAGTACATTGAACATTTTTTCATTTTTTTCCGCCTTCTTTTTCAATCATTTCACATCGTATCTTCGTATATCATCTACACCAGCCTCGAAAACGGGTTTTTCGAATGCCAACAACTCTATAATAAGATCGTGACGATCAACGATTAGACTTACTATCGTACAAGCATGTTGTGTACACCGTATGGGCCGTATGAGTATAATGCACACGTACTGCGTACTTCAATGTGTGCAAAAAAGAAGAAGAAGAAGCTATTTTTTAATTGTCTTTCCTGATAATTGGAATATTTCCTCATTCATACAGGGAAAGAGATAGAAGAATCTAGATTGTTACGTATGCATACAGCGAATAGGAAGGAAAATCGCAAAATAGTTGTCATTGTTATAGCGATTTTAAATCTATTTTGAATTTTTCAAATTTTCAAATTTTTCAAATTTTTCAAATTTTTCAAATTTTTCAAATTTTCAAATTCATACTCACGTCCGTTCGATCCGCGAAGAGCTATGAAAGCGACGATTCCAGCTAAGTAGATCAGCTGCAGCATCTTAGGTCGTGGAAAGACCGATAGTGTGTACAAAAATCGTATTAAAGACGAATGAATTCTACGATTATAAAAAATGAAGAAAAAAAAAATAAAGAAAAATGATGAAAACTAATGAAAAATTATAAGAAATAAAACAATGAATCAACACTACGACGCTATAAGCCACGTCTCGTATATACGACTGCACTGTATACTAGTTTTCTAAATTGTCAAAGCCTATAAGGTAGTAGATATTATATCCTTTCATTTCGAGCTATCAATTGATCAGAATTCGAAAGAGGGGATTTAGACGGGTATACTAAATCTCGATACGTTATAATATATGCGAGTAGACACAAAACATGATAGGGGGATTTACCAGATGATGATTACCTTTCGACGAAATTATGTAGACAACATACCATATAAAATCCAGATATGGAATGAAAATATACTCGTTTATTAATTATTCAATTTTTTTTTTTTGTTTTGTTTTTTTTTTTTTTGTACACATGGGTTTTTATTTTAATTATATATTTTCGTTACTTATATTCATTAATTTTTATATATAATATATCTTTATGAGATTTGTTTTATTCTTTGATCTTGTAAATTATATATATATATGAAAAGAAAAAAAAATAATAGAAAAAAAATAAAGTATTATTTATAAACAACGACAATAAAAATAATAATTAATTAATTGATTAATTAATTAAATAATAATAATAATAATCATCTTAGGATTACATTAATTTATACTCATATAGTCTATAATAGTAGTACGTCGCGATTATTTCAATTTTATAGTTTACAATTATATATAATATAATATACCGATACATAATATGTATACCTAATAATTCGTTGTCGAATATAATAATGAAATGGAGAAACATTGATAGAAAAAAAAAAATATATATATATATAAATATTATTCAAATTAACTTATAATCTTTGTCTGTTTTTTTTTTTATTTTTTTATAATCACATTAGAATTTTATATCTGTTATCTATTAGACTGTAAAGTATTAAAACTGGATGCAATTTCTCGTTCCTTATCTCTCTCATCTCTTCACAAACTTCTGTTATGTATTTCTTGTGCCTTGGATGTCTGGAATAAATGGCAAATCATTATCAAATTCGAATATATCTATGATCCCAGAGTAATTAAAAATCGCCCATATTCTCAACTCCATATACTCACTTTTCTATAATCAGCTGAATACTCTTGTGAAACTCTATTTCATTGTCGTCAATGTCGAGCCAACTGATCATAGACTTGACTACAAGAATGTCTAAGAAAACTGCGAACACTTCTATCGGTACTTTTAGGGAAATCCTTTGCGATACTGAAGTCATTTGAGCGAGTATGGTATTCTTGACGCTCCTTCTGTTGCTAGCGCTCATTTTGTCTTTGTCGTTTAGCACAAAAGTGATATTAACATTAGCCGGATTATTAGACACAGCTATCTCGTTACCGGCGTTAACTTTGCTCTCAGATCTGCTAAGAACCGGTAAAGGATTGTCGATTTGTCTTTGAAAAAAGTCGACTATATCTTGTACGCAGATTTTTCTTTCCTGGTATCTGTCCTTCTCCCATGATTGTACTCTCAGAGTTCCGCTCTCTCCGTCCTTGAGTATAACGATGTAATTTATAGAGTTTTCTCTGCAGTATTCACAGATTTCTTCATCAGAATGCAGCCCCAATGAGGTGACCTTCAAACCCTGAGACCAAAGCTCGCGCAGTACTTCAGCCTTCTCTTTTTCCCGCCTTGGAAGACCTCCGATACAACATACGGCTACGTCGACTCCAAATTTATTGTCTATGAAAATTTCTTCGCTGTTTTCTCTCACTGCGCACACCAATTTGTCCAAGGATATGCTTATCCCTACTCCAAACTGGCGCAAGTCTTTACCCGACATTCCAGTTCTTTCTAAAAACTGACGAAACGATGTAAGCATCTTGTCGTAACGACCACCTGCGGCTATTACGTCTTGACCACCGCGACGACGACGACGCTTTAATTCGCACGTTATTTGATAAATCACTCCGCTGTGTTGTTGTATGTTGTGAACTAGCAGAGGAACTACTAGTATTGGCCACTGAAAATATATGGAATTGATTTAGACGATTAGGATAAAAAAAAAAGAATGGATTTTTTTCATCTTTCTGAAAAGAAAGCATCTTCACCTTAATACCGAGCGCCTCGGCGTTGGCGATGACAATTTCGAGTTCCCTCAGTCCCTCTTTGGCGAGAATAGCAGCGTTCCCTTTCCTCCTAGTGATGGTTCTCAAAACGCTGGCGATTTTAGCTACCGAACTTTCAGTCTCAAGTAAATTGAACAGCGTTTCCATAGCCTGATCCGTGAGACAGAGGCTTATCAAGTGAGTCTGTAGTTGAAATTTCGATATCTTTCCGTCCCTAGTATCGCAAAGTATTGAATAAATATCGTGATACTTTTCCCTCTCGATACCGCAGTACATTAATACAGCTTGTAAAAGCGAAGTGTGATTTAGTCTGACTGAAAAATTTCTTCCTCTCAGCTCCGGTATCTCGTTCGCGATCTCTCCCACTATCGATATCAGCTCTGCTTCATCCATCAGATCTCCGGGAGTTGGACTAATTATGTCAAAAGCACACTCGTACAATTCTCTCGGATGAAATCCGTACACCTGTTTAAATAGAAGGCGAAGATTATCGGCGAGCAAAGCCAAAGAGCTAAGAGCTAAGATTATCCCGTTCGCAGCCACCGCCTACCTTCTTCTCTCTGTAAACTCTCTCGATCGCGTATCTCCTGAGATGAGTGATGTTGTTCCAGGCGACATACCTGGCAAAAGGAGCCCTGAGATCATGAGGCAGAGAAACCACGCTCCCAGTTCTAGTCATAAGCTTAACGCATGAATCAATGTGATTATGCGACTGGCTAGACTTTGGCATAAGCAAGGGGGACTCCAGGCAGACTCCTCCGTGCCTTTGAAAGACCTCGATAACTTTCGACCTCACATTCTCCTGTAGGAATTGAACCTTGGGAGGAGGGCAGCTCGCGAATCCTCTATAAGGTAGATTCATGTCGTAGGTAATATCCTCAGCAGGAGTTACCTTCTGCGCCAGGCAACACTCTATAAGATATTTGTAAGCCTTGCTTTGCCGGTTTGAAAGAGTATGACGAACCATCTCCTGCATCTCAGCTTCTTCAAGCTGAGGCGGTGGCAGATATTCAGAGGTCAAAAGCTCCTGGGACGTCGGACGTAGGCTTGGATCGTGGTTCAATAACCATCTAAGCAATAGTTTCAAGTTAAATTTCATTTCAAAGCCCAAACAATTCATGCTTCATTCTATTCATTTTAAATAACTAAGACTGATCACCTAAGGAGATGTACTTGGTGCGGCATATCAATGTCCGTGAATTCTTGGGGCAATATAATCTCCCTCGATCTTAGATTGAGCAAAACTTTCACCCTTTCCATGCCGGTGTCTAACGGCTTGTAACACATCTCGAATAAAATTATACCGAGACTGTAGATGTCCACCTTTTGGTTGTAGATAGCTTTAGCTACTTTCGAGCTGAGCTCCGGCGCCGTGTACAAAGCTGTACCGACCTGGCCGGTCAAAGAGCCGACGTCTTCTATGTCGAAACTTGTTCCTGAAATAATAATCAGCGGTTTACTTTTGAAGGGAGTAAAAGAACGGGGTTGTCTTTCTAGGAAGAAAGGATTTACCGATCAGCTGAAGCTCCTTGTCCGTGTCCATAGTCTGAGCTAAAGTTGAAAGAATGTTTGTAGTAGCGAGTCCAAAGTCTCCTATTTTCACGTGATCATTACTGTCCAAAAATATGTTTACTGGTTTAAGGTCTCTGTGGATCATTCCTTGCTGATGTATGTGCGCCAAGCCCTCAACTATTTCTCGAAAAAGTCTCCACACCCGTTCTTCGTCCTCGCATAATCCATTATCTATCGCCGTTCTGAGGGTACTTTTCTCACAAAATTCCATCTGTATGTACATAAACTGAATTTTCTTCAGATCTATGCTAGTATCGTTCTTATTTGTCTCCGGTAAATGCCGTGAAGATATCTCAGGGGTTTCTTGCAGCGAATTCGACGTCTGAGAGGCAGAGGTTTTCTCAAACTCTATGCTGTCCGATGAGTCGATCCGAGTTCGAGGTCTAAATGGTCGGAAAATATGGAAATTGTATAAATTCAACGGGAACCAGGATAAATCAATCTTCGCTTATCATTTACGTATATCGACGTACAGAAATGCCCAATCCTCGTCGCTATCCTCATCGCTAGAGCTATCTTCGCTCTCCCCGTCGCTATCAGCTGACAAAACAGCGCTAGCCCTGGACTGATAGGAAATATTCCATTCGACGTCATGCATGGGGGGAGCGAGTCTCTCAATGTCGGCGCTTCCGAGCTGCGAAACATAAGGAAATAGAATTAATAACCGATGGGGAGACGAACCCTTTTCAGATATAAGAAGATGGAAAATGCTATAGACTAACGTCCGTCAGTTCATATCTATCGTTGTCTCTCCCTGCCGTTACCCTCGAGGAAGGCGTAGCCGCGGGAGTTAACTGGCTGCGACGCGAGGGATCGTCTAGAGTCGCGCTTTCAATCCACGAGTTATAATATCTTACAACATTTTCGTGGTTCAATCTCGAGAGGAGTTTAACTTCGCGAGTTATTTTCCTGTTCAATTGAGTGTTCTTAGGGTTCAACTCGATCCGTTTTATCGCGTAGACTCCACCGTCGAGCTTGTTTTTCACCTTTAGAACGTCGCCAAAGGCGCCTTTTCCCAGCCACTTTAATACCTCGAATTCGTTTTGGATACGAGACTGACCGCCCAGAGCTGTTAGGTACAAATGTACGTCCGAAGCTGGCTCCTCCGGCTCAGAACTATTCTGCTCCTTTTTTCTATCCAGACAACAAGGCGGGGATAAACCACGCTCGATCGGTACTCGGATGAAGCAATGTTGCTGTAACTGCTCTGCTGACCAGCGGATTCTCTCGTCTTGGATCAAACACTTTGATAAAAAATCTCTCAGATCTATCTGCAAGTAAAAATTGAAAGTTAGAAATTCAACGCTGCTGTCTCTCCCCGTTTTATTCACTACCTGCAAATTAGAAGCGAGGTCAATCTCGCTGTCCGAAATAACGCTGCCTTTTAACAAGGAGAGAAGCAGGACTCCGAATCTGTATATGTCCGACTTTTTTCCTCCCCTTCCCTGAATGGTGGGAAAATCGTGTTCGGTCTTAGCCAGGCAGCTTGCGCTGTATATATCGGATAGTCTTTTGTCCAGAGAATAGCCAGAGAGTTTAACAATCCCGGTACTGTCTATGTGGACACTTGTGTCGCGCAGATCTTTATGCACTACGTTATTTTGGTGGAGGTATTGCAACGCGGATAAAACCCCCGTGGCTAAATGACGCAGGGTATCTACGTCCACCGGTATGTTCTCGGTGAGGTAAAACGCGCATGTAGTTCCGATCTAAGAGAGAGAGAAAAAACTGATTTTTTGATTTGAAAATTAGCTTCAAACTAGTACAATGCAATCATTTATGATTCCTCGTATAGTTTCATAGAGTTTAGATGATCGTACCACGAACTCTTGAAGAACGTAGATAACGACGCTGTCCTTATCCTGGATATACTTCATATTGTGATATTGAACTAAATTGATATGATGCAGTCTGTTTAGGTGATTCATTTCCTGTTCAATGATCGCGATCTGTTTTGTCCAGTGTTGAATATCGGTGATTTCGTTATTTTCGCCAATATCTTGACCTCGCATGTTCGTTCCACACCCGATGGACCATTCAGCTATAGCGAATAATTCACCAGTGGTCATATCGAGGCCAACGTAAACGACAGAACCCTTTGGGCTATGACCGAGGCATTTACCTCTACAGACTACTCTCTCTCCTCTATTATCGACGAAATGAACAAGCTTTGTGCCTCGATGTTCGCAGTATGAACTCTCTGAGCTTTCCGAAGTGCTTATACAACGCCGTCTTGAATATCGCCTTGGTCTTTCAGGCGGAGACGAGGGTATGGATTGAGATATAGAATCAGACTCCAAAGAAAACCTTGTGAATTCTCTGCGGTTTCTTAACTCGGCTTTCAGGGCTTCTTGACGCTTTTGTATCTCGTCTTGCAGTACCTGTAAAAAATACATTAAGAAATCATTAAAAATCGTCAGAAAATATGAAATATATAATGAATTTTTTTGGGAATAAGACGGACCTGTCTCTCCTTGTCCTCTCGCAACTGTTTCTTTAGTATTTCACCCTGAATTTTTTCCTGTTGTCTAGATACCATCTCTTCATAAAAACTACTGTATCCAGGCTTGTTGTGTTGGTGTAAAAATTTTTGTACCTGTTGCGCAAGCTCGTATATCATCACCTCACCCTTCAACTGTTCACCCATCTGTTCTAGCTCAGAATATAACACACCTACTTGCTGGTCAGAAAGACCTAGACTGTTTCGAAGAAAGAGGCGAGGGGCCCTGAAAAAAAAAAACATGAAATCCAAAAAAGGTTTTATTTTTTGTTTTTTGAAAAAAAAACTCAAAAATGGAAAAATTTTTGGTTTTTGAAAAAAGAACTCAAAAATGGAAAAATTTTTGGTTTTTGAAAAAAAAAAAATTAAAAAAAAAAGAATTTTTTATTTTTTGAAGAAGAACTCAAAAAAAATAGAATTTTTTGTTTTTTCGCAAAAAAAAAAATTTTTTTTTTTTTTTTTTCTCGCCTTTCTGACTTACTCTTCGGGATATTTTTCGTCGCAAACAACGTGTAGGTCTATTTGAGCGTATACTTGTGCAGGACCGGACATTCCTTTCTGCGGTGTCAAAGTTATAGAGAGATCTAGAGGTTGCCATTTCTTCCTTCCCTTAATTTTTCTCAGATCGTGTAATTCGTCGGCGAATATAGACTTGGTTGTAGAAAAATTCAATTCAAATTTTAATTTGATGATATAGGTGATGAGAAAAAACGTAATAAATTGAATAATAAAAAATAAAAAAATATATCATCAATTTTTCATACCAACCTTCAATACTTCGAATTCGTTTCGTTGACGATCTTGGTTAGTTTCCACTTGGGACATAATATTATTATTATAAATAATAAAAATAAAAAATATTTATGTTATGTTATTTAAATTAGACCCGAGAGTGTGTAGTAAATACGGTGTTTCTACTACTCTAACCTCTAATAAAAACCGGACCTTTTTATTTGATTATTTATTTACTTATTTACTCATTTAATTATTTATATATAAACGATTATTCAACTATTCAGACATATTACTCAGTCAGCTAATGTCTTTTTTAGAACGTTTTCAAAACCTATGAACTACATGTTGATATAATTATTTATTATTCACTGTCACCACATTCAATGAGAATATGAATGAATACAGCCGACAGCGCATACAAAGTGCAGCGCAAACCAGTTTTACAAACCACAAACCAACTCATAATCAAGTTCGAAATCCCTAGATGTAGGGTCGCAGTTTTGCATGAAAATTTTGCTGTAACGCTATTCGTTGTCGATCACGTGGTTGCGCGCAACCACGTGATCGACAACGAATAGCGTTACAGCAAAATTTTGCAACAGCAGCAGCAAATTACGTAGTACTGCCCGTGGAAATGTCCTAGGTAAATTTTTGCGACGTCGTCACTTCATTAGCGCGCTAATATTCGAATTATTTATTCAAAGTCCCCGATTATAGATTATAGTATATGAGGTGCTAAACGTTCAACTATAAAATATTATATATATATATATATATATATATAGTATATTTAGGTTTTAATCAATATACAGATAGTTGAACATAAATAATACTCAAAGAAAATCCAAAATTAAATTACATAAGTAAAAATAGTCGTAATGATATTCATAATAGTAGATCTTCGACGCATTGTCTTTATGATGAATATTATTTAACACTCCTCCGAAAATATGTAGGTATTAGATGATTTCGTTGTGTGCCTTTTTGGCAAGACGATTATTTGCGCAATTTAAGCGTTTCATTTTTCGTCTTTTATCATCAAGCCGGGGATTTGTCCTTTCCTGTAAATTCTTTAGACGTAAAAGCGTAGCATTTCGAAATTCGTGGCATGATTTGCACCTTTGATAATCCCTGTATCTTTCAAACTCATGATCGTTGGGTGATATGAATCCAGAACAGTATTTGGAAGAGCTGAAATAGAAAATGAAATGGCTGGTGTGTAGAGTGAACGATAATTTCATGCGCTGTTTTCTAGTAGAACTGTAAAAGCAAATATACCTGCTAGCAATCCCTGTACCTTTACAGCATTCTAATTTAGATAGACCGTTCAAGTACTTTAGTATATCTGATGTGGTGAAAAACTGTACATCCACATGCGAAGTAACTCGCTTGTCGAATGTAACAATCTGGAATATTGAAAAATAAGCAAAATAAAAAACAGTAATATTTACATGTGATCTGTGTACACATGGAGATCTGTGTATTCAGCAATGTGGTTCACCTGTACACTCATGTTGCTATCAATGACGCAAAATACGTGGATCGCAAATTCACGGATATAGACAAAGGTGACTGAAGATTGTTGAAAAATGTAGGTCCATCCAGAGGGCATAATCAAATAGTGGTTTATGATATCCCTCTTTAATCTAACAAAAGTGTAAATATTTTCTGAAAGAGGATCATTATCTAGCGTCAATTCCTGTTGATACATCTGTAATTATAAATTAATATCGGAATATTAATTAGAACGGTAATAAGTTATTAACAAATATAAAATTTCTAAAATTTTCACCAACACGCACTGGTTGTAGCAGTATTTTTTTAAAATAATTTACCATATCTTCTTCTTCTTTAATATCAGCGTATTCCATCTTAACAACTGTGTCCACATTGTTATTGTTATTGTTACCATAAACCTAATACAATGCGAAAAAATGATATAATTGTTAGCAAAACATTCCCATAGTGCATTAGGGGTCTAAGATCCTGACGTTGAATCATACTTTCATGCTATTGCATGGTGCAGGTGTGTGTGCATCCTCTTCGCTACTATCATCCTTGGGTATGACGCAAAGATTGTTGTTTATATACAGCGCTGTGGGAACAGCCTGGTCGCATAATTTATAATTATATCTAGGTATTCTGTTTATTGTTCCATCCTTCAGTATCGTATCGTCGTATTTTATTATATCAATTCTATTGAAGTGGTCTTCGCAAACCTTACTCTTCCCTGGATTTAGAGTTTTGTCTTTCATCTGCAGCGCGTCTTCCCATTTTTTTGCCAAAATTGGACACTGCAGCGTTTCCATGTTCGCACGTACACAAAAATAATTAAATTTCATAATCAAGTTCATAATTTGAAATTTATTTATTTATTTACAAAACCAACCTTAGGTACGCTAAACAACGACTTAGGCCTTTCACCTGCAAGTCGTACTTTTCTCAAATTAGCAGTACTCCCATTATTGCAACCCGGTACGTTGCATCTGGGCATTTTCTTACTATCAATTACAAGCCTTTAGAGTCGAATAAAAATACGATTTTTTCTATTTTCAAAACAATGCACTATGTATTAAAATGTCGTGCGAATAATAATAATTATTATTATTATTATTATAGCAATAACAATGCCCTGCGCACTGTCACTCGAAGAATTCCAGAAATTTCAACACTAGCGCCGCTAGTAGCTAAAATCAGAACTTATAATCGGCCAATCAGCGAGTCCGATTCAACTAGCGCGTTGCTGAAGCAGCCTTCTGATTGGTCGATCTTTACATTGCGTCAAGTTTACGGCGCTGGTTACTAGGAATCTAGTGTTTTTAGTCATTTCTAGGGAACTTCGTAATAAGTTACTACACTACTACTACCGCTGCTAACTTCATTGATCCGCGCGCGCAATGGATGACGGGTCATGGCGACGCGTGGAACTAAATATTTTCATTCAGGAGTATAGTGGTAGTTATATCGAAATAATGAAAATAGGGTAAATTAGAAGAAAAAAAAGGGGATAAAAATATCAATACACAAAAACGGGTTGTAAATAAATGCTAAAATACATGTTGCCAAATTCTTAAAAAAAAATTATTTAATCAAAATCCCGAAAACAATACTTCAAACATGAATTACAATCACTCAGGAGCGAGACGGGGTATGTATGTTATTACTTAGCAAAAAAAAACATATGATAATACAAGATACGATGTACCGTTGATCTACAAGCGATCATAAATCCGCATAATTTTTTTTTACTAAATTCTATTACGTTAATCCAAGATTAGACGATATTCGATGATTGAGGTTATGTCGTCTCATTATTTCGCCGATTTTGTTATACTCGTTTGATCACACTTTCACATCGATTATACGCATTTTTCTATTTTTTATTATTTATTCTTCCGTTCTTCGTAGTTTTATCAAAATAGCAACTAAGCTCGTCGTTCTATTCACATTCGTTCTCTAATCACAACAGGAAAGCCGAAAAGAATGCTCGACCCATCCGTCGGTCTATCGCCGCAGGCTCCAGCAATGCCTGCGATGCCCGCTATGCCGCAAAGCCCGTACATGTACAACCAACAGGTTTCTCAGTCTTCGTTTCTTCCTCATTAATTAACCGACGAATTTTCCAGATCACGAACACCCAGAGAGTAGAAATGACTACATCAGTTCATGTTCGGTTCATTTAATTGTATAATAATGGAAAAAATTCTTATCCAACTCCCGAGATCACTGCGTCCCTGATAAGCTAGAAAATTCCTCTCAGAATTTGGTAATTTGATAATGACCATCTTGTCTCCAATTTATTAAGCTTCCTGGAACCACTGCGCCGCAAGCGGACTATGGTTTCAACATATCAGAGCAGCAACAGCAGCAAGCACCTCCGTACGGTTTTGCGCCGGCTCCTCCGCATCAGCAGAGTTACAATCCGACGGAAATGAGAGCGGATAATTTTGCCAGTCCTCAATTCGCGACTCAGCTGTTGGCTGAGCCGATCGTTACCAATATGGCTGTTCAGTATGGGTCTGCTCTGGTCGGATCGGGGAAACAACAAATAGAAAAATACGTCCCTATAACGGCGTTGAAATATTATTTCGCCGTCGATACGGACTACGTCGTTGCCAAATTGGCTCTTCTGTTCTTTCCTTTTACACATACGGTGCGTTGAGCGAGATTTAGTCGAGATAGAAGTGAGGCTGAAGGAGTGGGAAAAAAAGGGTGAAAAATTGGTTCTCTGTTTTCAGGACTGGTCGATAAAATACGAGCAAGATTCCCCCCTGCAGCCAAGATACGAGCGCAACGCCCCAGACATGTACATCCCAACTATGGCGTATTTGACGTATATTGTAGTTGCAGGTCTAGCGTTAGGAACACAGGAGCGGTTCACTCCTGAGCAATTAGGTATATTAGCCAGTTCAGCTCTGGCTTGGGGAATAATAGAGCTGTTAGTTCACACGATAACTCTTTACGTAATGAATATGGACACGAGTCTTAGGACACTAGACCTGTTAGCTTACTGCGGTTACAAATACGTGGGTATAAATTTCGCGCTATTAGTGTCTCTGGCCTTTCAGAGATTCGGCTATTACATAGTCCTCATATACTTTAGCATTTCTCTTGCTTTCTTCCTGGTTAGATCTCTGAAACTACGAGTAATACCGGAAGGTCATAGCTCCTATTCTGCTAGCGGTAATAAAAGGAGATTATATTTTATCCTATTCGTTGCTGCGTTACAACCATTTCTTATGTGGTGGTTGTCCTCGCACCTTGTACCCTCGTCCAACATATCGGCGTAGGATAAATGATGAAAAAACAAAATAAATAACTTATACCTACTTTATTACGCGGTCGAATAAAATAAAACTAATTTAATTACAGATAACTATGATGATGATAGAAAAATTTTCAATATTTATCTTATAATATGTATATTATATATTATATATACTAAATTCGAGAACGTAAAACGAAAAACTTGTGTAACTCTATCTACATGACCATTTGATTATTAATTGATAACAACCCCGTATCCCTTCTTATGCATTTTTATAATATTATAATAATAGGAACAATAATAATAATAATAATAATAATAACAACTATTATTATTATAGTTATAATAAAATCATATAAAAGTAATTGATTTCTCTATATTATCTATCCCAATATCATTGTGTATATTGTATCATATTATATTCTCTCTCTTTTTTTCTATTATTTAAAAAAAAACATAAATAAAAAAAAACAATGATTTATCGAATTATTGCATTTTTTCTTTATCCTCGGGGATTTCGCAGAGCACATCGCATTTACTTATAGTTTTTTTTTTCGCTGTTCATCGATATAAATGAATACGATTCTAAAAGAAGGCGATCAAAGCATAAAAGAGATTAATATATGAGTTAAAATTCTGATATTAAATAGGGAAAAAAAAAGGGGATAAAAAAATATCCTGAGGGGGCACCCGGGTTTGAACCGGGGACCTCTCGATCTGCAGTCGAATGCTCTACCACTGAGCTATACCCCCAATTGAAATTGACTCGATATATATAATAGGAGAATAAGATGATATTAGAAAGGTGTATACGTATATGTATATGTATGTATATGTAGTGTGAATGAGTAATTCGTGGTGGACTACGGGTAACTAAGCAACCCTTACATATATATATATATATATATATGTTGTATGTATATATATACTATAGTATTAATACGAGCCCTCCCCAGTACTATAACGACTTGTAAAACTAAAGAGAAATAAGAAAGGAGAGTCAGTGCGCTTTCCACCATCGAAGAGGAATGCTACGCGTTATAATATATTATAATATATTATTTATCTGTTTATATTATTTTTATTATTATTATTATTACTATCAATACTATTAAAAAACGGATAAATGAAGAAATAAATATCACAGACGCACATGGTGTAGTACATAATATTTTATCATACGTCTGTACAAAGCCGCTTACATACAAGCATGGTGCGAAAATTGTGGCGGAAATGATAAATCCTGATACATACTATGTAGTATGTTTTACGCTACGATCATAATGATGTAAGTATATAGTAATATAATAATTGAAATACTTATAGTACATGATATTTCTTTTTTCTATACATATTAGTTTTAATCTAATTTCTAACATCGTTATTATTATATATTATTGTTCATTATACTCAATAAACAATTTTTTATAATTTATTTCATGTTTCCTTTTTTTGTTCCATCATCATAGTACAATATATCATTATAGCTTAAGGGCGGCAAAAGTTTAACGTAAACTATGATCTGTTTTATCGACAGATCAATTACACACACACACGCATGCAAATAAAATATCATTATAGGGTGTATTTAATTATACATATATTTCGATTTTTTTTTCTTTTTTTGCTTAGCAGGTATATAACACGCGATCATTTACATGTATTTATATATATACCTGAATATAGTATATAGAATAATGTACTATATGAAAACGATTATACCTAAAGATCGTTTGTAAATTTTTACACGTATGCATGATCGAGTTCGGTTCAATTTACAATCTGCAGTTCGCAGAGCTCAGCTGAGTTGCTATCATCATCACGTCTGCGACCTTGTCGTGGAGATTTGCTATTAGAGTTCTTTATCGAGCCTAGGTGTTGTGTTACCTCGTATCCATGGCACCCGCTGACCTGGTCAAATACCCACCACGTGGTCACCCCCATTCTATATTTTCTATCTAGTATAACAATTAGGTTCACACATATAGCATACTCTGTCGGGGTTGACTCACCCCGAACACATATGTTATGCACCTACAGTGATATTATATAATTATCCAATTATAGTACATATAGTCTTCATTCGATTATCGTTTAATATCGCATCGAAATTATTTGCACATAAGATGAAGGGCGCGACCTAGATCCACCCGAACTCTTCAAAGCAAGGAGTGGTGCAGGTGATGGACACTAAGACACCACCGATACCGCAAAAGCAGCTGCAGCAACACCTCGAAAGGATTAAGTATAAGAATACATTAACGCATAGTGGCGCAGGAGGTCGTCAAGTTAAAGTATCTCTACCGCCTTTAACACCTCCTCCAAATCGTCGACAGAGATTAAAGGCGCCAGGATCGCCCTGGGCGCGTGGATCGAATACCAGAGCCCCGATAATATACGGTAGTAACTGTTCAACAGCTACTGGCAATCATTATCAAACCGAACGACCTTACAGGTGAGAATATACACAATTCAAATGGAAGAGAGCATCGGAATTACAGTCGGACCTCGAGCTCCCTTCACCTCCCACCACGATTCCTGAATGTCTGTGCGCAGCGTCTGCGCAAGACGCGTGCGCGTCGCACTAGAGCAGGGAGTGGGGGTGCACTAGCCGAGGTTCGACTGTAACTCCCGATCTTGTTTGCTAGACCTTTTTACATCTACCTCTGCACATGCAGAGTATTACACATTGGCGCAACCCCGTTGATGCATGCGTGTCAACAAGCGGATAGATCGCGGGTATTAAGGCTGTTGAATGATCAGCGAGATACGATAGGATACAGAGATCGTACGCTAAGGAGTGCCCTTCACTACTGCATGGACGCTGGATCGGGTGGTGCAGTCGCTACGGCCGCACCGGAACTCGTCAACGCGCCTGATGCGGAAGGCCACACGCCTCTGCATCTGGCTGTTATCGCTGGTGACTCACAACTCGTTGCTGTACTTCTCGCCAACGGGGCTGACGTCAATGCCAAAGATATCGAAGGACATAGTGTTCTTCATTGGGCTACTGGTAAAGTTCTTTCTCTCCCTGGGTATTGAATCATCGCACATAGGGATTCAGAGCTTTATCATTTTTATTTGCTGCCTATTTCCAAAAGCATAAAGGGTGCGTAACATAACACGTTCAAACGTGCAGCTATAATTATTAAAAGTGATAAGCCGCCGCTTGATGAACTGCTTCGTAATATAATCTCTATGCAAAACAGCTGTTTCGTATTTCTCGAAGGTAGAGAAGCAGTGGAATCTAAGTCAGAATATATTCCTGAATTGGACAGTTAGCCACCAGCAATATAACTCGGGTTTTATCTCGCTCGGAGATCCGAGCACGCCTTTAATACGACAAATGGGGAGTTCCCTCATGCAGTCAGGGCCTCAAGGTGGTTTTAAATTGTTTTACCATTCGGTCAGTTTAAGGTCACTAGGTCGGAGGAAATTACGTCACACCGGTCTGCAAGCGACCCTGTGCACGCAATAGCCAACTTCTATTTCTATAAGATCATCCACCGATATTTACTCAGCCTAGTCCTACACAGTCGCGTACATAGTATGATGATGCAAACGAACGAACACACGCTGCTTTCTCTCTTTCGCACGCACGCACGCATGCATGTATATGAACGCACAACTGCACATATCCTTCTCAGCGATTAGAAAACTAGCAACGATTAGCATACACAAAAATATCCTTTGAATTTCCTTGCAGTTTGCGGCGAGGTAGAATGCGTCCGTTTAGTCTTAGCCGCAGGTGGTCGTCCCTCGACGCCTGATATGCGCGGGGGTTCCCCGCTCCACTACGCCGCACAATGTTGCGGTGCAGCATCCCCCACAGAACTTGCAGTGCCTAAAAAGGTCGGGCTCAAAGTTCTCCAATCTTTGCTTGACTATGGGGCCAATTGCAATGCCAAAGACGAAGATGGAAGACAGCCAATTTTATGGGCTGCTAGCGCGGGGAGCGTCGAAGCAGTCCTAGCCCTGGCAAGGTCAAAAAAAAAGACAACTTACTGTCATTAAAGACGTTATTATTATTTTTTACAATAATTGGGTCATTTTTTTTCATACAATTCGTCGAAGAGGCGATTTCCCGTCTCACTATATTCCCGCAAGATACATCAGCTACTCGGAAATTTATAATAGCATATGATTGACGTTATACGGAGTCGACGTGCAGTCAGTCAGACTGTACGAGGTCATAAGCCGTGTGCAATTATTTCAGCACGATAATGATTGTTATTATTCGCTCGATAAAGCACATATCATGCAATTGGGTATACGGTATTATCGAATTCCATAATTCATTCCGCAATATGCTGCAGATTTTATCATCGCATATACACACATAGTCAATCGATTCGGTTCATTTTTGTCCGCGAAACTTTACTCCGAAAATCAAAATAAAAAAAAAAATAAAAAATAACAACCAACTAACTTCAACCATTCGAATGGTTCTCGCAAGCAGAACTCCGCACAGAACATGTAGTTGATTTTTTCAGAGCTGGAGGTTCCGCGGCCGCAGGTGCCTCCGACAAAGACGGTCTTACAGCACTTCACTGTGCAGCATCCCGTGGTCATTCAGGTTGCGTTGAGGCATTGGTAAACCTTTGCGGTTCTCAGCCTGACCATGTGGACGATAATGGATGCTCAGCGCTGCATTACGCTGCCACATTAGGCCATGCCGATGCAACAGCGTTGCTATTGAGACTGGGGGCAGATCCCAACAGGCAGGATCGTAAGGGGCGAACGTAAGGGTCATTATAATTCTCGAAACTCCTCAAAGTCCAGTTTTCCCAATCCTCTAACTCGCCTGTACTAATCCGTACCGTAATATCAGCCCAGCCTTGTGCGCGGCAGCTAAGGGTCAGCTAGAGACGTTGAAGCTGTTGGCTCAGCACGGGGGATCGCTGTATGCAAGGACGGTCAGAGGAAGTGGCGTCGCCCACGAGTCGGCGGCGTCTGGTAGAGTCGAGTTGATAAAATGGTTGGCGAAAAAGCGTCCGGGTATTCTGGACACGGCTACCCACGACGGTCGAACACCTCTCCACGTGGCAGCTCTACACGGGCATTTAGACGCGTGTAAAATCCTGTTGGATAATGGAGCGAGGGTGAATGCTGTCCTAAGAACAACGAAGGGCAGTCAAATGACTGCCCTTGATGCTGCTCTCTACAGAGGACACAGGGACTGCGCTAAACTCATACAAATGCACGGAGGAGCCACTGCGCAGCATGTTAAATCGCGGAAAGGACTTTCGCACAAAGGTGATGATGGATCCGAAGCGCTTTTGTACCGCCTGTGCTCGTAATGATCCGGGAATTGATATTTTTTAGAGTTTGCAGCCAAGCTGCGACTCAAACGGAGAGAAACGAGCTCTGAAAGCGACGTGGGAACGCCCAGAAGACGTCGCCGAAGACGTAGGGGCTCGCGTTCGGGGCCGGAGCACCTTTACTACGAGGAGAGATGGGAGGAGAGGCGATCTACTCGACGCCGAAGGTCCGACCATGCCGGAAGTCGGAGTTATAGTGATCAGGATGAGCCACGGTCGTCGACGAGACACGCCAGGAAGCTGACGACGAAAAGCCGAGGGCAGCGTAGGGCTAGAAGCGAGTCTGCGAGGTATGAAGATCAGTGCAGTGGCGAGGAGCTGAGAAAACGATCGAAAAGAACTTCGAAGCGTAAGTCGAAGGGCAGGAAACACGAGTATAATGATTCTTCGACGGAGTCCGAGAGTTACGAAGAGGCGAAGACCTGCACTGATAGGGAGAATGATGATCATACCGAAGAAGAAACACCGGCGGTTAGTGAAGACCCATCAGTGATCAGCGAGGACAGTCTTGAGGTCGTAATAGTCAAGAAATCTGTAGAGAAAACTTCCGAGAGGGTAGAAATGTCCGGTAGAAAGCCCAGAGGGGATAAAAGCTCCGTTTCAACATCGAAGAAGTCGAAATCGCGGAGACGAACAGTGCGGAAAAAGTCGAGAGAACGATCGACCGCAGCAGGTTTGATCGATAGCGGTGATAAAACTAAGCGTGAAAGCGAGGCCGCGGAGGGGGGAAGTGCCACGAAGTCTCCTAAATCGGCGAGGACTGATGTGGACGAAGAAATCGCGCATACCAAAACCAAAGCTCCGAAAATGCAATACCAGATGGAAACCGCTGATAGCACTAGCCAGGAGGCTGTAGAGCACGTTACTGTGACCGCGATGGTGCACAAAGACCAACTTTCCGACACCCCGAAGAATGGGTCGACTGAGAGTTCGTCGGGAAACGGGGAGACGGCGGAAAGCGAAAAGCCCGGTGCTGCATCTGCCGAAAAAGAGTTGCCTGATGAGCCCAGAAAAAAGACGAGGCCCAGATCGGCGAGGCCAGGGTCTAGCAGGTCGCGTGGACATTCGGCGAGGACCAGGATGGACCACATTTTGGAAAAGGCTGATGAAATGCAGCTCGCATTGGTCCAAAAGGCTGCGGATTTAAAGAAGGGGATAGAAGAGATGCGGGAACATATTTCCGGGGAAAACACTGAACCTGATAGATCAGAATATGGCGCAGAAGAAAGAACGAAGAGTAAAGACGGGGATTTCGAGGCCGATCAGAAACGCGGGGACCAAGAATCTGACGATGTTGTTACGCAGAGGGGAGAAAAAACCGTCGACGAATATGAAGAAGAGACAGAAGTGAAGCAGGAAGTGAAAGCAGAGTCCCAGTCTGATGATTCGACCATTTCTAACAAGAATTCGGAAGAAACTCGGCAAGAAAAGAGACGAAAATCGGTTTCGAGCCACGGCGATGACGAAAATCGGGTCGAAGAGGTCGAAGGGGAAGTCAGTCCAGCGATCGAACCGTCTTTCAAAGTTCTTTCGCCGACTGTTCGCAGCCCCGAGGATCGGGAATCCCCGCGGAAGAGATCTGGCGATTCGTTGGCAGAATCGAAGGCAGAAGAGGTGATCGTGGCTTCGGATATCGAGGATAAAGTTGTGGTCGAAGGACGGAACTCTGGCAGAAAGTCTTCACAGTCAAAGTCCTCAAGTTCAAAGAGTCGACCCGGAACTGCAAGGGATAAATCAACCCCGTATGAAATAGAGCGTAAATCTTCCCGTTCTGAGAGCAGAATGAGCAAATCCATATCCCAAGGTAGTCCGAAATCTAATTCCGGTAAAACAGCGGGTTCAGAAAAGTCGGAAAAATCTATAGACGAAAACGAAGCCAAGGATGCTGGAGAGAACGGCGTGATAGAGCGCCGAAAAACGTCACCTAATGACGAACTCGGAGTCGGAAGAAGGTCGGACTCCGATTTCGAGGGAGGTAGCAAGCCGCGTTCGATAGAACTTTGCGGAGACAAAGTTGAGCCGGAATTTGACCCTGTGCTCGTCTCGAAAGACGAAGGAGGGGAGTCTTCCTCGCGGAGAACATCCCGCGATTCTGACCAGAAGTCTGATCGAAGTGGGTCTCAGTCCCGTCCATCGACGGCGAAACAACGTGCAGGAAGTTCATCGTCGACTCCTATATCGCCGATCAAAAAACGCGGACTTCAACAGGGGACGAACAGCTCGGACGAATCCTCCCCGACACGTACGACAGCCATAGTTGCTGTTATCGAAAGCCCCGAGTGGCCTGAAGACGAGGAAGAAGAGGAGGAAGAGGAGGAAGCAATTGACAACGAAATCCGAGACGCGATAGGAGACTATCCCGAACCTGATACAGACATTGACGAGAATAGCGTGGGCGTGATGCGGGTCCTTCCCAGCACAAGCGACGAAGAGACTCCACGGACTGTCGGATTCTCGCGAACATCTGGAATCGACTCTCTGCCGCAGGTAGATACGGCATCGAACACGACGACGTATCCACGACTCATGAGATGACGATGTCCACAGGTAGCCCCAAGGCCGCGTCCTCGAATGCTCGGAGTGCTCCAGAGTCCCGTAATCAAGGACGATATGCGGGACAACCGCGAGAGACCACGAACCCGTAATCGTCGTGACAGCGGGGGTAGAGATAGCGGGATAGAACCCAGCCCAAGAATATCGAAGATCCCCAAAAGGACGGCGAGGTGTTATCCTAACAGCGAAAAACAGCAGGCGCTGAACATGGAGACGGTCACCCGAGACGTTCAGATAAGTCTGCGCCGTTACCACCTGGAGAGGAAGATATTCTTTCAACTGATGGAGCTGAAGAGACTCCAGATAAGACACGGAAGAGCGAACGAACAAGTCCTAGTCAAACGACAAGTATAAATAATAAGGCCTCGCGTTAATCCTATCGACAATAAGCTGAGAGCGCTTGCGGGTGAGTGTGTGACGAATATACTGCATCATTTTTACAGGTCGAGGCTTTTCACAGAGCAGGAACATCCGGGCCTACATTAGGAGTGGCGAAATATGACCAGCCGCTTACTTTCAGGTCTTGAAAAAATCTCACGTTGATTAAAATATCCGGGATCATATATCTATAATCTATACGTTGTGTCATAAGTGTTCATGTCCATATCTTCTCTGTCAGGCATTTCGAATCTTTTCTCTACGAGCAGTTGAGGCGTCTTCAAAGGCGACCAGCTACACCAGACTGGTGCACAGGGGCTAAACAATGCACTCAAAAAACGCATCGTTGTCACCACGCGACTAGTGCCTACACTTCGCTTCCTGTTTACACATATCGTATGTGGTAATATGCATGGAATTGTGCGGAAAGAAATTTCCCCAACTTTTTGGAGACTGGGATGATGATTTGAACGTCGTTTATATTTTAGTAGGCGTTGCGGGGGATCGGGGTGGAAATTTACTTCCGAATATCGAAGGAAGAGGAAAGGGGCAAATGACGGTAACGATATTGTATGATTCGATTAGATTTCCGAATAATTAATAACAGGAGTTCAATCGCAGGTAGAAGTCACCCACGGAGAAGACAAACAGGTGATAGCGCTTCCGGCGGAAAGACTAGACCGCAGTAAGAGGTACTTTGTCACGTTTACTGTGAGAGGTGAATCCCAGACGAGAGAAAAGGCGGGTAGCGTCAAGAATACCGATTCGGGATCTCAGAGAAATGCAAAAAGCGTTTAGTTCAGTTACTAGCGAAGAAATATTCCGAATAATAATAATATTCAGTTTGTAAGAGTTTCTGACTGAAATATCAATCAGCTGCCTCTATGATAGCTATAGTTATATGTGTAGCTATACGTACCGAGAGTTTTCGGCGAAACTGATTCCACCAGTTTCACAGAAAACGCACGGTATAATCATGTCATGTATATTCAACCGAATTTTATTCATTTAGCTGTGTATTCAATAGTATGAATGTTTCATAGCATTGTAAATACGTTGCAGGGACCACGCATACATGCATACGTAGGTGTGTATGTATACATAATATAATGCAACGTATTGAGACGTGCTATTTTATTGTTATACTGATATACAGCGTATTTTGAGAACATTGTCTATCTGTAAAAAATATGAATATGATATATAACACACGTGGATATGTAAGTAGAAAAATGATAAATAAATTGATTAAATTAAGGTGAAAATTTCATTCATTCATATGCAATCTTTATAAACAAGAACGAGACCGGCACGTGGAGTCACTATGCGGGCAACTGAGTAACTATAAAGAGCGCAAATTCAATAATTCGAAATTCGGAATGAAATGATCATTAATCATACCGTTTTCTGATATGATATAATATAGGAATCATTACCAATCGTGGTGTTGAGAGAAATCATCGTACAATCTGGAGACTAGTATACAGGGTGTTACCCCCAACCATGTCACTCCGACTACAGCGTGTAGGTAGAACAAATACATCGCTATACATGTACGGGGAGTGTTCGTGGAAACACTATATTAATACGTCTGAAATCGATTTTCAAATGTGACGTAATACCCAGGCAATGACGTATACGATACGTATATACATACACATGTATATACATATATATATGTATGTATTAACTTCGGTCACGATCAAATGCAGCTACTATATACCAGCTTTACATCTACTATAATATGATAGTCGCCAAGGATCGCGGAGTCGGGAGTACTACCCAGTACCTAATCGCCTAATCTGAAACGCAGTACAGTGTCAGGAAGCGTGAGGCACAGTTTCAATATTATTAATAATAATACCAATGATAATAATGAGTAAGAATGAAGTCAATAATGAACTAAGACGATGAATAAATTATAAAATTATTACAACAATAGAGAAACAGTATTGAAAAATAATATATATATATATATAAATAATGGATCACTCGAAAGTAATCGGGAATAAAATAAGCAACAATAACTGCAGTAACTACGTATCGAGTGTTCATAGTAAATATCTTATTAATTGTAAAAAATTTAATATAGCCTTGATTAAAAATTAACTATAAAATCAGCTGGCTTTCGTATGGAGAAATGGCTTCAAGATAGAAAGCTTTGGCTGTTTGGTAGCACGCTACCTCTACTTCCGAGAAGGTGATATACATTCTCACAATCATGTGTATAATAATTGATATAATTCATTATAAACAATATAATGTAATCGTTTTTGTTTTTTCTTTTTATTATTCTGAAAACGTAATTCTACATGCGTTTCTATGTGTTTCTTTTTTTTGTTTATTTTTTTGTTTTTTTTCTGATTCATGATCCAAGGGTATTCCCCGATCCAAAAAAACATGCTTCTCGCTCTGGGGCATCGAGTATAAAATTATAGACGGCGTGTGTGATATCATTTTTCATACATCGCAGCGACGAGATTCTCAAGGTCGAGATAATCCAAGTTTATAAAGTTCAAGGTCACATTTGATCCGCGTTCGTGCATAAATAATAATAATAATGACAACAATAATAATATAATTCTTGACCCTGCGTGTAGTTACTGCGCTCATAATTACAATATATTTTATTGCAGTATACACACACAGGTATTATATAATCTTATCATCAAGATCGCGATAATTATAAACTATACGCGTATCTGTATACGCTATACCTATATGTATGTATCATATAGGATAAAATATTCGGTCGATGGAGCCCGTCTAGATCGTTTTTATGGTCAAGAACTCCAGCTCAGTCATTGGTTGAAAAATATACACAGATAAACCTGCGGCTATACACACACACATGCATGGATTATTGATTTCGGATAATCAACTTTACGAACGCATACATATTAATCCTGTGGTTATAGGTAGGAAGGTAACCAGACGCTTAAAACACACACACACATACATACATGCATAACATGAATACTCGAGTAAACTATAGAGCCGCGCGAGTTTGGAGAATGAAGCTCACTCGTATTTGAGCTAGCAAACGGTCAAGATATCACATAGTATATAATATTTCGTACATATAGGTATTATATCATACAGGATCGTATCAGCACGCTATGAATGCTATATTCGGATTTTTGTACGTATTTTTTATATTATAAAAAATAATAGCGTATAATTACATATCAATGTTAATTTGTAGTTTGCTTTATAATTGAATTCGAATCCTTATCTATCTCTCCGTATCGATTATTAGATATATCTAAATCGAACGATCTATCGATCCTCTCCCCCCCCCCCCCCCCCCCCGGTTATGACCAAAATCTGCGCAGTGAATCTGCGCGTAGATAATATAACCGCGAAATTTGAAATTTGAAAAAGTTACATATACACCTACATCAGTGCGTCGTTATCTATTTAACTATAAATATTTTACATAAATCACACATTTGAACTATAACCGATGTTTTAAAAATTGATTTTTCGTATTACATCAATGAGAAAAGAGATACATAGACAACAACAACAACGACAACAACATATACACATAAACATATTCATATTCATAAAGCATGATATTATAGCATACTGCATGTATGAGAGCGCAAGCGCGGGGTATTCAACCAAGTCTGACCCGCAAGAATATTAAAGTTTCAGGGAACATTGACCATCGGTCAATGCCGGCGTATAAAACCCTCAGTCTCTCCCTATCCTATCCCGGCTTCGAACGCGCTTACGGTTAATATAACATAATAATACAACCCTATTATGCTATTCGCTCAACAATTCTCCCTACCCTGTCTCGCGAAGTACAAAAAGTGTGTATCTATACAAAAATAATCGCATGATTATACCTATTCGTTACTGTATAATCGTGATGGTTGTCGTCAGATTTTTAAAAACCTCGATAATATCGTCTATACGTTCCAGGTCTCGGGCTCCAAGCAAAGCCATGGAGCGTTACGAACGGTTAGCAAGACTCGGCGAGGGTAGTTACGGCGTTGTTTTTCAATGCCGAGATCGTCAGACCGGTAGATTAGTTGCTGTTAAAAAATTTCAACAGACCGAGGACGATCCTCTTATCCGAAAGATAGCGCTAAGAGAGATTCGGCTTCTTAAGGTAATATTATAACATGATATTCGCCACGCTATGATCCATCGTATCACATAACACAATTATAGTTTCAATGTACCCATATACGACGCTTTGGGCGATCATTGGAGGGGTCTAGCTCGTTGCTTTCCGATTATGAACAGTCTTGTTCGCTATTGCGTCTGTGAGATATAGATAATCCCGAAAGTCGTGCTAGTGCCAGCATATAGGCAGCCAACTACGCAGAGACGATCTGCGGGCTGTCTGGTTTTAGGCGCTCCCGACTGCTCAATCGAGTCACAAGGAGCTTTTCCCATTAAAAAATCACAGTCATTCAACATAGCATGTGAATGATTCTTGTGGTTCTTGTGATTCTTGCATCGCAAAAGCGCTATGACCCTTTCAGCGGTGTGTGCGCCTAAAACCAAGCAGCCCACTTCCCGCTTCTGTGCATTCGACTGCCTAAATGCAGGCGCTAGCGCGATTTTTTGAATCATCTATGAATATCACACGGACGCCACGACGAAGAGCGATTTTTTTACGGCAGGGTAGATAATCAACCCCTGAAATTAAAGCACTCGGTGCTATACGGCCACCCTGTATGGTAGTGGACAGTGGTCAATACCTGGGCCGTTCGATACCATCGCGTGTTGCTAGGAGGTTTAATCATATTGTAACATTGGTATGGGTATAGAGGTACACGGCAACGGGCTCTTATCATCTGCAGTGATCACATTGCGCGTGATCCATACGTACTTTCGCCATACCTGTAGCAATGCGTTGTATTAATTTTCGAGGATTCAAAAATTGCGGCAAAATCGTGATTGAAATTGAAAATATTCACTTTCACGAAGAGGAAGATGATTTTTCATTTTTTAACAGAACTTGAAGCATCCGAACCTGGTCAATCTCCTGGAAGTTTTCAGGCGGAAACGAAAGCTTCATCTTGTATTCGAGTACTGCGAGCACACTCTTTTAAACGAAATGGAAAAGTTCCCTAAAGGTTGCCCGGAAGTAACGACCAGGCAACTTACTTGGCAGATTCTTCAGGGCGTTGCATACTGTCATAGACTCGGATGCGTTCATAGGGATGTTAAACCTGAGAATATCCTCATCACCGGTGACGGTGTTGTTAAATTATGCGATTTTGGATTCGCCAGAATGCTCAGTCCAGGAGAAAATTACACTGAATATGTCGCTACCAGGTGGTACAGGGCACCTGAATTGTTGGCAAGTGTTAAACTACCTTTTCTATTTTCTAAAACGCAATTAGAGTTCATCGACGCAGGGAATTATCGATCATTTTTTAAATTCAATGCATACAATGCAGGCGATTAGGGGAATCCCAGGTCTTCAAACTTTCCATGAAACGTCTGTACAGAAATCTCATAAGATCCCATAAAATTTCAAAGAAATTCTCGTCAAGTTCTGATAGAGAGGACCAAAAAATTGCCAGAGATCTTTGAAATCCTTATGAATCTGTGAGCAATCTCGTACAGTGTTCATCTCCTTCGATCATGAAGAACCGAAATTCATGCTGAAAATTTTCCTCATTTTTTATTCATTATAACTCCGATAAACCAGGTGGGGGATACGCAGTATGGTACACCAGTCGATGTCTGGGCGATAGGATGTGTGTTTGCAGAATTGGTGCGGGGCCAGGCGTTATGGCCTGGTAAATCCGACGTTGACCAATTGTATCTGATACGAAAGACCCTTGGAGATTTGCTGCCTAGACATATAGCGATATTTCAACAGAATGAATTCTTTGCCGGAGTAACGTTGCCCGCTCCGTCGACGATCTCTCCACTTTCGGACGCGTTGCCAGAGAGAACAAGTACCTCGATGCAGGTGACGATAATGAAACCAGAGAGTAGCGTTGCGGTTTCAGAAAATACAGGAACAGCTTGAATGAACAGCTTTTTTCTTTCTATATACCCGCGAAGATCGACTTCCTAACTAAATGTTTGGACAAAGATCCCGAGAAGAGATGGACCTGTGATCAGCTCTTGGAACACCTTTACTTTGATAATTTCTACTTCAAAATGCCAGACGTTGAGCTTGAGGAATTTGAAAAACTTAGAAAGTATCGAGCCGATAGGAGCAGGGTGAGAATTGATGGAATAAATGCAGGAGCTTTACGAAATTGATTAGGATTTCTAATCCTCTATTGATATTTATTTCAGAATGCTAACTACAGTCAAATGGTTTTACCTCAGCTGCCTAAGGTAGCTGGAAATAATCAAAACCAGATAGAAAACCGGCCGAAAAGTTCGTCGAGACAACAGCAACAGAATTTTGACCATTTGCCGACCATATGAGAGATTTCTCACACTAGGAATACTACGATTGTAAAATGTTATATTTATGGTGACGACGATTATAAAGTTGTGGCATCGAGAAATTCGCAGATTTCAAATCAGATTAAGAATCGCTGCATCAGATGCAACGATTATTATTGTTTGATATTAGACTTTGGAATAAAGTTTTTTAGTTCTATCGCACACCGTTTCTACAATATTATATTTATTGTTCTAAACGGTGATAAGCCTATTATATTATTACGTAAGTTGTTGAATAAAAGTAATTATATGAAAAAAAAAAAAAAACAAGAAACACACACAAGAGTGCGTAATTCTTCTGCCGATCTTCATCGACTCGTTATATTTATTTCTCTGAGAATCTTTGAGTTTCTATAAAACCATATCCTAAATAGCCTTTTTATCAATTCTAACGAAGTAATTTTCCCTAATTTTAGATCTCATGAGATAAGAATGTCCTCTGGGTTGTCTCTGGTGTTCATTTCTCAAGTAAACGTTCTTCCTCTTGACTAATCCGAATCTAGTAACCGGATAATCGCTCCGCGTGGCTCTCAGCATCTCCCAATGTCCAAAAGGACAGGGTTCTTCCTCATCCAGTATTCCCATCATCTTAAAGAGTTGGAAACGAGTGATATTCTCTCTGATAGGTCCGGTCGGAACTCGAAATTGAAGATAATGTGTGAGAGGATAGCGAGGGGGAAGACTGATGCTCCTAGTTCCAGAATCCTCGGCTTCTATATTAAATAGTTTTCTGATTCCCGCAGCGATGCGCTAAATGAGACCAAACGTAGCTTATCAGTCGTTTACTCCAAGATCGTTGCATCGCTAATCTCTGATCACACCTTTGTGTGACTTAGATCGTGAATGCCGATCGCGCAGCAGGCGGAGGCGTTGATCAAAATCAGACGACGACCGTTTATAAAGTTTCGCTCGAAGCAATCCTGCGGAAAAAAGATAAGGGAAGAGGAGCTTGGGAAATGATGATACGGAGGAGACAGTAAACTTTTTTATTTAAAGAAGCAGTTATTTTATACTCTGTACTGTGGTAAGCCAATATCGTTTCTCAGCCATTTAGAAACTGCGTCTATGTCCCATTCCCAACAGTCTGGCATCGGAAGATTATTAACTACGTCTCCTGCGATGTGCAAAAGTTTTGGGGGACTCGGAAGCCAAGGACGATATTTTCTTTGAAAATTTTATGGGTTTTTCAATTATTGATTTTCTAAAGATTCTATAATTTTTTAATTATTTATTCATAAGCCAACTTTTCCGGCGGTATTTCGCTAGTGATTTCCATCCGCGGTGGCATTACGGTTCTAATAATATCGCAATACATTGTCTATATCGTGACTTTGTCCATCTAGCATATAAATTTATCTCAATTTCAAATTCAAATTGAATCAACCAGCCCGCCAAATCACGTGATAGAAAAAAAAAAAAAGTCGCATGGCTAGTATTTCCAAGGTTGGTAACCCTGTGGGTTCTTCTATACTATGCGTATATCCGTTTATTAAACGCCTCCGTGAATCTAGACACTCGGTATATTATACCGAAAAATGTCTAAATCAATGATATAAGGTGTCTAAAAATCTGGTTCAGGGTCCTAAATGCGATTGAATAATTCTTAGAAGAGATAATCAGGTCCTAAACGTCGAATAAATGTTATAATAGGTTATAAAATGAGTGTAAAACGCATGTCGG
This sequence comes from Tenthredo livida, assembly GCA_963992785.1. Taxonomy (NCBI): domain Eukaryota; kingdom Metazoa; phylum Arthropoda; class Insecta; order Hymenoptera; family Tenthredinidae; genus Tenthredo; species Tenthredo livida. Next base: position 1,273,873 of record OZ023072.1, read on the forward strand.
TCGCGTATAAATCCGTGACAATATCGGCTCGTCTATAACCCCGTATCGTGTTAAAGTGAATCTATCCTGTTCTGCCACTTTGGCATTACGTCAATGGTAGATCTGGCTCGTTCTTGTGAGTAGGAGGTACCGTGACGGCCATTGTTTCAACTCTTTGGTATAATATCGTTATATAGAGTCGTACGCGATAGAAATCCGAATCGTAAGTCTTGAGATCGGGTGTTGCTTAGTCTATAAAAATCAGCGGTACAATAATCTTAAACCAATAAAAAGTGATCGGAATAAAAGTGTAGTGATTAAACCTGTCCCAGTACAAATAGTATGTCCACAATGAACCCCGAGTAGTAAGTATACAACACAATCACATCCACATCCCTATCCCTATCCATATCCATACAACTTATCATATATCATTATCACGGATATAATAACGAGTCTATTTATTCATACACGATCATGAAGTTCATACAAGACGCATACAACCTGCGTGTTTATTAATACGTGAATCTAGATTTGAATAATACAACTACGCGAATTATAAGTGCAAACTATATCTATATATCTACGTATCATTATATATTACTATTTTCTTTGTATGTACGCGGTACCGTCCCGTACCCGTACCTATAGATTCGTCACGTTTATATCCATAGGGAAAAAAAAGAAAAGAAAAAAAAAAAAAATCATCATGACGTGCCATTTTAGAAAAATTCCCTGTTTTCGAATTTCTTTCTTTCTCTATCTTTTTCTATTTTTCTCTTTTATAGCTATGTACGTACATACATACATACATACATCTGAAATAAGGAAAAATACTGATCATATCATTCTATTCTAAATCCTTTGTTCCTAACAATTAAATATACTATATCGTACAATAAAACAATATTACGCAGTTGGTTGTTCAAATGTGTTGAATTTTTTTTTTTTTTTCGATTTTTTTTTTCCTATATAGATTTAATACGACAAATCTACCAACTCTCTGACTCACACTGACAGATCTCTCCCACCCTCCCCTTCCCCTCATCCTACCCCTCTCTCGCCGTCCTTCCTTCCTTCCCGCTCTCTCTCTCTCTCACTCACTCACTCACTCACTCACTCACTCACTCACTCACTCACTCACTCACTACCCTCTCACTCACTTTCATGTTTTTCCATACACGTACATGTATGCATACACATGTATGCGTACTAGCGTAATTTAAAATCGCTCGTGTATTGGTCCGCGCACACCTTTCGACTTTGTCCTCATCCTATGTACCTATTTCCTAACAGAAATCGCGACTTAGTTATAGTTTCTGGCTTTTTTTTTTCTAAAATTGCAGAATTCCACATTTTTCGTCGCAAAAAAAAAAGGAAAGAAATACATTTTTTTTTTTGCCATTTGAAGGAAAAAAAATAAAATGTATTTCTTTCCTTTTTTTTTTTTTTTTTGCGACGAAAAATGAATCGCACAAAAATGCAGAAACTGATATTTTTGTCTTTTTTCTTCCATTTTAGCGACTACTTGTTCAAGCTTCTGTTGATCGGCGATTCTGGAGTAGGAAAATCATGTCTGTTGTTACGTTTTGCGGACGACACTTATACGGAAAGTTACATTAGCACGATTGGTGTTGATTTTAAAATCAGGACAATCGATCGCGATGGTAAAACAATAAAATTGCAAATATGGGATACCGCCGGACAGGAAAGATTCAGGACTATTACTTCTTCTTATTATCGGGGAGCTCACGGTATTATTGTTGTATACGATTGCACGGATCAAGAATCGTTCAACAATGTCAAACAATGGCTGGAGGAAATTGATCGTTACGCTTCTGATAATGTAAATAAACTTCTAGTCGGTAACAAGTGCGATTTACACACTAAAAAGGTCGTCGACTATACTACCGCAAAGGTAATAAATTAATTAATTAATTAATTAATTTTAAACAATATTTTATCTTCTTATTATAATTCAAACATGTTCTTGTTGTTCTTGTTGTCGTTTTTATTTATTTTTCTGATATCTTTGTGTGAATAATGAATTGATTACGCAGGAATACGCAGAGCAGCTACAAATTCCGTTCCTTGAAACATCGGCTAAAAATGCAATGAACGTTGAACAGGCGTTCATAACTATGGCCGCTGAGATAAAGACCAGAGTCGGTCCTCCGTCCAGCGCAGCAAACGATAAAGTCAGCAATGTTAAAATTGATCAAGGACGTCCTATCGAGACCTCAAAATCTGGGTGCTGCTGAAACATTTAAAATATGTTGTTCTCATCACCGCTAATTAAATGTGAGTTTTATATTAGTAAAAAGGAAAAAAATAATAATAATAATAATAATGATAAAACTAACATGTTTATGAAATAATTATAATATTAAGAAAGAAAAAGAAGAAAAAGAAGGAGAAGATGGTCTTCGATGAATAATAATACATAGATTAAATTATTGATTCTATTTTTTTTTTTTTTTTCAAATTTTCAAATTTTGAAAAATTGAATTTCTAAATATTGTTCTGTACACACAGGTATATGGATTAATCGACGTCAGTGAAAAAGAAAGAAACGAATAGAAATGAAATGAGAAAAAACAAAAAAAAAACAAAAAAAAAAAACAAAGTACACAGCTATAAGTTCTGTGTCGACGAAATGAGAAAGAGAGAGAAAAAGAAAGAAAAAAAAAAAGAAATGGGTGGCGAAGAAAGAGAGAAATAATAAAAAAAAATATTGGGATATTATTTTACGTCTTAAAATAAAATGAAATAAAATGGAATAAAATACAAAAATTATTAATTACAATAGAGAGATTGAACGATGACTAATTGTAATAAATAATTAACTTATATTTAATTAAACAGAATATCTATATATAATGATAATAATAATAGTAATAATAATAATAATAATAATAATAATAATAATGTGTACTACTTTACTGAATGTTGTTTTTCTAAAATAAACAAACAAAGATATAGAAAGAAAGAAAGAAAGAAACTTTTTACGTGAAGTAAAGAACCAAAAAATAACAAAAACCCCTCCAACAGAAACAGAAGTAAATAAGCTGTAGTTCAATTTAGAAAAACTAGGTACATAGGTACTATTTACAATTTGAGAGAGAGAGACAGAAAAAAAAGTCCATCTTCTTTCTTCTTTATGCAAAAAAAAAGAAGAGAACTCCCTCCCTCCATCCTTTATATATAAATATATATATATATGTTTTCTTTTTATTTTCAGTAAAGCGTCGCAGTTTTTTCTTTTTTTTTTTCTGGAGAGTGTCTCATCATCCGGGGACTATATATATACATATATGTATACATATGAACAAGATCAAGACCGAGAAAAAAAATAATATACAACAAAAAGCAAATATATATCCCTTTTCGCAATAATAGCGAGAGAGAGTGCCTCGTTTAACATTCTTGAGATAGTTGAAAAAAAGAAAAAGAAAAAAAAATACCGGATTAATATAGAAAATGGAACTAAACTAAAGTAAAAAAAAAACCTAAAACTAAAACTGAATGCCCCCCGTTAACGGACCATCAACAAATCCCGGCTCTAAATTTGAGTTGGTAAATAAAATTAAAAAATTACAAGATAAAAATAAACATGAAATGAAAAAAGAAAACACAGTTTAAAAAGAAATTTTTCTAGTTATTTCTTACATTCGAACATCTTACATTCGTCGTTTTCTGTTGTTCTTATTATTCTTATTATTATTATTATTGTTATTATTATTTGATAATACATATATTACATAGTTATACTATAGTATATAATATATCAATGACTAGGAATTTCTTTAATTAAATAATTATGTATAACAACAAACGAAGAACTAACAAAGCTATTGAAAAAGAAAAGAAAAAAACAGGAAAAGAAAAACTTGATACATAATAATATTTCTTATTCTCTTCGTCGTTGTAATTGTCCTTATAATTTCTTACATCAATTTTCTATTTTATACAATTAATTAATTAAATATTATTATTATTATTATTATTATTATTATATACCAGTCGAATAGTGTAAAACAACAAGAACAATATTCTGCTATAGGTAATAGTAGTAGTAGTATAATACAATATACATATTATTTCTTCTAGCTTAATTTAAATTTCATTAATAATTTCAATAATTAATAATGATGATGATGATGATAATAATAATAATAATGATAATAAGAAATATATTATAATATACAATATATTATATATCGAAAGGGAAATTTGATTTCTATTTTTTTTTTTTTTTTCGTTTCTTCATTTCCCTCTTTTTTGATCCTATTCCAATCAAACATCTTCAATTCTTGATAATTTTAAAAATAGAAAAAGAAAACACATAATTTTTGATCATTTATAAACAACAACAACAACAACAACAATAAATGAAATGAAATAAAAATAATAATAATAATAATATCAGTATAGGTATATTATTTTTATTTTATTTTCTAAATAATGAATCTGAGGATATATGATTGAAATATTTCTTGTTTCTTATTGTATTTTATATTATAGTATATTTATTTTATCTTCTATTTCACAATCTTCAACGTCGTTAATAATTATCAAATTCTGGAATATATATATATATATAACTAAGGTAAAAACATAGATCTTCAAAAATCGTGTCTACACAATCTGTGTTTCTCTCTGTCGCTAGAATAATTAAACAAGTTGATGAGTAAATATATATACCTATACTTAATTTGTTTTCTTTTTTCTTCATATATAATATCTTACTGTCTTTCTTTCTTTATTACTTATCACGGTGATATCGAAACAAGGTGAGAAGCTAAGTGCTACAACGATAGAGACTATATCAGTAAACTAGGTGAAAAATATTATTACCTAATTTTGTAAAACTAAAGAATTTCAAGTTTTCTATTACTTATAGCTGAAAACACAGTCCCTCTATACTCTAACAATCATCGTGCTTGCATGATATTTAAACACAGTTATGGGTACTATAAAAAAGAATACAGAAAAAACAGAAAAAAAAAAACTAACATTGGTGAAAAGTTATTCTATTATTATTATTATGAGTTAGGTTGATTATATTTCATTAATTTGTTTATAATATATAATCAATGGGAATTATAGCATAGTATAGTTAAATGAATGGAATTCGGAAACAGAAAAAAATAAAGACACACACATACCAACAATTTAGTAGTATGTAAAACGTATTGATTATTATTATACTAGAGTGTGAGAATGTTTTTTTTGTTTTTTTCAAATAATTTGTATTTGTATTTTATATACATGAATACCCAATATGTATGTATATTAGTACATATACATACATTAATACACATACTATCTATTATATGAATTATGAATAATAATACTACAGTGTGGTTGGTTTTTTAATATTTTAAAATAGTATATTAAATGCAAAATATAACATATAAAATAAAATACATTACATAATAGAATAAGATACGATAATACATAAAACATAATATATGATATAAGAGAATAGGTACTACTGCATACACTACATGTTCGTATAATAAAAAAAAAAAGAAGAAGAAAAAAATACGACTTTAGAACATAAAATAACAAGAAACAAAGAAACAAAATAATGAAAAAAATGATACAATGGAAATAAAGATAAGTCATATAATTATACATATAGTATAACGATTATTGTTTTTATTCATTATCGCATTAATCATCAATCATTAATTCAAACACACGGTCTTATTAGTTAGTTAGCCCCCAGCACCTCTTGAATTTCGCGCTCGCAATACGAACGAAAGAAAAACTACATCTACGCACCACCACGTGCGCGTTCTATAATTTTGAAACGATTTAGTTATATTAGATATTCGTAAATGATTTCGAATTAGGTATAATATTATGGTACTTAGTTCGGTAATCAATCGGTCGTATTATTAAACTGTATGTGCGATTTTTTTTCCGAACTAGACTGTCAAAGTGACAGATGACAGCTATATAGGTTAGGTTAGGTTAAGTTAGGTTAGATTAAAATCGTCTGTCTACGCCCCTAGAGCAGACGTCAGTTCATAGTTTTCACTCGAATGTTGTTAATCAATATTAAAATCTAAAGATGATGCAACAGTATATGAAGGAGTTGGAACAGGCGAGTAAATTATAGATAAATCAAACACTCGAAATGTTTACGTAAAAAAAAATGAAAAAAAAACCTTACCTTACATAACCTCAAATCAAACAAAATCGCAACACATAAACATGTCATAACCTAAAAATTTGAACAATTGAAGTAACTTTTTTCAATTTTATCACTCGTTATAGATTTAAGATTTTTTCATTTTTCTTTTTGCACTAGCTTAGCGAATTTTCTAAAATTAGAATTTTGATATTTATTTATTTTTTTTTATTTTTATTTTTTCCACCTTATAATTCAGGAACCTTTTGACCCTGAAGAATTCGTCGAACGTTTAGCATGGCGAACGGTAAACGACACTCTAAAAGACGGAGATAACAAAGGTTCGTTCGACCCGGTCCTAGTCCACGAAACATTTTTACAAGCTATAAAGGATCTCCAAGTATTGCAGGAGAGACAACAGAAGAAATGCGACCGTTTAGAAGCTGCTTGTAAAGACGAGGAGACTAGGCACGCTTTAGAGATACTCGAACTTCAAGATAAGAACAAAAACGCTATGGAATTATTTCACCAGTTAGACGAGAGGATCAATTTTGTTGCTACTAAAGTATTGCACCTTGGCGATCAGCTGGAAAGCGTTAATACACCTAGAGCTAGGGCTGTTGAAGCTCAGAAACTCATGAGACATTTCGCCGAGTTTCTCAGCCCTGGACCACTCACTGATCCTGTTTTTACCGATAAGTCTTCGGTGAGTTATCGCACTAGTGAAATGCGATCTAATTTCTCTTCGAATTCATATAAAATGTTAATTTTTCAGCTAGACGAAGCTGCAGATGTTATCCAAAAGCTACATTTAATAGCGCAAGAACTTCCCTCCGACAAATTCGAGAGTGCTAAAAAAAAGATAAGCGGAAAGTACGACGAGATAGAACGAAGTCTGATTGAGGAGTTTGCCAGATCTCATAGCGGCGAGGACGCGGCTAGAATGAAAGAGCTGGCGTCGATGCTATCCCACTTTAAAGGATACTCTCAGTGCGTAGATGCGTTCATAGAACACAGCCAGATGGGTTCTTTCGGGGGTAAAGACGTATTCCAAGACGTTATACCAATGTGTACTAAAAATTACAAGCTAATGCAGCAAGTATTTACAAATCCGAATCAAGTAATGGCTAAATTTGTCCTAAACATCTACCATCTAAGACTGCAAAAATACGTGGTAGCTAAGCTCGCCGATAGAACAGACTCTGACAAGTATTTAAAAAACTTGTACGACCTCTATTCTAAGACAATAAAAATATCCAATGAGCTTAAGCGGTTTGATATGGGAACGGACGAGGCTTATCTAGCCAAATTGACGAGAAATATATTTCAAAAACACCTCGATACTTATATCAGGTAATTATTGGTACAGCTCTTTCGATTTTGCCCACCGGTTTAAACTCAAATTGTATTTTTCAGTATCGAGACTAAATCTCTGAGGGAGAAGTCCGCCTCTCTGTTAATAAAGTACTACGAGTCTAAAAACCACCAGAAAAAACAGCTGCAAACTGGGGGTTTCCAGGAGCTAAGACGCGACCTACAAGCCGTTCTCGGCACAAGAACTAACATAAACATAGTACAGATAGAAGATTACGGCGGAGAAACCTTCCTCTCTGAAGAACTTGCCATCGCTTTACTCCAGGAAAGCAAAATGGCCTTTCAAAGATCCCAGATGCTTTCGCAGCCTAGCGAATGCCCGGGAAATGCTTTACAGATACTAGAAATACTCCTGCAGTATCTGACCAGCGAACACGTCGACTATGCCTTAGAATTGGGACTTCAGAGCGTGCCGATACCCGAGAGTGGATCCCAGCCAGAAATCCACTTTTTCAATGTAGTTAGAAGATGCAACGCGATAATTCACTTACTAGAAAAGCAGTTCAACGACAGTCTCGTGCCTCTAGTTATGTGAGTCGTAAATTTTCCCCAATTTTCGACGAGCAAACTAACAGATTTTCTCCCCCAGATCAACGTCCAAACACAGCGACTGCTTAGCGAAGAAAAAAGGGGTGCTAGAGCAGCTCGAAATGAAGTTAGACACGGGCCTGGACAGAAGTATAAACGCTATTGTTGGCTGGGTGAAAATCTACTTGCAAAGTGAACAACGGAAGTCAGATTTCAGGCCCGAATCAGACGTAGACACCCTGAATACACCGGCGTGTTTATCAGTCGTGCAATACGTATCGACAATGATAACGCACGTCAGGGATAGACTAGACGAGAAAAACGTTGAGAGTGTACTGACCGAACTAGGGGTCAGATTTCACCGAGTTATATACGAGCATCTACAACAGTTTCAGTTCAATTCTGCAGGCGCTATGTGTGCAATTTGCGATATGAATGCTTACAGAGAGTGCGCAAAGACTCTTAAGGTCAGTCTGGTCACAGATCTGTTCGACACTCTTCACGCGCTCTGCAATCTGCTTCTGGTAAAGCCAGAGAATTTAAAGCAAGTATGCACAGGCGATCAGTTGGTGAGTTTTCGATTATCGTACGAATTGGATGTACAATGGAATTGTTTTTAATCGATGTTTGGTTTTTATCCACAGGCAATGCTCGACCGATCAATACTGATCAATTTTATACAATTGAGAACGGACTACAAGACTCAGAAACTTGCGAATTGTCTCAAAGGTCTAGCCGCTTAGTAATTAATCTGATTATATCATTATGAATATGGAAAAGGATTTTTTATACTGAGAGACATGAGAACGCAGGATAAAACTTAATGATAGTAATCATCATTGTGTATGTATAATATGTACTAATAAATTAAACAAATAAGCTTCATAGCAAATGTATTAATTTTATTGTTTACGATATATAATCACGTTCCGATGGAGAAATAACTTGCGTGTTACCTGAATCATCATCTACTACTACTACATACATACATACATATACATACATATACATACATACATACATGATACATAAGTGTGTATAATTAACTAATAATATCAAATATCCAAAATTAACAACATACAGAATGATTTTGTTTGTTTTTTTCTCTTCTTTTCTAAATAGACATAGGTATAATATATATATATACAACTGTTTAGTAGCTTGGCGTTTGCTCAGTGTGTATTTATCCAAAATATCTTGATCGTTGTTATAAATTGTTTTTTTTTATATCATTTTCAAATTTCAACAAAAAGGGAGAAAAAAAACTTTATATCTAAGCAAAAATTTCGTTATTATTTAGAATTCCTATATAATTAGAATTATAAGTAAAATCAATTATAATATATTAATGAAAATATTAATAATAATAATTAGTTATCGCTGAAACAGATATACACATGTGTATTTTTGGACAATAGAATAATAATAATCTTATCAATAATTAATGAAATATTGTAGATTTTTTGGATAATTTGTAAAACCAATTTGTCAACGAGATATGGGGTAGTTTTAATTTGAGATCCAGGTAATCGCCTTAAAATCCAATAACTTTTCTCTTCCTTTGATGATAATTTCGTCATTTATTATTAATCGTTAAATATATAGCTTTTTCTGCCTTCTGATTTTAATTAGTTATAATTAAACGTACGTCTTAAATTCCTAAGAATCGAAAGAAAGAATGCGTAGGAAGAAGTGTAGTAGCTATATGATGATGTAAATTATTATAGCATAGGTCAGCGCATGCGATAAGTGTTTGTTTCGTGAACCTCGCATAATTCACCTTTGAAATCAAGTTCGATACTAAAATCTAAGTCTCGATTATTCCTTGCGTTTGGTTTCATTGAGAATACACCATAAATTTCTTCGCCTTTTTTAACAGTCATATAATCGTCAAAATAAAATACAGTCTGTTTCCAGTGCGTGTATTGGGCCTCTGGCGCGGTGCTAAAACCTATGCGTTTATGGCATTTGGTAAATTCGATATTAAAAAAAGTAACCAACGCTTGTACATAGTCGTTTCTCCTAACTTGAAGATTAAACGGCGATGTAAAATCTAAATCCGATTTAGTTACTGTGTATAAATCTACTTCTTTTATCAGACAAGCATTCGTCACAACTTGTTTAGGGTCTACAACGTCGACCAACGGTTCGCTAATCGCTACTTTTCTAATGCTGCTCATATCAAAGCCGTACACATCGTCCCACCAGTTTATCTTCTCATCTTTATACTGACGGTCCTCAATACCGCATATAAAAAGTGTAGCTTTATCGGGAAACAGCATGCCGTCTTCCCTCAGCCATTTATCTCTAGCAAATAGAACAGTGTCGAGCATAGATTCGTAGAAAAGGCAGTAGCCCATCCATTCTGAGATTATTATATCCACTTTCTCAATACCGTCTGGCAGAGTGACCTCCTCTACCTTTCCCTTAAGTATTGTTATAACATTAGACAACTGGTTAGCGTCTACTATTTTCTTAGCGTATTCAACAATGTTTGAACATTCTATTCCGATGACTCGAGACGCTCCTGCTTTAGCTGCAAACATCGATAGGATTCCTGTTCCGCATCCTATATCAAGCACAGTTTTACCCTTGAACAAATGCTTGTTGTGATACATCGAGTTCCGGTATGTTACAGTCCTGATTTCATCCTTCAACATCTCTTCGTGTATACCAAAATGCGCGTAAGAATCAAAGTAGTAATCTCGAGACGTCATGTCGTCCACCGATACAGACTCTTTGTCATTTGGGGTAGCAGCCGCGTCTTTGATACACGGAACTGCTGGCTCCGCTACTTCCATTGTTTCCATTTTGAGGGTCTGGAATTTCACGTAATTCAAATTCTACATTGTTTCCATGGTCTATGGCCAGTTTTTGAAGAAAAAAAACGTTAAAAAAAAATAATAAAAAAATGAAAAAAAATAACAATTATAAGATAAAAACCGTTGATTAACGTTTGAAAATCTATTAGCGAAGTGTTGGAAATTTTTTTTAAAATTAAGGTTAGAATGATCGAAGTCGGTGTGTGTGCGTGTGTGTGAAAAAAAAAAAAAGAAAAAAAAACGAGGCGTCCTAAAGTTTTTTGGTTAGAATTGAGTAGCGGATAATGATAGTGGAACAAGTGGCCGTTGTGAGTAAGTAGTTTTAAATATAATGTAAAAATAACGAAAAATATATGTACATGTGATTGTGTCTACTTACGATGCCGTTCATATGCGCTTGTGATAAACTATTATTAAGTGATATTTATCGCGAGTATAACGAATATACGAAACAGAGAGTTGAAACAAAATGACCGGCTCAACGCGCGTTTCGTTGGCGGTTGGGGTTCCTCCTGCACAAACCGGTATTGTAATAAAACTAGTTTACCGCAGGAACCGGGGGTCCGATCGCGCGTCCACGTGCACGCGCCAAAATAAATGGCGTCTCCCTAAAAACCGCGAGGTCTAGACACTGTCGTCATGTACTACTGCCGTCCACCTGGTGGAATTTTAGATTTCTGTTTCTTTTTTTCTCTTTCTTTTCAAATTTAAAATTATCGAAAAATCGGGGCTTTGGAAAGCCGGTAGAAATACCGGGCCTATGCATCATCCCCTAACCCCTAATAACGCGTTGATTCAATCGAAAGCGGAGATATATTTCTACATTTTTAACCGAGATTAAATTATTCGGAGAATATTTTCAGTCTGCTTTACCGTCCGGCGAGACGTGGGTCGTTGTATTATAGCCTCAATCATTTACATTATCATGATGATAGTATGATTATTCGGATTTTACAGTGGAGAAAGTAGTACTAAAAAGTCGTTCATATTCAACGGAAATTATGAACTGTAGTATCTGGGAGAATCTTTTTTAAACAAAATTAATAGAAACTTACCGAATTTTCGGTGCTGACAAGTAGACTAGTCTCGTTGATTTCTACCGGCAATTCACTCACGGCCGCCATTTTATTTTTCAACGTCGCAGCAGACTGCATACTGCGTCATACAAATCCCGCGAATGCGCATTATGTCGAAATATTTATATCGAGGATTTTTTATTACGGGCTTATATCCTATATAATATATTCGCAATTATTCAATCAGCGTATATTCACGTATACGTTGAATAATCATATCGGCATTATTCGTTCATAAATCGTTAATATTAAGCGCCTATTTTGACGTCGGTTTTAAACACCAGTGTGCGCATGCGCAGCGATCAAACTGTGTTAAATTGCGCCTTAACTTCCTGGGGAATTTTCAGAACAATAAAAACTGGACAAATATATATTACTCATAAAAAAATAACAACTATATCATCGCTTGTAGTCTTATATTTTCTCTAATCATTGATTACGTATATCCCGTATATCAATCCGCGAAAGTTTAATACTCAAAAAACAGACGGCAAACTATTTTGTTTTCCCCGCGTAAGAAAAAACAAAATGGCGGCGCAGGAATGTTTTTTTTTTCATTTCCCCAGTTGGCAGACGTGACCGCGCGATGTGTCGAATGGTGTCGGGAGGGAAGGGGGCACGGGCTTGTATGTGTATGCATGAGAGTTTCGTGTCGCCAATAAGCAGCGCATACACAAGCGTAAGCGGAGTTTAGAATCCTGGTCCGCGCGGCGCGTAGGTGGGGAAGGAGGTCACACAGTCAACATAGCGAATAAGGGAACCCAACCAAAATTGTGAATAATAAATAATATCGAAATAAAGCGAGCGATAATACCTCGGATAAATAAAATCTGATTAATATTCCTAAACACGGAAGGTAAATAGGCCGTTTACATGTCTTGCGTGTTTATTTCGTTGAAAAAAGTGCCCATGAAGATTGTCGAGCGTTAGAAAATGCTGGTAAGTCACACTCTCTCTCTCATTCTCTCAACTCTTCATATGTACTTCAATACAGATTATTGAAATCGTCTCGGAATTATCATCGTTTTGTTTAAGCTAACTACATCGAATGTTAGGTTATAATGTTATCCACGCGAATGAACAATACGGCGAATTCGATTGTTCGAAAAAAATATCTTACTTTAGCAAATTTTTTTCTCTTTCATCTGTCGCTCTGCGACCGAAAAATCTCACGAGATTTGAGAAACCTAATTTTACTATTTAATTTAATCCAGGGAGACGATCCGCCGTATCTTTCGGTTGGTACGGAGGTAAGCGCTAAATACAAGGGTGCTTTTTGCGAGGCTAAAATACGGAAGGTCGTTCGATCCGTTAAATGCAGAGTAACTTATAAACAGGGCTTAGGCACCGCCACTGTTACCGATGATCAAATAAAGGGAAATCTTAGGGTCGGTGGATCCGTCGAAGCCAAACACAATGAGAGAAAGGATTTCGTCGAAGCTACCGTTACCAAAATACAAGACTGTAGTCAGTACACTGTGGTATTTGACGACGGAGATATTACAACGTTGAGGAGAACCGCTCTATGCCTTAAAAGCGGCAGACACTTTGCCGAGAGCGAAACTTTGGACCAATTGCCACTTACGCATCCAGAACATTTTGGTAATCCTGTTATCGGAGGTAGACGAGGGCGTAGGTCTAGACAGGCTCAGTAAGTTTTACATTATAGATAAAAAATGGGAGGGAAATCGCTTATACGATGAGGTTTTTACCTCACGAGTTGAAAATATTGCTAATAAAACACCCAATGCAACTTATTTTGACATATTTTCAAAGAGACGAGAGCAGCGACGATGAGGGAAGCCCCCCACGCGGTGCCAGAGAGTCAGGATCTGGGGGCGCTGGCAAAGAACGAGCTGAAACTGAGCCAGAGATAGGAAGAGTTGTCTGCGTCGAACTAGGAGATAAGAAAAAGAAGGATAACTGGTTCCCAGGTCTTGTTGTCGCTCCCACTGCCCAAGACACGGTCAGGATACGAGTGCGAGACGATTACCTGGTCAGATCGTTCAAGGATGCAAGATAGTGAGAAATATTCTACCCTTTTTTCAATCCCCTATCTGTGATACCCTGCGCTCATTTTTTATACAATGAATTGGTGTTTCCAGCTACACAGTACCGAAGAAAGAAGCGACAGAGTTTACCAAAGAATTGGGCAACAAGGTCGAGAATAATGGACTTAAAATCGCGGTTGAAAAGGCGCTTTTATTCATTGATAAAAACGAGCTTCCTCCCCACTGGGACAGAGACTCTTTATTTGGAAACGCAGACTCTAGTGGTAACAGCGATAGCGACGGAGAATTGGATTCGGACGTGGGTTTAAAAGCTGTGATAAATATCCAGGGTTCTTGTTGCTAGATTTATTCACTAATTTTTTATCTTATTGTTCATTTAAACAGAGTTCGGACGACGAGCCAAGAGAGGAAAAGGACCACTTCGTTGCACAACTGTATAAATTTATGGACGACAGGGGTACGCCGATAAATAATTGTCCGATGATAGGATCGCAGGATATTGATTTGTACAGATTGTTCAGAGCTGTTCATAAACTTGGGGGATACAACAGAGTTACTAATCAGAATCAGTGGAAATCAATAACTCGTCGATTAGGATTTCCCATACAAAGCACATCGTCGACACAAAATTCTGTTAAACAACAGTACAAAAAGTTCCTTCACTCGTTCGAAGACTTTTATAGAAAGCTTGGATGCACTATGGTCAATCATCCGCGAGGTAGTACCAGGAAACAAAGGCCTGGACGAAGCCTGATAAGAGATAGAGACAGAAACACGCCTGTACCTCCTTCCCAAATGCTAGTCGCTTCGAAGGTTGATAAAGACGAAGACGAGAAGGAGAAAGAGAAAGAAAGGGAAAGAGAGAAAGAAAGGGAGAGAGAGAAGGAGAAGGAAAAGGAAAAGGAGAAAGAAAAGGAGAAGGAAAAAGAAAGGGAAAAAGAAAGGGAGAAGGAAAAGGAAAAGGAAAAAGAAAAGGAGAAAGAAAAGGAGAAAGAGAAAGAGAAGGAAAAGGAGAAGGAAAAAGAAAGAGAGAAGGAAAAGGAGAAAGAAAAAGAAAAAGAAAAGGAGAAAGAGAAAGAAAAGGAGAAAGAAAAAGAGAAGGAGAAAGAGAAACGCAGCGACGAGGATGAGAAACGGGATAAAAAAGAAACCAAGAAAGAGCCACTCGTCAAAGAGGAAGAAGTACTCAAGATAAAGAAGAAGGAAGATTTTGAGGAGAGCGGAAGCGGCCAGGAAAGTGACGTCAATATAGAAGGCGAGGAGTCGTCGTCGAGCGAGAAGTCCCAGAAATTGAGCGCCGCCTCATCCCTGGCCAGAGTAAAAGGTCCGAAGTTGAAAGAAGAGAAGAGAAAATTGGCCGAGAAGAAGAAACCCGATTCTAAAAAGGTTGAAAAAAAGGAAGAGAAGATCAAGGAAGAAGAACAGCCTACAGTGACGAGATCAAAGTCTAAGGACGATACTACGAAGGTAAAAACGGCTCCCACAGAGCCGAGGGAAGTCAGAACCCCGTCGGCTGAAACCGATAAGAAAATACCACCGACTAAACAGCGACGACCAACGGAAGAAGAGCTCAAAAAACGGGGCAGGAAAAGAAAGGAAAGTCTTGAGCCTGATAAAACTCGAATTGTTGAAGAGATTTCAACGGACCCTGCCCCATCCTATAAAGGAATAGTCGAGCTAGGGGACAGACTCAAAGTTTATTACGGACCAACGCACGAATCGAAAGTAACTTACGAGGCGAAAGTTATAGACATGGAGAAGGAAGGCGCAGAACCCGTTTACCTTGTGCATTATACAGGCTGGAACACCAGATACGACGAGTGGATTAAGGGCTCTAGGATAGCGCAGAACTTTACTCAAACTCAGGGAAGAGTTAAAAGGGGAAAAACCACACCTAGACCTCAGACTCCGAGCACGGCCGGCTCTTCTTCCTCAAATAAAATGGCTAAATCAGCGGCGCAGAGCAGGAGAAGGGCTCACAGCGTCGCACCCGCGTCTGGAACGAGCGGTTTAACAGCTTCTATGATTAGCAAAGAGGGAAGCAAGAGAGAAGATAAGGAAAATAAGGAGAAGGACTCTTCTCAGCCACCGAGATCCACCACTCCGTCTTCTATAGCAAGTTCTAGCTCCAGGACTAAAAGCCCTGCGACTCCGGCCGCTAATCGGCAAACTAGAGTCACTAGGAATACAGACTCTTCGGGTTTGGAGCCGCGGCGCAGAACCAGACGGATGTCTGGACACACAGATATATCCGTTGCTTCTGAGACAGACAGCGATGCTTACGAGTCTGATACCACAGAGCCTGAGCAGGCCAGAACAAGGTCCAGAGGAATGGAGGAGAGAAAGAGAAGCGCGCGGCGAAGGGGGGAAGAGGAGAATAAAACTGAGGACTGCAGCGATGGGGAGGAGGAAAAGGACGCTCCTGAAGAAGTCAGGAGGGGTAGAAGGCTCAGGAGAACTCCAGGGAAGAACCAGGCCGTTAAATCCGAGCCGGAAAGCGACGAGGATCAGCCCAAAGGCAGGGACTTTGATCTCAATCAGATCAGGTCAGAGCTCAAAGGGTTTGAAAAGGCCGTTAAGCTCGAGACGATCAGAGCCGATAGAGACTCCGACGAAACTAATTCCGAGGATAAAGAGCCGGGGGATAAAGCGGGCGGTTCTTCAACTCCCGTCTCTCCTAAGCAGGATAAAAAGCACATGGAACCACCCAAGCTCGAGCCCGTCGTTGACAACAAGAGCGCTGAGAGTCAGGAGGACATCTATGAGTTCAAAGAACCCGAGCCTTTCGAATTCGAGGTCAGAAATAAACGGGAAGTCGTCGTCGCGCCTGGAAACGATAAGGAAAAAGTTAAGAAAAGGGTGTTCGACGACGAACCCAAAAGCCCTAAGAAAAAACAAAAGGTTCTCATCGGTCAGGGCAGCAAGGAGAGCAAAGGCGATGGGGAGGGAGAGACTAAGAAGAGAGTGCGCAGGTCTGTATTCACTAGACTAGTTTTAGATATTGAATTAATTATTTTATTATTATATTAATTTATTTATTTAGATATTGATTAATAATTTTCCCTTATTTCACAGATCGTTTACTAAAAGAGTGGAAGAACCCGAGGCAGTTGCACCCGCGGTGAAAGCGAGGACTCAGTCTGCGTGCGAAGACGCCTTTGACAAACTCTGCGAGTCCCCGTCTTTCAGCCCGCTGAAACCAGTCCCGGTTTCCGAAGAAGTGGGGAAAGTCGCGACGACGCTAGACCTTCTGTTCAGCGATTTACCCGGCGATGAAGACGGCCCTGCTGACGACCCCGAAGATCGATTGATAATATCGGAGGCCGAGGTGTCCGAGGCGGAGCAAGAGAACCTTTTCACTTATCAACAGGAGATATTCCCCGCCAGCGATATACCCGACACGATGGAATTCAGCAAAGAAGAAATAAAGACTGAGGAAGAATCATCCAAGGAGGAACCGGCGGCGGTGGTTGGAAGCAGCAAATCTGCGCCCATAATATTAGAGCTTAAACAAACTGCGGCTAAACAAATCCCAGCCGTTGTTGTAGAGCCGAAAACTCTGGATATTAAACCCGCGGAAGTCAGCCCCGCTTTATCTCCGGCCTTAGTAGCTCCGGCGCCGATAAGCACCCGACTACCGGCCACCTCGACTATAGAAGAAAAGTTGTCAGCTGCTGCGCTGGCGTTCAAAACAAAATCTAAAGATGTTAGAAGGGAGGAGGAGACGGATCATAGAAAAGGGGGTAAAGAGGGTTCGAAGAAAGGCGGCGGCGAGACTTCTGTGATAGTTAAAAAGGGGAAGGAGGAACAAACCGGGAAGCTAATCAACGAAACTGATAACGTAAAGAAGGGGGATGAAGAAACCGAGAAAAAGGGAGACGAGGAAGAGCGCAGGGAGGCTATGAGGGTGGCGATCAAACAGAAAGAGGAAGAACTCCAGCAATTGAAAATGAAAAGAGCTGCGGCTGCCGCGGTCGTAGCCGAGCAAAAGAAGAGGGACGAGGATCACAAGCGAAGGGATGAGGAGGCCTCTTCTAGGAAAGAGGAGGACCGCAGAGAGCTAAAGGAGAAGGACAAGGAGAGCAAGAGGAAGCGCGTGATAAGCCAGGAGTTTATAGACTCAACGGACAGCAGCGATTCCGAACAGCGGCTTGTAATCGACAACGAGGATCCCCCCGATGAGAAAAACGCGACGTCTAATTTCGACATCAAGCTTAGAGCCGAGCTTGAAAAACTGCAGGATATACAGGAGGGCAGAATCCCTCAGGCCCAAATGAACACAGATGAAACCTCGCCCACCCAGGGAATAGAAAGCAAGCCGATTGTTATACCGATTCTCAAAAACGAGGAAGAGGCGGAGAACATAAATTCGTTACTTTGCGAGGAGGAGATACCCGGCTCGCCGGCGCCGGTTATAGACGCCGTTGATCAGACCAACGTCTCTACGTCTAATCAGCTACCGTCTCAGGTCGAAACGGCCGAGACTAGCATCGTGCTTTTGGAAATGCCGTTCGCTAGCGCTCCAACTTCTGGAGGACAGACTTCTTCCACAGCCGGCGCTACGCCCTCTGTTAACACGAGTACTAGCAAGGGCGCAGACCTCTCAGTGCCAGTTTCTCTTCCCGTACAACAGGCCCTGGTTATTGCGACGAGAGCGCAGCCCGTTATGCAGCAAATACCTCAACCGCAGGCTCAAGGTGATGGAAAAAAAAAAAAAAAAAAAAATATCTGTTTTCTGTTTTTTAACGCTAATAAATTTTCTTAATAATTCAGCAGCTCCAGTCGGCGCTCAAAGAAGGGAAAGCAACGAGGCGGCACCAGTGATGGATAACACGCCTCCTACGACCCCGGATTCGACTATATCAAACATATCCGGTTCTCCTCGCGGCGACGGTACCGGCGGTTCGTCTCCTCTCTCTGAAGACAACACTAAATCTAACAGAGATAGTTCGGAGGCGGATAACGATTCGGCTAGTAAAGGTCTTGGTGGTGGTTTCAGCGAAGATGATACCAGCATTATTAACGCAGATGGAAGTAACGGCGTGGGTCAGGAAAGAGGAGGAGGAGGAGGAGGGCCTAAATCGTTATCTAATAAAAGGGTTGCCGAGGAGTCGCAATCACCTAAAAAACGAAAACGTAGTAGAAAACATTCCGAGTGCGGAAGTAACGTGGGAAAAAAATCAACGCCAAGACACGCTAGCGCAGTAGGCAGACAACATTCTATGCGACATTCTGGCGGAGGTAGCGACAGCGACGATACCAGCGAAAGCTCAAATATTTGTCCAGGAAATGCGTCAAACGCTACTAGTCACACGGTTGTTAATAGCGTTCCTGATATTGTGTACTCTACCAGGTCACCGAGGCCTTTGAAATACAATTTTTATGTTGAATTAGGTGAGACGGAGGCGATTTTATGCAAGTAATATGAAATTTTGCCCCTTTTTATTTTCTCATTTCGTCTTATCTAATAGATTACATTTTTCAGATCCTGAACTAGACGGAAGCCAACGGATCGCTGTATTACAACAGAAACTCACAGAGCTAAGAAAAACCTATAACGCTGTTAAGGTTGAACTAGCCGGTATCGAAAGACGCAGGAAAAAGCTTAGACGGAGAGAGAGAGAAGGTGATTTTTAGTTTTAAATGTCTTTTTTGATTCCATTGATTTTCGCTCATTTTAAATTAATCATCACATTATTTTCAGCATTAAAAGCAGCGAAGGCAGAAATGCAACAGGCTTGTTCGTGATGAGAGATTTCAAAGAAGTATACATAAACCGAACGGACGAATAATAATAATAATAATAATAATAATAATAATAATAATCATCATCGAGTGTGATTAAATTTTTAAAAAAAGAAAAAGGGAAAACATTATATCAGTGTGATTTTTAGTCAGGAATTGAATATGTAGTATCTGTATCGTGAAAAGAAAAGAAGAGAAAAGCAAAAAAAAAAATAATGAAGAAGACTAAGACTAAGACTAAGGAGAAGAAGAAGAAGAAGATTAAGATTTATCATCGTAATCATCATGATTTGTGATTTTTTTTTGGGCACCTGCAATTGTGGCAAATAATAATCATGACAATTTTTATCAATCATCGCAGTATAATATAATCTAATATAATATAATCTATCTGATCTGTTAATTAATTAATTAATTAATTAATTAATTAATCTATCTATATAACTAGTATCTTGTTTATCTGTATGTATGTATGTATGTATGTATGTATGTATGTATGTCTTTATCGTCGTTATAGGTATTTTACTATTTCATCACACACACACACACACACACAAATTATTTAATCAAAGTTGTATAGATACTATAGCGTTAAGCTCTAGTTTTAATTAAATATTATATACTACATACTATATTATATATATATTAATAGTAGATAGATTATAGGATATATATATTATCTAGTTTGACAATTGTGTTATGATTAGTGAAGAGAGATTGATTGATAGAGAGAGAGAGAGAGAGAGAGAGAGCTGAGTAGGAAGTTATGCGTTGTAAATTAATCTTTGTTTCTTTTGTGATTTGAATGATTATTTTTTACTTTTTATTATTATTATTATTTTTCTTTGTTGAAAAATTATTGCAACTATAAATAGCTAATAATGTTATAATACCTAATTTGAAAGGTAAAAAAAAATGAAAAGAAAAAAAAAATATACTATAAAATGAAAAAAAATCTTTCATTAGTATATTAATTTTATTTTTTTACTAATTACGGACATTCTTTGTTTTTTTTTTTAAACACATACACATAATATATATATATATATATACATATATATGCGTAGACAATAGATTGTTGTAAGACTATTATTTGTTTTTTTTGTTTTTGTTTTTGTTTTTTTTTTTTTTTTTAATTAGCAATACCCGTACTTCGTTATAATAAATAATTATTATTACTATATATAATAATAAAAAAAAAATAATAATATTGATCAATGATATAATACTTTCTCATCTATCATCTTACTTAGTACTTTTAGTTCGCACAGTATATTTCTTATATCGATTCAATTTTTCATAATTATTACCTAATAGGTAAATAAATATTATAGAAAAGAAAAGAAAAGAAAGGAAAAAAAGATTGAAAATTTTAAAAAATCAGATTAGTTAACGCAAAGCTTTTTAACTAAAAAAGAAAAAAAATTTCCTATACATACCAAGTACATACATAATATTATATGGATAAACTTGTATACGTGTATATTATATTTTTTATATGTGCTATTGACAGATCGATTATTATTATTATTAACGTATAACTCTTGAGACTAGACCTTATATTATATTATATTATATTATATTATATTATATTATATTATATTCGCACTTGAATTTATATTCATAATATTTGTAAATACCAATTAGGCAATTACATAATTATTATTATTATAATACATTTATTATTATTTAAATTCAAAATACAATAGGTGTGCGATACGCGTTGATATAATATATAATAATAGTATGTATATGATGAGTATAGATATAAAAAGTTGTATAGAAAAGAAAAGAAAAAAGAAAGAAAATAATACTTACCTACTTTTATATATTAGCGAGGATCTAGTAATTCAGAAATTAAAATCTATAAACATTGCAAGAATTATGGAAGTTAATGCAAAGATTTTTTTTATTCTATAGGTAGTCTTCGCTTCCACGGAGGGAGAGACAAATAATACAAACAGATCATTTTCTCTCTCTCTCTCTCTCTTTCTTTCTTTCTTTCTTTATAATATTAAAAGGGAAAGAGAGAGGAGAGACTTTAACAAGATCCTTCTATATATCTATACTAGTATATATATCGAAGAAGTTTTAATTATCCTTTATATTGATGAAAAAAAAAGAAAAAAAACAGGAATAGATAATAATATTTGTTTATAAATATCATTTCATTGTTTAATGAATAAATAAATAAATAAATAAATATCATATAGTATTGATAAATAATAAGAAAAATAAATATTTAATTTTATTATTTTCGTTAATACTAGTATATTACCTATATATGGTACCTAATTATAGGGATAGAGAAAATAAAAATTCTTTGAATAAACTCAATAATAACAAGATTATAGATTATTATTTTGGCTCAAAACGTTTATACAGATATATTTTATTATTACATTACATTAGATTACATATTAAATTATACATTACATTACATTACATTACATATAGGCTTAGAATTATAATTGGACGTCGGTCTTACATAGAGTGCTGCAGTCGCGTCTGTCTCTCAGCGTTATGTGCGTGCGATTAGCACAAAAAATACACAATATATAATAATAATGATAATTATACAAATATATATATCGTTACCCTATTTATAATAGTAGATATATTATATTATTATTATTACAAACTATACGGCACCTAGGTATTTACTTCGTTACTAAATAATCAATTATTATTATCAATATAACATCTTTCCTTTATTATTATATGTTTTTATTTTTGAATTTTCTTTTTCTTTTTCTTTTTCTTTATACTCTCTTCTTAGGAGAGATTAATTACTATAATATTCAATTAACTTACTTAATCAATTTACAATTTAATTAAACTGCTTAACAACTACCTATATACCGTCTTTAAAAATTTCTAACAAAACAAAAAGAAAAAAAAAAAAGAAAAAATTACAATAATAATAATAAAGAACAAAAAAATTCTTCAATCTCAGAAATTCGCTTGTGTGATAAAAGGAAGAAGAAAAAGTGTTTCTTTTCTCTGTATTTTTTTTTTTTTTTTTTACTCTTTTCTATTAATCTTTCTCTATCTCTCTCGACTTTACTGACTTCGTACTCTATATACAAATAGAAAATATTTTTTTCTTCCTTTCTTTCTTTCTTTCAAGCTTCTGAGTTTTACTAGAACTCTTGTTAATTAATTATCTCAGTTCTTATAGCTATATTTATATATATCAGAAACTAATCTGCTAAATACATAATTTTTTCGTTTATTACAATTTTGAATTTCAGCTTCGTAACACAACAAGTCTCGTTACTGTTCATATTATAGGAAAAATATCGTTACTAGAAAGTGAGAACGAAGAAACAAAAATAAACAACATAGAAAAAAAAGAAAAGTATCATTTAAGACAACATGATCGTCGTAATACTAATTTAAGATCAATATAAATATACATATACATATATAGCGAAAGATGGAAGTACTTGGGGAAGAAAGAAAGACAGAAAAAAAAAAAATAGAAACAAAAACAATTATTGAAGACATAGGTAATTCTTTGACGACGACGACGACAATAATATTAATAATGATAATGACAATCGTCGTTGATCTCATTGAATAAGGAAAAACACCCAAAAATACGAAGAAAAAGAAAGAAAGAAAAAAACCAACAAAAAATTATGGAAAAACATGATAATCTTCAATTACCATATTTGTTCAGTTTCTATTACTTCTGTGTATGTATATATATATGGATCTATCTACTGTACATAATAATTATCGTGTATGGTAGATTCATGTAAAAAAGAAAAAAAAAAAACCAAACCAAACAGAGAAGAAAAAGAAGACGAAAAAAAAAATGCTTTCCAGCACTCCAGATTGTATAAAATAATCTATCCATAGTATAAAAAAAAAGGAAAAAAAAAGGGAAAAAAAAGAGATACTCTCATCTTTTTATGATAATAATGTATTATTACGATGATTAGATGAGAGCGAGAAGACTTTGAGAAAATCAAAAGCGCAACAGACTCAACTCAATTTAACATAATAATAATAATATTCCGTGTTGAGAGAGTTGTGTGTGTGTGTGTGTGTTTAATAAAAAAAAATAAGCAAAAAGACACAAATGAGAGAAAATTTGTTGAGCGAAAGTTTTGGCGACGAGATATTTTACTTTTCTTTTCTTTTCTCTTCTATATAGCATATATATATATATGCTTGTCTCTCTGTGTCTCTGTGTGTGTATATATATTAAAAAATGAAGAAGCTAGGTCAACACGGCGGCAAAGTTGGCGCAGGCATGGTCTCGACAACAGAATTTGTTGTCGTCGTCGAAGACGACGATGCTACTGAATTTGTTTTATTTTCAGCTGCCAGTCTTCGTCTTGCGAACATAAATTGTTCCATTAATTCATGGTGAGCTTCTAGTCGTTCGATGCAATGGAGACACGCTGTTTTTGGCAGAGGATCGTTCATGTTTACCTATAATCATAATCATAATATCTTATATCAATGAAATTTTAGTAAAAAAAATAAAAAAAACAATCTACAGGCTTTTAATGTTATTATTAACTTACGGATATAACGCATGAGATAGATAGAATGATAAATGTGTATTTTAATTATATAATTATAGCATGCGCGCGTGTGTGTGTGTGTGTGTGTGTGTGCGCTTTTGTCTAAAAATTTCAATTTAATTTTTACACTATGTATACGTACCGTAATTGGCAAATAAGCGTTGATTTTTTCAGCAAGTTTCATGCGCTCACCCTCTTCGCCGTATATGTGTATAACGAATCTGTTCATTTTACTGCAAAGTCTGCATATGAAGCCGGTTATTACGGCCTTATCCGTGCTCCCCATTATTATAAATTAATATTATATCTATTTATTTATGTAATTATTATTTTACGATAGTTTTAAGATAGCGTTTGACGATATATTGTTGAAATTTTATGACACTTATCGGGTGACAGGACCAGGGATTTCGTTTATGGTTATGAATTCTCTCTATACTACATGCATGGGTAGGTATAGTGTAATGAGAAAAAAATATCACCACCAACGCTATAGGGTACGCGATACACGATACACTCGCGCGCTGCTTCTTCTTCTTCTTTTGTTTATTGGTAGTTTTAGTTGAATGCAAGGAGCGCTGCGAACGCTATAAGTAACGTAATTAAAGTCACACATTTCTAACATTTTTATATTAAACAATGGTTATATTATTCGTGAAATACATAGCTTATAATTAATAAGAAGGATCGAAAACGAAATTGCGATTCTAATTATCGCTAAATGAAACAATTCGTTCAATTTCTCGACTTTTCATGCGAATCAACATGTGAGACTATTGGCTTAAAAACGTCGGAACGAGGCCCCTAAAAATCTGAAAAAATTACATCAAAACAGTCGCGAATCTGATCTTTCGAATCCATGAAACGTAATCTAAGGAAAATGCCGAATTTTCTTTATTCGTTTCTACCGCATGGGTGAAATGCAGACCTGACATTACTCCCGAAATTTATAGCCTATATACGGCCCTGTCTCGCATGTGGTTCGTGGCTAGTCAGCTGTCATCTGTCAAAGCGAGTCTAGGTTCACGGCGCATAGATTATACAAACACGCGTATATATAGATACACATAAAACACGTATTATACATCGCGATTTGATGAATAAAAATGTTTTGATTTAATGCTATAATAAGAAATACGGATGACATTAAAGCCGAAATATGTATACCGATTTAGA
The DNA here is from genome assembly GCA_963992785.1 of Tenthredo livida. Lineage (NCBI taxonomy): Eukaryota > Metazoa > Arthropoda > Insecta > Hymenoptera > Tenthredinidae > Tenthredo > Tenthredo livida. Next base: position 1,299,268 of record OZ023072.1, read on the forward strand.
TTTAGTTTGTATATAAATGATGATAATTTAGGTCTAGGTAGACGATATAATAATTTGACTCCGTGCGACTAGCCATAGTAGTATAAATAAATGTTTTTCTAAATATCCGAGTGAACACAGCCATAAATAAATCGTACCGTAACTACTACTACGACTGCGACAGAATTCAATATGGTGGTTGATAGATTGATCAACTGTTGATGACCCGAGAAAATAGTACAACATAATGAATAGAAATGTTTAATAATATTGCCGTTTACTTCGCGGGTGAACGGTAGTAGTGTGTTAAGTTATGGACTTGAGGTGATCAACGGCCGCGTCACGGCTAGAGACACATTAAATCATGTGCGATGTGTGCGCAGACTTTCACGATCTTCTTCTATCCTGTAAGCGACGAAATCAACACACATCAAAACCGAGACATAACCTATATCATATTTTTTCATTCTTCTTATTCTTATTCTTATTCCTCTTATTCTTCACAATTCTATATAATAAATTACAATAACACACATTCATTCATTTATCGATATAATAGCGCACATAACTTTTAAGTAAAAAAAAAAAAATATCATTTATCAAACTCCGTGACTTTATCCATAAGAAAAATCAAAATCACAAGCACAATAAAATAAAATAACCTCTTCTGCATTTTTTCTCTCTCTCTCTCTCTCTCTCTGTTCATTAGAGATTATCATTATTATTATTATTATTTCCATTAATCTATTATTCTAATTCTATTTTACAGACGAAGAGAGAGCCTCTAAAGAACAGGACGAGATTGCTAATCTCTGCGTATCAGACGTCGATACAATACTGCAATACGTCAACCAATGGGTTCAAAGGTGTTTAGATTTATCTTATATCAAATTTTCTCTTTTTTTAATTTTTTTTTTTCAAATTTTTTTCATTTTTTTATTGTATTCATATTTTTTGTTCGCAGACAATGTATGTGTTGCTACAGGGACGTGAAAAGCTTCGACAGATTTACCCGGCTTACTCAGAGCGTAGTTTTGTCAACACTTCAACAATTACAATCTATACAAGACGAGGACAAGGATAAGAATAAAAACAAAGACAAAGACAAAGACAAGGATAAAGACAAAGAGAACGATAACGACAATGATAAAGATCAGAATTATGGGATTAAAAATAGCGATAAAGATGAGAACGCCGAAGACGAGGAGGAGGAGGATGAGAATGATGATGATGATGATGACCAAGAAGAGAAAAACAAAGACAAAGACAATTTAAAACCTGTAAACGAAGGAACACAAGATTCAAATAATGCCCAATTGAATTCTATCGTTAAAAAGGATTCGTGGTCGCAACAGGATAGGGAAAAATTACTTCATCTACTTTCGAAAATATTTTTACTAAACTTTCCTCTTTATATCGCTATGAAACATGGCGGAGCTATAAACCCTTTAGCTCCTGTAAAGGTATAAAAACAATAGTTCGTTATGCAAAATTTATCGTAACTTGTTTGTTTCGTTATTTAAAGAAGCCTAAATCTATGGCGCAAGTATAGCTCGAAATTTTGGTACTTGCTCGGCTAGTCGATGCTTGAAATACATTTTTTGCACTTTTTTAACTGGCTTTTTCGTTCCAGGATGAAGGCGGGTACTGCGAACCGCATGATCCGGAGGTTCCAGCGCCTCTGATACGCGCAGTTTCCGTATTTTGTCATCAGGGAGGCTTCAATATCATGTCTGCCTGTTTTGATATGGAAAATTCGCTGCCTGTTGGTCTTGCACACTCCATGGTCGCCGTTATTTGCAATCTTAAATTGTGGCTTAATTATGGTAGCGTTATTCAGCTGTTCGTGCCTTTGAGGAGACGGGTAATGAGGTATATGTGCAGACTTGGAGATAAGGAACTAAGAACACCTGCTGTTAGAACTATGGCAGGTTCGTTAAGCACGATGAACTTTTTTTAACGAATAAAATTCGTTATCGCTAATCGACTGAAACGAAATTATGACTTCGGAATCTCTCATCGTTGATAAAACTCCATCATTTAACTGATATTCAACTTTTCTCCAGATTTCATGTGGAGTGCAGTAAAGGATCCTATAGACGCAGTACTGCCTACATTCGACAGAGACGGTCTCGATCTGGCGTTCAAATATTTCACAAGTACGACGTTGACTATGCGTCTAGCAGGTGTGGCGCAGATAAACACTCACATAACTGCATTCAACGAGCTATGTAACAGCGAGACTGTTGCAGAAGTTGAACAAGTTGGTCACGCGCTGGCCGCCTGGCTAACTGAAAATAATATAATCGCGCATATATTCGGGCCCAATTTACATGTCGAAGTTATTAAGCAGAGCCACATTGTACTCAGCTTTCTCGCTATGGAGGGAAGAATATCACCTTCAGATATGGACACCATGTGGCAAGCCGCGCAGTTAAAGCACTGCGGCAGGCCTGTTTACGACCTTTTAGCTCCTCTCGTAAAGCATCTAGCTCCTACGCCTGTACTTCATTTATATTCACTGCTAGGAAAGCTGGAGCCCAAAGATCACACTGAGCAAAGTCTGTTCCTCGCATCTGCTCTGATTAAATTTATCTGGACATCGGGGGGATCCGGGTACCCAGGAGGTCTGGCGATGAAAAATAGAGGAATTCTTGTCAGCTCTGGGGGTATCGGAGGCAGCAGTAGCAGCGATCCTAGCGGAATGGAAGGCTCTAGCCCAGACGAAGAGGAGGAAGAGCCTAGCCCAGCACCTTCGGACGGTCCTTCACCCAGAAAACAGGCCAGAGGAGACAGCAGCGATTGTGAAGGTGAAAAAATCGCAATTTTTAGTTCCATTAGTTTAGCTATTCGATACTAATATTCAATTTATTCACAGCAAACTTCAAGGTCGAGAGTCTGGAGACCGGAAATGTATCATTGGGGGTAAATGAGGCTGAAGAAACGGTCAAAACTAGGGAAGACATTGAGTCCAAGAAGCCCGACGAGCAGCTAGACTGCGCCTTCCAAGCCTCTGACCTCAAGGAAAAGCAGAGTGGCTCAGACGCTGAGGCTGACACTGAGAAATCAAACACGGAGGAGGCGGCCGCGGCGGATAAAAAACGCAAAAAGATATTGAGGAAGAGAAAAAAGCCGCTCAGATGTATGGCGAAGAATTCGGCGATGGAAAACGACAAGAAATTGAAGGGAAATAAGCTCCCGGATTTTGACGGAGCAAAAAAAACGCTGGATCCGGCCACCTCCAACATCGTCGATACCTTGGATCAGGTGAAACAGCAAGCTATGGCGATGGAGCCGAGCGATCAACAGGTTCCGACCACCGCAGCTCTTCTGAGACGAGCTAACAAGAGTAAATACCTCTCTTTGTTGGACAGAGGCCCAGATTCAGCCGAAACTTCTCACGATGAGGAAGACAGCGACGTAGCCGGGGCCGTTGTAACAGCCGGCGAAGACACGGGCGCAGTAATGTCCGAGCTAGCCGGCCTCGTTCACGCGAGCGGCCCGCCCTTCCTCGCTTCGAATTTAGACGAGATGTTATCCGATGAAGAAGGCTCTTATAGCAGCCGGATATCGAACAAAAGCGAAAAGAACATGGCAGATTTTGACGGCGAGGAAAGCGGCTGCGAAGAAGAACTCGCACAGCTTGCTGCCCGCCATCTTACTGCTATACAAATGCAAGCCTATCATCAGGACCACCAGCACCCTGCCATGACGATAAGAAGGTCTGTTTGTCGTCCTCCTCAGGTCAGAACGACCCGGCAGACTTCTTCTTCGTCTTCGTCGGCCAGGATAAACTCCCAGTTTAATTTAGACACCGTTTGCAAACCGGGCAATACTCTGCTCTGGGATATACTTCAGGATGATAAGATCGGGAGTTTGGGAGAGGGACTGGCTCTCGAGGCAGAAAAGGCCCTCTGCAATCTGCTATGCTTCAACGTGGACAGACTGATACCAATGAAGTTCATCGAGGGATGCCTGGAGAACTTAGCTTCTAACAGATCGGTCGTTGTCTCTCTGAGATTACTCCCCAAACTTTTGGCAAGCTTTCAGCAGTTCGGGGCAATGGACGCGCACACTATTACAACCTGGGCTGATCGCGAGCGGGGAATGATGAGGCATTTTTTTAACAACTTAAGAACCTACGCCAGCAACGGACAGAAGACTAATCTATACTCTCATCAAATCGAGGTCCAAGTCAGGCTCCAATTTCTTTCATCTATATTCTCGCCGCTCGGATCGCCGGACTCTTTCAGACTCAGTTTAGAACAGGTCGACATACTTTGGCAGTGTTTATCCCAGGATCAGACATGCTCGGACGAACTTTTCAGCTGGTTACTTAGCCAGGCTAAATCAACGGAACAACACGCCCTGGGAATGGACACATTGAAACACTTGTGTATGAGGAAACTGCCCAGTCTTCCACCAGAGACAATCAGCATGACCGGATTATTGCTGTTTCAACAGCTTTGCAACCTCGCGAGGCTTGCCGCCGCCCATTTGGACCGACCCTTGAGGGACGTTGACACAGTAGGGATGGACTTTCTGTGGAGAATTGCCCTCAGAGCTAAGAGTACCGACGTCAGTATGGCCGCCATACAATACCTAAACGGGTACTACATGTCTCGTCAGCTAACACAAGAGGCGGAATTTGTATCGCAATGCATGACCCACTTGGCCGCGGCCAGCGCAGATCTGGAAACTAACGAGGAGGCTAGCCTGCGTTGTATACAGAGAGCTTTACTCCTGCTCAGAACCCATTTAGAGGCTTTTAGAAAACGATACGCCTATCATTTGAGGAGATGGGCGCTCGAGGGCAGAGGCGCGGGCAGCCACGTAGCGATGAATACATCTGACAAGGGTCAGCAGTTGAGGATATTTGTTCAGCCTGCTGGAATACCTGACAAAACAAGCTTCGCTCTTCTAAGTACAGATTTTGTGGCCGATCTTAGAGCTGAGGTGGCTAAATGGTGGGACGACACCCAAAATTGTCAGGAAAAAACGTCGCCGACTTCTGTTAATTCGAACAGTAACGGCAGCTCGGTTTTGGGATCGCTTCTTACCGACGGACCTATAAGGATGATAACTCAGGGTCAAGAATTGACGATTGATTTTGACGAGAAAACATTGCAGGAAATGGGCTTCAAGGATGGACAACTTGTTTTTATTTCTTTGGGAGCTGGGCGGGGAAGCGGCAGTGGTAGATGCGGCAAGCGAGACATAGACTCGCCCTCTCTTCTACCTCCACCTCCAAGGGAGTCTTTACCCACTCTGCTTCTCCTCAGGCCTCAATACTTCGAGCAGCTTTTCACACTCATGAGAACTCTGAGCGCTATGAAAACCACGGTGAAAGGAGGGCAGGCGATTCCGCACACAAAGGCTCAGGTGCTTTCCAGAAGAGTTTGGGACACTTTGACGCTGCTACCTACGAGCCCGACTTTGTTGCGAGGATTTCAGAAGCTGGGGGAAGCGTCTCTCCCCGAATTACTCGACCCCGCGAGCCCGCAGAAGCTCATGTACTCTTTATACATCGTCGAGTCTCTGAGCAGAAGGAACACCTCCAATCAGCCGACGTCTACGAGCAGCGTAACCATCACCCCGGTCCACGAGGGCGGCGGGGATGCGGACGAGGCCGACGATAAGGACAAGGACTTGACTTGGGCTTCAGCATTCGTTAATCATGGGGGCCTCAGGCATCTGTTCGACATATTTATGTCCGGTTGTTTAGAGCGAGGCGATGGCAGCGAGTGGCAGCAGGACTGCCTAGCCAGCCTTTTAAAGCAGCTATGTCACCTCGGGGTGGTAAAAGAAGAGAGGAAGAGAACAAAGGCTGACAAACTTCTGGTACCAAGGCTGAACGAGGCGATGCTAGGCATGATGGACGTCGACACAGTCATGCCAAGGATAACTAGCATACTTCACGAGGCCTCGCTACCCAGGGATCCAAACCATTATAAAACCGGGCTATTTGGATGGGCGCAGGTCGTTCATTACACAACTGCACTGCTGGTATGCTGGGTGCACAGTGATCCAGCTGCTAGACAGTCGCTGTTCTCGTCTTCTGAACCTTTTGGGAAATCATGGCTGAGGAGACTCGTTCTTGAAGACCCAGAACCAGCTGTTAGAAGAGAAGTATGCACTGCCTTGTACAGACTCTGCTTAGGCTCGACAGGGTCGGATGATGGAGGATTGGACACTTCCAGCTTAATAGGACCCATGCTTACGACGCTACTCGAACATCTGGTGACCGCCGAGGCCATGAGGCCCTCCCACCAAAGGCCGGATTTACATCTTCACTTACACCCGGCTTTAGACGACGGCAAGGAACCCTATGGACCAGCCTGCAGGGATTATTTCTGGCTGGTTTGTAGACTGGTCGATTCACTGCCAGAGGATATAATCAAGGAAAATTTAGAACAGTCTTGCGTCTCTACTATCGATATCGAGGCTCTTGCTGTTAGAGTTATAGACTCTGTTCTTACCAGAGAAGACCTTGAGACTAGGCATAATACCGTCGAGGATGACGGGCTCGTTGGACTTCTCAATCTTGCTTGCAACGTTATGATACACAATCCCCCATGTAAGCAGGGAAAACTTGGTCAACAACTTTTGCACGAGGTGTTTGACTTTTTATTCGCGCTTCCAAATCCCAGGACAAAACACGTGCCTAAATGCAAGAGCCAGGTGTCCAGATCAGCCGCGTTTGACCTGCTTGTTGAACTTGTGAAATCGGCGCCAGGAAACTACAGGATTCTTCACGAAAAATTAGTCGCCCAGCACAGGCCTGGACCCCATTCTCCATACCCTTGGGACTACTGGCCCCACGAGGACGGGAGATCCGATTGCGGATACGTAGGACTCACCAACTTGGGAGCAACCTGTTACATGGCTAGCTGCATGCAGCATCTTTACATGATGCCTCAGGCGAGGATATCGATCCTAGGAGCTGATTGCGCGGGCGCTAACAAGCACCAATTAACACTCAGAGAGCTTCAAAGGATGTTTGCTTACCTCCAAGAGTCTGAAAGGAAGGCTTACAACCCTAGGAGTTTTTGTAGAGTATATACGATGGATCACGCCCCACTAAACACAGGAGAACAGAAAGATATGGCAGAGTTTTTCATCGATCTTGTATCAAAGCTTGAGGAGATGACAATCGACCTGAAGAATCTTGTCAAAACACTTTTCTGTGGAGTTATATCAAACAACGTTGTTTCCTTGGATTGCGATCACGTCAGCAGAACATTGGAGGAATTTTATACAGTCAGATGCCAAGTGGCCGATATGAGGAACTTGTACGAAAGTCTTGACGAAGTAACGGTCAAAGATACTCTCGAGGGCGATAATATGTACACTTGTTCGCAATGCGGGAAAAAAGTTAGAGCCGAGAAGCGAGCGTGTTTCAAAAAACTCCCCCATATATTGTGTTTCAACACAATGCGTTACACTTTCAACATGGTAACAATGCTTAAGGAAAAGGTGAACACGCACTTCAGTTTTCCCCTAAGATTGGACATGTCTGGATACGTCGAGAAGAAATTAATGCCGCAGCACTATCAGGAGGAGAAAAAAATCGCCTCTGAAAAACGGAAGTCCGAGAGCGAGGGGAGCTCTTCTAATATTCAAGAGGACAAAGAAACAGCCCCTATGGAACACCACCAGTACGATTTGATAGGAGTAACTGTTCACACAGGAACTGCTGACGGGGGACATTACTACAGTTTTATAAGGGACAGAACTTGCCCCAATAAAAACAAGTGGTTTTTGTTCAACGACGCAGAAGTAAAACCCTTCGATCCAAACCAAATAGCCGCCGAATGTTTCGGCGGGGAAATGACCAGCAAAACTTACGATTCTGTTACCGATAAATTCATGGACTTTAGCTTTGAGAAGACGAACTCTGCCTATATGCTGTTTTACGAATGGTCAGCCGACCCTGGTGATCTACATAGAGAAGACGAGGCTACTGTATCCAGCCTGATGGACGCTCCTCAGTCTCTTCAGCCACAACAAATTGTGAACAAACCACCGCCTTTGGAACTTAACAAGGAACTTGAGGAGTGGATCTGGCAAGATAACATGCACTTTCTTCAGGACAAAAACATATTCGAACATACTTACTTCAGTTTTATGTGGCAGATATGCGGCTACATACCTCAAACCCTGTTATCCATGCAGCCAGACATAACTGAGATGTCGGCTGAGTTATCGACCTCGTTTTTTATGGAGACATTCATTCACGCTAAAGAAAAACCCACGATGGTTCAATGGGTCGAACTTCTTACTAAACAATTCAACGGATCTGTTGGCGCGTGCGCTAGATTCTTGGAGAGAATGGCTGGCGATTCTTGGTGGCCTATACAAATACTCGTCAAATGTCCAAACCAAATGGTTCGCCAGATGTTTCAGAGACTTTGTATACACGTTATTCAGAGACTAAGGGCCACCCAGGCGCCCCTTTATCTCGCTTGCGATACAGAGGGAGATCTGACCACCGTTGGTACCCAATCATGCGTTACTAGATTCGTTAGGATGCTGCTTTCCCTGATGGAACTCGCCAAACAACATCTGAAACATCTGACTGAGTACTTTAGCTTTTTGTACGAGTTTAGCAAAATGGGAGAAGAGGAGACCCTCTTTTTAATACAAGTACAGGCCATATCTACAATGGTAAATTTCTATCTTGGCCACAAGACTCACGAGTTTGTTGACACTGTTAGCGAGGAGGAAGAGGAGGAAGAGGTCGTAGCCGTTCCTACCGATAAGCTCAGACCCGCTTCTTTGGACAAAATGATTACTCTGATCGCTGCATTGGTCGAGAGAAGCAGAGGCGCTGACCACAGGTTTAAACGCTTATTTAATTTCGTTTATTAAAATTTGTATTCCTGGACAAACGAACTTAAAGCCTTGTTATTTTCAGACTGACTCTATCGCCGGCGGACCTGAACGCAGTAGCTGGAGGAAAGGGCTTTCCCTTTTTGTACCAGCAAACAAGAGACGTGATAAACCTAAACCAGACAAGAAATTTAATCCAATCATTGTGCCGCTGGAATGATCGACTTGCAGTACACATAGTGACAATGATATTTCAGGCAATAACAAAACACACAGATGTTTGCCAGCCATTTTTTAAACTGTTAACTTTTCTCACCGAAGGATCAGGGCCCAGCGGTTTACCTTGCATGACTCAACTAGTTTTAGGAAGAGTTTGGGAAGCCGCGAGAGTCGCGCCACACGGAGCCCTGGAATGGCTAGCGCTCGCTGTTGCTAGAAGCAAGTTAGCTCATGCCTGGGTTTTACAAGGGCTTGATACATGGCTTCAACATTTTTTATTAGAACACTCTAATCAGAGGGTCAGATCTGCGGCAGCATTTCTACTGGTATCTCTGGTGCCTTCGACCCATTTTAGACAAGGATATAGAAGCGCGCACAGATTAGGACTCGGATGTAACTCGGCAAGGGAATTACAGCTATCGCCAGAGGCCGTATTGATACTGCATCAAGTTTACACTGCGCTTTTGAGGCTCCTTCAACCAGCCAGACATTATATTGACATACAAACGCATGGGACTATGAAACTCACTGCCTATTTTGCCCTGCTAACTTACTGCGTCGTTTCTAAGACTGAAAAACTAATGGTTAGCAAATCAATATCGTTTTCCAAATCTCAATCCGAGCTACAGATTTTCATTATGCGATTCAAACTATTACCACTATTAATCATCGACTTAACACGTTTACAGTTTGGCCAATACTTGAACGATCTGTGGACTTTGTTTCATCCAAAATTATCGGAGCCAAGTATTCCAGTACATCATAATAAACAAGCTGTGTTACTGTTCTGGTATCACGTTTGCTCCGATTGTCCAGAGAACGTAGCAATGATACTGCACAATCCTCACATCACAAAGAACATTGCATTTAACTATATATTGTGAGTTGTCTCTCCCTTGTTCGCAGTCTCGAAAATCTAATGAAATTACCGAACGCTTATCGATTAACGTTTTTCATTTCCCCAGAGCCGACCACGAAGATCAAGACGTCGTGTTATTCAATCGTGTAATGCTTCCGGCTTACTACGGTCTCTTAAGACTATGTTGTCAGCAATCTAGAGCCTTTACACGACAGCTAGCTGCTCATCAAAACATACAATGGGCTTTCAAGAACATTACACCACATCCGACTCAATATTCTACGGTAATAGAAGCTGACTGAGTCTCTCCTCCATCCAGTTCGACTATGACCTTTAGTTTACGCCCGATTTTTTTTTCAGGCCGTCGATGAATTGTTCAAACTCATGCAGCTACTCGTCGCTAGACATCCGGATCAGACTGAACAAGAGGAAGCGGAAATTGCATCCTTCAGACGCGGCACACTCTCATCCTACTTACAAGGCCTTGATGGAAGGTCCTGTTGGGCCACGCTGATCTCTGCCTTCAGGTAACGACTACGAAATGAAAGAGGAGCAAGGAAGCAGCGTAGTCTTCTTTTAGAAAACATCTAAACTCTCTCATTCTCTTTCTCCAGGATTCTCATCGAATCTGACGACGACCGTCTCTACGTCGTTTACAACGGAGGTCTGAGCATGGCTCTGGAGGCTTTTCACATGCTACATATAATGTACCATGAAGCAACGGCGTGCCACGTTGCGGGAGACTTGGCGGAGCTGATAGCTATAATAGTGGAGTTAATCCGTTGCGTTAGAACAGCGAGGGACGGTCCTGACGCTAGAAACATTCTAGCAAATAGCAAGGAATGGCCAGATGTACTGAGGAAACTTGCTACTCTACTAAATACGTACAATCCACCCGATATGCGGACTCTGGCTATAGACCTGCTCAAAGAATTAGTCATGCTAGTGCCTGCAGAAGCGATATCTATATTGGCGCCGTTATTGTCTCATTGCCACGCAGCTCTCCAAGAATCTCACGCTGCTGTACCACCGGGGCCTTATCTTCCTCGTAGATCTACACCGCCGGGTAAAATGGCCTCTAGACCGGCCCGACCCATGGTCCAAATGGCCGTTCCTCATTCACAACTTGAAGCGTCTAAAGGAGTAGACCTCGAGTACGACGGCGCACTCCTAGAGTTCTACTTACCTTATCATGAACTTATAGACGTCATGTGCAGACTAGCTATAAATAACGACTGTATGACCGATACGCTTGTTAATTTGAGCGCTATGCTTGGGTTTGAAGGTGAAGATTGATTATTTTAAGAATTTAGACTCTGAGAAATTCTCTTGGATATTAAAAATGAATGAATTTCACTGTTTTACAGGAGTTCCGTTGCACTTGGCTCTGTTTCCTCGTCTCTGGTTAGACGTTCACGCGGCAACTCATATAGACAGAAAACACATAGCTGCGTTACTCTGCTCATCTTATACAGTGGACTACGTGGACGCTGTACTTTTAGACGAAAGATCATCGCTTGGTGTACCGGCGATACACGCCTTCCTGAAAACGTTTTTTCCGAAATTAGCAAGCCACGTATTGACCGAACAGACCTGTTCGCTGATAGACAATTTGGTCAGTTCTCTTACCGCCATGGTTGAAGCAGTCGACGTCCAAGTAGCGGCTCACAGATTGACGGGAGATCTGCGAGCGTTGGCTTTGGTTTACAGCAGCGGAACGCGACTGAAACCTCCTGGGGGACTTCAGCCAGCCTTAGACACGCTTTTGGCTAGAGCTAGAGCGGCCAAAGCTAAAGAAAAGGAATCTAGCCAGAAGGAAGCTGAGGCGCCTACTAAAAAACGGAAGTTTAGTTCCAGCGAAGAGGAAGAACAGGAGGATAAATCCGTTCTTTTATTGGTTGATGAGAGCAAGGAACCTAAGACCGGGTTCATAGTTAATACAGAAGATAAAACTAAGTGCGATAAAGAAGAGCTAGTTAGGCAAGTAAAGGATACTGAAACTGATGAAGATAAACCGCCGGAGGATAATGGAAATAAAAAGACTAATATAGATACTAATATCACTAATTTATCCTCCGCTGCTGTTAGTGGTACTAATTCGAATACGAATACTAATACTAATACTACTACTAGCAGTTGCGCTAGTCAGTTAAGGTGCTCTCTGACCAATGTATCGTGGCTTGAAATGCTTGAAAAAACAATTGTAGATCTTCAAATGATAGTACAATTGCAAATAAAAAATAATTAAGACTGTGCGACGATTACGATTACGATTACGATTACGATTACGATTACGATTACGACTATGACGACGACGATGATGATGATGATGTTATAATATAATAAATGGCATATAATCTGGGGTTCTCATTTGTTCTATAACTTTCGATTTTCATTTGATTCTTCATTCTATTTTATTTTTATTCTCTTTTTTCTATATTCTATTCTCTTCTCATCACATAATAATTAAATATAATCTAGGTACATACTTTAAATTTCTTTTTTTTTTTTTGTACAGAATATACATGAAATAATTTTCAAAAAAGTTTAAATAAAAGTTATAAAAGAAAGAAAGAAAAAAACAAAAAAGGAAAAAATCAATCAATAAATAAAGAAATGACAACTATAAGAAGTAAATAACAATTATTAATATTATTATTATTATTATTATTATTATTATTATTATTATTATTATTGATAAATTAAATAAATAGCATCTTATATTATATTAATATTGTGTAAAGTCCTTCTTAATTAAAAAAAAATATACATACATACATACATACATAAATAAATACATATATACACAAACGATAGCGATAAGTGTCCCGCCCGATGATATGCAACCGAGGCAACATCTTCTTTTGAGTTGGCAATACCCTAGGCAATAGTAGATTTCTATTTTATGGGCAATAGCTGACTCGAGCCCCTAAGACGAATTAAAAATTCAATCTGTCAAAGCGTCAAAACATCAAGAATAATAATAATTTTAAATAACTTTACTTCATAATTACTTTTACTAATTAAATAAAAATTTAAATATACACTACATTTAGAATAGGGTAAGCCTAAGGGACGAATGCTGCGCCCTATTACACGCAACCTGCGGATCATAATATTATTCTGCTCATCTTAGTTCCGTAGTTTGTCACCCGGTGGCGCCACCGGCGTAAACTGACCTACTCAACGGCGTCCTTGCCCCTCTCGCCCCACTCAAGGATGGGGTGACCAAGCAAACCGGTCTAGCCGGGTTCAGTGGCCTTCGTGGCGCCGACGAGTAAACAGGTTTGTGACGTAGTAGACGTTCTTGGGAAAACTTACGCGCCGAGTTGACCAACGTGTGAGAAAATGCTTGACAGGAGGTACGCCGCGTCGTTACGAGTTGAGGAGGCGTAAGTTTTTAATATTCCGATCACCATTTTACCATAACCATAAATAATTATGAATTTTCGCGTATTACAAAGTGTCGCGTATTTCAATCAGCGAAGTAAGTGACGATTGGAGGCCTTTGATTATTATTCAGGGAAGTAGGGAATCGTTCGTTTTCAAGTATATTCTATCCCTACCCGCGAATAACTCTGTGAAAACGTACATTTCTTGCGAACATAACCTCTCCGATCTATTTTTCATACAAATATACTAGGTAAGGGAGATTCATTGATAACCTCGCGATAATTATCATCCCATCGTATAAGCAATCATATAATTTCAAGTTCCTCTTCAATCGTTTGCTCTACGAGCATATTAGTGTTATTCTAAGTATACAAAAGTTTTCCTGGCGAATGCTTGATCCCCGATTTATTCTTGCCTTCCATACTTTGACGGAGATCTGAATAAGCGTTGCATGTACTCGAGATGCATGGATCCTACGTGCCAATTGGTCGGAGATGGACGCCAGCCAACACTATCTGGCTAGTTATGGATTCATGGTCAACCAACACAGTGGTAAGCTTTATATTATATCAGCCACAGACCCTGTATAACTATAAATGTATATCGACAACACAATCAAGGCTAAAACGCATTTATCTAGCGATACTCGGACAGTATCTATCTCTGGATCCAACAACGTTTGTGTCAATCTCAACAATATCCCCGCGTTTCAGAATCGGGGAGAGAAAATCAGATCTGGATAGATTATGTGCCCAATCACCAGTCCTATATGCCTTTTCAACTATTCGAAAACAGACCAAGCTGGTAATTGACCTCTCATTTGAGGGACCATTGTCAGAGGCAAGGAGGATATTAGCCTCAAGGTAATTAATTTATGATATTGATTGGCTTCTAGCCACCACAGGCTGCAATGCATCAATTGCCTCATGTTATCGAAATCAAATTGCCGCTGATCCGTTGTACATCTAAAATAAATCACCTTTTTAAATCCATGTTTCACAGCTTCTCTACCACCCTACACCTTTAGCTGGCTATGGAAGCCCCTAGCTTACCTCTGTCCTCGACATACACCAGATACTTTCATGGCGACTTGGTTCTACTCACCTGCGAGGGAAACACCTGAGATGTACCCGGAGGCAACATATTGACGCAATTCGTGTGATACTTGGATATCTTATTAAAGGGTAAGTTCAGAGACTAGGAACACTCATTTTTTTTTTTAAGCAATTTTAACTTGCTTCTTTTCAATGGCAAAATCGAATCTTTCTTTTATATTCACAACAGTAGTAAGAGCTTGATGAATCTCAAGAAAATTGTTCACTTGATTTGGATATAAATTTGCCTTGTAGTAGAGAAATATTTGAATAATGAGGATCAAGGATTGAAGGTTTTTAAATAAATACAGGTATAAATTACTATAGAATTAATTATAGGCATCGCATTTATTTTTCAAACATCTTACAGACTTCAATATTAGTAATAAATTACTTTACAGTCCCATTCTTTGGTTCTTAGTTGAGCATGTTCGCTTGAACAATACATTGAGTTAATTTATGCCATGTAACATATATTAATCTAGTTTTTATTTTCACAGGGGTTGTTCGTGGAGGGAAAAAACATAGTCCTGCCTATCTACAAGAAAGCCTCTTGAAAGTTCTTCATTACAACGATTCACGCCAGACAGTGGAGCAGTCCAAATACCAGGGGAATGGCTATTATTGATGGGGACTAATGGCTTCAAACGGCTATTATTGTGTATAAAGTAGCATAGGAGTATAGTTTTAGGCTGAGTTCGCAATTACAGTTACTTTATCATCAGTTTAAATAACTTGACTTTATAATTAGTTTTATTAACTTTACTTTATAATTCGTTTCAATAGCTTCACTTTATAATTCGTTTTAATAGCTATACTTTATAATTAGTTTTCATAGCTTTACTTTATAATTAGTTGAAATAACTTTGCTTTATACTTACTTTAAATAACTCTAATTTATAATTACGCTGAATAACTTTACTTTATAATTACTTTTACTAGTTGAATCGAGTTTAATTACACATTACCAAAGTAATGGGTAATTAAATGAGTAGTTTCATCAAAAATGTAATTAGTGACTCGCAACACTGCAAATATTCATGCAATAATAAAATTGTTTATGCAATAAACATGTATCATTATAGTAAATTACCACATTCTTGAATAAATATCTCTTGAAATTGTAAATAATCAATCGTTGAATCATTTCCCCCTGTCCTTTCCTTGCCTATACTAAAAATTAGGTATCAACTGACAGAATTTTAGGAGTGAATTTTCTGGCAGTTGATACCTTTTTTTTAAGGAGTCAATTTTCTGGCAGTTGATACCTTTTTTTTAAGGAGTCAATTTTCTGGCAGTTGATACCTCATGGTGTCGAAAACGACTCCTTGAAAAAGGTATCAACTGCCAGAAAATCGACTCCTTAAAAAAAGGTATCAACTGCCAGAAAATTCACTCCTAAAATTCTGGCAGTTGATACCTTCTTTAAGGAGTCCATTTTCTGGCAGTTGATACCTTTTTCAAGGAGTCGTTTTTGACACCATGAGGTATCAACTGCCAGAAAATCGACTCCTTAAATAAAAGGTATCAACTGCCAGAAAATCGACTCCTTAACAAAAGGTATCAACTGCCAGAAAATTCACTCCTAAAATTCTGTCAGTTGATACCTAATTTTTAGTATAGGCAAGGAAAGGACAGGGGGGAATGATTCAACGATTGATTATTTACAATTTCGAGAGATATTTATTCAAGAATGTCGTAATTTACTATAATGATACATGTTTATTGCATGAACAATTTTATTATTGCATGAATATTTGCAGTGTTGCGAGTCACTAATTACATTTTTGATGAAACTAGTCATTTAATTACCCATTACTTTGGTAATGTGTAATTAAACTCGATTCAACTAGTAAAAGTAATTATAAAGTAAAGTTATTCAGCGTAATTATAAATTAGAGTTATTTAAAGTAAGTATAAAGTAAAGTTATTTCAACTAATTATAAAGTAAAGCTATGAAAACTAATTATAAAGTGAAGCTATTGAAACGAATTATAAAGTGAAGCTATTGAAACGAATTATAAAGTGAAGTTATTTCAACTAATATTAAAATGAAGTTATTTAAACGAATTATAAAGTAAAGATATTAAAACTAATTATAAAGTAAAGTTATTTCTACTAATTATAAAATAGTTATTCAAAAGTAATAAACTTCACTTGAAAAAAAATTGACTTACAATTTTTACAACACTGAATATTTGATTGGACAAATTGTAGATGTGATCGTAATATGTATAATCTATCACGTATATCACTGAAAACTACATATTTGGCACTTCTTAAGTTCCGAGATTAGCTAGAACTATAATTAGGAAACAATAAAACTAGTATTATACTCTAAACTAATCGTTGCGACGATAATACATGCATATACGTACGAAGGTATATTTTACAGAATGCCAAGTACAATGTTTGTAGCAGATAGTATTTATATCGGTCTTGCTGAGAACAGCGAGCTGTTTATTTTTATTTTTCAGACCACCATACGAATAGAGAACAGAGTCATTATTCTCACCATGGTTTTCGTTAACGATAATACTTTAACAACGTCATTTCGCCACGAGAACAGTAGAATAATTCATTACTCTATAAATATAGTTGTTCTCAATAGATACTAATGAGTCTCCAATTCGTGGATCTCTGAATTGTCTACTCTCTATCCATTGAGGACAATTTCACAAAGGAGTGAAGTATATTCACGTACGTATATCGTATATGCATGTATTATGCGCAGTTACCTGCATAGATATTGCGAATATTTCATACGGTAATGGCTAATCCAACTATTTCAGTGTCTACTGCTCTCCTCTTTCAAGTACAATGAAGTTATTAGGCTAACAAAAAATATTATTGGCCGAGATATTCAGAAATGTTTCAACTATTGAATTATATCAATATCATATCATAATCTATTACAAATTCTCATCTCTTCCGTGATATTACAAGTTTTTTCCTCGTTTGATTATAACATTACCGTATGAACTAGTCAGGTAGAGCGTGCTGTATAATCACGAGTGAAAATAGAGTATCGCTTGTAGTTTCTACAATGGATTTAGAATAATCTGGTCTAATCTAATTAGAGAAGATTCGAGATTTTACCAAAACTGATTCCAAAGGAACTGTAATTGCGAACTCAGCCTGAAACTATACTCCTATGCTACTTTATACACAATAATAGCCGTTTGAAGCCATTAGTCCCCATCAATAATAGCCATTCCCCTGGTATTTGGACTGCTCCACTGTCTGGCGTGAATCGTTGTAATGAAGAACTTTCAAGAGGTTTTCTTGTAGATAGGCAGGACTATGTTTTTTCCCTCCACGAACAACCCCTGTGAAAATAAAAACTAGATTAATATATGTTACATGGCATAAATTAACTCAATGTATTGTTCAAGCGAACATGCTCAACTAAGAACCAAAGAATGGGACTGTAAAGTAATTTATTACTAATATTGAAGTCTGTAAGATGTTTGAAAAATAAATGCGATGCCTATAATTAATTCTATAGTAATTTATACCTGTATTTATTTAAAAACCTTCAATCCTTGATCCTCATTATTCAAATATTTCTCTACTACAAGGCAAATTTATATCCAAATCAAGTGAACAATTTTCTTGAGATTCATCAAGCTCTTACTACTGTTGTGAATATAAAAGAAAGATTCGATTTTGCCATTGAAAAGAAGCAAGTTAAAATTGCTTAAAAAAAAAAATGAGTGTTCCTAGTCTCTGAACTTACCCTTTAATAAGATATCCAAGTATCACACGAATTGCGTCAATATGTTGCCTCCGGGTACATCTCAGGTGTTTCCCTCGCAGGTGAGTAGAACCAAGTCGCCATGAAAGTATCTGGTGTATGTCGAGGACAGAGGTAAGCTAGGGGCTTCCATAGCCAGCTAAAGGTGTAGGGTGGTAGAGAAGCTGTGAAACATGGATTTAAAAAGGTGATTTATTTTAGATGTACAACGGATCAGCGGCAATTTGATTTCGATAACATGAGGCAATTGATGCATTGCAGCCTGTGGTGGCTAGAAGCCAATCAATATCATAAATTAATTACCTTGAGGCTAATATCCTCCTTGCCTCTGACAATGGTCCCTCAAATGAGAGGTCAATTACCAGCTTGGTCTGTTTTCGAATAGTTGAAAAGGCATATAGGACTGGTGATTGGGCACATAATCTATCCAGATCTGATTTTCTCTCCCCGATTCTGAAACGCGGGGATATTGTTGAGATTGACACAAACGTTGTTGGATCCAGAGATAGATACTGTCCGAGTATCGCTAGATAAATGCGTTTTAGCCTTGATTGTGTTGTCGATATACATTTATAGTTATACAGGGTCTGTGGCTGATATAATATAAAGCTTACCACTGTGTTGGTTGACCATGAATCCATAACTAGCCAGATAGTGTTGGCTGGCGTCCATCTCCGACCAATTGGCACGTAGGATCCATGCATCTCGAGTACATGCAACGCTTATTCAGATCTCCGTCAAAGTATGGAAGGCAAGAATAAATCGGGGATCAAGCATTCGCCAGGAAAACTTTTGTATACTTAGAATAACACTAATATGCTCGTAGAGCAAACGATTGAAGAGGAACTTGAAATTATATGATTGCTTATACGATGGGATGATAATTATCGCGAGGTTATCAATGAATCTCCCTTACCTAGTATATTTGTATGAAAAATAGATCGGAGAGGTTATGTTCGCAAGAAATGTACGTTTTCACAGAGTTATTCGCGGGTAGGGATAGAATATACTTGAAAACGAACGATTCCCTACTTCCCTGAATAATAATCAAAGGCCTCCAATCGTCACTTACTTCGCTGATTGAAATACGCGACACTTTGTAATACGCGAAAATTCATAATTATTTATGGTTATGGTAAAATGGTGATCGGAATATTAAAAACTTACGCCTCCTCAACTCGTAACGACGCGGCGTACCTCCTGTCAAGCATTTTCTCGCACGTTGGTCAACTCGGCGCGTAAGTTTTCCCAAGAACGTCTACTACGTCACAAACCTGTTCACTCGTCGGCGCCACGAAGGCCACTGAAACCGGTTAGACCGGTTTGCTTGGGCTCCCCATCCTTGACGGCCTTCAGCGACCTTGAGTGGGGCGAGAGGGGCAAGGAGGCCGTTGACCCCGTGACAGGTGCTATTAACCCAGGTCAGTTCTCCTTGTCGGTAAGTTATAGCAGCCGGGGGGTATCGCCATCTCGCGTCACATTGTCGAACTATTTTTAACTCTGCCGGTAACGTCGGTACGTGTATTTCCATCTTGTCGTTAGAGTCACCCATCTCACTCAATAATATGAACAAGGCACATCCAGACAATCCTAACCTAAAACGTCACGTGTTGCGCTGTCCCAGCGTTCATAGCTCCCAGATCGTTTTCTGTAAATCGTAAACCACCCGAAACCTCGAATACGCGATAAAGAGAAGTTTGTTCAAAAAAAATGGATATCGTATCCGAAGTGCTCGAAAAAGCGGCTCAGGAAGACCGTCTGAGAACAACAGACGTCAAGAAGCACTTAGAGGTTGAAATAGACGAAGGATCACTTCTGGTTGTAGACTACAACTCTTTCGATCCGGAGAAAATCAAGTAACGTATTAGAGTGAAAATATTCGAAAAATTATTATCGCTCGATAACTAAATCCGCATTTTGTTATATCCCCAGACTTAACCCCGAAGATTATATCCGCCAATTGACACGAGACAATGTACAACTTTTGATAAACAAGGTCTGGGAACTTCCGACCAAACGAGTGGACGAAGCGATCGTAGCTCAGCTCCCTAAGCCGAAATTCGTACTTCCCAGATCCCAGAGGGTCCCTAAACCAAAACCTTTAACAAAATGGCAACAGTTTGCTAAGGAAAAGGGCATAAAGAGCAACAAGAAACGAAAATCTAAACTGACCTGGGACGAACAGCTGCAGGTAGTTTATAGATCTGATGAAACAGAGCAGCGCAAAAGATTATCAATTATCAATTCTTAACTTGTTTCCTTTCCTAATTTCAGAAATGGATACCAAATTACGGGTACAAAAGAGCGCAGGCTGAAACCGAGAAGAATTGGTTAGTCGAGGTAAGCGACCACGCAGATCCAACCGTCGATCATTTGACTGCAAAGAAAACGGCGAAGGACGAAAAACAGAGCAAAAACGAATTGGCAAGATTGCGCAACTTGGCTAGAGCAAAGAACGTCAAAGTTCCTAGAGTCGGTATACCGAACTCTGACTACTACCATAATACCAAACAAATAGCGACGGCGGTAACAGTCGCGAGGTCCTCTACCGCTTCTGTTGGAAAATTCCAGAACAGGTGAGTTTTTTTTATATAAATAGCAGAGAGAGATGATGGGGAATTAATATTCTCCTGTTTTCAGACTCCCCAAGGAAAAGGACGCCAAGAATATAAAGGATATGGTACCAGGTAGTAAGAGGATCAAACAACAAACCATGTTCAAACCTGGTGAGGAAATTAAACGGGACTTGGGATTCGTGGATAAGATTTTATCCAAAAGACCTGTGAGCGTGTTGAACGCTGTAAACAGTTCTTCAGAGTGAGTTAATTCGCCGATTGATCGGTCCGTACTCTTCGTTCAATTCATGCGTAAACTGATAACGATATTTTCTCCGTTAATCTAGAGCTCAGAGTCGTGAGACCGAGGACGAACCGAGGAGCAAGAAGAGAAGTAAGATCGCTAAGAAGGGAGCTAAGAAGCCTAAAGGAGGAAGAGGAAACCGAGATATGCGCACGAAAGTTGGAGGGCGAAAGAGGAGACAGTGAAACCCCCGGGAATTGATGTATAAGTTCGTTGTTTTACTATTCTGTAAAACGAGATCCGCAAGATCATGATTACAACAAGACTAATAAAGAACTCGCAAATTTTATTCGAATTCTTGGCGTTGTGTTTTCGTTTAATATTCTCTCCCGTTTTTATCGAACGCGAAATATTCTTCGATCTCTTTATAAACGAAATAGGAGCCAGGGGGTGACACGTTCGTTGGAGAATAAAGGCGTTAGTAGAGATAGCTTTGAGTTGAACTCTGCGATACTTATACTATGTATATTCAAGACCCAAGTACCTAGTCTTTTGTACAAAAGATTCCCCGCCCACAAATTGACCCTCGGGATATTTCAAGCACCGCCTTACACAGAATAAAAAAAAAGCTAATACAAAAAAGAAAGAGTAGAGACTTGTTTCACGGTACACTGCTGCCTCAGCAGTATTTAGTATATTAATAAAACGATCGATATATCCTCGGTTCTCGTGTTCCCACGTTCGAATCTTACTATAAGAAAGCCAAAGAGGGAAATCCCCGTTTTTCAAAACATCGAATTCACTAATCGCGTGAAACTAAACGATGAATAAGTACGTAAATACCTATAGCAAACAATTTACAACGATTCATACATCGTGTATTAATCTATTTGCTAAAGGTTCGTCGGGTTGATTGTATTGGAAAGATAATTCCTATTTGCAGATGATCTAGAGAGTGTATGATAAATGATATACCGAGAGTATTAGTGGAAACCGCGATTCGCACTACGCCTGCATACAGGCAACTCAATTCTTGACCATTGCACGTAGCCAATGGGCACGCAATATGCGAAATAAGCTCTAATCGCTTGACTTCTGAGTTGCCTGTATGCAGGCGTTTCCACAATTCTCTGTGGCGAGTGTTTCCACGAATACTCCCGGTATGTCGATGAATACGAAAACGATGCGAAGACCGTAGGGTGTATAGATCAAAGAATTACAGCCCGACGGGCCTTATCTACGATTATGATTACGATAATGGTTCTGTTTACGAATATCTTCGAACAACCTGCGCGTAATATGATCGAGTTAGCTGTAGCAAGGGTACGAGCAGGCGCACTCGACTTGAGTGTCATGCGTATGATAGAGACTGTATAGAATGATGTATATCAGCGGGTATAAGGTACGAAGTAAAGCCGGCAGAGAGATTGTGTAGTATAAGGTATAAGGGCAGGGCCACTAGACCGCTTAGTATTAATTTCTTAATGAATAAACGGGTTTGGTAGTAGTACGTTCATATCCCGCAAAGGAAGCTGCGTGAACATTATCTTAACTCGTTTAATATATTAGCTGCTGAAATAATGCAGCGCCTTGTAAATTCACGGTTAAAACGTTCAAGCGAGGACTCCTGCACCGCGGTGGTCCTGATACAGTAGCAATTTTGATGTGCGCCCTATTTGACTTCGACGACGCGCCCTTAAATTTTTCTTACCGGAGAAAGAAACGATTATATATTATACATATATCTATAACTCTGTATCTATATACCCATATAAATCCCTATCTAGCATAACACCCGATATACCGTTACCCCGTTACATTCATTCAATAATAAATAAATAAATAAATAAATAAACAAATAAATAAATAAATAAATAAATCTTCGCTAATAATATGTTTCCCTTGAGTGGTCGGAGCGGAAAAAGCTGCAGTTAATTGTTTGTATAAGATAATGTGATCGGTGAGTGTGCAGACAGCATTAAATATGCGCCAAAAAATGGGTTTCAAAACATGAGACTTAAAAAAATTAAAAAAAAAAACACACACACACATACACATAATGCAAACAAACTTGTATACACGGTACGGAAAAGATGGTGGAAAAGTATGATCATAGTCAGGGCGATATATCGTTGGTATTGAGCGTGCTGCGTATAATCAGGATGAGCACTCCCACGCAGTATATTCATACAATAGTATGAAAACCTTAAATGCGAATTCTGGTAGCGAAATGAAAGGAGAGAAGAGAAGAGAAATGGGAAGGAAAGGGGGATGAAGTATTAACCCAGAGGCCGATAAGGCAGGTTCGCTTTTTAGCCACAAGGTAAAAAGTGTTAAGGGTTGAAAACGAGGAGTAGGTGAAAAGTACGAAGATATCGACTAGCACACAGCAGCAGCCTACTAGTGCAGCGACATAGGCCTCGGTGTCCGTAATATTTCGCGTAGTTATTCGCGTCCGTACAGCACCCCGCGGTGGTTTAAAACCCGCAGACCTGCAACCCCCTGCGGTGTCAGGTTGTAGAGGTTTCTCGGGGTTGTGCGGTCGTTCGCGATGTTCGTGGCGAAATATGTGGTACACAGATAGTTGCATTGGTATGAGGGTGGAAGGGTGAGCGGTGTGTACTCGTGTAGGTAGTACGTGCTCGTAAGTGTTGGTGTGCCGTGCCCGCGAGGGTTGATGGAGGCCAGGCAACTCGGCAACACACAGTCACCCCGCGAATCCCGAGTCCGTCAGTCGAATGGCGAACGCTTATCATTATCGCGGTTCGGGCTAATAGCGTATGGCTATAGCTCGCTCATACCCGTTTTAGGCATTAGCTGTACCAGTAACATATAACATAGATAATAATAAGAAGAGGAGGAGGAAGAAGAAGAAGAAGAAGAAGTAGTATATACACAGTGCGGAGGATATATGCTCTAATACATAATACTACCTATATGCTAACAATATAATATAATATAATATAATATAATATAATAAATGCGAAATTTAAAATGCAGAAATAAAGAAATAAGGAACGAAAGCTCCCCAGTTCGACTGTACGTTGGTGTCTTAGAGAACTGACCATCGTCAACGCGTTCGATTATGATAATAGTAGTCAGAGTCTGGGAATAGTAGTATAGCCGCAAGGTCGCATAATAGACGCGTAATGGAGGATATTACAGTTTTTAGGATTTTTTGGGTTTTTGTATTTTTAAAGCCACGACGGTGTCTTCTCCACCTGTTGGGTTTCTGGGTTCTGATCCCATGACATATGACTCCTATAGGATGTTGAGGATATCGGTTCCTCGGAGTTCAATAAATATCGTATTAATATTTCGAGGAAGTTACATGCCTGCAGCCACCAGTCAGCCGTAAATTGAATACATACAGAATTTTTTTTAGTATATATATACACATGTATAGTATGTAGGTGTAGGTGAATTTAGGATGTATAATCTTAGTCTCGCGGTTTTTGATAATCGCCTTACGAGGGTACTCGGCCGAATTCAACTCTTTTTAAACATAGAGGGATTACCAAGAGCGTATAAGGCCACCCACGAGCCACGTATAACTCTCATCCGCCTCGCTTTACCTCTTGCACGCACGTTCGCTCGCTCAATACAAACGACCCTCGACCCTGCAACCGCCAATCACCGACCTAGTCCCCCACAAATCACAGACCTCGTGCCTGTCTTGCATAGCATGTAAACTATAACGTCGGTGAACAGAAAAGAAAAAAAAAGAAAGAAAGAGAGAAAATGACGTTCAACCCTTTATTTCCATCGTGATATACCTATATCGTAGTTGATCATTGTTATAATGAAAAAAATGAAAATGAAAAAACACCCCATATAGACCCTCCGATACTGCGATGGGTGGGCTGGACGATCAGACGTATGAATATGATGTCGAGGGACTCGACAAATTTTCGTTAATAATTGTTTATTCCAATCAGAATCAGGTCACCCAGTTGTTTTAATTTTAGAATGACATTGTGCATTATGTAGGTCGCGATATGTATATATGCATATACCTACAGCCTAGCTGCACCAAGCTGCACAGATTCAATATTATTTCATCATATTTATATTGAACCGATATTGGGAGGATCGCAGAGGCCCATCCATAGTGCATTATCATTGTTTAAAAATTGATAAAAATTCATACATAAATACATACATACATAGAATTCACGTGTGTATTATATTACTGCAAGTGTGGTTTGTTTCTTTTTTTTTTTTTTTTCTATGAATTTTTATCAATTTTTCAATACACCAATACAATCATCGCTATATTACAAATTCAAGATCAGCTCTTAGTTTCGTCGTGACGTGCGTACCTGATATGCGGGTATGTATGTATGAAAAAAAAACAACACATAAAAAGCAAAAAAAAACCTCTTCTAACTTTCTGCATAAAACACGTATCCCTATATACCTATGAGTACTATAGATTCGAAAGCTTTGATTTAGACTCAGTAGATTAGTACGTTCCTTATAGTCTGTTACAATAGCGTTATAATCGAACAGTCTATTGCTTCGATCTTGAAACTACCCTCAATTTCTTGTTCTTATTATTCTTATTCCCCCTTCTTCCGCCCCACGTGTACATATATATATATACGAGAGAGGTGAACCCATGTTTCGGGTTCCTGGTGCAGTGGAACGCGACCGCGTTGTTTCTCATCTTTCCAGAATGCATCATCATCATCAGGGACCGGATCAGACAGTAGGATACTCCAGCAATCGCGTATTACGTACGATGGGGAAAAGCGTGGAGTATTCTCCAACTGCAGCTGCGGAACCGCGTAGAATTAGCTAATCGGAATTCGAGAGATCGGCTCCTTATGCAGCACCACCCGGTTGCCGATGTTGATATAGGCCGCTTAAGGTGGCCTTAACGAAGCATAAGACTGACTGCTAAAGGCGATGTACGCGGCTGCTGGAGGTGCGAGCATCGCCAGTAGGAGGAAACAGAAGAGGCTAGTACTCCAGAAACGCGGGGGTGGAGTTGGCGGAAGTGGTGCTGGCCGAGGGTCTGCCTCATTCGCAAACGAACATCATGCAGTGGGAAGGGTTGCAGCGAGTGCAGCACCTGCACCTGCACCAGTACCTGCACCGGTACCGGTACCGTCGGGAAATTTCCATCATCATCACACGCCGCGGACAAGGAGTGCCCAGTATCCTCGACAGAGCCGAATATCGAGGCCACCTAATCTCCCTCCTACCCTGACTAATGGACAACACCATAATCAAACCCGCACCGACGTACCCCATCATCAACAACTGATACCGATATCCCCGATCACATTCCCGATATCACCACCGCCTCTCTCAATATCCCTTGAATCTTCAAACTCGCTTACTTATTCCGTATCGAAAACAAACCACTTTCCTTTCCCACCTCCGTCAGACCTAAGAGTTTCATCTTCTACCGAACTACAGGTGGGTAATTTTTTTCTAGTACGCTTGTATATCTGGTCGTCACAGTGCACATCTTTTTTCTTATTCTTATTATTATTTTTCTTATTCTTATTATTCTTGTTATTATTATTATTATGTATATTGAATATAAAATATTATCTGGCTGTCTGGTGGCTTTTCATATATATATATATATATATTATATTAATTATTACTTATATTTGGGATTTATTAAAAAATTGATTGGGAATTTTATACGTGTTCGTTATAATATAATACCTACATCGATGTAACGTATGTATTTATGTATACCTATATAATATACGTACGCAAGCTCCGTTTTTTTAATGCTCGATTGTATTTGTGTGTAGAAAGTGATGTTTTTTTAACAAAAAAAGAAAAAAAGAAAAAAAAAAACCAACAGAAAGAAAGAAAGAGACGTAAAGGGTGCAAGATTAATTTGAAAAAAAAAAAAAAAAAAAAAAAAAAAATGCTTTGATGTTTCAATATATGGCAGAAATTTATTAGTTTCGCAAGCTGCTGATTATATATATATATAATATATTTACTATAATAATATTTCATCGGTTACGTAGCCGTACGATATTTGTTTAAACGAATTTGAAAAAAAAAAAAGAAAAAAAAACTAAAGCTATTACATTGAATTAGAAAATTATTATTACAAGAAAAAGAGAGAGGGAGAGATTTTTATATTTTTCAAAATCGTATTTGAATCTCGTACGTCGACGTAGCCGCGTGGAGAATAAATTGGGAAGCATGTGTTTGTATTTTAATATGGGATGGGTAATCCCATGCTTGCGAATACACATTTATTTAAAAAAAAAAAGAAAAAAAAAATGATAAAAACTTAATATCGGTGTTTAAAATTATAAAAGTTTTACTCATTATTATTTTAGTTATTATATATATATATATATATTTTAGTTATTATATAATATATATATATATATATATATATATAAATATATATATTATTTTTAAAGAATGAAGATGAGTGTTAAATGTTGAACTATAAATTGTTTCTATTCGTATAATCGTACATATACTATATAATTGAAATAAGAAGAAAAGAAGAAGAAAAAAATAATTAAAAACTATAACAATATAATGAAAGTTTACTGCAGTACTAGTACGAATATTACTATGTACAATAACTGCAGTTTACTAAATGTACAACATCTATCGTTTCGTAACTTATCATTGTGTAAATATAATAGCTGTATATGTTGTTGATGAGAAAAATAGAAAGGGACAAAAAAGAAACGAAAAAAGAAAGAAGGGAAAAGAGGAGAAGAACTAAAGTGTGTGAAAAAAAAAACAGATCACCTCCTACAAGTCTCTCTATATATATATTGTATAAATAATTCATACCATCGGAGTATGCAGAGTGCAGAGTAATATACCATTGATATAATACAGGTGTTGGGGGTGAGAAAATAAGAAACATGATAATAGATGAGAACTAGGTGCGAGGAGAGAGAGAGAGAGAGAGGGTGGGGGGTATCTAATAAGCAATCAAACGACGAGAAAGAAACGAAACTAATATAGGAATTATTATTCGAGGCGAGACTAAGAGAAAGAATAATAAAAATAAAATCCATTTAAATAAGTGAATGAATGAGCGGAATGCAGGCTGCTCTATTAATTAGAAGGGAGAAACAACGGTTGAGGGGGGGCAAGGGGGGTGGTGTGAACTTTAGAGAACTACCTTCGAACTTGGCCACCCGGCTCATTCCACCACTTCCCCGCTATCCCCCAAGATCCTACATTTACGGGGTGAGTATGAACACAAAGTCTTTGTAACTAGTCAAAGATTATATACATATAAGTAAGTACGACGACTGTGGAGCTTTTGATATTTTCCTCACAATATTTATTGCCACACTGTACACAATAAATGTATTATATTTTTATCAGAACGATACCAACTCCTTATTTTATGAATCACCAATCACCTAATTATTACCTCTCGCCTTAGATCCCCTCACCGCCATATTCTAAATGATATTTTTCGATAATTTCAGTGCAGTGGCCAGAGCCAGACACAGGGTAAAGCAGCTTGGCAAGGATGCAGCAGGCCTTCTCCACTTCCTCTAACGCCTGTATCGCCGCTAGGTTCTAGAGCTGGGGACGGTTCAAATTACAAGACTAAACAGTGCGAGGCGCATCGACGATGGATGAAAAGAAACAGGGTAATATGATATAACGGTGTCCTATTTGCTTGTTGAAAGACTTACGCATGCGCATCATACTTTGAGAATTCAATTTACAAAAATATCTAAATATTTTCCTAGATACGAGACGCGAGCTACTGTTACGGCAGTAGCGGCGAGGACGAAGAAGACGGACAAGAATACGGGGGCGGAAGAAGAAGAGGAGAAGTCAGTGCAGCTGTTAACACTGTACTATACGCAGGTCTTGGAACTACAGCTTTGGGCTTGGTGATATCGTTCGTTGGTACGGGAGAGAAGGGTTTCCAAAGTTCAGAATTGAGACTAGTAGGTCCGTCGCTACTGTGCGCTGGGCTTTTGTGCTGTCTTTTAAGAGTGTTGCTATGCCTGTGCCTGTGCCATTGCGGTAAATGCCAGTGGCGTAGACCAGCTAGTGAAAAAGTTAAAAAGGGTAATAAAACCAAAGACCAGAACAATATACCGCCGGCGCCGGCTCTCCTCACAGCTTCCCTTCTGCCGCCTTTAAGAGCAGCAACGGTATCTCCACCTCCCCCTGTCGCTAAGGGACGAGAATTGCTTTTATCTGCGGCACAGCTTTCAGAATAATTTACATTATCGTCGGGTCCAAAATTTAATTCAAATAGAACCCTAAGCCAGCCTCTGACAATGTTTTTTCTACGATATCCGATAGTCTAGTCTAGGGGGACGTCTGGGGCGCCGGGGGTAAAGGGTGGAGAAAAAGGGGGATAAATCATGAGGAAGAGATGAGATATTCGAATGGAATGGTTCTCTGGCGCGTGTTCTTTTTTAACGACGATTATAAAAAGAAAGAAAGAAAGAAAGAGAGAGAAAAAAAAAACATTTAGATAAAAATATAGATATATATAACAATAAATCGATGATTATTATATATATAGATATATATATATATGATACTATATGATATATGATATATATATATATATATATATATAATATGAAATTAAATTTGACGCTTAGTATTTTAAGTAATATTTAAACTATTCTTTACCCGCCTATACTATTATCGCTGTTGCACTACTCAATTCATGATCAATTAATTTCAATGGTAAAAAAAGAAAAGAAAAGAAAAAATTCCAAATCACGACTGATTAATAAAATCAATACCTAATATTAATAAAATATAATTATCACGCAACTATATTATATAGGGAGGAATTTTATTAAATTTACGAATATTATTAATACCATGGACTTGTTTAATTAATAATTAATTTACACAAATTGTTTTACCTATTTTTACTTTTCAATTATTATCATCAATTATAATAGGTATATATATATATATATATATATATATATATATACGTGCATATATATGTGTATGTACATAAATTGATTTTCACATCGTTATCGAGAAACGTCCGGATTTTACGAAAATGAAAAACCGAAAAAAAAGAAAAAGTATCCAATATAATATTATGTATACTTCGACTTGATAATCGACACACTATAATAGAGGCAAATTGAGTAATAATAAAGAAAAAAAAAAAAGAATTGAAGCTGACCAGTCCGATGGAAAAAATAAAAGATAAAAAAAAATGAATTTATTGCATCGCTACCGCTAAGTAGAATGAGAAGAGAGAAAAAAATTAAAAAATTAAAAAATAAACAAATAATAATAAACGGCACTGGTGTGTATAAGACTAGAGGTGCGAAGAAAAAAAAAAAGGAGCAAATAATAGAAAGAGAAAAAACAAAAAAAAATAAAAATAAAAGGTAGATAGATAAATACTGCCTAGATATTATTATTATTATTATTATTATTATTATTATTATTATATAAAATAAAAATAGAAAATTTTATCTAACATCTTCCTAATTCGCTTTACACACACTCACTCACACACAATAGAGAAAAAGAAAGAAGAAAAAAATCAAGTTCATGGTAATAGAAGAAAAAGAAAAGAACGAAGAAGAGGAACGATAAAGGAAAAAAAAAAAAAAAATTGTTATTACTTTCATAAGGAGCAGATCAGAGATATTAGATTAATTAATTGATTAAGTGTGACATATCTTTAAATGAGACAAGAAAGAAAAAGAAAAAAAAAAAAAAAAAGAGAGAGAGAGAGAGAGAGAAATAATAATAATAATAAATAAACGATGAAATCTTTTTCAAAAAAAAAAAAAAAAGCAAACAAACACCAAAAACAAGACTTTTTGAAATTCATTTTTCATTATCCACCATTTTTAATCCGCCTGAAAAAATATTCTCAACGATTCTCGATACGTTATTAAGAAAGAAGAAAATTCGAAGCCTTTTTTCTGTTTATACTTAGTTAAAAGAAAATCATGGAATAGCTCAGGACAATTGAAATTGCATTTGATCAGGTGTTGCGTAACTGTATATGACCGGAGCGTCTGATGTAGTAGCATTAGACGTTGTTGTGGCTATGGTAAATAGTTGGTCTTCGTAAATGGCGCCTTGTTGATCTCCCGACTTTCCATTACCCTGCAAAACTCCTCCAGTACCACCGGGATTCTCCCCCTTTGTCGCCTCTCTATATTTCTGAAGATATACTTTGAGCGGTTCGACGTAGTTATCAAATCCCAGAGTAGTCATAGCGAACAGTATATCCTCCCCGTTAATGGTCTTTCTTTTTTCCATATGGCATCTATCGCTTGCTTCAGACGTTATAAATGATATAAATTCAGAGACACATTCCTGGACACACTCTCTGGCGTCTTTAGCTATCTTCCCAGCCTCGGGTATAGCGCGTTTCATTATTTTAGCAACGTTTGCTATAGGCAAAAATCTGTCCTGTTCTCTCAACGGACAACTGCTGCCTCTACCCTGCAGAGGATCCCCTCCCCCATGATTGGAGTCGTCCGTATTTTCAGGATCATCTGTTTCCCCCGTTTAGAAAAATGTTTTTTTGTTTTTTTTTAATCCAAATTCACCTGCGTCTCATCATTATCTATTATATATCTATTCTACTCTGTGATGGAACGATAATAATTCAGAACAGGATTTTCGCCATTTCGAAATCTGAATCTGAATGAATTTAAAACGAGATAAGCGACAATACGAATTCAATATTCGCGCTTCTTATTTTGAATATTATTTCCCGCAAAAATAATCTAAACGCCTATTATCTTTGCGCAATGATCGGAGTCTCGCGAGTTTCCAGCCAGTAGCATCAATGCATGCGTATCATTTCACGCGCTATGTACTATTTCAAACTCTAGCCAAAATGCCGCCAAAAAAGTGCCTGCTGGCAGCCAACCCGCGGCGCACAAGTGTATATCGAACTGCCTATCCGCAGGCTGTTTGTTTAATCACAGTATATCAACAAGTTAGAAAACTGCAACGCGAGAATATTCGAACACGCAAGTCAATACGAATGGATATTATGATTTGATAAATCCAAACCTAACCTAAAAGTAAATGAAAATATATAAAAGCGATTATTCGCACCTTCTAAATCGTCCGATTGAACACCGATGTAAGAAGCCCCGACCCCGCCGCCGCCTAGAAATCCTGATGCGCCGAGTGGGCCTCCGTCGTCGCCGCTTTCCCCGCTATTTTCCATCCCTGAAGATTTCCTTAAACTGATTATAAAACAGTTTATTTTATTTACTGTGAAGCTCGACTCACGCTTCAGACCTTGATCACACTTTATATTTTACAATTAGTTATCGTGTTATTTATTTATTTATTTATTTGTTTATTTGTTATTTGATTAGAAAATACGTTAGAATTTTCACTCATTTATTAACAACTCTGTGTTGACATATGTATTCTCATATAAAACTCATTACTTATACAATATACGTACATAGATAGTGTATTTTTATATTATTTACAGTTTCCTTTCGTTTTTTCGTTTTAGGTTATGATAAACTTACGGCTGTATTTCCTCGTCGGTTTCTTTCACTAAGGTTATTAAATAACAACTATAATTCTAGTACAACTTGTATCTATGTGTGTAATAAATTCACTAACGATTATTTAAAGAACGAAGAAATAACTACTAGCACAGAATTATATCTTGGGTGGACGAAGAAAGACCGATATGTGTGTACTATGCGTGTATGATACACGTACTAGTATGTAGATTGAATTGTGGCGGAAAATAAATAAATCTGACATGCATAGACGCTGATATTCCAACAAGATACGCAACATACGAAAAAAAAAACAATAACACACAATGACGTCACGTTCGCCGCGCGATCTATTGACAAACGAACAAAGAGACTAGTGTCCCGTCCCGTCTACAGATAATCTACATAGTTTTGATTATAACCCAAAAAATCTCTTTTCTCGCATATTAGCCTAAAAACTGGAATTATTATCGTAATATTTACTTCCACAATTAGAAATAGACTGTTTAACTAGAATCGCGGTTATCTAACACCTTTTTTATAAAAGGTAATTCGGAATTATCAAAGCGACGAATGCAGCTAGCTAATAAAGATAACTATAATCATGAGATTATAGGTTATGTGAGAGAACATAGAGATCAAGCGTTTTAGGTTATAGAATTCAAGCCGGTGAATCGTAAACTACAGTCGTAGAAGTTCATATATTAGTAATAATAAATCTGAATCCACGATGTTTAATCGTCTAGTTAGAATAATTTCTTCGTCTAAAAGTCGGTTGACATTATTGAAAAATTCGCCTGTAATTCCGTCGAGTATAAACCGCGGTTTGTATTTATCATCTAAAAGCCTCTGTTCATCCGTCGTCGTAAAATCTCCGAATAATGAAACCGAGGATGACAACCACAACCACAACGATAACGATGATGATAACAACGAACTGACAACAGCCATCGAGGCTGATCCTACGCTTGAAAAACGTTACAAAATTCTACAACTAGAAGTCGACGTATTAAGACACGCCGGTAAAATGGTACCAGAAAATTTGAAACCACATCATTGGTTGCAGTTGCTTAAAGCTGATTCACGCGCCGCTAGAAAGTAAGTGTTAAAAAAAACAAAAAATGAACGCATGAATCGGATCTAATTTTTTTATTTTATTCAATTTCCAGAAAATATCTAGACTTTTTATTCCTGAATGAAAAGAAGCGTAACAATGCGTTAAGGAAGAAAGAACTGGCGAGGATAAAGCGTGAAGAATTTAGAGAGGCTGAAGCTAACGGCGAAAGCGTAGAACCAGATTCCGACTACAGACTTCATAAGTATTCGATGTTCATGCGAATATACGACACAACGATAAACCACTTTTATCACACTCGTTTAATCCAGTCGATGATGTTCGGTCCGAAATTGATACTCGATTGTGGGTATTACGACAAAATGACATCCAGGGAATGTTCAGAGACTGCTAAACAACTGGCGTACCTGTTTGGCCAGAATCGATTATGCCCTGACCCGTTTGATCTGCATTTTTGTAACGCGAACAAATCGTCTAATCTTATGCAAAATTTTAGTAGAATAATACGTACGGCTTATGAGCCAGACTTCCCGCTTAATATCAGCGAGAAATCGTACACCGATATATTCGATAAGGATAAGCTGGTGTATTTGACTCCTGATTGCAACAACGTACTCAAAGAATACGACCCTCATTCTATATACATAATTGGCGCGATTGTAGACAAGTCTAATAAGGATCCTCTCTCTTTAGCCAAAGCTAAAAAGGAAGGATTAAGAATGGCCAAACTTCCGTTGGATAAATATTTGCTATGGGGTTCAGGGTCGGGTAAGAGATTGGCGCTCAATCAGATAGTAAGCATTCTCACCGATCTGAGGATAACTGGGGATTGGCAAACTGCCTTAAAACATGTGCCGACTAGGAAGCTTGAAAGACGCATTGAGGATTTAAGATCAGATGTTGTACCCGGCGAAAGAAACACTAGTTATAATAATAATAGATTTGGAAAAGATGATGAACGTAAAGCTAAGAATTCATTCACCTTCAGGGATAGAGCTAAGAGAAGTTTCAATAAATAGAATTTTTATAGAGATTGTACAATCAGACAATAAAGAATCAATAGTTTCAATTATTCTCATTGTTTCTTTATTATTATTGTTAGGTATTATATAAATACGTTCAACAGACTTTTTCGTACATCCGAAAAAAGAAAAAGAAAGAAATAAGAAAATAGAATTTTTAGTAAGATTAGTTTACTGATTAAATATCATTGTTCAATTGTCAATAGGGACAATACTGTGTAAAGATATTATAAAATAAATTTACTACGTCTTATCGTATTATATTAATATAAAGTCTTTTGATCGTAGGTGGGACATTGCGCAAGGCTTAATGTACTAAATTCCTAAATGTCGAAAAATTCAAACTTTAGAATCTGTAAAGGCAATTATCTGGTAATGAAAGTAATAAAATACCTTAGACTGATAAAAGTTTGAAGATTATTTTCAAATCCTAGAAAAGTCGAGTCCGCTGGCCTGAAAGCTTCGTTTTATAGAAACTTGTGGATACAAAATTCGCCATTCGTGTATTTTGAGATTATTTATACCCTCGCAGAAGCTGAGATCTATCATTTCCAGTTGTGTACAACAGAGTAAAAATTTTAGGCAAATATCAGGCGTGAGAGATCTCGCACCGAGGAAATCGAGTTGTCTTAATTTTTGACAAGATAGAAAAGGCTCCAAGTCTCGATCGGTTAATCCGCGTAAAGCAGCTAGGAAAACTTTTTCCAAATTAATACACGACGTCGCTAGAGATCTTAGCGAATCGCCAGGAGCTCCCATCCCGAGACTGAAAAAAGAATAAAAGAAATTAAGTAGTTATTTAATCTGCGGAGTTTAGGATAGAATAGAACGAAATTTTTTGATCGTTCTACTAACCACCAGCCAAAATCTACCTCCCTAAGCATTTTGCACCCTGCCAAAGCCCTGACTCCGTGGGGAGTTAGACTATGGCTTTTCCAAAAGTCTATACTCTCTAGACGAGGACAAGAGTACGCTACTTCCATAGCAATATCATCCATATTGTGTATATGATCACAAGCAGCCAAGTTCAAATGAATAATATTTTGATTTCCTTTGAGTATCGAGCACAAAGAAGCGGTCTGAATCATGGTTCTATATAACTCGAGTCTTTCCAACTGCGACAAATTTACCAAAGGCCAAAATCCGTCTGCAGTTATCTCCAGGCAATTTCGAAGACAGAGTTCTGCGGACCAAAAAAATATGTACGATCAATTTCAAAGCATGTTTCAATTTCAAAGCCGCTTATTATCATATAACTACCTTTCAGTTTTGTGCAGATAACAGAAACCTTGAGTATAACAGAGTTGTCAACAAACTGGCAACAGTTTAGTCTTAAATGCGTTAACTGCGCCCCGCTAGAGTGTAAAAACTCCTTAATATCCGTAGGTGTGATAGTATTGTAATTTCCACACCACGATAGGTCGATTCTTTGCAAATATTTGCATCTAGAAGCGAGCGTGGCGAGTGCCTTAGTATCGACACAGTGCCAATACGGTTTGAGATTGATACTGGTATATAGAAGAGCGTCCCGCGCTATATTGTTGAAGTGTCTATTGACGCGGCAGCATCTACAGAGAGATTTGAGGTCCAGATTTTTGAGGATCTTTAGCACCGCCTCATCCTGTTGAATAAATAAAAACAATTCTGTTATATTTTCTATAAAATCTCAATGCAAAAGTAGCTTGAGCAGCTTACGGGTAGAACAGAGAAACTACCGCAGGTATTAACCGGCGGCTGACTAAAACCGGACTTGTTTGACGATATTGAAGAAGAGGAAGAAGAAGAAGAAGCAGAAATATTTATGTCTCTCATAAGTTTGGGAAAATCTTCTTGCAAAAATCTGTGCAAGCTATTAACAGCCTCTTGTATGGGCGGTATACTCTGATAATCTTGACCAAGTTTATCGACTATAGATCCTTTGTGAATATTTCCTAAAACGCTGCTGTTTTGAATAAAATTAATTTGAGTTAGTCAATAATCGAATTTTGATCTCGTAGATTGGTAAAAAACTATTTCCGAATATAATATCGACCTGTTAGATAGCTGACAGTGTTTATAAAACGTGTTTTTGAGCTCTCTAAGATCTCTGTGAGTCTTTAAATGGTCAGGAGTTAAATTATAGACGTCGTTACAGCTGTAAGCGCTCTCGTCTAGCTGCTGAAGTAAAGCGCTCAAGTTTTTGTCCTGGAATTTTAAGCGTGGTTGAATAAGCTCAGACGTTCCAATCAGCAGGATGGCATCCAGTTCGGTATAGTAGTCTAGATTACTGTGGTTGAACTCAATCCTCAACATCTTGGTTTTAAAACTACACGTCTGAAGAGGGGGAGAGAATATCCTAGGTTTATGGGATATTAGCTGCGGCAGACCACTCCACAGTCTTCTCCATTTCCCACGGCTATCAGCTGCCCATATTCCGACCACACTTCCTGGGTTGTAAGTCTCGTAGACAGAAACTCGGATCGGATAAACCTCCTGGTCGTACGCAACGTCTGTTTGAAATATGAACACGAACATTGTGTTAGAAAGATTGATGGGAACGACAATAATCAAAATGTAATACGTCACCTATGTAGTCGTGACGAACAACGTGGTCGTTATTCTGCGGCATATAATCAACCAGTTTTGAGGGCGCCTGGTCCCACCAACAACCGTAAGTTCGCTGTAAATTATTCGGTGTTTAAAATAGGGTGAAATATACTGTTTTTAGGTTAGGTTAGGAATTTATATCTCACCATGACAAACGCCTGTGGAAAGTCACCGTAGTCAGGAAATTTGCTTGGATTTCCTGCGATATTGTAAGCCGTATACGATATGCTTATATCACTACCGTATTGAGAACTGAACTGATGTACTCGCTTCACGAATTGTTCGGTGAATATTATAGACGATTCGTCACCTTCGAAACCCTTTTCTCCCGTCACTGATATCCATTCGGATTTTATTTCGTTACGCGACACCATAATCACGCGATTTTCATTAAGAATTGAAAGTATTCGAGGTTTTTATTATTTTTAGGTTAGCTACTACGTTGTTTTTATTATTTTAACAGCTGCCCCGTGACGTTAGCCACGGAAATGGTTATTACTGCGCGTGCGCAGTGTACAGACTTGTTTTTTCGGAACTGCGGAATGCGGACTGAATGAACCAGTGAAATAGGAATCCGGACTGAAATATGGCGGCGAATTCGAATCTACACTAACCGCATGACTTGCTACTTTTTATAACATAACAGATTGCTGCCAATTATGACAATGGGGTTTATGAGTAGATGTGAATTACAGATATTGCGCAACTTTCATCAAGTTCTATATTATGATAGTAGTCGCAGTAAATCCCGAAATCGAATTATCCTGTTATCTCTGATAACGTAAGCGATTATAAGACACTCGAGACGTATTGATCGCCTCGATAAGCCAAATACATATACAATAACGATAATTCAGTTTAATCGGTGCTATAATAATAATGAAAAAAGATAATGCCGTTAATTACTCGGTCATTTAAAGTCGGATGGGAGAGACGCGGGTATATAAAGCAAAGACGTATGTATCACGTGTCACGTAATATTCGTACCAGTGCCGGGTGCGGTACGTAGTACATACATACGTCCATCTTGATATCAACAAATCGAAGTTATATTCGTCATCTAATAATCCAAGAAGTCATCAATATCGATAAATAATAAAACGAAAAACAAAACGATGGCAAACGCTCGCGCTCTACATTTCGTATTCAAAATCGGCGAGCGTAAATTGACGGCTAAATTCTACCGTGAAATACTCGGAATGAAGGTTAGAATTTTTTTTCTTTACATATACATACATATTTTACACAAAGGCAACTAGCACCGTGCCCGTTTTCGCAAACCTGAATCCGGGATAAAACAGTGGAACAAATTTACTGACCGAGATTTTTCGACTAGCACTGACACCGTGAAGTTCGATCGCTTCAGTAACGGTGGCGCCACCTACTAGGTGCGTTTTTCTTACAGGGCCGTGACTAGACGTTGAGGGGCCCCGCGATCCCAGATTCTTAATTTCTTTAAAATTTCATCAAATTTTCTTAAATTTCTATACATTTTCTTAAATTTCTATAAATTTTCTTAAATTTCAGGTACTGAGACACGAGGAGTTTGCAGATGGTTGTGAAGCGGCTTGCAACGGGTCAGTGAATGATAAAAATAGGATAATCGAATACGTTGAACGACGCTGATGAAACTACTGTTAATTTTTTTTTAATCAGACCCTACGCCAACCGATGGAGTAAGACGATGGTCGGTTACGGTCCTGAAGACAGCCACTTTGTAGTAGAGCTGACCTATAACTACGGCGTCGATTCATACGAGAGAGGAAACGACTTTAAGGGGATTACGATAAGGTCTAAGGAAGCGATCGAAAGAGCGAGGTCAACCGGTTGGCCTGTTCAGGAAAAGGACGGAAGATTTTTACTCGAGGCTCCTGGGGGATACAAATACTTTGTTATCGATGAACCGCAGCCTACGGATAGAGGCAATACTCAAAATCATACAACGATATAAAAGCTTTTTATGATTTTCAATTCAAACTGTTTACTTATCGCAATAATTCGCTCATTAGATCCTGTGGAGAAAGTCACGCTGTCCAGCTCTGATCTTCAGAGATCAATCGCCTACTGGAAGGGCATTTTACAACTCAAAGTTTACCAGCAGGATGAGCGCAGGGTTCTTTTGGGCTTCGGAGAGAGCCAAGCAAAACTTGAACTGGAGGATATCGGTGGGAATTTAAGACCCGAGATATTCCCTCATCTGTTTAAAACTCTCTTACATTCCATTACTGAGAGATCGTTATTTCACAGGCGCTGAGGTCACACACGCTAAGAGCTACGGCCGTATCGCGTTTTCCGTACCCTACGAGGACTTGCTGCTATTGAATAAGAAGATAAAAGATTCCAAGGAGAAAATCCTCACCGATCTTGTATCTCTGGATACACCAGGAAAGGCTACAGTGACCGTAGTCATTCTTGCTGATCCAGTTAGTCTCGTTTGTTACAGACTCTCTCATTAGGAGCATCGTTCCACATTAAATGACTAGATTTTCGATGATTATAAAACTCTCATGCAATTCCACATGTTCAACTAATCACTAATGCGCTTAATTCTCAATCCAGGATGGCCACGAGATCTGCTTTGTCGACGACGAGGGATTTCGCCAACTATCTGTACCCGATTATCCTAGCGAAGCTATTCTCGACAGATTTATAGCCAAGGAGGATAAAACCGCTGGGAAAACTGGCTAATGATTTTCAGGATAAACTATACGGCTTTAATCCTTGTTAACGTTATTCAAACTTTGATATCGAGTCGCCAACGACTATAGAAATATAAGCTAAAGGATCTACAACTATTTTTACATTATACAATTGGTTTCATTGATGAGCGATGACTCACCACTTGAGTACAATACTTATTTTCTTATTCTTATTATTACCGTTTCTGTTATAACACGTTCGTGTTTATGAATCTTGCAACAATATATTCTACTATAGTAGATGTATACCGTAATGAATATACTAGGACGAGATACCTAAATTCCAAACAAGTTTTGTTCCTTTTTTTTCTTTTACTTTCTTTCCTATAACCGGTTCCAAGAATTCTTCTGACGTCTTCTGCCTTGTTAGAATTTTTTTCCTTCTTACCACGTATAAACACTCACACTCGCACTCACACAATCACACACCCAAACCCACACGAGTAGAAAACGAGATATGATATTATGATCATGGTAGTAAGATTAAACTAAAAGCGAACTTTGAACTACTGTTCTTGGGATATGTGGCAAGGAGAAACTCACACAGACTGATAAAGATTGATAAAAAGAAAAAAACAACATTACTAAGAAATCATTGAGTAAAGCATAGTGTCTCAAAACTTTGGAGAGTATCAGTTCAGCGTCGTGTCTAGACCGCAGCGGTCCAGCTTCTTGAGAGATACTTTTCCCCCGTTTGGATAATGGAACTCAAGTTCCTAGTTTTTACGTTCCTCGTTCTCTTCGCGGCATTTGGTAAGAAGCAATACTGCGTTTTTATAACTCTTTGGATTATCAACCTAATTAGGACTCGCATGTATAAGCATAGAGTGATATATCGATCCCCCAAAATATACATACTTCCAAATATTCTAGAGCTGGATAATTTTAAATCATAATATTCATTTAGGATGCATCGAGTCGGGGAGATCCTCTGGTCGTTCTTCTAGCCGAGGTTCGTCTAGCCGAGGTTCGTCTAGCCGAGGTTCGTCTAGTCGAGGTTCCTCCAGTTACGGTTCCTCCAGTCGAGGTTCGTCTAGTAGAGGTTCCTCCAGTCACAGTTCAGGTTTTGGTTCTGGTTGGCAATCGTCGCCGAGTCATGGGAGCGGTGAGTTAATGTGTATTCAGAAAAGTGTCTGGTTAATGATTTTCAGACACGGAATATTTTCGTTGTGGCTAGTTGTTATCGCTTTATATAAGTTCATCCGGCAGCCTCCGACCTCTGATTAGCTCTTAATTAAGCAGTGTGTATATGTAAACGTAAACAAAAATATATATATATATCTCTGACGTTATCCAGTCTATTGCGTTTCAGCTACGATATGTTGTTGTGAAAAACAAGCCAAATCATTATTTGTCTAATGCAATACTGATACCAATTAAAATTACGGCATTTTATTTCAAGGACATACTTCAATCTCCCATGGGACAGGGTCTTTGCTGAACTCTGAGCGTGGACACGTCACGTCGACAGGTAATGAGGATGAAACAAAGCCATTTATACCTTTCATTTTTCCTCGCATTAGAAAGAAAATCTGCTACGCTATATCACCTACAACATATTTTCTATCTTTTCAGGCAATAGACGGCCGACTAGTTCAAATACAAATACACACGGATCTGGTAAAATATTTTAACTACATTTGCCATTCAGTCTATGACCTTTCGCTATTCCACACTAACATTTGCTCGATGATAAATTTCAGACTTATATTAGATAAGCTGATCTTTGCAATCTACCCAGTCGAAATATACAAATGAATTGATCTGTTACAGGCAGCCAGTCGCCATACAGGCCTTTCCCTACAATACCCGCACCTCCGAAACACACTGGTATGATACTATCTGGCTTTCTTCTTTACAGCATGTTATCTCGCTAATGAACTATCGATGTAATCAGTGCTATTACAACATTTGCTCGATGATAAATTTAGACTTGTATTAGATAAGCTGATCTTTGCAATCTACCCAGTCGAAATATACAAATAAATTGATCTGTTATAGGCAGCCAGTCGCCACACAGGCCTTTCCCTACAGTACCACCTGCACCTCCGAAACACACTGGTATGATACCATCTGGCTTTCTTCTTTACAGCATGTTATCTCGCTAATAAACTTTCGATGTAATCAGTGCTATTACAAAATTTGCTCGATGATAAATTTGGAATTATGTTAGATAAGCTGCTCATTGCAATCTGCCCAGTCGAAATATATAAATTAATTGATTTGTTACAGGCACCCAGTCGCCACACAGGCCTTTCCCTACAGTACCACCTGCACCTCCGAAAC
Source organism: Tenthredo livida (assembly GCA_963992785.1). NCBI lineage: Eukaryota > Metazoa > Arthropoda > Insecta > Hymenoptera > Tenthredinidae > Tenthredo > Tenthredo livida. The sequence goes on from OZ023072.1 coordinate 1,341,333, forward strand.
ACACTGGTATGATACCATCTGGCTTTCTTCTTTACAGCATGTTATCTCGCTAATAAACTTTCGATGTAATCAGTGCTATTACAAAATTTGCTCGATGATAAATTTGGAATTATGTTAGATAAGCTGCTCATTGCAATCTGCCCAGTCGAAATATATAAATTAATTGATTTGTTACAGGCACCCAGTCGCCACACAGGCCTTTCCCTACAGTACCACCTGCACCTCCGAAACACACTGGTATGATACCATCTGGCTTTCTTCTTTACAGCATGTTATCTCGCTAATAAACTATCGATGTAATCAGTGCTATTACAAAATTTGCTCGATGATAAATTTGGAATTATGTTAGATAAGCTGCTCATTGCAATCTGCCCAGTCGAAATATATAAATGAATTGATTTGTTACAGGCACCCAGTCGCCACACAGGCCTTTCCCTACAGTACCACCTGCACCTCCGAAACACAACACTGGTATGATACTATTTGGCTTTCTTTTTTCTTGCGATTGGAAATCGTGTTAAAATATTGGAGAAGATGAAATTCTTAGATTACTTTCTCAATTCAGTTTTTCCTAGTACTTTGCTCCCTCATCAAATAAGCCTTGTTTCAGGTTTGCCAAGACCTGTAACACCACCGCCTGGAATTATTTTACCACATTCGAACACACATCCTAGCGCACCTCCGGCTGGACCAAATTCTCGTAAGGATCTTTTTTTTCCTAAGAATCTAGAAGCTTGACTTAAATATTGTATTTTAATTGTTGCTCGATGGAATCCAGATTTGATATCTGATACATACATTACATACATTCATCTTTTGAGACACGATGAAAGTTCAGCCAAAGACTAATGTGCGACTATCTTTTTCCAATAGTAAAACCAACGAACTACCCCACCCAGGGAAGTAATCCTTCATTATACCCTACTCAGCCTCCTTACAATCCTGGATTCCCTAATTCAGGGCATCAATCACCAGGTCATGGCTCCTCTGCTCCAGGAATTGGGTGGAACCCTCCCGGTTCAAACAACAGACCAACAGGAACATTTCCCCCAACACCTAGTAAGGTCTTTTTTTTTTATCTTTTGAAACATGATGAAAGTTCAACCAAAGACTAATGTGCGACTATCTTTTTCCAATAGTAAAACCAACGAACTACCCCACCCAGGGAAGTAATCCTTCATTATACCCTACTCAGCCTCCCTACAATCCTGGATACCCTAATTCAGGGCATCAATCACCAGGTCATGGCTCCTCTGCTCCAGGAATTGGGTGGAACCCTCCCGGTTCAAACAACAGACCAACAGGAACATTTCCTCCAACACCTAGTAAGATCTTTTTAATCTTTGAGGAAATGCGAAAATATTCATGTAAGACTGATCTCTGCCTATGTTTTTTCAACAGTACAACCACCACACTACCCCACGCAGGGAGGTCATTACGGAGGCTCTGTATTAGGGCAAAATCACCCGGTTGTTAATCAACCTCCACCCTTCTATTCTCCATATCCAGGTTATCACCCGACGAATGGTCACATCAATCCGGTTCAAACGCACATCGTTCATCACACTCTTCCTCCGAACCCTGCACCAGCGGTAGTTGTTATTCCGGGACAAAGTAGCTACCATAGATCGACGGGGGACATTTTTAAAGAAGCTATTATACACGCTGGCGTCAATGCGGCAGTTCATAGGATAACTTCTCCAAGCTACTATCATCACCATAGTAGTAATAGTTGGAATAACAACAATGGATTTCCGCCACAAGGACAGAGCAGCGTGTCTACGACAAACACTCATATTGTAAACAACAATTATTATCCTGGAAGTACAGGAAACGTTGGCGGACAATCAAATCCAGTTCCTCCAAACAACAATCCTCAATTCTATCCTGGAGACGGGGTACAAAGCGGCTCTGGAAATGGCTTCAACTCTGGCAATCCTGTGAATTATCCAAATTCTGGGTCTTCTGGCTCGCCAGGATCCGGTATTTCGCAAATTCCAACTAATGGTCAGTCTCGTCCACACCAGAACAATGAAAATGGCCCAGTAAACAATGGATACATTACAATTTTCGATCAGGAGTTGTTGAACATCACAGAGCAGCTGTTCACCCTGGACGAAAATAATGCTTCCAAGTTCATATCCCTTAACTTGCAGACGCAAGTTGCAGCTAACAAAACAAACATCACCGACGAATCGCTTCAACCGTGAGTTACCATTCAGAGCGAATATTTGGAAAGCGAGAAAACGTGTTGCAGTAAATTTTAACAGGATGTAAATTCGTTCTCTTCTTGTTTCAGCCTCTTCACTGTCCAGCCTGCAGCTTACAACATACCAACTATACGAGCGATTCGTACTTTGTACCAAGCCGCTGCTGAAATAGAAAACAAAACTCGCGAAGACAGCCGAAGAGAAGAGGCTCTCTTTGTGGATCTGATATTGAACACTAACGTTATGACAGCGGCGATGGATTTCCTTACGAAGAAGAACCTGATAAAGAATGATTACTACTCGCATAGGGACATGTTGAAGCATCTATGGTTCACGAAATACGACGGATCATCATCAGCATTCAAACGCGTATTTCAGGGTGAAATATATGAAGGAATTCTTTGGGGACTTCAAGACTGGACCGCTTTTGACTTCCAAGAAAAATCTGGACGCGCCAACTACTTCAGCTACGTTAATAAAACTGATTTAGGAAAAGTAAGACATTGACATATTATTAGCTTGACGAATTATGAACGGCGTTTCGTTCGTAGACAAGATTTAGAACATGTCTTTAATTCTCTAAACGTTTTACAGTCTTCGCCGAATACAACAATCCTGAAAGCAAACTTCCACATAAGTGGAAACTTGAAAACTGGGACCGCTCTATTCGTCGGTATTTCACCCGAGCTACAGATGGCATTGTATACAATTTGCTACCACACAAGACGAGATAATTATTGCGATGTTTCACTCGGCGGTACGCAAGTCAGGATATACACCCACGCGGGTCGTTACTTTGGAGACGATCTGATCGATCTAGCTTTTCCTATGCTTTAATATAACTATTTTTATTTTAAGACTGTATCGCATGTATAATTTACACAATCATTATATTTCTGTTTGAAAAATTCATCGTGTATCTAAATGATAATATTTTTAATATAAACGAAATACATGAGAAATAAATAAAAAACCAAAATATCTGTAAGTCGTTGTGTCCTTCAATGTTATTACCTAGCTGCCATGTTATCTTTTGAAGAAACTCCACTAATTCACAGTTTGTAGGGAGGGAAATCGGAAAACTATGAAAAGTTCCTCTTTTCGCACCCAGCGATTGAACATTCTTAGCTTGAAGGAGGATGTGGCGAAGGGATAGTTCTTTGACGACTGAACTGTAGTACATTCTGAATATACTTAGTAATTTCTGGGATATTCTAAAATATTGATAATTTTCAGAAGGATTATTCTTCAACTCTCCATACAGTTTTGAAATCTAAAAAATTCTCATCAAAGTTCCCAGCGAATAATGAGATTCATAATAGCTTGGTGATCTTTGAACTCTGAACTATCTCCGTTTATGTAATTTCTTGCAAAGATAAGTCTCGAAGAGCGATGAAGATAAGTCAAAGCAAATATTGGAGGAGATTGAGTCAGCTAGAGCTTCCTAACGTCGCAGGGAATTAGTTCGACTCTGAATCCAGCAAGCTAAGCAATCGCTAACAGGAGAGATACTAGTTCCATTGAAATTTACATAATGGAACTCAAGTTTCTCTCATTTACGTTTATCGTACTCTTTGCTGCATTTGGTGAGTAATATGCATCATATTAATAATTCTTGATATATTTTTTTGGATTGTCATCTAGGAAGCATCGAGACAACATGGTCTTCAGGACCCGTGGATAGCTCGACGTCGTGGCCACCTCGTCAAGGTATATATACTTGCCAAAGTACATAGAATTGTAGATTTGAAATTTATATCAATACCAATTTTATATAACTTCTTGACAAAGTTTACTCAATCTTCAAGTCCCTAGTTATATTTTTTAATTTGTCAACAGATTAGGGTGAGCCTAATCATTATTGTGTCACTTATTCTGACCTCTCAATACGTGCGTATGTCTACGCAGTAAAACATAACAGACTTGCCAGATAGGAGCGGCGCTTACATGAAATAAAAAAAAATAAAGTGATATGAAACGTACAATTATTATCGATACATAAGGGGAAAAAAACGAGTATTATTATTGCGTGAAATATTATATGGATGGCTCAAGTGTACATATACATTGATTTGTTGCAGGAAACTATACTTGGCCATATGGTACACCACCACCTTACAACCGCCCTGGTAATCCATCTGTTCAAATATCATGTTTTCATTTGTATTTAAGCTGATGTTGTTTGATTTGCCAATTCTATTAAATTAGGAAACGAATCATCAGATTGTAAATCTAGCTAGAACATTCTGCTGAATGATAACAAATATGTCGTGTCCAGGAGTTGTTGATTTCCCAATTGTAATTCACACGCTAAATATTGTATGCTCTTTTCAGTTGACACGCGTGATAGTGATTCATGGCTAACGCACAACTATGGCCAGCCCAACAATTCATCAAGACCCAATGCTCCACACCCTCACTATAGGCCAGGAGGAAATAACGGGAGACCAACTGACACGCGTGATAGTGATTCATGGCTAACGCACAACTATGGCCAACCCAACAATTCATCAAGACCCAATGCTCCACACCCTCACTATAGGCCAGGGGGAAATAACGAGAGACCAACTGACACGCGTGATAGTGATTCATGGCTAACGCACAACTATGGCCAGCCCAACAATTCATCAAGACCCAATGCTCCACACCCTCACTATAGGCCAGGAGGAAATAACGGGAGACCAACTGACACGCGTGATAGTGATTCATGGCTAACGCACAACTATGGCCAGCCCAACAATTCATCAAGACCCAATGCTCCACACCCTCACTATAGGCCAGGGGGAAATAACGGGAGACCAACTGACACGCGTGATAGTGATTCATGGCTAACGCACAACTATGGCCACCCCAATAATTCATCAAGGCCGAACCCTTCATGGCCTCATCATAGGCCAGGAGATGGTGATCTGACAGGGGAGACAAGACCTCGCGATCGAGTTCACAACAATTCAGGAAGGCTCTATCCCTCATTGGCTTATTTCCAACATCCTACAAATTCTAGCCACCAGAATGGTCCATATTAACCATAAGTATGATAAAAGAAACCAAGGAGTGAAGCAAACTATGGATATTATGCATCTTTGAGAGCATAATATCTGAAAGATTGCACAGAGACCTCGCGAGAGTTTGCAAGTAAACAATATTTTCAATCCTCACTTTTGTAATATTTTTTAATAAAAACTGTAACTATTTCATTTCAAATGTAGAGCAATTTATTTTTCTTCATCGACATCTGTTATAAACACCCTCATCCCTTACTTTCTTACTGCTCTTTTACTCAAGCTAGACGTATATTTTCATTATTAGGGCATTTATGTGGAGCTAATGTTGAAATATGATATTTCAGATTCATATATAGGGAAAATATAGGGAACCTTGGTGATAAGGCAGTTGTTTCAAGGCCTAGCTGAATTAAGAAGTGTAATAACGCCAACAATTTGTATCAGTAGTTGGTTTAGAGTACTAGAAAGCTAGATTAAATTAGTGACCTCTGAACCAGTCGTCATAAGATTAGTCGCATATAGAAATTCTCCGAAACCAATTAAGGGAATCCAAAGCAAGATACAGAAAAGATTGTGTAAGCTGATGCTCGCTAACATTGGGGGGGTATTATATCAACTCTGAATCCAGATCCGAGCAGTCGTCAACAGGAGAGAGACTCTGTTCATTTAAATACACGATGGAACTTAAGTTCCTCTTATTTACGTTTATCGTTCTCTTTGCTGCGTTTGGTGAGTAATAATTCTGCATTTTCATAAAATAATAACAGTAATAGATACGATCGCACGTGGTAGAGTCTATTTTTTCACAAATCAAGACTCTGTTAATAATTTTAAGTTGGGGAATATAAGAAAATTGATAATAATAATCCTTGATCTTTTTTTCCGATTTCTATTTAGAAAGCATCGAGTCAACAAGCCGATCTTCAGGAAGAGGAACTTACCCTCGTCCAGGT